>BKCH01000056.1:0-1200000 GCA_008635985.1 Ficus erecta | reverse complement strand
TAGTTCATAGTTCCATAAACTGGATTCTTGTCCTTTGCAGATGAAATATGCATTGCCTTAGCATGGATACTAACACCACTATTTTGAACGGGATGCTTCTCATCTCTTTCGCGAGTGTAGAATGTATAACCATTGACGAAGTACGGTGTATACCGTGTAACAATCATCGACGGACCTCTAGCGAGGTTTATTAACTCTTGCGAACAGCCGTCCTTCTGAAAGACATGACTTCGTAGCCACAGACGAAACGTCCGATTGTGGTCATCGTGTATCAACTTCTCATTTCGTCCTCTTCTTGGATATTTATCTCTTATTTCCTGTAGGTGAAGCTCGATAAAAGGCTCAACTTCAACCCTATTATGTAAAGTATAGAGACAAGCTTTCTCCCATTCACATCGATTTACCTGCGATGGAACGCCAACGGATAGTCTTTTCCAGTCAATGTTTGTAGTCTTCGGCAACCCAATCGCCTCCGCAGTGGACAAATACTCGGAGCAAAATTCGACCGATTTCTCCGCAATGTAGCTTTCTACTATACATCCTTCTGCCCGATTTCGGTTCTTGACATAACCCTTCAAATTAAACCTTCATGTACCTTTCAAAAGGATACATCCATCTCAAGTACACCGGTCCACATAACTTCACTTCCCGGACTAAGTGCACCGTTAGATGAATCATTATGTCAAAAAATGAGGGTGGAAAGTACTTTTCAAGCAAGCACAAAGTCTTAACCAACTCTAATTGTAGCGAATCTAGTGTCAATGGATATATTACCTTAGAGCATATCGAGTTAAAAAATGAGCATAACTTGGTAATTGCGAATCTCACGTCCTTCGTTAAAACTCCTCGCAACGCCAGCGGTAATAACTGTTGCATCAAGATATGACAATCATGTGATTTCATGCCAATCAACCTCAGATCCTTTATAGACACCAACCTTTTCAAGTTGGAAGAATACCCGTTGGGCACTTTTACAGAAGCGAGCCACTCACAAAGCTTTCTTTTTTCTTGTCTTGATAGTGTGTACTTCGCCGGAGGTAAGTAAGTTGCATTCCCTTTCTTCGTAGGGATCAAGTTAAGTCTAATCTTCAATTCCTTAAGATCCAACCGTGCCTTCTCACCATCTTTGCTCTTATTAGGAATGTCTAGCAACGTGCCCACTATTGATTCACACACGTTTTTCTCAATATGCATCACATCCAAGAAATGACGAACAAAAAGTGTCCTCCAATATGGAAGTTCGTAGAAGATTGACCGTTTTTTCCAAGGACCGTCTACCACGGGATCATTGTTACGCTGTTTTCTTTTCCCGAGCACCACTTTCAAATCCTTAACCATCTCATAAAAGTCTTCGCCGGTCAAAACCCGGGAGACGTGGTTCGTAATGGAGGAGACGTGGTTTCGCAGGTGTCTGTGATGTTTTTCGCGGCTACGCGATAGATCTGTAATGAGATGGAATGAGGGCTGCTGTAAGGGTAAAAAAGTTAGGAATACACGACGGGTTCCTAAAACCCGTCGTGTAAAGTCGAACTTTACACGACGGTTTCAAGAAACCGTAGTGTAAAGTGGCACTTTACACGATGGTTCTTTGGAACCGTAGTATAAAGTCGGACTTTACACGACGGTTCTTTGGAACCGTAGTGTAAAGTTGCTCCGCGAGGCACTTTACACGACGGTTCCTTGGAACCGTAGTGTAAAGTCAGACTTTACACGACGGTTCTTTGGAACCGTCGTGTAAAGTTCCTCGCGGAGCACTTTACACGACGGTTCCAAAGAACCGTCGTGTAATCTTCGTCGTGTAATGTACTTTTTGTAGTAGTGAGTATATGAGTCTCTGAATTCTGAAGGCCCTCACAATGACAAGATCTAGGAAGCATTAGAATGCATGTCCAAGTTTATTCCAATGCTGGCTGAGAGGATCAGTTGATTCGAATTCAAACCAAGGACCCTCCAGGAACTTACCCAGTACTTGTCACCATCACGCAAGATATTCCTCGACAAGGAAATGAGTGAGTTAATGTATTAATAATGTATTCCTACAACCTTTTTAACATTGGTAATGATGTGGTTTGTGATTCCTTCTCATTTGTGAACTATGAAACAAGGGTGACTGTGACATTTTTACCATTAAGAATGTTGAATGCTTGATAGAAAAGAGGAACATCCGTATTAGGTTATTTAGGGATGCATGAATATGTTTTAGGAGTGGTTAACACGTTATATGTGGTCTAATGCAAAGAAAAAGGTTGAAGAAAATTACAAAAGTAATGAAGAAATGGATATAATAGACATCTAAATAACACTTTTTTGTAATATTTTTAATTTTTCATTATGTAAATAGCCCCATTATGTTCTTCATTAAAGACTGTTTTTAAAGTTTTAGAACTACTTTTATTGCAACATGTAATGGTTAACATTTTATCTTTGCTCTTCAATATATTTTTGTCAAACTATTAGTATTGAGAAAGGTCATAAAGTAATTGACCTGTTGGTTATTAGGAAAATGACCATTTATATTAAACATAATTTTAGAACTGTCAAATGTTATAAAAATCTAACTTTTTTTTTTTCATTATAAACAACGTATGACAACTCCCACTTATGTTTTAGAACCCCTCTTGTTACGTCAATATCAAGATATATGTAACACACCATTAGCACTGACAAGGTCATAATGAGATTAACTATTGGTCATTATGAAAATGACCATTTGTATTAAATATAATTTTAGAACTTTCAAAAGTTATGCAAATCTAAATTTTTTTCATTACAAACAACTTATGACAACTCCCATTTATGTTTTAGAATCCCTCTTATTATTTCAATGTCAAGATATATGTTAGACACCATTAGCACTGACAAGGTCATAATGAAATTGACCTATTGATCATTATGAAAATGACCATTTGTGTTAAACATTATTTTAGAACTGTCAATAAAATGTTATGCAAATCTAATTATTTTTCATTATAAACAATATATGACAACTCCCATTGGTGTTTTAGAGCACCTTTTCTTATGTTAATGTCAAGATATATATAACACACCATTAACACTAGGAATGTCATGATGAAATTGACATATTGGTCATTATGAAAATGACCATTTGGGTTAAACTATCGAATGTTATGCATAAGCAGATAACCAAACACAATCAGTCATAACACCTAAATAAGAAACCCACAAATATAGTACTTAAAGTCAATAACATAAAGTTATAGCAAACTATCAACGAATACAAAATAGTGATAACATGTAAAAACCATCATATAACGGTGCTCTGAGATGTGGAAGATCTCTGTGACTTTGTTATTGGGCTTGTGCTTAACGGTACTGGGTTAGTACAAATTCACTGGTTGCATCCATAACCATGGAATCTGCTACGCCGAATAGTTTTTAGCTCCTCACCTTGGGACAAAATCCTAGTAACCCTTGGCCTTCTAGGACCACGCTTCATCTTGGGAGGATTGACAACTTGGGATCTTACTTCTTTAGAAACATCCCAGCCCTCGGTGCTGCCAATCGAATGGACTACAGGTTCATATGATGCAAAAAAAGCCTCTTTTGTGTAGTAATGAGAGCTATAATTGTACATATCAATTCGTCTATGCTTACAGATGGCCATAGTATGAGGATAAGGAATTTGATCCATCTGAAAGATTCTGCAGGTACAGGTCCTTTCTCTCATATCCACAATCTAGGTCTGAGTAGCCTTGTTAGTAACGATGTACTCAAACTGATTAGCTGGCCGAGGTTGTGAACAAAGGGAAGTTGAACGCATTAGTTTCTTCGAAGTCATTATCAAAATTACTACAAGGTCTTTTAAAAAATTACCGGTCATTACAAAATTTAATGTATACCATAAGTCATTTTTAGTAGTTATCACGTACCATTACTATTAGTCTCAATGAAAACTGTGTGCGAAGAAATTTCTCAGCCTTGAGGGCCAGTTTCAATGGAAGTTTCAGGGCCTCTTCATGTCTCTCGATAAACCATTTTTTTAGTAATTCCCTTAATCATTTTACCAATAATCCCACTAGCATTAGCATTAACCTGGCTTTTCGATCCACATTATTCAATGACTCAGCAATGTTGGTTGCTATGATCGTATACCTCCATCCATTAAAGTATGCTTGTGACCATTTTTGAGGATCTGCTTGCAAAAGGTATAGGTACATGTCAGGGTTACGATTCTAGATGGATTCCATATGACGTTAGTGCTCACTGAAAAGTTACGCCCTCGATGCACCATCAAAATAGGCCTTCATAGGGCCCTTGAAATCTTTTTATCTCATTTTCAAGTTTGCAGCTAAATGTCGAATGCATATCCCAAAATCAACATTTGGATAGACAATGCTGGTTGCATATTCGATACCCTTATGCCTTTCAGCCATAATAGTAAAACTCTTGCATGCCTATTAATTCCCTTAGCTTCTTGTAGAACCATTTCCATGATTCATTGCTCTCCGGCGGAACGATACTAAAAGTAAGTGGAAATGTGTGGCCAAGTGGTAAGGCAACGGGTTTGGTCCCGTTATTCGGAGGTTCGAATCCTTCCGTCCCAGAGCATATCTGTCCATATATCCAAAACAGTATGATAATATCATATACTTAACCCATATGAATCATAGTTCGGGCCCAAATCCTGAAGAAAGCTAAATGGAGCCATCTGTGTCTTGGGCATAAGCAACAAGTAATATTTCTTCAAACCTAGCCTTTAATGCCGATACATCAACCACAATTACTAGACGACAATGAGGCCAACCCTACTTCGATGCAGCTAAGCATATGTAGAAGTACTTTAAACTCTTTTCTGAGTCAGTCTCAATGTGAATGTCGGATCCAGGGTTTTTTCTCTTAACCATTTCACCCCAAGCAGGCAGAACTGTAAAAGGCCAAGAGAGGTCATTATTAAAATTACCATGTGGTCAATATATAAAGTACCATGCCAGTCATTAAAATAATTACCATGGGGTCAATATAGAATTTACCTTTGTATGACTCTGCATCATCGCCCCATAGGGTGGTCAGCGCAGCTTTCTTCCCTCGCCATGCTCTCAGATAATTGAAAGACACTCCAAATTCATCCTGCATGTCCCGCATTATTTCCTGAGGTCTATATGAGGTATTAGTCAAATCCATGTCTTTTGCCTTCACACACTCTACAATCATCCAACTCTTGGCTTGACGATGATATCCTTGAATGATTTCAAGAGAGCAAGTATGGACTTCATCGTTCCTCTACACAACAAATAATTTATTACCCTTCATCCTAGTCATACGCAACTGCCATGGACATTTCACATCACATAAACATACCACGTGTAATAGAGTTGTGGTCGACCTCTTCCCCTTGAATTAGTAGTGTTTACTCATGGCATCGTGATGGAGATGATATTGCAGTAACTTTTTGTTATAAAAAATATTCTTTACGCGCATTGTGATAGGTTTAAAATCAACAATTACTCTAGTGCCAGAAAAAATCGTCAGTACCAAATATATGAATAGCTTGAGTTCTAGTCCCATTGACAATAGATTGGGCTTCAATGCTTCCTGTGAAACTCTTCTCGTTTGAATCACAAGCAGCTTCCTTAACATTGAATTCCTTGACATTACAATCATCATGGTCCATGCCTAAGTCATTGTTCAAGAATTCATCTTGCTCTTCAAGTCAATCTTCCATGTGAAAATCCAAAGAAGAGAAGGGATATAATTGTTAACAGCTACAGGTTGCACGGCATCATTGCTTTGTCCACCAACCCTAGAAGGTTGAACAAGTATGTGGTTGATTTCCCCTACCTTAGGTGGTATTGCTTCGGCCACTGACTCATCCAATACATCAATGCTAATTGGGAATTTGCTAAGCACATGAACATCCTTATTCTTCAATTGTATATAGAAACTAACATCATTGTCACACTGTATCCTTACAGCAGGCATTCCAAGTTCAACGGCATATCTTATGACTATAGTTTTCTCTCGACCCCTCAATCCAATAACACTCCTCACTAACTCAATACGATCAACATAAGTTGCAATAAGGAGTACCAATATTCCCTTCATTTCACCACCAACATATCTCAATGCACCATCCCCACTAACCATTATACTTGATGAAAACATAAACCGCATAAATTCCTAAACAAAACAACAAGATGTTATTTAATATCAAAATTACCATTTGGTCAAAATATTATTGACCAGTTTGGTCATCATGATAACCAAAAGGTCATTATGTTGTTTACCATTAGTACTGTTGAAAATTTTTTAGAACGGGAAATATTATAGTAAGAGACCAAAAAAACACAGGAAATCTATCATACTACCCAAAACGCTATAGGAGACAACAGATGTTGCAACGTCTTACCCTCAAAAGTTTAATATGGTCATTTTTTATATTATAATCCAAAACATAAACCCATTTAAAGCATATAGAAACAAAAAAAAAAGAAGCAAAAAGCAGCATTGCCTCAGATCTATACTATCTAAGCTAAAACGAGGCTGATGCAAAGTGGGAAGAGCTGCAAGTGGACCATGAAATGAGCTGCAACCTTCTTCAACTATGGTAAAGATAGAGAGGGTGAGGTAAAGAGAGTGAACAAGGATAGTGAGAGATTTGTTGGAGCTTATATCTTCAACAATGGTGAAGAGAGAGTGCGTGAGGCTAAGATGAGAGGAAAGCGAGGGAAAAAAATGAGATATAGAGAGATGATGAGCCATATATCGTGGGTTGTGCCTGGGGGGGGGGGGTGTTGGGTGAGCAAGTAGGTGTGGGCGGGAAAGTGGGAAAAATGTAGGGTTTAGGGTTGGTTAAGGCCATTTCTGACTTTTTAGAGTCACCTCAATTGATGGTGATGATGTGGTAATGGTAGCAATGAAAGGAAACAAAAGTAGTGCTAGTTTTAATAATATATTCCCCACAGGTGCTATTTTTGAAATTAACCCTTTCCTAATAGGTGAGTTATACACATTTTCTATTTTATTTGACAATTAATTAAAGGACAATTAGACTCGGACGTGGCCTTTTTCAATCACTTAACTTAATAGATGGCCCAATTTTTTTTTATTTAAGAAACTGACTGTTTGTCATTTTTCAGATTTGGTCAATCAATGATTAATTATGAAAATCAGTGATTGATTAATGGTCAATCAATGATTGACTGTAAGTCATAAATCACTGATTGACTATTACGTGGTCAATCTTGATTGAACATTTAAGAAAATTAATTAACCATTCAAAAAAAAAAAAAGACATTTTAACTAATTTTTAAAAACTTTGATCATTTATTAAAAAACTTCTTAAAAAAAGGTTATTTAGCAATAAATCCCTTACTTAAATGTTAGGATGGAAATAATTAGGGTAGGTAGTGCCAATCTAATTGGTACATGCTTACACACCTTCTGATGCCTCTTATAACGTTTTGAAAAAAATAAAATTTACAAACTTTTCACAACGAAAAATTATATATACATATAAATTCACACACTAGACTATTAAAATATCACCTGATGGGCGCCAGCGATCTCCCTCCGTCACCGTCACTAACCCGCAGAACCCATGCCTCTCCTCCATGATCGCACAAAAAGTCTAGTTTTTTCCACTATAGTTATGTTTTAAAATACTATATATATATATATATATTTTAATTCTCAGTTTTAGTAAAATACGAGTTTAATACCCGTGCGTTGCACGGGGAAGGAAGGAAAAACAAAAATGAAAAAAATTGGGTATTATATAATAAAAGCAATTAATTAAGATATAGATTATAATTACACTAAGTATTTTTTTTTAGTATTTACTATTATAATATTAAAGTACATACATTCAAGTTTATAAACATAATTTTTTTAAATAAAAAAGTACAAATAATAAATAAAATTAAAAAATTTGAAAAATCAAAGGGATAACAAAGTTGCGGGGTAAATTTAATAAAATAAAAACCAATTAAATTAACAAATAAACATAAAAATGAATAGAAATTTCTAAAGATTATAGATATAAATATAAAAGAAACTTATTGAACATTTTGTTTAAAAAAAAGAAGTCAAAGAATAAAAAAATAATAATATCAAATATTAAAATAAAATATTAAGTGTAAGAATTGTTGTTAATAAAATAAAATATAATAATATATTGTTATTAAAAAATCAGAAAGAATAAATAAAATTAAAAACTTTTAAACTTAAATAGTCAAAAAAATTAATAACTTAAGTAAATTTATTAAATTTAAACAAAATTAATTAAATCAATAAATAAACCTAGAAATGGATTTAATATTTTAAAAAATTTATTATAAATAATAATATTAATATATAGCATAAATAATAATTTAGCTATAATAATTATAAATATATATTTTTGATAATTACGTTTCATTACAGTAGAAAAATTATTTATTAATTTTTAATTTTATTGTAACTTTATAGACCTTTTTATATTTTGGAATTTCTGTAAATTATTATTTAATTTCAAATTTTTTAGTTTGTTTGTTTATTTTGAATATTATAATTTAATTGTATAAATTTATTCTTTAAATGTATTATTCTGTTTTTTTTTACCATTAAATTTTTATTAATTCAATAATTTAAAATTTTCACATATTATTTAACGTATATAATTTTTTTTATAATTGGAAATAATTTAATTAAATATAATTTTTTATCTTATGGTTTTTCTTTTTCTATCTTTATTTTTTAAAAAATTTATTTTAATGTAGATATATATATCTTTTACTCTCTCTCTCTCTCTCTATCTGTCTTTCTCTTTCTCTGCCACACATCACACGTCTTTCTCTCTCCAATGACCAGACAATGCCAAAAGAGCGAAACCGGTAACTCACTGTGCAGCCCAGGGAAAATGCAGGGGATTTGAAGGACAGAAGCGTCATGTTACTGTACAGTTTACTGTTAAAGGAATAGTAAAAATTTGCATTCTTTTAGTATATTTATATAATATGTTATTATCAAATTTACCAACGCATCCTCACATATCATATGCATGTGTTATTCACTTGATCTGTTTCATATATAAGTTAACGGGAAGGACTAAATTAAAATATTTTTAAGACTTTAGCGTTATTTGATTTCGTCTTAGAAAAACAACATAGACTAAAATGTTACAAATATAAAAGTTTAAGGAACAAAGCAATTTATCCTAAAATGAGATTTATACAGTAAGAAATGTTATTAATTCAATTTGGCATCTTTCATATCAATGCCTAAATTTAATAACAGATCATTCGGTCTATGTTGCATGTATAATTTAGCTATAATTCCACATCTAACTTGACCAAAAGGTGAAGAGTTTCGGATCTCTAAGTTTTGGTGAAGAGTTTGAATCTCTGAGAGGGAGAAAGGGGAGAGGGAGGGGAAAAGAGAGGAGAGATTTGAAAATGTACATGTGAAAGAACGGCTAAACTTTTATGCAATTTGAATTCGGGAAGTCTGTGATTAAGACCTTTATACATTTATTCATATACAACAAATCGAAGATGAACATATCTAATGTCGTGTGAGAATTATTAATTATCTTGGGCATTTTCCTTTTCTACAACGATATTATCCATTGCATGATCAGGAGTAACTTTTGTGACACGACCACTCATGTTAATGCTATTGCTTCTGCTCCAAGTTATGGTGTTGTCCGCAGTGGAAGTTACAACAATGTGAACCGACTCCGATTGATTTCCAAGGCTCTCTGAATTAGGTGATAATGACTGATTTATCTTCTTCATCTCTTGTCCTTTTCCCCACAGCACAAGATACAACCCCACCACAATCGGCACTGCTGCTAATACACTGTCAATATACGATCACATTTTGATCACATTGTGAATGGTGATCAGCAGCAGAGTCAGAAAATGGTTAGCGGGAGTGCTATAAAGCAAAGAGATATATGTATATATATATTTTTTATTTCTAAAATAACATAATCATATATTTTAATAATTAAATATGGGCATAATAATTTTTTTTAATAAAATGGGCACATAACTACATTCTACATAAATTTTAGAAGTAAAAATTAAAGTTTCAAAATTTGAATATGAGTACGGTTATAAATTTTCTTATAAAATAGAGGAAAAATTAAAATTTTACAAGCATTCAAGATTGAAACTCATATTTGAATAATATGAGTGGAGGTGGTTGACTCCACTGATTTGGATGTAACTCTGTAGCTGGATGTGATAACAATTTATTGGTGAAATAATAAACAAGATATGTAATTGAATATTAAAGATCTCTTGTTATATATATATATATATATATATATATAAGTTAGCCTCCAATTAAGTCCATAATTCAAATTCCAATAGCCCTTACATTATAAGGAATAAGATTTTAAAGAGATGTTATATATGTGTGTACAGATAAATGTGTATGTATGTGTGTGTTAGATGTGTGTATTTACCACATACATACATACATACATATATATATATATATACCTCCCCAGGTGTAACTTCTCATTGAGCAGCAGAGACCCAGCTATAGCTACAAGAACCAGCAAGAGAGGGTTGAAAACAGACACGTACACTGGACCTTTCTTGAGCACACACCACGCTATAAGTGTCACCATTAGTCCAGAAGCCACAGTTCCCTATAGGAAATATATACATCATTACTAGATTAATATACATATATATATATATATATATATATCATCTACTTGCATGCATAATACTCGGGGCAAAAAAAGGAGGGAATTTACCAAATTGATTATTTATTTTGTAATAAGAATATGTACACGCATGTGTCGATGTATAAACAACACGTATATATCAATATCACACATGTAAATTTCATATTTTTATCACGTAGATTACAGGTTCTGAAAAAACTATGTATAGGTTTAAATGTAAAAATATATATATGTATACACACATATATCAGCGGACACATGCACCACGCTGACATTTTCCTTTTATGGTTGGGAAAAATTGACAGATCAATTAGTAAGTATATTAATCTTCCGAATATATACATTTATATATAGGTACGTATACAGGTGTATATGGAGTCTAAATCTGTTGTCTCATTTTTAAAAAAATCTGGAACAACAGATCTCGACTCGTATATACATATGAAGTGTATGTGTGACACAAATAAAGTGGCTTACCGAGTATACCACAGTTAGAAGCCTAATATTCCAACCTAGCTTCCACTGGCTCCAGTCCCTCTCCGTGCAGAGGGCAAAAATTACTGCCTGGATGGAGGCCATTATTGACATAAGAGCTGAGGTTGAGTAATAGCAAGGATATTTCTCACTCATTTTAGCCTGTCAAGACAGCAAAATTCAGGGAAATAACAAAAACAAAGATGTACAGTTCTATTAATTTCTTCATGAGACTCTAGATTTGCCTGTATCTGACATCGAATTGTTTATTTTACTTTTTTTTTTTGTTGCTAAAGACATTCAAATATTGTTAATTTAAATTTTGAAAATGTATGTTTGTTGAAAAAATTTGTTTGGAGTAAAAAAGCATAAAACTTGAAATTTTTTTGGAAAAAATTATCAATATAGATTTTATTTTGTTTATCTCAAAATTTTATGTAATTAAAAAATAAAATCTCATTTGGAATTTAAATAATAAAGTTATATATGGACTTTTGTAGACGTTTGGAATTTGAATAATAAAAAGTAGTTTTAAGTTAAAAGAAAAAAAATTAAAAAAATCAAAACGGAGATGTTTTTGGAGAAGTGTCTAAACACTCCCTTAGACTTCTTTTTTCTGTAGAAGTATTTGTGCATGATTAACATTTGCAAAACGAAAAAAGCATAAAAATAACCTGAACGATGAACCATATGGAGAAACATGCAGAACTGCTGACAGCTAATAAGCAGCCCAAGAGATGATTGCCAGAATCTGCATGCGACGATGCCACGTTACTAGTTTCATGCTGACGATCTTGATGTAAAAGGTCAATGTGTGTTGACCAAATGTCGATTTCCACACCTTTGTAGAAGGTTAGAATCAGGGCTCCACCTATTCCCAGTAGTGATCCTAATATCTTAGCCTTCCCTCCTGAGTTTTGAAAATTCAGCTTCTCTAACCTAATATATATATATATATATATATATATATGTATACACACACATCATAATCTTTGAGTAAATTAGCAATAATAGTGTATAAAAAATGAATACACATGTATGTCCGTGTGTGTGTGTGGGAGGTAGTGAGGGAAATATGGGTGTACTTGAATAAGACGGCTAGAATGAATGTCATAGCAGGAATCAAGTTGGTCATGGCCGAAGCAAATGTTGCCGATGTTAAAATCAAGCCTTGCAGATATAAATTCTGTGACAGTGATAACCTGCAGTAATTAGTGATGCTGGTTATTCAGGCTTTATACACAATTATTGGATTATATTCATTTCTTACACCAATTCGGAAGTAAATTACCCCCCCCCCCCCCCGCCCGCCCCCCCTTTTTTTTTTGTTAAAACATAACTATAGGAAATTCAGAGGTAAATTTATTTGACAAAAAATCTGACTTGACAAAAGTATCCAAAAACTTCAGTTAACAATCCAATCATAAACAAAAATTAGCTAATTAAGAAGTGAGTTACTGAATTCCCTTTTAGAAGGGTAATAAACATTACTACTTAATGCAATTGAAACTGAAATACATACATATGTCATCGATAACATAAGCTTTTTGGAATTGTTTTCTTTTCGGAATTGTTTTTTTACGAAGACATAAAACCCAAATTTTATTTTTTCTAAAGGAAGAATAAAAAAAATCAAATTTTACTCTTATATATGTACGTTATTTGTTTACGTAATATTAGTTGATCATATAAAGTAGCTACGTGTTTGCATCTATTGGCGGTGGGTGGATGTTATTTTGTCAACATCTCCACTCTTCGCTGCTTTACACTTGTAGTCTCTGCTTAAAGTTTGCAAAGACTCACGTTAAAAACATGACATTAATAGAGATTGCGCTTCTATACTAATTGCCACAACTTTACAAATTCAAAAACGCATAACTAGTATGTATTTTATTAATTTTTTGCCTAATATATTATCTTTATATTATATTTTATTAAACTAAAAGAAATAAATCATCTATATGTTGCTACTTACCCGAATAACCCACATAGAAATGCCTGAAAAAGAAGCGTCCATGTCAGCTTTGGCCAGCTTTTCCTGTTGGGTTCGCTATTTCATCAGTTTACACAGTTATTAACAAAGTATATGTATGTGCAGCGGCGGAGCTAGTCTTCTAGTTCAGTGAGCATGTATATATTAAAACCAAGTCTGGTATGAGAGCTCTATTTTTAATGCGACATTGTTTTGCTCAACGTAGATGACGATGAGCTTATGGGTAAAAGAGAAGAGTTTTTAATAGGGATATATCATCATTTTGTTTTGCTTTTTTGAAATTTATTTTCCGCACCCCTCAATAAATTATACAAAACCAGGAACAGAAAGGATTGCGAACCTCCTTTATCTGTAGAAAGAGAGTAATTAATGGCTTCCTTAATATTTCAGTTTTTTACTATGTAACGTTTAGAATATATTTTTTTTCAATAGAAAAGAAGAAGAAAATCCTTGAATATCTGAAAACATGAAGTTTCTTTATTGGTAAAAAAAAAAAAAAATACTTTACATTTTTTTTACGTTTATAAACTCCTGCTAAATAATATCCGAAGAAAGGGGAGATTTATTTTTAAAAAAGAAGAAAATAATGAGAAAATAAAGAGAAAAAGAAATAAATAATTCTAAATTATAGTACCTTTCAATGAAAAGGGCAAGGGGAAGAATGAATGCAGTGGAGAAAATAGAGCGGTAAGCAACAATGACCTTGAAATTCATTCCGTCATTAGCGGCCAGTTTGTACAACACATTCACTCCAGCAAATGCAAACTGAACCACCACCAATAAACAGAGCTGGCTTCACCCCATCCATAGCCTCTTCAATATGTTGTCTCCCCATACACACCCTTACTTACCAGAGAAATCTAGAGAGACAGATATGGGATTAATTTCTAAAGTTAAAATGAAATGCAAATAGGAATATTGTTCATCGCTTATTACTCGCAAATGCCATATATATATATATATATATATATTTATAATGTACAAAGATTATGAAAGAGCGCCGGCTAGCTATTTGGCGCTCAATGATGTGGCTGCCGACTAATTAAAATTTCCAATCTAATGAATGGAGCCAACCTATTGTTTAATTAGGGTGTACATTAGAATAGAGATTTGAAGATTATATTTATTTATATTCTTTAAATTTTAGGATTACTTTTACTTTATTCTCTAAATCTTAAAAATTCACATTTGTAATGTGAACTTTGACATTTTTATCGTAATTTCAGTTAAAAACTAGTAGCAAAATAGGGAAATTAATACTACTCTGTTAGGATTTATGTTAAAAATAAATAAATAAAAAGACCACATGATTGTACTTAACTCACTTTTTTCTGTATATTTTTAACTGAGATTTTAATAAAAATGATAAAGTGGAGTTAAACTCAAAGTTATGATGGGACAAAATTGGTGTTTTTTAAAGTTTAAGGGATAAACTGATGACCATAAAGTTTAAGAATATATGAGAATAATTATTGGAAGGCTTGTATATGAATAATGAATATTTAGTTGGGTAAAATGATAAAAATGAAACGGTTTTGAAAGTAAATTGAAGAAAAGAAAAGTTCATAGAGAAGAAATTAAGTATACCACCGGTCATGAATGACTCCACGTGTACAGATTTAAACATGTTTTATTGTCATTTCAAAATTTTCCTTTTAATCCCCAAAAACGAACGGACCATACGTTCTATCACATTAGTAGTATGTCTTTATGCATTTATTATCGCGAATAATGGTACTATAAATGTTTTAATACATTGAATTAGGTTATTATGATCACAAATAGTAATGCAAAGCTTTAATATGTTTAGCACGCTAGAATATGGTAACTTCTACTAATCGTGGTGCTCATAATTACTCTTACTGTTCCGTGTTCCAAACGCTATGTGGCAATTGTTTACGTCATTGTCTACGTGTCCACTATAGTTTCATAGAAATTTATAAACCGTTATATTCTCACTTCAAAATTTCTCTTTTAACAATGGACGGAGTTCCCTATAAAGAGAAATAGGAATGGACTTGACATCTCCTTTCATGTCTATTACTAAATAAAACTGACAATCATAGGGATACTTACATCTTATTAGGTTATAATTAGGAATAAGCATTAATAGTAATTATAGTTTTCGAATTTTTGAGTTAAACTTTAATGATCCTAAAAAATACAAGTTGGCTTACTTTGTACCCAACAACTGAAAAAATGGCGACCCTAGAGTTGCTTATATGTGAAGTTAATAATAGTCTTAGTGTTATTGAGTTTTGACCCTCGATCGATTGGAAAATTCCTTCAATTGACGAGATTATGTCAAAAAGAGCCTTATATGTGCTCGATTTCTATGTGCCAAAATATATACCCATTATTAAGCTTCAAGAATATGTTTTTTTTTCTTTTTGAGTGTTATCAGACTCTATTGATGGATCCGTTCTTATTAAGGGGTTTTGTCTCATGTAATCAGGTTTTTTTTTTTTTATCTACTTAGTGAGTTTAATGAAATTTCACCTTAAAAAAATACAAAAAATGACACAAAACTCCTTCATTTCCAAGTACTTAACATAATTTGCAAGTTGGTACTTTCGTCATTTAGGCGTTACTTTTTCTAAGAGTAATTAGCCTAAATAGTCCCTGAACTTTTTATAAAGTGACAGTTTGATCCTTGTTTTATTTTTGTTAACCGAGAAGACCTTGAACTCTTAAAATGTTGACCATTATAGTCATTTCCATCCAAAACCGTTAAATTTTTAACAGAATATCTAATTTAAAAGAATATTTTAATAATCCAACATTAATTAATTCAATAAAAATAAAAAAATCATAAAAAATCTAAAATTCATATATCTTTTTCTCTCTCTCTCACTCCATTTCTCACATTGGTGATTCGGTTTGGGGTTGGTTCCATTGGGCCTAAGAGCTGGATTTTGAGGTCGATGGGTGAGGATCCGAGCTCAATGGTGTTGGCTTCCAGATCGAGATGCGGGTGACGGGGCGGTGGGGAGGCTGAAACTTAGATAGCCCCGAAGGGGGGGGGGGGGGGGGGGGGTGGGGGGGGCATGGGCTTCGGCAGCGTGGCTACCTCTCTCCTGTCCCCCACCGACGACTCCCTCTCTCTCCCCTCCCCCCCCCCCCCCCCCCCCCACCACCGGTGGCTTCCTCCCTCTCTCTTTGCTTATTTGGTTTTGGTTTTTGGTGGTTTGTTTTTTTTTTTTTTTGTTTTTTTTTTTTTTGAGAAGTGATGTTTGTGGTTTGAGGGGGGAAAAAGTAAAAGAAAAACTGAGAGAGAAGAAAAATGAGTAAGGAAATAGAAAATTAGGGGTATTTTGATTTTTTTTACTACTAAAATTATGACTTTATTAAGATTCCGTTAGAAATTTAATGGTTTTGAACGAAAATGACTATAACGGCTAATATTTTAAGAGTTCGGGGTATTTTTGACTAAAATAAATAAAACAGGGACCATACCAAACCCTTGTAAGAGTTCAAGGACTATTTAGGTCAATTACTCTTTTTTTAAATGGTGAATGTGACATATTTAGTACAGAGTAATTTCTTAACGGTTTTAGTCACCGAAGGAGTCCTAACTGCACCAAGATCGCAACATTTGATAAGTTCAGAGGAGGACCGTTTTATATCATTTAGAATTATATGGGACAAAATAAGATAATCACTTTTCTTAGAGGCCAAGTTTAGAATTATTCTTAAAATTTTAACTCCAGGATCGTGATTATAATTGCGCACTATGCAATTGTTTGCGTATACGCACCTCCTAATTCCCTATCTAGTTTCCTTTTTGTTTAATCTATTCCTATGAATTTTTACGGTTCTCGTTTTTGTGATGGAATTCTATTTTTCTTTGTTATCAAGCAGTGCAATGGAATTTCCATTTTACCACTGGCGCACCACTAAAGAAAAAAAGGGATCTTAATATATTAGTGGGTCTGGCGGAGAGGCTCTATTATGTACGGTCGCATGAATCTTTAGTATGATTCATCTTCAAAAAGACACTGATTCACTTCACCTTCAGTACTTCATGACAGCAATCCTTTATTACAAACGTCACGTCCGACGTGATCCCATTAAGCACAATCTACTAAACATTATTTAAATATGTTTTACTTGCGCACGTGCGCAGCCATTCACTTCTCAAAGTATTGATCCTAATTTTAGGGTACTGATAACATATTTATAACATATTGATGTCACTTAAATTTTTTATCTTTTGATAATTTATTCCCAATTTTTAATTTAGAATTTTGCCCTTTGAACTTTCTAAATCATTATAATATATCTCATTTAGTTTATTTTACATTAAATGAAAGATTAGTATATTTGGATTTTATATTAGATTTGAAAACTTTTGATTGGAAATGGGGTTTTTTGTCTTCACAAGAAGCATATGTACAGATTTTTCGTAACTAAGTTACGGAATACGAGGTATCACTACTAGAAAAGAAGGATTACACGACGGGTTTTAACCGTCGTGTAAAGTTTTCACGACGGTTCCTTAACCGTCGTGTAATCCAGCGTCGTGGAAGATAACACGACGGTTTTAGTGCCGTCGTCGTATCTAAGTTTTACACGACGGTTTTCCAACAGTCGTGTAATCCCGGTAAACAGTTATGTGGCGGAGCAAAAAAACGAACATTACACGACGGTTTCGGAAGGAACCGTCGTGTAATTTATAAGATTACACGACGGTTCCTACCGGAACCGTCGTGTAATAACAGTGACACATGATAGATTACACGACAGTTCCGAGAGGAACCGTCGTGTAATCAAACTAGCCCCAAGTCGATTACACGAAGGTTCTGGGAGGAACCGTCGTGTAATATGCGGTGTGTCACGGCAGATTACACGACGGTTCCGGGAGGAACCGTCGTGTAATCATACTAGATTACATTAGAACCGTCGTGTAATCAAACTAGCCCCAAGTCGATTACACGACGGTTCCGAGAGGAACCGTCGTGTAATCATACTAGATTACACGACGGTTCCTTCCGGAACCGTCGTGTAATATACTTGCACGACAGTACACCGTACCGTCGTGTAATTTATTATTTAAAAAAAAATTGGGTTTTTTTTTTATTTCCCACGAGTGGCCTAATCTGTATGTTATCCAATACACGATCCAAGATATTAACTTCATTAATCAAACTAAAAATACACTCCAATTATTACATTACAAGTTTATACATCATAATTAATGAATTCCATTACATGGCTAGACCATTCTCCCTTAATCAGATCCAAATCCTCAGAAGAATAAAATTGTTTACTTTCAAGTGCGTCAATTCCATTCAACAATATATCCCTCATAAAACCTAAAACAAAATAACCACATTCAACACTTCGGTTCGAGATTTTGGTTT
Organism: Ficus erecta; assembly: GCA_008635985.1. Classification (NCBI taxonomy): domain Eukaryota; kingdom Viridiplantae; phylum Streptophyta; class Magnoliopsida; order Rosales; family Moraceae; genus Ficus; species Ficus erecta. The sequence continues at coordinate 1,181,528 of BKCH01000056.1, read as the reverse complement.
TACAATCTCGTCTCCTTCTAATCCCTTCTTCGGTCGTAATCTTCCAATCCGTTAGGGCCCTAGCAAATTGGTAAAATTCAAACTAATTAAGATGCATATAATTAAGGCTTCGTTTGGGACATGAGTCTGAACTCATGTCCATTAGTTCAAACTGAACTGAATACGTTTGGCTGAGCAATTGAGTTTGAGCTAAGAATTGGAACGTTATACAGGAACCTTGACTTGGTTTACTGTGGAAGTTCAGAGCTCAGAATTGATTCCCCTCCCATCGTGAGCTACGCTCGGCAGAGAACCTCTGTGCTTCCTCTGTTTCGCCTTTACTTTCCATTCTTTAACTCTCTAACTCTCTCTCTCAAAAATTCAACTTTAGATGTACTCTGTCTCTAACTCTCTCTCTCTAAATCCTTCCTCTCTCCCCATTTCTTTACTCAAACGATCTGGTTAGAACATCGTCCCCCACCCATCGACGACACGTTTTCGCGAACTGCCGCCCAACACCCCGTCCGCCGAGCCCATCGAAGGTGCCCCCCAAGAACCCAGTCACGCTGCACCTTCTCCTCTCTTCCACCGTGAGAAATCGTCCCCAACCACCATTTGTGAGTTTCAAATTTTTGCTCTTTTTGTCTCTCTACTTTCTCTCTCTAGCCGATACCACCCCCCCCAGCACACACGGTTTGAAGTTAAACTATGCTTTTCCGGTACTTGGTTCTCGTCTTCCCTTCGGTAGAGTTTGGGTGTTGTGGGATATGAACATTTAAGACAAACTAACTTTGGAGTAGCAGCCGGAAAATTTTTGAGACCTAGAAGATCCCCAGCCGGCCGCCGGATTCAATGGCTTCCCATTGAGCTGCCGTTTTCCCTTGTGGTGTCGTTTATGGGTTGTGCATTTTGCAGGGTTGATGTCGTTTTCCCTATGTGTATAACATGGCTTGCTGTATTGATCGGTTGCCAGTATTGTCGTTTTTTTTTTTTTGCTTTACGTAATTATTGTGAATTGTTGCTGTCGTTTTTGCAACACTAAACGCAGGGAGGATGAACGAAAATTGTTAGACAAAAACGAAAATAACAAGGAAAAACGACAACAAACACAATGTTGTATGAGTGTTTATGTGATAAATAGAAAAACGACAATAATTTTTGTAGGCAGCACCATTGTTATATTTTTTATTAGAATTATTATTTTGGACTAAACTTTATATAATTAGATTTATAATTGATCTATAATTTTTTAAACTAGATAAATTTTTTTATGAGGACACTCGTATATTGATTATATAAAATATACTAGAAAACACAGTCCTTTAAAATGCAAACATAAATCATAGTTATCTGTAAAGTTACACTGCCGACAAGTAAAGAAAAACTGCGCATCTAGTTATCTGTATTTTGAGTAATGTTAATAATAATTTCAACCCCAATAAAAGTACTAAAAAAACAAAATATTTATTGTAGAAAAGATGGTTCAAATAAATCCTAAATAAATAGTAATCCCACATTCCCAGTTGTAATTAGTGGGTAACTCATTAAAAAAATTAAAACATTGTAATTTCCCCCTTTAAATAGATATGCATAGTACAATGAAAAAAGATTCTTCATTTTTATTAAGGGTCCTGTTTGGCCATGAGTTTTGTTCAAACTTTTTTTTTTATTTTTCCCCAAAATTTTTTGTCTAATTCCCACATAGTTTTTTAGTCTTCTCTGCAAAAGGCAACCACATGTTTACGTTAACTGTTTATGCTCTCTTTTTTATTTGTCTTCTTACTCTTATTTTGTAGGTCCTACTTTCCGTTTCGGTATCGTCGGTGGCACATGCGTCGTAGATTGAGGTCCGCGAAGCATAATCGGAAAAAAGTCTTCATTACCCAGTACTCTCGCGTTAGGAAAGCTTTGGCACGACCCATTGCTTCCTGCCCTGATCCACCGGCCTCCATCGTTTATTCCTCTTCCGGTTCGAACTCGGTTAACCTGGTAGGCTTTCTCAAACTTGTCGAACAATTGTTAATTTGTGGGAATTTTGAGTTTCATGATTTCAATCTAGAGTTGTTAGTAATTTGTGCTAAATTTGTTGCGATACTAAAACTCAGAAATGTTTGGTTTTCTGTTTATTGTCATGTATTGAATTTCGATGTTCAAGTTGAGTTTAAACTTTGCATACCCAAACATCGTATCCGTATCGTACACGTATAAATTATTATCGTTGTTTTTTTAAAATATTTTTTTCCATTGTATTCGCTAAATTACGCAAATACCCCGTAAATCTTCGGGTGAGACGTTTGCTTGGAACCTCGTCAAGGAAAAACGGTTACTGAAAAAATTGGATGACTTCTACTCATCCAATCCCGGCCGACAGCCCGCCATGCAGCTATATGACGTATGGGCCAATGAGTTTAACACCGAGTTTGGTGGCGTTCACGCTCGCGGCTCTACTTTATACCAAAAAAAGAGCGCATGAGAAAAATTTATAAGGGTTGGAAAGTCTTGAAACACCAAACCGGCCTAGGGTACGATGCTGAAGCCGATAGAGTGGTTTGCTCAGATGAGGCGTGGCAGAGTTTCATCAAAGTAATATTAATTTTCTAATAAGTATTTCATGCTTATTATATTTATTAACCACTTGACTAGTAGAGACGGATGACGTGACATATCCCATTTTGCAGGATCATCCACTATGCAGGCATCTCCGTTATGAGGGTCTTCACCATAAGGAGTTGCAGTACAACGTGTTCGAGAAAACGCACGCGGCTGGCGCCTACGGTTATGGATCAGTTACGATGGGGGACGGCATTAATCCATCCATTGACTACGAGTCCAACTTCGCCAACTCTGAAACACACCCGTGGTTAGAGGAGGACCTAACCCCGACCGTCGGTGGGCGGCAGGCCGACACGCGGCAACGGCCCGACGTCGCAGGTCTGTCCCGACGTAGTGGAAGCCTGGGTAAGAGAAAGCAAAGGGATGCAACCGATGCGATGGCGTATGAGGCTATGGAGGAAGTTCGAGACTACTTCCGAGGCATATCGCAAACTGGCGGTGGCAGTGAGCAATCAGTCCAAAACGGTGGCCTAGTGCAGTGCATGAACATAATGAAGGGAATGGGTTACTCATCACATCATCAGATGATGATGTGGCACTACTTTGATTCTCACCAACATCTTATGGGTCCATTCTGTCAGGTTGACGACGACCTTCGGCGAGAAATTATTGGCTCCGTCATCAACCCCTAGCCGCCGCCAGCTATATGAGTGTTTATGTGTTTATCCCTGTTTGTTTATGTTTTCATTGCTCTTTTCGGCAACATTGAGACTATTTTTATAAGTATTTGTTCAAAGTAAAAATTTTTATAAAAATTGTTGCTTTACGGCTATTTACGTAATTTCACAAAATATTTCGATGACGTAAGTTGATTGGTGTTATAGATTGAAATTGTTAATCGCGACATTTTGCGTTAACAGAACCTATAATAGAATGTTAAATTGAGGATAAATGAAAATTTTAAGTTCTGAGTAGTTTGATTATAATTTTTCTTCAATAAAATAAATAAATTTAGTTGATAATATGAAAAAATACAGTAGTTGAGGTGAAAAAAATCCATTTAGTTGGAGTTAAGATAAGTTACCAAACACAAAAGGCAAAAAAATTGGTTAACTCAATTTTTAAACATCCAAACAGGGCCCTTATTTTTTTTAAACTTTTTAACTCAAACTTTTTCACCAAACAATCAACTCAAACTAAACTTTTTATCTCAAAACTTTTTACCAAACACTCACTTTTTAAACTAAACTTATTTTAACTCAAACTAAACTTAAAAATATCAACTTGAACTTGAGCACCAAACAGGCCCTAAGATTAAAAAAAATAACATATTCAAATTGACTTACATGTTCATTAGCTCAGTAAAATCGTCACGTTTCTTCTCCCGAAGAGGATCAAAATAAAGGACGAGGTCCTCCCATGGGTCAATGACACCCAAAACCCAATGTCTCCCTCAGTTATGTGGCACAAGATAAAGCTGTTCTTTGGGTGCGTCACGCAAAAAGCTAAGAAGATTGTCGGCTCGTTCTCTCCTGCCAACATCTTCAGTATCTGTTCTCACCGGTGAGATCAAGCTTGGAGACACAAACACAAACTTCTTAGCTTGCCCGTTAATTCTACATAGTTCCTCCAAATATCTGCATACCCGTATCAAAAATGTTACTCTACATGAAATATAGAAGATTTTCCAAATAAAAAGAAAATTTAAGATAAAGAATGTCGTACCTCATGTAGACTAATATACAATTCGCACTGATTTCTTGTAAATTAATGAACTCATAAATATCTTCAAAGCTCAGAAAGACAGGCATATCAAAACCCATAATCGTGTATGGTATTGGGACCTCAATCTGATTACCTTGACACATGGAACTATGTGCATAATAAGCCAAAGGCCTCATTGCCCTGTTCATGTTATTAAAGTCGAACACGAGTTTTTGTTCTTGCGCACCTTGTTGTACCTCAGTTCGAGAGTCGATCGTTTTATTTCCAGCCTTTTTTTGGCATTTTTTGTTGCCAGCTGCTGGGTCGGGAACGTGACTAGGCCCTCGACTCACCTTGTTCATACTCATGTCGATCTCAACTAAATTTTTAGGCCAAGCAACAAACCCATTAACAACATCCTCCACAATGGTTGCGTCGTACGTCGGTATAGGTAATGGTGTTTTTTTTAATTTGGGCACGTTGATTGACACTCGCACGTTCCCTTCCCCCAGTGGAATCCCATGCACCGTATCGGTGGGGAGGCTCTCGAGCCATGCTCTTCCAAACGCAACAAGCAACTGTCCACCCTGAACTTCATCGAAGATATAGAGCTTACAATCCTGACTGTCGACAGGCATGGTTGGCGGCTCAGCAACTCCATGTTGTTTTTCTTGGGCAGAGCAAGTAGCCTTAAAGCTGTTGTGTTGGTCTACGGTTGGCACATTCTTGGGATCAACCGACGGCTCCACATCTTTGTTCGCACATAGACCACGCACCAAGGCCTTTAATTCTTCTATTTCACGTCTCATTGATTGTACTTCATTGTCTTTTTTTGAACTTCGACTTAGGTTAAAGTACTGAGACGGCTTTACGAACTTTGATTGGCCATGGACACGGCTTTTGTGTTCGAGTCTAGATAATGCCTGCGACAATACATCATTAGTGCCAACTGACTCGAAAGTGCCTTGGCTCTCCTGTGTGTTGTACTCCATCTACAAGATTATTAACAGAAATCATTTAAGCAAAAGGGTTGTAAGTACGTATAGTAGTGATGAAGAAAATATTGTTAGTTAGTAAACTTACTATCATCTCGCTAAATTTTTGACATGCTGGATCTTTCAACTCTCCATCTGCGGTTGTCTGTTGCTCTAGCTACAAACCATCTCTTTTTTCCCAATTCCCAGTCTTCTTAAACTGTAATTAAAATCGTTAGTATAAATGGGATACGATTTAGTACAAACAAATTTATTGACATACCATTTCCTGGTCGAGCTTCCTATATCCGTCTCGGCCTCCTCTTGATGAGTATTCGTTGTTTGTCCTTATTTCGCTTCCACGATCAGATAGTTGTTGGAATTGCGAGGACGTTCTATACTGAACAAATTTCATCCAATCCTCTTCTTCAATATTGGGGTAGTTGTCAATAACTTTTTGCGGCCGTGTCCACACACTTTCTTCATTTATAAATTCCTCGACAAATGTCTTGTACAGATCATACCGAAAATTCCTTGCAGCCTCACCACATGATTTTAAACAAGTGCTCTGGAAGCTTTCTTCCACGGTGAAAGAAGTAACAGTTTCTTTCCAAATAATTTCTTTCAATCCGTCTAAATCACGAGATCTCCAATCTTGAATCCATATTGGAACGTGCTCTCGAGCGAGCACGCCAATCCAGCTCATCAATTCGTCACCGTGCTTCCCTTCCGGTTGTCCTTTCTCGTCAAACGTGACTTGAATTCGTTAACCTCTTTTCCTTGCCATATGGACGCGTTTCATTATTGTTGCCCTTTGCTTGCCCTCGACAGTGGGATCCATCGGGTTTCTCCTTCGTGCTCGTCCCTTTTTGGAATGTTCCATTGTATTCATTCACCTACTTGGCAAAAAAAAAAAAATTACGTTAATAGGTATTCGAACTTTTTTCTTCTTCTTCTTTTTTTAATTGTTATTATGATGGCACAAATAAAATATAGTGGAAAATATAATAAAAGTTATATTTCCACACAGGCGGCAGGCGCCCAAGGGCACCTGGCGGCCCACACGGGCGCCTGGAGCCCAAAGGCGCCTGGGAGCCCCACACGGGTGCCTGGCGCCCCACAAGGGTGCCTCGGCGCCCCACACGGGCGCCTGGCGCCCAAGGGCTCCTGGGCGCCCCACACGGGCGCCTGGCGCCCAAGGGCTCCTGGGCGCCCCACACGGGCGCCTGGGGCCCAAGGGCGCTTGGGCGCCCCCCCACACGGGCGCCTAGCGCCCTACACGAATTAGGCCAAAAAAAACCTTAAGTGCAAAACGCAGGCGTAGGACAAAAATAACACTCGAAAAATTCATGTGTATGCCTTTATACATATATAATAGTGATTGCTTCTATATTATTCCTCCAAAAACTCAAGTTGACATTTCATCGAGCATATTGTGGGTGGAAAAATTCATGTGTATGTAAAGTGTAAAAACCATTCACAAACCATTAATCTACAAAGAGCATCATTATGAACTTAAACACTCATGCTAAAAAATGGATCTTTAGTGACAAACAACAAGACAAAATCCCAAATTTATTTTAAGTTGTATATGAAGTTACCTTGATTTTCTTTGAAGATGAATAGACACTCCAACACCAATAGATTGGCTACGGCGGCGGCAACGACGGAGTTGGCGGCGGCTTGGAGGAGGAAGTGGGTACTTGAGAAATTTAGAGAGTGTGAAGAGAAATGAGAAGGTATGTGGAAAGAAAAGGAGAGGAAGTTGTATTTATATAAGTAATGGGTTTGCGCGCGGATTTCGAAAAATAAAAAATTTTCAAAATTTTTTGAAGATTACACGAAGGTGTATTATAAACCGTCGTGTAATAGGACGATAACACGACGGTTTTAGTACCGTCATCGTATCTAAGTTTTACACGAGGGTTTTCCAACAGTCGTGTAATCCCGATAAACAGTTATGTGGTGGAGCAAAAAAACGAACATTACATGACGGCTTTGGAAGGAACCGTTGTGTAATTTATAAGATTACACGACGGTTCCTTCCAGAACCGTCGTGTAATAACAGTGACACACGGTAGATTACACGACGGTTCCTCCCGAAACCGTCGTGTAATATGCGGTGACACACGGCAGATTACACGACGGTTTCGGGAGGAACCGTCGTGTAATCATACTAGATTACACGACGGTTCTGGGAGGAACCGAATTGGGGGGATTACACGACTGGCCCCCAGGGCCCGTCGTGTAATCTTACACGACGGTCCCCTAGGGGACCGTCATGTAATCCCCTTACACGACGGTCCCCCAGGGGACCGTCGATTAAGCCCTCAGAGGGGGGTTTAAACGACGGTCCCGAGGGGACCGTTGTTAAATCAATGGAGGATTACACGACGGGCCCTGGGGTGCACCGTTTTCAAGTACACTGGTCTACATAGCTTCACTTCCCGGACTAAGTGCACCGTTAGATGAATCATTATGTCAAAAAATGAGGGTGGAAAGTACTTTTCAAGCAAGCACAAAGTCTTAACCAACTCTAATTGTAGCGAATCTAGTGTCAATGGATCTATTACCTTAGAGCATATCGAGTTGAAAAATGAGCATAACTTGGTAATTGCGAATCTCACGTCCTTCGTTAAAACTCCTCGCAACGCCAGCGGTAATAATTGTTGCATCAAGATATGACAATCATGTGATTTCATGCCAATCAGCCTCAGATCCTTCATAGACACCAACCTTTTCAAGTTGGAAGAATACCCGTTGGGCACTTTTACAGAAACGAACCACTCACAAAGCTTTCTTTTTTCTTGTCTTGATATTGTGTACTTCACCGGAGGTAAGTAAGTTGCATTCCCTTTCTTCGTAGGGATCAAGTTAAGTCTAATCTTCAATTCCTTAAGATCCAACCGTGCCTTCTCACCATCTTTGCTCTTATTAGGAATGTCTAGCAACGTGCCCACTATTGATTCACACACGTTTTTCTCAATATGCATCACATCCAAGTAATGACGAACAAAAAGTGTCCTCCAATATGAAAGTTCGTAGAAGATTGACCGTTTTTTCCAAGGGCCGTCTACCACGGGATCATTGTTACGCCGTTTTCTTTTCCCGAGCACCACTTTCAAATCCTTAACCATTTCATAAACGTCTTCGCCGGTCAAAACCCGGGGAGGGTTTCTTTCTTCCGTTTTGCCATCGAAAGTCTTTTTCTGTTTGCGGTATCGATGATTTTGTGGTAAGAATCTCCTATGACCAAGGTAAACGGTTTTCTTACCATTCTTCAATCGGATGGAGGATGTTTCTTTCATACAAACGGGACAACCAATAGAACTCTTGACTGAATAACCAGATAGATTTCCATAAGCAGGAAAGTCATTGATTGTCCACATCAACATTGCACGGAGTGTGAATGTCTCTTGACGGTAAGTATCTCTAACTTCGATCCCCTTTTCCCATAAGCTCTTTAGATCATCGATTAGTGGTGCTAAGTACACATCAATGTCATTCCCTGGTTGTTGAGGACCAGATATCAATAAGGTCAACATTAAGAACTTTCGCTTCATGCTCAACTTCGGAGGGCGATTGTAGTTGACAAGTATGACGGGCCAAGTACTATGCCTACTACTCATATTACCATATGGGTTAATTCCGTCCGCCGACAAACCAAGACGTAGATTCCGTGGTTCCGCACAAAATTCAGGATGATCGGCATCAAAGGTCTTCCATTGTGGTGCATCGGCTGGATGTCTAAGCATGTCATCTTCAACACGTTTATCATGGTGCCAAGTCAAATTCTTGGCATGCTCGGCATTACGGAATAAACGCCGTAGACGCGGTGCCGGAGGAATGTCCCATAACACCTTTGCCGGCACACCTTTGCTGCCATTCGTTGGCTTCTTGCCCTTCTTCCATCTTGACTCCTTATAAACCGGACATTCATCCAAATCCTCGTACGCATTTCGGTAAAGGGCGCAATCATTTGGACATGCATGAATTTTTTCATATTCCATTCCCAAAGTGCTCAACGTCTTCTTAGCTTCGTACATACTAGCGGGTATTTTATTATCAACCGGTAGAACCTCTCTTATAAATTCTAAAAGAGCCGTGAAACTAGAATTTGTCCACCCTCCCGATGCCTTCATGTTCCATAATTTGACCAATGCGGACAATTTCGTATATTTACTACACCCGTCATACAAGGGCATCTCGACATCATTCATCATTGCTTCAAATAACTCCGGACGATGCACAAACTGTTCTTCCAAATCATTAACCATATCAAACAAATTATCTCCTACAACTTCCTCAACAACATCATCTTTCGCTTTGTTGTTCGATGATGGATTAAAACACATTTCACCGTGTAAATACCACGTTTGGTACGAACAAATAATCCCGCGCACAAGCAAGTGTCTTCTAACTATATCAACTGGATGAGATCTATGATTTCCACAATCCACACAAGGACATCGAATCTTATCATTTTTCATGTGAGTTTCCGCAAATGACAAAAATTCTTCAATCCCATCTCGATATTTTCTAGTCAATCTATTAGCCCACATCCATTTTCGATCCATTTCCAAGAACCCGACCTAAATCGATATTAAATTTATCATACAAATTATTCAATAATCAAGTTTTTGCATTTAAAAACACAACGTATAGTCAACAACTAATCATACCAAAAAAGAAAAAAAGAGAATATATACCATTTTTGACATCTACAATAAATCGTCCATAAAAATCAAATAAATAAAAGAAGAGTAAGTAATAATCACAATACTTACAAATATTTAATATACGCGAGTATTGGTTTCGCAGTGGAGGAGACGTGGTTTCGCAGGTGTCTGTGATGTTTTTCGCGCTGCGCGATAGATCTGTAATGAGATGAAATGAGGGCAGCTGAAGGGTAAAAAAGTTAGGAATACACGACGGGTTCTTAAAACCCGTCGTGTAAAGTCGCACTTTACACGACGGTTCCAAGGAACCGTAGTGTAAAGTGGCTCCGCGAGTGCACTTTATACGACGGTTCTTTGGAACCGTAGTGTAAAGTGGCTCCGCGAGGCACTTTACACGACGGTTATTTGGAACCGTAGGGTAAAGTCGGACTTTACATGATGGTTCTTTGGAACCGTAGTGTAAAGTTGCTCTGCGAGGCACTTTACACGACAGTTCTTTGGAACCGTAGTGTAAAGTGCGACTTTACACGACGGTTCTTTGGAACCGTAGTGTAAAGTCGAACTTTACACGACGGTTCTTTGGAATCGTAGTGTAAAGTTGCTCCGCGAGGCACTTTACACGATGGTTCTTTGGAACCGTAGTGTAAAGTCGGACTTTACACGACGGTTCTTTGGAACCGTCGTGTAAAGTTCCTCGTGGAGCACTTTACACGACGGTTCCTAGGAACCGTCGTGTAAAGTCCGACTTTACACGACGGTTTCAAGGAACCGTCGTGTAATCTCTGTCGTGTAATGTACTTTTTGTAGTAGTGTATATTGTAATAATTTAGCAATTCATGAGGGAAATTATTAAAAATTAGAAGTTCAGGGGATCAATTACAAAAAGATGACAAGTTTTGGATGGCAAACTACTAAGTACCCGCTTATTTTATTATGAATTGGGACCCATCCACATGATATCTTCTTGTTCCATTTTAGCCCGCGTCATTTAATTACTTTTAATGGTTTTGATGTCCCAATGTTTTAAAATACATAACTTTGACCCTTCGTTATTCTTCTTCATATCTATAGCCCGTGTCTATAACAAAAATTGAACGAGATAGTTTTAAGATGGAAAAAATGATAATTAAATGGGAAGATCTGAAAAATAAGGGGAAAAAAGATTTGTGGTTGTGCATGAGATCTATTTTTTCTTCTTTTCAGAATTTGTTTATTTTTCAACATTGCTGGTATTTTCTTTAGCCATTTTATCTCTCTGAAATCCTTAAAATGTGATTCTCTGTAATACCTAGATTTTTTTTCCCGATATCATTATTTCCTTTAAAGGAATTGAATGTATACCATGGAGGTATTTTTGAAAAAGCTCGGTTAAGAGTTTTCTTACATTTTATGAGTTTTTATGGTTCAATAAAAACTCAAAATGGATTGCTTAGATTAGCAACGGCCCTTTTGAGTCAAAAAGAACGAAAAAGTACAAGATTCAAAGAAAGTGAAAGTTTGACCAAGAATGGTCAAATGGTTGACTTTACAGTATTATGAAATGCAGTATGGAAAAGATACGGCGGAAACCGTCTTTATGATTGAGTTAGCATGAATAGGCTTTAAAAACCACCTTAGAAAATCAAGCACACCTAGTGAGGAGTAAAGACTAAAAAGGGCTCGGAAAAATAAGAAAATTTTTATACTGTCCATTTTTACACAGATAAATTTTGGACTACAGTACAGTATAAAAATACGGTGTATAAGTGAACACAGTATTGAAAATATCTGTGTAGCTTAAAAATGGACTGGTTATTGAGGAAAAGAGCCAAACAAGGCCTAAGGTGAATGACATCACCTCACCTTTTATTTATTACATCATAATTTATTTTTTTAGCTTGGAAAGAAAAATTTTTGCTTGTTCACCAAGCATATGGCCGGCCACCTCACCCTCTCATTGATAGAACATGAGATTAGGAGACATCATATAAGTATGCTCACTAATCTATCAAGTGGTAAAATGTCAAGAAAGACATACAAACAGAACGTTTGAGAAAAGGCCACAAGAGCCAGTGTCGTGCCCCCTGATGACGGTCGGGTCGAAAGCTTGGGCAATTTCCTCAAGCTGCGCGCCGGGTACGTGCACATCAAGTTAACGGGCCCATAAGTAAAATCAACAAAATAAAGTGTGATACAAGAAAGCAAGCATAACTGGACATAAACGGTTCATGCATTTCACGATAGAATGTCATGTTTAAGATTAAGAAATCGATGATATGATGCTATGTTTATGATTTCATGTTAAGATGTCATGTAAAAGGTTATGTATAATTCATGTAATTGGTTCGCGATATAGGAGTTGTACTTGCTAAGCTTTCGCTCATTGTTTGAAGTTTATGCTGTAGGTAAACAGCCTGTTTTGAATTAACTGCATGGTGGAGGGTGAAGCGGTGGCTGTGAAATGATGAACGGGTTGGGGTTCGCGACTCAGAAAGATTTAACTAATATATCTATTTTGAGAAAACAGACAGTTATTTTATTTGTGTATGAGTGTATGCAAATATTTTCTAAGTATAATGCTTCCGCTATTATTAAAAAAAAAAAAAAAAAAATCCCCACTATTTTCATGACATATGATAAACAAGTTTAAGTTCAAGTAAGTTAAGTCAAGTGACGGCCTGTGCAAGGCGGGTCGTCACATATGGTTTGAGTTGGAAATGGACTGGCCGCCCCAACCACTCCATAGTCGCACGCTCGGTACATACACACAAGTAAGGGGCCCATAAGTAAGATAAGTAATGAAAGTAAGTTAAGAATGAATTGAGCATAATACGAGCATAAATGGACCATGCATTATGATGTGTATGTTATGCTATGATGAATGAAGTTAAGAAGTGGTACGATATGTATGAGAAGTTAAGTTAGAATATGTAAGGTTAGATTATGTTTGTTTATATCGCGGTATAGGAAGTTGTACTTGCTGAGCGAAAGCTCACTGTCTTACGTCTATGCTGTAGGTAAGCAATCCTGTCAGCTATGCATGATACAAGATGGAAGGACGTAGCGGGGCAAACTGTGAAATGTGGGAAATCTAGCCGCTACGCGTTTTGTTTCCTTATGTATTTATCTTATGTTTAAAATCCTTAATATAGACACGTTTATATGATGCACGTGTTATACGCTTTTAAGTCAAAAAAAAAAAAAAAAAAAAAAATTCCGCTGTTTTTCGTAAGTATGTAAGTACATACGAGAAGTTCAGTATGTATGTATGTATGGTAACGGCCTGTGCTAGGCGGGTCGTTACATTCTCATTCTAGATCTCGTAAAATAATGGCTAGTTAATTAGTAGTTAATGGTCCAAACAACATATTTTAAAAATTTAACACTTCACCTAACTTCTATTGATCGTCAACTATTTCGTTATGAATCCTACACCAGTTGAACTTTCACATTTTTCTTACTTTTCGCTTCAACTTTCCATTTGTATCTACTGTTAAGGGTAAAAATAAACTCAAATCTCACATCCGAAAAACACAATAATAAACAATAATAGATAAATAATAGTATTGAACCATTAAATTTAATAAGTTAACATTTTAAGATAGAAACTCAATATTTTAGAGGTCTCAAATTCTACATGATATCAAAACCCAACAAGCTCAAACAAGCAGCCCGATCGCACTATAAGATTGGTGATTCTAAAGAGAGCACCATCTTGCAGCAGCATATTATGGGTAAAAAGAAATACTCAAGTCACACATCATAAAAATACAACAACAATGTTAGACATTTAGAAATATCATGCCACTTCACTTAATAGGTTGACCTTTTAAAATGGAAGCTCAATCTCTTAGAAGTCTCTACATCCCTAATTTTTCAAATAGTCTTACTTTGCACTTTCCACCTAACTCCGATGATTACTGTGAAGAAAGAAGATGAAAAGGAAAAGAGAGAGAGAGCTGAGAAAGAATAATTGAGAATTAGTGAAGAAAATTCTCATTAGTGAAAAAACTGTTGTATAAGAGTTTAAATACAACTAGTTCTAACTTACCTCTAAATGTACCAACCAATGACTATGAAAGACGTGGATAATCCTTAAGTAACTGATAATTAATTAACAAACTAATCAATAAATTCTAATTTGTACAAGTAAGCAGATTACTATTCCTAACATCCCCCTCAAACTCGCAGCAAATTACTTTTTACTGTGAGTTTGCTATGAATGAAGGCAAATCTGGAGCTAGATTAGCTTCAGTGAATATATCCGCTATCTGATCAACAACAGAGATATGAAGGACTTCAACTACTTGCTTGTTCATCATCTTTTCTTGTACAAAGTATTACTCAATTTCGATGTATTGTGTTCTAGTATGCAACACAGGATTGGCTAAGATCATAACAGTGGTTAAATTCTCACACCAAATAACTAGAGTTTCAATGGAGGAACCTCCAATTCTGCCAACAATGACTTAAGCCAAGTAATTTCATCAACAAAGCTTGCCACACTTCGATACTCAACCTCAGTTCAAGATCTAGAGACAATGTGTTGCTTTTTTAGAAGACCAAAGAGATCTTATTGGAGAAAAAAACACACAAATTAAAAGCCGGCCGGAAATCCTGACACTCGAGTCTGAAGCCCAATCAGCATCATAGAACCCCATAAGTTGCCCTATATATGTTGCACCCCATACACACCAATGCTTACCTGAGAAAACTAGAGAGAATTATATATAGATCTATCTCTAGAGAGAGATATGTTTCTAAAGTTTTGCTCCCTGAAAATTTAGTGCTCTTTTAACGTTGCTCTCTGAATTTTGAAAACTAGAAATGCTCTCTAAACTATGAAATATTATCATATTTGCTCATTCCGTTATTTAAATTGATAGATTAATTGACCCTAAACTTTAATATTTTGGTAACTTTGTCCCCCAAAACTTTGAAAACTGGTTTGTATATCCCTCAAACTTTAAATAGTTAGCAAAAATTCCCTTCGAACTTTAAACCATTACCAAAAATATAGTTATTTAATACTTTGTATTGTTACAATTAAAAGTTAATTTAAATTAAAATATTCATATAAAAATAACCATAAAAATTTATAAAAATTCAAGGGATTTAAATATAAAAGTTTTTTTTTTCTTTTTTTTGTTTTGTTTTTCCTTTTTTTTAGCAATGACTTCAATTAAAAAATAAATAAATAAATTGAGTTTTTTATTTTTAGATAATTTTTATTTTTAAAAATAAATTTTTATAAAATTTTAAGGTTATTTTTGTAACTACAAAGATTTTAATTTAAATTAACTTTTTATTGTAGTAGTGCCAAAGTATGAAATAAGGGATATTTTTGTTAACGGTTTAAAGTTCAAGGGGCATTCTTGGTAACTACTTAAAGTTTGCAAGATATAAACACTAGTTATCACAGTTTTAGAGGGCAAAATAACAAGAATATTAAAGTTTAGTGCCAAGTCCACTACTACAAAATGTGGATTCCACGACGGAACTTCCATGACCATTTTTAAAAAATGGTCGTGGAAAGTACGGCAAAAACACGGCGTGAAATTGGGTTTTCGAAAACGGTAGTGGAAACATGAATTTTTAAATTTTAAATTAATTTTTTTTAATTTTTGGCCGTGGGTTTTAGTGCATAAAAATAAAAATAAAAATAAAAAAACATTCCCTCTCGAAACCCATTCTCTCTCACGCCTCTTCACTCTCACCTCCAATATCACCCTCGAAACCCATCTCCTCCTCCGTGACTCCTCCCTTCATTATCTCTCGCGTCTCTCCCTCTTTACCTCGCCTCCAATCTTTGCCGCCCTTCCTCCATTCTCTCTCACCCCTCACCCTCTATCTCTTGCCTCCAATCTCCACTGGCCGTGACACCACCATTCATTCTTTCTCAAGCCTCTCCCTCTCTCTCTTGCCTCCAATCTCCGCCGCAACTCCTCCCTCCAATCTCTTCCTCAAAACCCATCCTCCGCCGCCTACCCCACTACCACACCACCCGCACCCACGCCCGTGGAATTGGTAAGTCTCTCTCTCTTGCTTTCTCTTGTGCCGCACATATTATGATTTTGAAGACCATTTGGTTGATTCTATTTTTGATTTTAGGCGATTGTTAATTGTGTTTGTGATTTTGGGTGATTGTTTTCCAGAAAAAAAAAAAAAAAAAGTTTTGATAACTTGATTATATTTTTGCTTATTACATGTTCGACAAAATGCCCGATTGTATGATATTTACATATTTGGGTGAGGATTAGTTTTAGATTGATTTAAAATGTTTGGCTGAGGATTTGATTTAGATTGTTTTCCAGAAAAAAAGTGTTGATTTTGTGTTTTATGCTTTTGCATATTACATGTTCGACCTAATTAAGTTGTAAGTATATTTTTATATATGTTTCAATTTGTGATTTGACATTACATTATTTTTGTTTTTATTGTTTTGAACTTTGTTAAACTGTTAGGGCACTTAATGACTGGAAGATTTTGGTAGGAAAAGGAGTACGAAAGCGACGCAACTACGAAACGTTGATTGATTATTGTTCAATGTCCGCTACAAGAAGGTTATGTTGAATGCGGTTATGTTGTTTTAGCCTTTATGCAAGAACTAACCTTGACTTTCGATAGACTATCCTTTCTTTAAACTAAGGATTTTTATACTGATGTTGACATGATTTTAATAAGGCAAGAGTGGGCTAATTTTGTACTGCGGTTCATCCAATGTAGTTAGAAGACAATCTATAAGTTTTGTAATGTAGTGTATGTTTTTGTAATAATTGTTGTAAATTGTGACACAAAATCAATTGAAGATTAGCTTTTATTTTAATTTGTGATGTGCAATGGATAATACACGGTATTTGCCACCTATGGGAAGTCACATGAATTGTGTAATTTTTTTGTAATGGTCACCTACCACGACCGTTTTCTAAAAAAAAAAAATGGTTGTGGAATGTCACCTACCACAACAGTTTTTTCAGAAAACGGTTGTGGTAGGTTAACTTTCCATGATAGTTTTTTGTAATGGTCACCTACCACGACCGTTTTCTAAAAAAACCGTCGTGGTAGGTTAACTTTCCACAATGGTTTTTTTTTTTTTTGAAAAAACCGTCGTGGAAAGTTACTATCTACCGCTCATTTGGTGTCAGTTTTGTCTATTTCATGATGGCTAAAAAACCATCGTAGAATCTAAATAGATTCCACGACCATGGATACCACGACAGTTAGAAAACCATCGTGAAAAAGATACCACGATGGTTAAAAATGGTTGTGGTATCCTCTTTTTGTACTAGTGTTCCATCCATTTAACTGGCACAAAGAGAAAACATTATAATATTTTATAGTTCAGGGAGTATTTCTACCAGTTTTCAAAATTTAAAGAGCAAATTTAAAAGAGCATCAAAGTTCAACGAACAAAAATGAAATTTCATACTATAAATATGGCTTATTAATCACAAATGACATATTTATGATTACGAAATATGATGAACGGAGAACCAGCTATTTGGCGATTAATGATGTGGCAGTCGACTAATTAAAATTATCAAATGTGGACAGAGTATTAGTCAGTAAGGATGTACACCAAAAGACAAAAATTTTAGTTAAAGATTTTAAGAAGGCTTAAATATGGATAATTAATTTTTAGTGTGGACTAAATGAGAAAAAAGAAAAAATTTTAAAAGTAAATTGAAGAAAAGAAAAGTTGAGAGAACAAAAGTTAAGCTCCCACTTGATTAATAGGTGGCTCCACAAGTAGAGAATTTAAACATGTTATATTGTCATTTCAAAATTTTCCTTTCAAATACAAACCCGAATGTACTAGATATATATTTTCACACTATAATTAGTATGTCTTTTTGTATTGATTATCGCTAATAATAGTATTATAAATCATTATTTAATTAGGTTATCAGGACTGTAAATAATAATTATTCAAGCTTATATATTTTAGCACTGTTCCGTGTTCGAAAGGTTATGTACTGGCATATGTTTACGTCATTATTGTCTATATGCAGCCACTATATATAGTTTTTTTTTTTTTTTTTTTTGAAACTATATATAGTTTTCAGAGAAATTTATAGACCGATATATTGTCCCCTCAAAATTTACCTTTTAATAATAAATTGGAATGGACTTCTCTAAAACGAGAAATATAATAGGAATGCACTGAACATCTCCTTTCATATTTATCACTAATTAATACCAATAATTATAAGGATACTTACATCAAATTAGGTTTTGTCATCACGAGTAAGCATAATATTAATTAAGTACGGTTTTTAAATTTTTGCACTAAATTTTAAATCTTACCACGAAGAACAGGAATTGTCTTATTTTGTACTCCACAAAAATGAAACAAAACTCCCTAGCAGTTAAAATAATTTGGACATAGGCACTTTTGTCATTTAGATGTCAATATATATATATAGGTTTTGTCCATTGACCCCTCATTTTACTTTCTCACCCACTTTTTAAACCACTTACCATATTAATTTTAGAGTTAAAAAATTACTTGTTCCACCTTTTTTATTTTTCCAAAAAGCGTTTATAAATAAATTATTTACTCTTTTTTTTCTCCACCCATTAAAGTCTAAATCTCTATACATATTTTTCATTACTTTTTTTTTTTTTAAGTTTCTATTTTTTTCATTACTTTTTTTTTAAGTTTCTATTTTTTTTCTTATTTTTTAATTTATTGCCACAAGAATTTTTCTAAGAGAAGATTCTTTTATTTTGTTTGTTATTATTCATATTCCTCAATAGTTTTTGTTGTTCCATGTTTTAACTAGGTTTTTGTTTTCGAAGAAATAACAAGCAAATGGAAAACATATATGTATGATTTGGATATATAATCAAATATATTAATTTAATTGGTTACTCCTTTTATAAATAATTGAAGAAATTGTTAGGAATTCATACAAACTCTAAATCGTAAGCCTTTTCTAATTATATAATAAAAGCATTAGCCAAATTCATTACATTTTTAACTATGCTTGTGTAATACTCAGCTTTATCAGCATATTATCCTCTAGTTTTTATCGTCTCAAGAAGAAGTGTACCAAAGAATAAATAGATTTTTATCTCAGTACATAAACTGATGAAGAATTTTTATTGGATATCTAAAAAGAAAAAAAGAAAAGAAAAAAGAAATATCGTGAGAAAAAAATTTAAAAATAAAAAATAAAACAAAAGTTAGAAAAAAAAAAAAAAAAAAACTATGGAGGTTTAGATTTAGTATGTGGAGAAAGAAGAAAGATAAATAATTTAGTTATAAAGATTTTTTTTTTTGAGAAAACTAAGGGGTAGAACAATTAATTTGTTGATGATTTTGAAAAGTTAGTAGGAAAAGTAAAATAGGGGGTGTCAATAGACCCACCCATATGTGTGCCTGTGTGTGTATTTAAAGGGTTATACATGCGACTGGCTGTTAAAGGGTAATCTTTTAACAATTTTGATCATGTGTCAGTCATCTTACGAGTAAACATGGTTTAAAGTGTTAAAGAACTTCCCAAATATACCCAAAATTACAGCAATAATAAACTCAGAGGGGAGGAGTTATTATGTCGTTTTGAATTGGAGGACATCCTTTAAAAAATAATAATAATAATAATAATAACAAGGAGATAATAAAATATAATAACTTTTTTAGGGCCCAAATTTGAAATGATTACCAAGTATTTAACTCTAAAATCGTGTACCTAACTACGCATTTTGCATTATTTGCGTCATTGTCTACGCACCTTCAAATTCCTATGCTTTTTTTTTTTTTTTTTTTTTCCAAATGTATTAGTCTAAAGTTTTACAGATCTCTTTTTACGAGATGGAATTCTAGTATTCATTCTTGGAAATCACCCAGATAGGAAATCAGGAAAAGTGAGTGGCAGTGATTTACAGCCACCCCAACCCACCACACACGTATCGGTGGACTTAGGACTTTATGATGAGCTCCTCTTTTAGACTTGAAGCACTTCTCAGATTCCTTTGTTTTGTGTTAAGAGTTTGGACGCTTAAAAATTAAAAAATAAAATAAAATAAAATAAATAAATAAAGGAAAATGAAAGAGAAATTAACTTGAGAAAAAAAAAATGCAAGAGAGGGTTTTGGTACAATATAATATTAATGTAAAAGTTCACAAACAATAATTTCTAGTAATCCCCACAATTATTATTGCTAATTATTATGGTTCAAGCAATGCTAACAAGAAACAACTTTAACAAGTCTCGTGACTAGCAAACTACTATATAACTCTTCTCTAGAGTCTATATATACATATATATATATATATATATATATCCAATAGTCTTGGTCTAAACAATGATTTGGCCTAATCTTAGGAAACATTATTTAACCATAATTATTAGTTAGCTACACGACTGACCGCAATGTCGATCGAATTCTTCTTCATTGCCTTTCCTGTGTGCGCGAATCAGTATACTCGTCATGCTCCTTTTCCAAAGATCTATTCGTTCCTTCGCTGTCTCTGCTGCAAGTTTTATTATTATCTGCGGAACTTGGATTACTTACAACAATTTCGATGGACTCCGGACCAAGCCTATCTGCAGGGACTAGTTGTATTTTTTGTTTCGCCTCTTCACTTTTTCCCCATAACACCAGGTATAACCCTAACACGATCGGAACTGCTCCTAATACACTGTCGTAAATTGACACAACATACACGATCAGAATTTATTTATTTATTTTTATTTTTTATTTTTTAAACTTGTGATGAAACTAAAATCTTCGTAGGAGTCATCTATAAGCTTAAATGTTTGTGCACTGTGAGGATACACACATCGAATCAGTACATCTTGTATGAGATAATAAATTGTTGATTTAAAGTTGAAAATATATAGACCAATATTCTAGAGCTACATTGTGGCAGCTTGGAATAATGTATAGCTCATTTCACAATGGATTTGAACATATAATTCAAAGAGAAACTTTAAATATATATATATATATTTTTTTTATGAAAGAAAATGCTGTAGAAATTTTTTTTTTTTTTTTTGAATTGTGAGTTCAAACTTCTTTACCTAACCGACTGATAATAATATTTATAATATAAGAGACGTAGAAAGTGAAGTATTGCAAGTGCGAGAAAATATTGGTGAATTACAAAACTCTTCTAAACTCAGTTCCTGTAAAGTTTTACACTGGGAAATGAAAAATCAAAGCAAATTAACAATCTACTTAAAAAAAAGGGCAAACAATCTAATTTTGAACCTTCTATATAAAATTTTCCTTTACAAAAAGTATCGATATTTTTAGAGCACAGACAATGCAGACATACATTGAAACACATGCTGATGTCAACTGAGATTTTTATATATTATATATATGTATATATGTATATATATATATGTACCTTCCAAGGTGCAACTTCTCGTTGAGCATCAGAGAGCCCGAAAGTGCTACTAGCAATAGCATGAGAGGGTAGAAAGCTGACGCGAACACTGGACCTCTGGCGTGCACACACCACGCAACCAATATCACCGCTATTCCAGAAGCCGCAATACCCTATCAAATATATGTTGATATATCAATATATATATATATATAGAAATATATCTATCCAAACAAAATAGTTTCAGTATCTTAATTACTAAAATATGTAGTGCTGTGTAACTAATTTATTCAATTCACCAATTCTCAAACAATAAATTTATATATTTGTAAAAGATATCTTTCAAAGCAATTCAATGTATTTTGTGTGAATGTTGTGTGATTAATTTATTGGAAGAGATTTGTGAAAACAGTTTATAAAATGTATATTTTATTACTTCTGACTCTGCAACAATGTATGCACATGACCGGGTGTCAATTTAATTAGTAAATTTAAAGGCCGCTTGGAACATCGTTTCCAAACGGAATACCACAACTAAACTCTAAAGTTCACAAATCTGCATTTCACTTTCTCTTTATTTCATTTTTAAATAACTCAAAATTTAAAATTTCATAATTTCTTTATTGTAAGTCGAATGAGATGATTTTAAAAGGAAAAAAAATTGCATATAATGATGAGAATAACGAAACAAGATCCATATTACATATATTTTTCTAAACACATTTTAAATTTTTACACTATTTTCTATATTACATTCATTTTCAATCCATACTTCAACCAAACACACATTTGAATTCCAACCTAAAAACCTCCAACACCAATCATGATCCCAAACAGGGCCTTTAACCTGATATTAGTTACCTTCTTGTCATTTATATATGTATATATGTAATGCATATGTTTGCAATGGGATTAAAATGCCTAATTATAAAGTTAATTGTTGTACCGAGTATGCGACTGTGAGAAGCCGAATATTCCAACCTAACTTCCACTGACTCCAATCCCTCTCAGTGCAGAGGGCGAAACCTACTGACTGGATTGCTCCCATTGTTGACATGAGAGCTACACTTGAAAAATAGTAGGGGAATCTCACATTCATTTTAGCCTGTTAATTACCAAATTTTAAAAGAAGAAATGTGTTAAAAGTTTGGATAATGAGCAAATATTTAGACAAATATTTAGAAAGCCCAACATAAATAAGAATGTAATTATATCAGAAAGGACTAAGAATTTAAACCGGTAGGAAGTAGATCATAATAAATAGCAAGAGGTTTTCTATTGGTTTTCACATATCAGTGTGTTCAGATGCTGATATATGCATATGTAAGCTCTCCAGTCTAACAGCTAGACAGAAACAATTTATTTTGTATCTTATAACTATAAGTTGATTTATATGTAATTTTTAATTTTAAACATTGTAACATGGATTATATAAACTATTAGTGCAAAAGTAAAGTATCATTAAAATATCATATTAAAGCAACTGGTTGTGACTATAACATGCCAAAAAAAAAAAAAAAAAAAAAGTTCTACATACCTTTCATAAAAGGTACCTTATAGAAAAGCTCCCGCAACGTTTTGATTTTAATATAAATTATAAAACATTGCTACATCTGTGGTGTGATTAATAAAATTTCGAAGAAAAGAAATGGACCAAGTAAGAAAATTCTAGAAATTAATGTGATCCTAAAGGTACGGAAAAAGTTACCTGAAGGATAAGCCAGAGACCGTAACACATACTACTACCGAGAGCAAAAACGCATCCCCAGACACGTTTACCAGAATCTGACTGTGGTGCCGCCACGTGGCTGCTTTCATGCTGACCATGATTCAATAGGTCAACGTGTGTTGACCAGATATCAATCTCCACGCCTCTGTAGAAAGTCAGAAGCATTGCCCCACCTATACCAATTATCGATCCCAACAACTTGACCTTCCCTGCTAGGTTTCCAAGGTTCAGCTTCTCCAATCTGAAGTTTTTAATTAGGCAATAATTAGACATGGAGCTAAAAGTCTGGCATGGATTGTTAATACGTGTCAATTTTATTTTTTTTTTTTTGCTAATTTCCTTAATCTTAATTATTCATTCTCGTCGTTTACATTTGCATATATCCGTTTATGGTCTCATTTTTGACATCTTTATAAAACGATACTTGTAACTTTTTCTGAACGTTACTTGCAATAACCAATTGATTCCGATATGATTTTTTCAATAATACATGTCTTTTACATTAATAGTTTAAATAGTATTACAAATAAGTTTACATAACATTGCATGTAAATCAACATATCCGACAATCCGGATAAGAGACAATTCTTATATATATTTATTTTTATGAAGTATTAGATGATTTAGAAAACCATCACTATCAGTTTCAATTGAATGAGAATTAAATTTTCTTTTTCCACAATTCAGAAATTATCTTTCTTCCAAATTCTTCAATTTAGTACGGAATATTACCCTTTTATATATATATATATATATATATATATCTCTAATATGTGTTAATACTCATCTTCATATCATCAACTCATTCATATTTGTGAGAATATTTGTACTCGTTTATACTTTCATCATAAATCGCCCTTCTTGTACCATTAATTATATTTTTTAATACCATTTTTCACACTAGTTCGGTGGAAAGTGGATGGTTGATATTTCCTTGGTAAAATGTTCTTAATCTTTACCTTTTGAAAACTTCTAATACTCTTCTTTCTTACTATATATAACAAATCAAATCAATATTATTTACTGGAAATTAAAGGGTATATATATATTTTTGTTAATGAGTCTAAAATATGTACCTGAAAGAGACGGCTAAAGCGAATGTTACAGCAGGAACGAGGTTGGATATCGCAGTAACAAATGTTGCCGAGGTTAAACTCAGGCTCTCGATATATAGATTTTGTGCCATTGATCCACTGCAATAGTTAGCTAACTAGTTAGCTTTCTTGATTATATATATATATATATATATATATATATATATATTAGAACTATTCTTTTCTTTTGTTGCAATTATTTTATTCTTATTTTCTT
Organism: Ficus erecta; assembly: GCA_008635985.1. NCBI lineage: Eukaryota > Viridiplantae > Streptophyta > Magnoliopsida > Rosales > Moraceae > Ficus > Ficus erecta. The sequence goes on along the minus strand of BKCH01000056.1, from coordinate 1,157,279 downwards.
AGGAAGGGGTTATTAACCGGCACCCTCATTATATGATACGTGTAACTTTTTTTGTGGTATGTTATATCAATCAGGTGATTCCAATGCAACGTTTTTCAACTTGTATTATATTACAAGATTATAAATAAGAACTTATTATGTTACAAGGTTTTAAATAGAAAATTATGTGTAAATCAATCAGTTATTATAAATTTTAAATGAAAAATTACAAATACCGGATGATGGCGGATAATAGATAAAAGAACTTTCCTATTTTCTAATATCAAACATAGAAATTCATAGTTGATGTCCATTAAAGGAGAATATGATTTTATTGGTGTGGGGTTTAGTGGGGGATATAAAGTAGAAACTTCATCTCCATCTAGTTGAGATGTATTTTTTCCTACTTTTGACGTTAATCAATTAATCTCTTTCATCAGTTATTAAAAAACATGGTGACTATCAAAGAAGAAAAAATATTACAATTTATAAGTTAAATACACAAAGCGTACTGCTAGGGACACCAACTCTAATCCTTAGATACAATCAATTGATATGACAATACTTTAAACTCTTACAAATAAAATAACGACAACTCAAATATATACTACATTGATTGATACTTAAAAATTATGATTAGAGTTCATTTCCCTAACATTTTTAGATGTATATTTATCATTTGTTTAATTTTGATGTCTAATCAAACAATAGCATGATACCTCATTTAACAAACTCAGAAATTAAAGTTTAAAAAGCATTTCAAGTTTTTAAATGACATGACTTATTTTGATTACTTCGACATCATTTTAAAACTAAAACTAAATTGAATGGAAGATCTAAGTCCAACTTAAACAGTGCCTACCGTGCAATTAGTAAAGTTCATAAGCAATAGCTAGGTGAATTATGTAGTTTGGACCAAGACTAGCTGCCTCAGGCATCATTTTTGTCGACATCATTTTTTTTTCCACAACTTAACAAATGCATATATATATATATATATATATGTATATAAAAGGTATTTAGCTTAAAGTGGGCCAAAAGGGATGTCATTAATCATGTCCGTTAATCATATATGCTTATCAATTAATCAACATTAGGCGTTGGACTATATTATAGATAGAAACTAAACTTTAATATGGTAATTAATTCCATTAATAATTCTACTTAACAGCTAATAGCACATGAGAGGATAATGCGTTAAATAATGTTAGAATTCATTAGACTATATATATATACATATATATATATATATATATATGTATGTATGTATTAATCTGTCTATATATATTCAGGTAGAGGGTTTTCAAACAAACTGAAACTTCATTAAAAATATGCATGCAAATTTATTATAAGGATAATGAATGTATGATCATATCATCAATTCTATCACCATTTGACAATAGTACTGTCCTATATCTAGTGGTGCATAATTAATGGCGTATTTGGCAGGTATGTGAGAAAATAATTATAAAAAAAAAAAAAAAAAAGTAATAGGTAGCCAAAATAAGGAAAATAGGGGAAAATAATAGATCCTTTTTTGTCATTTTTTTAATATGAAATTAGGAAAGTAGAAAAAAAAAACGAGAATCATCTCTCTTGTTTAGTATAAATATGTAATGAAAAAGAGAGAAAAGATTGTTTGTAAAATGATTATATTTTTTTGTAAAATGATTATATTTTATTGAAACGGAGAGCTTAAAAATAAAGTGTTTTGAAAGATTTCTAATCCCTTAATTTCTTAATCCTATACACCTTTCATTTCTCTCCTACAGATTGGATGACTATGAATGTCAAAAACCTTTCACAAATCTCTGATCTTATTATTTTTCTCTCCTACCAAACACATTCTAAATATTTATGAAAGTATCCGAAGCACTACCCGTATTTAAAGCTGTATATATGCTTAATATGGAGTGAAAAATCAGGCGTTGCCCGCTACTTACCCAAATAAGGCACAAAAAAATGACTGGACAAGAACCATCAAAGTCAGCTTTGGCCTGCTTTTCCTGTAAAAAAATAACAAATAAATAAAAAAGAACTGCCATTTTATTAGTGTACACAGTCATTAATTATGGTCTCAGATTAATTCTCTTATAATAGTGCGTTTACAATTTTACTTTTTTACTTTACACTAAGAGAGCACTGAAAATAACGCCATTATTTCTTGAAAGAATCGAATAACATATTTTATTAGAAGAGGGATCCTAATAAATTCCAAGTCTTTACAACCCGAACTCTGTACAAATATGTCAAAAGAAACAACTCCACTTTCTTAATTTCGGAAATATAATTAGATACTTTCTTCTCTAAACCAGAACTTCCTTTGGTAAAAAAAGGGAATTTTTTTTTTCTTTTTCTTTTTTAAATGAACGGGGAAACCAATTTATATTTTCATATACGCTGATCAAACCTTTAAAATTCTGCATGTAACTATTGGACTTTTAACCAATTAAAAACGCAATATTCGGAAATTTTTTACTTTATAATCAGCTATCACTTAAAAATAATCAAAAAATAATAAACAGGGCGAAGTCACCCTTAGTAATTTATTATTTTTATTATTTTTTCATTTTTACCTATAAAAATTTATACTTTTCTGATCATTTCTTCCTTACTAAAAATTGATGAATTTTTTTTCAATTTTATGTAAAAAAAGAATTATATTTTATTATTTCTTACTAAAAATTTTTCTTATTTAAAAATTTTATTATTTCTCAATATTCAAAACTTTATCTTTTATCTTTTATTTTAAACGACAGAGAGCAGAGGCAGATTTTCATTGAGACGAGTTACAGTCTCACTGATATATATATATATATATATATATATATATTAATCCTACCTAAAAATTTTTTATAGTTTCCTACTTGTCCTGGACTAAAAATAAAAAAAAAATTCTCACATAACATCGACTAAAATTTTACCTTTTAGTTTTTTTTACTTAAATATTGTTAATAATATATTTTTTAAGAAAAAATGTTGTACCCCCTCCTCCACTTAATTATATTTCTGGCTCCATCGTTGACGGATTGGGGATAGAAATAATACTCTAACAATGCAAAGATGATAATTTCGAGGATACCATTCCATGAAGAAGGCAAGGGGAAGCATAAAAGCGGTAGAGAAAACCAAGCGGTAAGCGATAATGACTCTCAAATTCATTCCGTCATTAGCAGCCAATTTGTAGAAGATGTTGACGCCGGTGAACGCAAACTGAACCACCACCATTAGCAACGCCGGCTTCATCCCATGCACGGCATCGCATATCTGTTTCACCCCCATTAATAAATACCACTAACAAGTCAACACAGAGAAACAAGTTTACAGGGGGAGAGAGAGAGAGAGAGAGAGAGAGAGAGAGAGAGAGAGAGGGAGAGGGAGAATGGTAGTGGGTTTTATCTATCGGAGTTACAACTCTCAGTTTTGCAGATATGAGAGCTATGCATGGCTACTTATAGCCGTGTATACTTGTCATTAACAGTTGAATGAGAAAAAAAAATCCAAAATTTCTCTCTGTCTCTCTCTCTCTCTCTCTTCTTTTTATTTATTTATTTATTTATTTATTTATTTTATTTCTTCACTTGTAAAAAAGAGGAATGAGAAATTGATGAGGCTCACCTGTAATAAATGGAAAAAGTAAAATGAAGCATGCAAAACTTGATATTTTATAATTAATGTCATTATTAGTATACCATATTGGTCATTTCATATTTCACTATTGTTGTTAAGGTGGGATCTCCTTACATTTAAATTGTGGGGGAAAAAAAAAACCGTTTTCAAAAGTAATTTCTTAGTAATTAATCTAACTGTAGATAAATTTTAGTACATGCCATTATCTAATCTATATCCGTACGTGTCTATACTATAGTATTATTATTATTATTCGATAATAAAAGAGCGAATCCATTTTTCACGCTGACCTTTTGGTCACTGCTTTGAGACTGTCAAGTGGCAGTATCTTCACTTATCAAATGACAGTCCAATTACTACCATGTAATTTTTTTCTTTTGTTTTTACTTTATTTTATTTGTCCATTAAATGCATACTATACAATTAGTTTAATACGAAATCAGGAAAAGTGGTAGTAATTTATAGCCACCCCAACCCAACACACACACCTATGTACTGTAATTATCTATTTATTTGTCGAATGAAGAGAGAACAATAAATATCAAGGATTAAGAGTGTATCTACCTACTCATTTCTTTTCGTATTTTATTTTTACATATACTTTTTTTGTCCGATAATCAGATTTATTTGTTTGTTTTATATATCATTGTAATAATCATTTGATTTTATTGTAACAGCTTTTAGTGATACTTATATTTTATAGTCACAGTTATTAAAATATTATATTACATAGAATATTAAATTATATTATAAATAAATTATTAATTGTTACAAATTATTTATAAAAGAAAGTTACAGAATAGATCTGACTGCCAGATTAAACAATTAATATATTGTCTTTAAAAAAAAGGAATATTTACTTATTTCTATAATTATGCTTTGTTTGGAACAAAATTAAATTTTTCTAATTTATTTTTATTTTTATTTGAAAAATTAATAAAAATTTTAATTATTTTTAAAAACATAAATAACTCATATTCAAAAATTTTAATTCTAACCGATAATCCAAATGTAAACTTATAAAAATAAGCAAGTAATCAAACATTGCCTTTTTGTCATGACCAGCAAAAAATTATAATTATACTGCCTTTTTTCGTAAACTCAAGAGAAAATGAATAGTTTAGTTCTCTACGTCATTGTATACGTACCAAAACACAAATCTCCAAATATTTTATCTTTATGTGATTAATGACAGTTCTAGGAATTGTCTGTCTAATAAAAGCAGGGTTTGCAGACACAAATTTCAAATTTTCCACCGAACAATGGTCTTCGTGGGTCTCGCTGAGGGCTCCACCGTTTGCATGAATTCTGACCAACCCATTTATTGTCAGTACTTACCTTTTGCCACGTCATTCGGTCTTGCGTATTATTCCGTTCGTCATCACGGTGATTGACAGTAGGAGAATGGAGGAGTACTTAGTACCGAGACTCCTTAAATTTATCAATTTTTAATAACTTACCTTTTAAATTTATAATTTTGATAATTTATTGTTTAATTTACTAAGTTTTTGTAATATATTTCTTATGAAAATTATCTGTTATATGAGTTATGAAAAACCTATATACATCTCATATAAAGAACAAAAAAACTCATTTTCAACAAAAAAAAAAAAAAAAAAATTTAAATCTACTACAATGCATAATACAAATTTTTTAATTTTTAATTTTTAATAAAATGTAAAATTAATTAAAAATGATACACTATCATAATTTAACAAGTTCGATGAAAAAATTAACAAAAATAAAAATTTAGGGACAAAATTATTAAATAACAGGGGTACTTGGCAAAAGGTTTAGTTTAAGCTAAACTGTACTTTTTTCATTATGTTTTTTGTCTTTTTCCCCAAAAAGTTGTTTGTCTTTTCTGAAAATTCAAAAAAATTCAAAAAAATTTACTATTTAAACTTACAAATCTTAACTCAAACTTACACACCAAACACCCCTAAATTTATAAGATATCAGTACTAAATATCTGCAGGGAGGCAACTATGCTGCTGCGCATTGCGCACCTTTGCGGTTGAAACGCTTCTCTGTCTACTGTTTATTTTTTATTTTTAAAGAATATGTCTTTAACACCCTTTTCAAACTACTGCGTTTCTCTCTCTCATTCTCTCTCTCTATGATGGACTCTACTGTTATGTGTGGAAAATGTGAAAAATGGGTGGAAAAAAAAAAAAAAAAAATAGATGATAGAGATTTTGGAAGGATAAGATTTTAGATGGTACCGTAGAAGAGAAAAGTGAAGGGGGGGAAAAAAACGGAGAGAAAAAGTCATGTATATGTGGATCCCACTATTTTTCATCTCTCAGACAAAAGTGGAAAATATTGGTTGTGAATTTTTATTTAGCTTGGTATGAATACTTAAATTACCATTTATCCTTATTTTTAAACTAAATTATTATTTAATAAATAGTAAAATAGTCATTTAGCCCCCATTTCGGGGGAGGTCTCCAAAACAAACATTTCCAATTGTTTTTGTCATTTTCTTCAATTCAAAACACAATTTCACTATTTAAATTTTCAAAATCTCTCTTAAAAACTCAACTTAAAAAATTCAAAACTTTGTTATTTCAAGTCGAAACGAGATAATTATTTTTAAATTGCAAGAATTGTGAAAGTCATTAATCAAGATTCATATTGATATTCTTTTCGAACACATTTCAAGTTTTTAAATTTTTTCACTCCAAATAATTTTTTTTAACTAACAACACATTTTCAAAACTCAACTTAACTCAAATTAAAATATCTCTAAAATTCTAACTCTAATTATCCCACAAACGAGCCCTTTGTTTATCACCTTTTTTTTCCGCCTCCTATCATACTAAATAGGATAGAAGGAAAACCAACTTATTTTCTCTGTTCACATTTCTCTCCCTGAAATGATTCCTTTCCTTCCTATTTTCTACCTCTTACGAAACGGAGTGTACACCTTACAATTGGAATTAAGTGTAAAATAAGTTAAACCCATTCTCATTTATTGCTTTTCTCTTTTATATACATAATATGCTTTAAAAAAATATATGACAGTAGAAAACCCCTGATCAAAATTTCCAATATAATAAGAATAACCACTGAAACATCAATTATCTAAATTTTAAGTAAAATAGACCTTAAAATTTGAACATTCCAAAATTTTTCTTAAGATCATGAGAACTTTCACATATTTTAAATTTATTTTACTTAATCTTTTTGTTTAGCTTTTTTTGTAAAAGATATGAAAGTATCTAAAAAATATATAATCAATGGTGAAGAAATGATTCCGATAATAAGATATTTATTTCGATGCAAAGAGAAAGTAAAGCTAAGCTTTGACAGCTAAATACATGATTAACCAAATTACTTAAAGAAAGAAATAAGAAAAACGAGGGAGAAGCTATAACCATTGTGATACCTAAAAAGGTTTACTAATTTAGAGATTGTAAATCTAAAATTAGGACTTATTTTGAAGTAAAATCTATTGGATTGCCTCTCATTCATCACTATAGATGTCCTAGGAACTGTGAAATACTTGCAGGAGAGAGAAATGGAAAGGCAATGAGATCTTCCTTTCACTCCTTTTATCAAGCGGCTTGAAAACCGTCAGACAAAGAATTTTAATAAATTACTTTTAAAACTATCGTAAAAAGAGACTAATAATAACATATAGAATGTAACGAACCGACTCCGTAGACCATTATCATGCTTACTGAAATTAAATCTCAACTTTAAAGACTAAAATTTATTGAAAATTTTAGAATATATATTTTTTTAAATGCAACATAAATAAACTAATCTATATAAGTAAACTAAACTTTACCATGCATACACATTGCTTGTTTAACAAATTAGAAAGTCACACATAATCCTTACATTTAACCAACGTCTTGAAACATCACTTATGTAGCATGGTACAAATTATTTAAACATATATGTATATGTTTATAGTTTAAAAGAGTCTGTAGAAAAGTCTGCGTAGTGGTATCTCACACCGCCCTTCACTTGCCGCATCGTCTCCATGGCCCACCAAATTAAGCTGCATGTATCTTACATACAATATGAAATATACTAATGATCTTACGCTCAGCATGTACAAACTTAATCTCGTAAAAACATAACAAGCATCATATAACTTATGCATAAACCATTTATGATCGATTATGGATCTCTTATTTTCCATTATGGAATTATTATCTTGCTTAACATGTGGGCCCGTCGTGTACGTACCAATTATTCGCAATCCACAGAAAGTAAGGGTTCGCAAGATCCCTAACAATTCTAGAAATCTTAAAACACACATAATCATCCACGATCTACGGGAGGTCACAGAAAGTTAGGATTTGCGAGGTTCCTAACAATTCTGATAATCTTGAAACATACATAATCTTTCACGATCTACGGAAGGTCATAGAAATTTAGGACTTGCAAGGTCCCTAACAATTTTGAAAATCTTGAAACATCCATAATCCTCTACGATCTACGAGAGGTTGGTACGACCCTCCACTTATCTTGGTTTAGTCTTAGTCTTGTTACTTAATTCTTGATGAATATGTTTAAATCATACTTCCACATGAAGTCTTTAACAAATACTAGTTTCAAGACTAATATTCTTTACTTGTGATCTTATTAGTCATTATGCATATGATACATAGATATGACATGACATAAAGATCAATAGCATAAAATAACTTGTGGCATGTTTATAAAACATGACACTATTTTAAAATATGGTGTTGTCATAAACTATGGCATAATAGTAAAGTATGACATAGTTGAAATCATGATATTATTGTAAATGGGGCTTTATTGTAAAACAAGTCATAATCAAAAAGTGTGTCATAGTTGTAAAGTGTAGCATATACATGATTATGACATATTGGTAAAATACGACATATACATAAACATGACATATCATGTAAATGATGGCATACATGAAAACATGTCTTTCTGGAAAAATAATTTACTATTTTTCATATTGTAGGTGATGTTTATACTTACAAGCTATCTTACGCTCTTGTCCTAGCATACCAAAAGGCAAAACAACATGTTATATTCATGTTTCCAAATAGAGCATAAGAATTACTCTAAATTATTACTTAGTAATTCATAAGTTATGATATCTATTATAACATATTATTAATCGGTCTCCAAACCGATTAATTACCTTCTTAGTTACTATTAACATAAGTCATAGAATTGTTACTCTATTTTTAAATAAATTTTGGTATTAAAAGAGGCTCAAGTAATTGCCCTTTATTTAAAACTTAACTTGATTTTTATTAATTTCGGCCTATTTTTGCTTTAGGTCAATATATACTGGCTTGATTAGTTTTCATAAGAGTTCTTCATATTTATTTCCTTTGCTAAAAGAAATACCTTGTTTACTTAGAAATATTTTAACTTCATAAATTATGTATTTCTTGGCACAATACTTAAAATTGTATTTTATAATACATAGTATGTATTTAAGGTTTAAAAATCACTTTGTGAAATTCCAATGGATTTAAACCTCCTTTGAAACTGTTTTTGTAAAACCATAGTTATTTTTAAAAGGGGTCATAAAACCTTAAAGCTATTTTCGAAACATCCTTTTAATTTAATTGAAAGTATGTGTGCAGGAATTTCCTCTTTCATGCACAGTTTTGAAAATCTAGTTCTATCTTTTAATCGGTTTAGAATTTGGAAAATTTTTCTTTAAGAAAGTTATAGATCTTGTCCAAACCTACAACTTTCGTGTTTACCTAAAGCTTGATTCCATCTCTAACTTATCCGTTTTTCCTCTTAAAAGATTTTGGTCGTGTACAGTACCTGGACTGACCAGTTTTGAAAACTGATAAAAATAGAGGCCTTCGGAGCCTTTTCTTCAAAAACTGTTTGCACTAGCCCCTAGCATTTTCTGTGTTCTATATTTTTGCAGTTATAACTTTGTTCAAATTCAGCCTCTAAGGGGCTCAAAATTGAGTTTTTAGAAAACTATCCAATTTATTTTTTAAAATTGGCAGTTTATATTTTGTTGGTTCTTATTTAAAAATCCGCACACCCTACCTCGAACAGTCAAGGTCGTGAGCCTAAATCATCATGCAGCGCATCGGATTCATTCTTAAAATTCAACCATTCACTTATCTTGAAAAACACAATATTGATAACTTACTAATTTGCCAAATTGCGTCTTTAGGTTGATTTGTTAACCAACATACATAATATCTTCATACTTAAACATATGAGAGCATAATCACATGCACATAATTTTAAAACTCATCATAGAGCATAAAATCAAACTCATACTTAGAGCTAGCAAAACAAGATAACCCAAGAATAAATCAAGCATAAATCAACCATTAAAAGCTATAATATAGGAAAATAAGAGAACATGAGCTTATGGTCTTACATCCCATAACTTGAAATATACTTTAATTCCTCAAACCAAAACTAATTAAAGTTTTAGTTAGGGGATCAAGAATATAACTCTAGAGCTTGAAAGAGGTGATTCTAGGCCTTGGATGAGAAAAATCTTTGCTCTACCTCTTCACAACAAAACCGGTCACCACTTGTTCTTCTATGTCTCTCTTTTATTTATTTTTTCCTAAGAGCTAGAGAGGAAAAGTTAAGAAGGGAACTAAAAGATGAGAAGCTAACTAAATGGTCCAATTCTCACTACCCACCCCTATTTATAGGTGGAATTTCCAAAAATTTCTACAATTATTATTTTTTCTTTAACTTTGTTTGAATTACATATTTGGCCTTAAAACACAAAATTTTTTTCCTTCCAAGTCCCCAAATCAGCCAGCCATGTGGAGTGTTGGAGCCAAAAAGAATCTTCTCAAGTTTATCCCTTTAATTCTTTCCATAAAAACATTAAATCCAAAATTTTTTGTAATTATCTTCTAATTTCTTTGTCCCCCAAGACAACCGGCCATGTGGAGGATTTGAGCCAAAAATCCTCTCATGCTTATTTCTTGGATTTCTTTCCACAAAAACAATAAATCAAAATTTGTATATTTATTGACAATTACTTGGCCTCCAAGTAATGCCATGTTTGGCATTCGTACTAATAAGCAGTTCATTTTCTTACTAATCCAGATAGTACAAATATTATTTTAACTATCAACAGTCCAATAATATTGAGCTGCAGTCTAGAATTTATCTGCACATAACTAGATTGCGTATAGGTTTTTCTTTGGACTTGAAGCCACTTAATCTTTATTGCTCTAAATATTATTCTTGATTATTCTAGAATGTTCCTAATCCTTATTCTCAATTCTGCATCCGTAATGACGGTCAGCCACAGTATAATTTCAATACTGTTTGATAAACCGCAGTACCGTCTTAATTGTGTCATAAATTATTATGGTCATTCATTGGCCAGAATAATACCATAAATCATTATTCTGCTTTTTTTATCATAAGGCCTCACACTTAAACTTTAAACTGTCATTGAGTCTTATAACACTATAAGAACTCGAACATACTCTGATAATCAAATCATGAGTTTCATATTGATATCCATAATTTCCTTGAAACATCACTATAACACTTAGTACGGACTTATATTTCTTCATCTATATAAGAAAATTACGAGTCTGTAAAAATTCAGTTATTACATAGAACTTAAAAGAAAAATGTCTCCTCATGATCATACTATTTTTTACGAATTAAGAATAGAGAAATTCAAACTCGATACCTTGTAGTGAAGTTAGCCGTGAAATTACTATTAGCCTACAACCACTCGAAAATTTAAAGGAAAACCTTTTATCCCAATATTTATAGCTCTAATGTAATTATGAATTATTTCTAACTTACAACCCATGTATATATATTTATTGAGCATGATCAAAGGGGAGTTTGGCAGTGACACTCCAACAACACCCATAGATCTATAAATTATTAATTAACCATCTACTAAGTGGCAGTGGAGCGGATGGCTAGATTTTACGAATCAAAGAGTTTCTTTTTATCTGTACATACCCTATGTATTCTGATGAATTACTGTATGTATTCTGAAGAATTGTTTTGTATTATGATAGAATATTTTCTGTATTTTGGTTGATTGTTTATTGTATTATAAGTTTTGTAGATAATAATTTGGTGTTTTTTTTTCTTTGATTTTTTAATGGGAAAATGGATGAGAAAGTAGTTTATTTGAGATTTTCTTTTAAAAAATAAATTGTTAGATTAAAAAATATTCAAACAGTCCCCAAAAAAAAATCAAATCTTGTAAAAATATCACTAGTAAAAAATTAGATTTCACGACTGTTTTAAAAATACCACAAACCTGGAGATTCCACGACTGATTTTAGGAACGGTCATGGACTCTCCACATTCAACGACGGTTTCCCACAACAGTTGTGGAATCTCCCCTTTCCATGACCATTTCAAAAATGAGTTTTTGCACCACATTTTTGACAAATCTTCCATCACCGTTTTTTCAAAAATAATTACGGAATCACTGTCATGGAACCTATACTCTGTAGTAGTGTATGTTCTTTGGTGACCCGAGATTGCCTCTGGCAATTGGAGATTGTCATTGGACCGTGTTAACTTTGGTCGCCAAAGGGTTTTTTAGTAGATTATCAACTTCTACCAAAACATCTTATTGGTTGCTTGGGGATAATTTTGGAAAGATATATGAACTATCTCATAGAAGGTCAAAATTCTTGAAGCCACTATAGGTAGAATATATTCTATATATACTTTTTTTTTTTTTTTGGTGACATATCCTCAAAATCATCCGATGACTTATCCATGTTAGGCACGAAGTTGTTGGTGGTGATTTGAGCAAATGAATGAGTAGTTGTGGCAAGAGGCGGGACTTAATCAAATAGGGTTCGTGAGAAATCCAAACATCTAGAGCAAGGATCCACTTCAACAAGTCTTCTCTGCTATTCATTGACTGCCTTTGTCGTGTTCCTCTTGCTATCGCAAGATGAGGTCCCGAGGCTCGAATGGTTTCATGTTTGGAAGGAAAGCGGTCTCGCTCTTTCGCGCACTTTTGCACCCTGAAAAGAAAAAAAAGAGCTTGGTAGGAGCATTCGCTTGTGCGATTTGCACTTCTGATTGGTTCTGATGAGGGAATCGTTCCTCTCTAACTAAATAAAAATAGGCTAGCTATCATCGATAGAGCTTTCACGACTGCGCGTAGATAGGCAAAAGTTTCTAGAAAAACTAGCTCAAAAATGCTAGAGGGGTAGTGAGACTTATGATTAGGTACCTGGCTTTTAACCACCTCTCTGATTGGAACTGAGGTTAGACCTCTTTTACTCGGGCAAGTAAATAGTAGGTTTTAGAAAATAATTGGAGAGGAAGAAAGAAGTAAATAATAGTTTCTAGAAAATAACTAAAGTAAAAAACATGTTTTTAAAAGATTTGGAGTAAATAACAACAAATAAAAAATTTACCTGGTAAATATAATTTAGTTATGTTATGTTATTTATTTAGTTATTCCAAATATTGTAAAATCTTGATATTTATTTTAATTATTTTTCTAAAAATACTCTTTAATACAATTTTCCATGAGAATTTGGCTTATTAGTGGCCCAGTTCATTTACCCTGCACCTACCTCAACCTCTTTTTTACCAAAACCCTAAACTCAGAATCTGTTCATAGACTGTCCAAAATCACTAAATTAATAGTTTTTGTACTCTAATGATTATTTTACCCCTTACTTAAAAAGTTCTTCCTTTAGTCATTATTTCACCACTTTAACCATGGTTTGATACTGGGATTGTAGCTTTCTTACTAGCTTATGGTTACCACATTTGCCAATTTGCCCAATCTTTTGAAAAATGACAGTTTTGCCTCTAGATTTACTTTTCAAGGTTGAAATCTTTTTTTTTTTTTTTTTTGTTTTTTTCTTTTTGAAGGAAGCTTAACTTCTAGAATAATTAAAATGTCCATAAAAGAGTCCGCTATCTGTCCAAATTTTTTTTTTCCCAAACACGTTTAGTTTTTTGACCCATCTATTCTGTCCAAATAATTTTTTTTACCAAATACATTTAGTTTTGACCCATCTATTGAGAAATTCTTCCATTTCAGCCCTACTTTCAACTTTTCTATGCTAGCTGCATTAATAATCTAAACCTAAGAATTTGTTTTTTTCTCATCCTTGATGATCTTCTGAAACACTGTTTTATACCCCTGTGATTCTAACGATTTTTACGACTAGGTACTCCCAAACTAATTCGTGTTCCTAGCTCATTTCTTTGGAATATATATTGCACCAAATTTGAGCAATACTTCTCATGTACCCTAGCTTCTTCCATTAAATCATTTTTAAAAATTCATTCATTAACTCTTCCATTTTTGCATTCTAGGCACAGATTTTAACATTTTTTTCGGTTTCAAATGTTAACTTGTAAAATCCATTAAAGATGTATATTTCTCGCATTTGAACAGATAATAGGCTGTTGGAAAGTTTAAAATGTCTAATTTTCAGATGCATAATTTAGTTTACAAAATATATGGTTCGAATGCTAATTTTGGTATTAAATAAGAGCAATATTAGTTCGAAAAAATTCAAATTTCATCAATAGATAAATAGATTGGCTCAACTTCAAATTTCTTGCTGAATAAAGCCCAACTAATTTGAATTGCTAAGATTCACATTCGTATTTGATGTTACAAGTAAAAAACAATTATTATCAGTAACAAATTTGAACTATAGTTTAAGAAAATTGAATTCATACATTAGCTATAATAACGTCTAAATGCATGAAACCTGTTTGATTTATTTTGGTAACAAATGCCATCAAAAAATTATCCTAAAAATTCGTCACTTTCTGTTTATTTTTTCATTCTTCCTTGCAAACGAGAGAAGAAATATTATTAATGGTAATGAACAAAATAAAGTTTTGGAACATTAGAAGATTAAAAATGAAAGCCATCTCTGCTCGTTATCTTCTTTTAGCATATATAGATTAAGTTTGTATAACATGCCCTTGTCATTGCTTTGCCCCTAGGAGCTGCTCTATAAGCCCTAAAAGAAAGGAAATGCACTATAAAAATTTTAGGTTCTGCCCTTTCCGTTGGACCAAGAGGCCACAAAATTTCGCACCAAGGCTCTCTTCTGCCTTTTGTATTTATCTTTTGCGTATGTCCAGTGACAGAATCAGGATTTTAAATCATTTAAAAGCATGAAAATTTAGGATATTTCAATTCCTCAATAAGCTTTAATAACTTAGTTCATGTTGGGTAAACAACCCTAGCTACATCCAAAGTGCACACTACTACAAAATGTGGATACCACGACGGTTTTTAACCGTCGTGAAAATATTACCACGACGGTTTTCTAACCGTCGTGGAATCTTTTCAGATTTCACGACGGTTTTTTATCCGTCGTGTAATAGGTAAAAATAGGACAAAAAAATTGATATTTAGCAACATACCACGACGGTTCACCACAAACAAAACTGTCGTGGAAGTGAATCTACCACGACGGTTTTTATTGGAAACCGTCGTGGTAAGTGGAACTACCATGACGGTTTCTGTACACAACCGTCGTGGTAGGAAACATACCACGACGGGTTCTGTAAGCCACCGTCGTGGTAGTTCACATTACCACGATGGTGGCTTACAGCAAACGAGAAACCGTCTTGGTATTTAGACCTATCACGACGGTGGCTGATAGCAAACTCGAAACCGTCGTGATATTTAGACCTACCATGATAGTTTTTATAATCCACCGTCGTGGTAGGTGACGTACCACGACGGTGGCTAATGAAAACCGTCGTGGTATATTGACTTCCACGACGGTTTGTGATAAAAACCGTCGTGGTAGGTTGTAACGTTAACAAAAAAAAATAGCAATTCGTTCAATTGAATACCTGTTCATTCATTCATGACATGAAAAAATTACACAGCCATGAATAAAATAATAACATAACTGATATGGCAAATACAATGTAAGAATGTACAACAATATAGAACTAAACTGCTATACAAAATTTAACTTCATGCTTTGCCTCAATATTGTATGTAACTCATGACATATGTAGTCCACTCTTGCCTAACCAAATTCAATTCAGCTTCAGTATAAGAAGTCTTGTTTTGCAGTAAGGCAAGTCCATCGACGTTCAACGTTATTTCTCGCATGAACCCCAATACAAAATAGCCGCACTGCACATTTCCTTATTGTATAGGACATCGAGCAGTCTGAATCAATGTCTTGCGAGAAATAACAATTTAACAAATATCAATACATCTGGAACAACAATTATGGAATGTCAAATCATTAATATGAACATCAAAGAATACTTACAACGTAATTAGCAGTTAAAAATCTTCACCTGGATCGTTTCCAAAAGGATTAAAATAGAGGACCGAGTTATCTCATGGATTAATAACAGCCAATATCCAATGTTGGCCGCTATTATATGGCATGAGAACAAGCCTTCCCCTTGGTACGTTTGTTATAATCCGGATGATATTGTCGGCTCTCTCTTGAATGTAGGCTACGCGATCTACATTATGTTGAACTGGCGAGACAAGGAATGGAGAAATAAAGTCGAAATGTTGATCCAATCCTACTCTTGCACAACAATCCGTTAAGTAGCTGCAAAATATTAACTCAAACTTGTTACGCGTGCAAAATCAACATATATATATATATATATATATCTATCTTTCAAGCTAATTGGAAGAATAATTAAGCATTGTTCAAGGAAAAAACAATTACCTGATGTAAACCATTATAGTGCTTGCACTGATTTCTTTAAAGGTTATGAAATGGTATACATCTTCATACCCAATATATATGGTCATGTCATCGCCGTTGACGGATTGTTGTGGGCACGCAATCTGGCTACCATCAGTCAAGGAACTTTGTGCGTAATAAGCCAGCGGTCTCAGTTCAACGGGAATTTCACTAAATTCAAACATAGGTACTTCCTTTTCCGTTTGCTGTTGTACCTCCAGTTGTGACTGTAGTTTCTTCCTCCCGGCTCTCTTTTTCATTCGTTTGGTTCCCTTTGCTTATGGGACGGGAGCTTGACTGGGACCTCGACTAGCATGGCTTAAACTGCTTTGAAGCACGACTAATTTTTTGGGCCAAGCAACAAACCGCCCGACAGCTTCTTCAATATATGTGGCTTCATTCGTCGGAATCAGAAGGAGTGCACATTTTAATTTTAGGACACTAATTGTCACTCGCACATTCCCCTCGCTCAAAGGAATCCCATGGACTGTGTCGGTTGGAACACAGTCCATGTATGCCCTGCCTATTGCAACCAAAACTTCTCCACCATTAATTAAATCAGTAATGAAAAGCTGGCATTCCTTATTTGCATTAGGCATGGGCTATGGATCCGACGCGTCGGCTTCTTTCTCATTGAGGGTGCAACCCACCTTGAAACTGTTGTGTTGATCAACAGTAGGTGCGGTTGCCTCCTCGGCCATCGTCTCACGGTTGATACCGTGCTTCGCACAAAGTTCCTGCACCGTTCTTTCCAATGCAGCCAGCTGTCGTTTCATATAGGCGACTTCAGGATTCTCCCTTGAAATATTCATGGAATTGAAGTATTGCGCCTACTTGACAAATTTCGATTGCCCACGAATACGACCGGAATGCTCGGCATTGCCCAAAGACTTGGTCAAAATGTCTTCTGTACCCACGGATTCAAAGCTTCCTTGGGTCTATTGTTGTGTTAAATCGTCCTATAACAATTACACAATATGTTATTAAGCCCGTAAACATAATGGAGACAATCTTACTCTACATTTCAAATAGGATCCGTAGACTTACTATTGTTTCGCCAATAATTTTAATCGATGGATTCTTGTACTCTCCATCGGGCTTGAGCCACGTGTCCCACCAAATAAAATGATGGGCCGCATATTCCCCCGTCTGTTTGAACTGCAATTTAGTAATTAAAGTTAGTAACCATAAATAACACACGTAAAAAAAAGTTTTAAAAAGACTTTAAGCTTTTTTCCCAATTAATTAACGTACGATTTCTTGATCACGTTTCCTATAGCCATCTCAGCCTGTGGTAGATCCGTATTTGCTATTTTTCCTTATCTCGCTTCCTTGTTGGGATAGCCTCTCGAAATCTGTCGTCCGTCGATAGGTAATAAACCTTTCCCAATTGTCCTGGCTGATGGTTGGGTAATTTTTAACCACTTTAGCCAGTCGTTGGCAAACACTTTCTTCATCAATATGATCCCTAACAAAGGCTTGGTAAGATCATATCTAAAACACTTAGCAAACTCCCCATAGGACTTTAAAACTTGTTTTTTGTTCGATTCATCAATTATGAATGAAGTTACAACTTCCAACCATACTCGTTCTTTCCTCGGTTCTAAATCAGCACTTTTGAAATCAACAATCCAAATTGGAATGTGCTCCCGAGCTAGCACTCCAATCCAACTATGTAATTCATCACCTTCCTTGCCTATTGGTTGCCCTTTCGAGTCAAACGAAACCTGAATTCGTTCTGCCCTCGTCCTAACAACGTGCACTCTTTTAAGGAGAGTTGCTCTTCGTTTTCCATCCCCGTCGGCATTGAATCTTGAAGAGTTGGTTCTTCGTGGTTTTCCAACTTGAGTTTGGGTTGACACTTCGTATCCTCGTGATCTTTTGACATTGTAAATCAATCTAAAACAACAAAACACTAAATGTGATTATAAACAAAACCTCATCGCCATTAAATCATTACGAAACCTTAGCACCAAAACACATAAAAATCCCATGAATTCATACATTAGATCTATGTAAATCAAGCATGTACACTAAAAACTTTACGCGACAACGGAAATGACACATAACCTAATCATAGGGGCATTAATCGAACTTGTAATTTACAAACAATCACCACGAACAAAAACTTGTATTTTTTATCCAAAATATTCACAAATCCGAGCCTTACCCAATCATGTTACTATTCAATCTACAACTAATTCTCACACAAAGAGGCATTTAATCAAACACGTAATATGCAAACAATTAACTCACAAAAGCAAAATTTTTTAACAAAACCGAGCCTTACCAAACCATTTTAAGTCAATGTAAATCACAAACACAAGCAACAAGGACCGAAAAGGTTTTCTCTGGCTTTTGCCCATTTCGGCCTTGAATTTAATCAATTTGGACAACCACAATCAACAACCACAACCTTTTTAACAAAATACGATAGAGTGGACGGAAATTACCCATATTCGTGCATTACCCAAGCAATATACATTACAACTTACCGGATAGTAGAGCGTGAGTTGTGGGCGGCGAGAGAGATTGGGAAAGTCCGAAACAAGCGTCGTTGGTGGAGGATGGTGTCGGAGAATGGAGGAAACCGCGTGAGTGCTGGAGGATGGCGTCGGAGTTTGAGTGATATTGATCAAAGAGTTTTTGATGGTTTTAAAAAGAGGGAGCGACGAGAGAGAAATGGAGGGAGGAAATATACTGGGTATGGAGTTTGAGTGTCTATTAGAGACTACAAAAGTGAATAAGGCTCGGGCTGAAATGGGTTTGGGAAAAATGGTGTTATTTTTAGGTTTTATTAAAAGTGGCAAAAAGTTGAACAATTTCCAAAAATTTTAAAACTTGCCGCTAAAACATCTACCACGACGGTCATGAAAAAAACCGTCGTGGTAACGAAATATACTACGACGATCCTCATTTAAACTGTCGTGGTACGTAATCTACCACGACGGTTTTCATTAAAGACCGTCGTGGTAGGCTTCAGTGTTTTGAAAATCAACCATGACAGTCTACTATAAAGACCGCCGTGGTAGGCATCATCTACCACAATGGTTATCTATAAAGACCGTTGTGGTAGGCTTAAGTATTTTTTCATCCACAGTCAACCTACCACGACGGTCTTCCTATAAAACCATCGTGGTTGGGTGCAGTAGTTTGTAGACATTCTACCACGACGGTTTTCTTATAAAACCGTCGTGGTTGGGTTCAGGGGCAACTGACTTTCTACCACGACGGTCTTTTTATAAAACTGTCGTGGTAGGATGAAGTGGTTTGAACTCCACCGACATTCTACCATGACGGTCTTCTGGTTAAACCGTTGTGGTATATTATCTACCACGACGGTCTTCTAAGAAAACCGTTGTGGTAGGCTTCAGGGTTTTTTCATCTCACCGACGCCTACCATGACGGTTGTTTAGGAAAACCGTTGTGGTAGATAATATACCACGACGGTGTTTTTCAATAACCGTCGTGGTAGGTAAGAAATTTATAAAAAATAGTTTTACAAATTTTTATTATAATCCCTTTAAGTGGCCAAACCTGTGTGTTATGCAATCATTCATTCAGGATTCTTATTTGCTTCCAAACATATTTGCATGTATAAATAATTCCCATATAATGTGCGTAATTAAAAAACCGTATCTAAATGTTTACAACGTACGTAAGAAAATAAATTCTTTGTTAAGTATTTTTTTTTCTTCTTTTTTTTGGGCTTCACAACACGTGTCCACTCGACGTCCAATCGAAGTAAGTGTGAAACATCATCGTCAAAATCATCAATCTCCTCCACCGGTGGCAAACCCGTTGTGAATGATGGAATGTCGGTGCAATCGTCAATATTTTCTTGCCAACCCCGGATTATTCTTGGCTTCATTGGCACAACTAAATATAACTCTAAATTTGCGGGATCCGTTGTATAAAAGACTTGTACCGCTTGTGACGCCATGATGAAATGATCATTTTTGTATCCCAATCGCCTAAAGTCCACCACTGTCACGCCGTCACTATCAATCTTAACATAATTATTGTCAACCCACTTGCATTTAAAGAGTGCTATTCGCAAGCCGAAATAATCAAGTTCCCAAATATCTTCAATGAACCTAAAGTAATTCATGGAACTATATACCGGATTCTTGTCCTTTGCGGATGAAATATGCATAGACTCGGCCCGAAGGGTGACACCACTATTCTGTACGGGATGCTTCTCATCTCTTTCCCGAGTGTAGAAGGAGTTGCCATTGACAAGGTACGATGTATAAGTTGTGACTATCGATGACGAACCTTTGGATAGCTTCATTACGTCTTGTGAAATACCAGGCTTCATATGCAAATATTTTCTTATCCATTCCCGAAATGTCCGATTATGCTAATCTTGAATCCACTTCTCACTTCTTCCTTTTCTTGGATTCGCAGCTCTTAATTCCGCCATATGAATCTGAATGAAAGGCTCCATCTCCTTAGCATTGTGCAAAACATACAAACAAGTTTTTTCTCATTCATCTTGATTTACTAATGAATGAACGGCCACGGATAGTCCTTTTGACGTAAATAGACCGCTTGTTGGCAACCCTATTGGGTCCGCATTAGACAAATACTCAGAGAAAAATTCAACTGATTCCTCGGCTATGTAGTTTTCCACTATACAACCCTCCGACCTATTTCGGTTCTTCACATATCCCTTCAAAACCTCCATGTACCTTTCAAAAGGATACATCCACCTCAAATATACCGGGCCACATAACTTAACTTCCCGAACTAAGTGCACACATAGATGGATCATTATATCAAAAAGGATGGTGGGAAAAACTTCTCAAGTAGGCACAATGTCATAATCAATTCCGATTGTAGCGAATCTAGCATCATTGGATCAATTACCTTGGAGCATATTGAATTGAAAAATGAGCATAACTTCGTAATTGAGTATCTCACATCTTTTGTTAAAACTCCCCACAAAACAAGAGGTAATAAGTGTTGCATCAAGATATGACAATAATGTGTTTTCATTTCAACGAGCCGCAAATCTTTCATCGACACCATCCTTTTGAAGTTGGAAGAGTACCCACTTGGTACTTTCACGAAAGCAAGTCACTCACAAAGCTTTATCTTTTCATGTCTAGATAATGTGTGTTTTACTGGCGGTAAGTAAGTGCCGTTCAATTTTTTCTCTGGGAGCAAATTCGTTCTAATCTTCATCTCTTGAAGGTCCAACGTGCCTTTTCACCATCTTTAGTCTTATTCGGAATGTCAAGCAACGTGCCCACTATCGATTCACAGATGTTTTTCTCAATGTGCATAACATCTAAGCAATGACGAACGTAAAGTGACTTCCAATATGGAAGCTCATAGAAGATTGTCTTCTTCTTCCAAGGTCTATCGACAACTGGATCCTTACGTTTCCTCTTTCCCAAAACTACCTTAACATCTTTAACCATCTCAAATACATCTTCGCCAGTCAAAATCCGAGGAGCAGGCACTACTACAAAAGATAGATTACACGACGGAGATTACACGACGGTCTCTTGGAACCGTCGTGTAATGTGGACTTTACATGACGGTCCTCGGATGCCTGTCGTGTAAAGTCCGCATTAAACGATGGTTCCTTGGAACCGTCGTGTAAACCTTCGTTGCGGAGGACTTTACACGACGGTCCTCGGATGCCCGTCGTGTAAAGTCCGCATTACACGACGGTTCCTTGGAACCGTCGTGTAAACCTTCGTTGCGGAGGACTTTACACGTTGGTCCTCGGATGCCCGTCGTGTAAACTCCGCATTACACGACGGTTCCTTAGAACCGTCGTGTAAACCTCCGTCCGTTTACACGACGGTTCCAAGAAACCGTTGTGTAAAGTCCGCATTACACGATGGTTCCTTGGAACCGTCGTGTAATCTCCGTCCGTTTACACGACGGTCCTTGGATGACCGTCGTGTAAAGTCCGCATTACACGACGGTCCAATTGCGACCGTCGTGTAATCCCCCTATTATTACACGACAGTTTGGAAAAAAACCATCGTGTAATTGTCCGAAAAATTTGAATTTCGAAATCTGTGCGAAAACCCATTACTTAAATACACTTTCCTCTTCATTTCTCTTCATATATCTCTTCATTTCTGTTCACACTCTCTACAGTTCTCACGTACTCATATCCTTCACCAACCCGCCGCCACGTGGTGGATTAAAATCCGTTCAAGCCGCCGTTGTCTCCGCCGCCTCCTTCTTGGTGTGGCCGTGCATTTTCGTCTTCAAATAAAAGCAAGGTGACTTCATATATAAACTAAAACATATTTGCTCTTTTGTATTGTTGTTTGTCACTAAAGATCCATTTTCGAACATGTGTGTTTTTGTTTATAATGTTGCTCTTTGTAGGTGAGTGGTTTGTGAATTGTTTTGGCACTTTACACATATGATTTTTTTCCCGCCCACAACATGCTCGATAAAATGCCAAAATGAGTTTTTGTAATCGAAATGCTTATAGAGTTTGATAAATATTCATAGCATAACTATAGCAAGATTAAATGAAGTCCATTAGCATGAAAATACATAGAGAATGCCTCAAAACGCCCTATGGCCCTAGAGACCGCGAGGGCCACCTGCCGCCCCTTGGGGCCTTCTGGCGCCTGAAGCACCCGCAGGGGGCGCCTAGCGCCTGGCGCCCGTCTCGCAATACACGACGGTCCTTGTATGACCGTTGTGTAAAGTCCACATTACACGACGGTCATACGAGGACCATCGTGTAATGTCTATGTTACACGACGGTCCTCGAATGACCGTCGTGTAATGTCTCTACAGTATTTGTTCGACAACGATACATACCTTGTTTCGACGACGGTGTGAACTGTCGTGTAATATTGAGATACCACGATGGTAAGAATACCGTCGTGTAATCTTCCACGACGCTGGATTACATGACGGTTGAGTAACCGTCGTGTAAACTTTACACGAGTGAGTTCTTTCTTCGGTATTGCCATCAAAAGCCTTCTTCTATTTGCGATATTGATAGTTTTTTGGCAAGAACCTCCTGTGACCAAGGTAAACGATTTTCCTACCATTTTTCAACCGGATGGAAGATGTTTCCTTCATACAAACCAGACAACCTATAGAACTCTTCACAGGATAACCAGATAGGTTTCCAAGTGCAGGAAAGTCGTTAATGGACCAAATCAACATTGCGCGAAGATTGAACGTATCTTTACGGTAAAAATCTCTTACTTGTAAACCATCATCCCACAACCTTTTTAGGTCATCGATTAATGGTGTCAAGTAAACATCAATGTCATTCCCTGTTTGTTGAGGGTCTGAGATCAATAATGTCAACATCAAGAACTTCTGTTTCATGCAAACGTCTGAAGGGAGATTGTAGTTGACAAGTATGACTGGCCAGGTACTATGCCGACTACTTATGTTACTATGCGAGTTCATTCCATCCGTTGACAAACCGAGACATAAATTCCTTGGTTTTGCACTAAAATCTGGATGATTGTCATTGAAGGTCTTCCATTGCGGTGCGTCGGCTGGATGCCTAAGCTTGCCATCGTCAACACGTTTATCATGATGCGATATCAAACTCTTAGCATGCTGTGCATTACGGAATAAACGGTGGAAATGTGGAGCTGGTGGAATGTACCATAACACCTTCACCGACACTCATTTACTGCCATTCAATGGCACCTTGCCCTTCTTCCATCTTGACTCATTACAAACCAGCATTCATCTAAATCTTCATATTCTCTCCGGTAAAGCACGCAATCATTTGGATAAGCATGTATCTTCTCATATTCCATTCCCAACGTGCTCAGCATCTTCTTCGCCTCGTACATACTAGGTGGCACTTTGTTATCCTCCGGTAGACCATCTTTTAGAAAAGCTAAAAGAGTCGTGAAACTAGAATTCATCCACCCTCCCGACGCTTTCATATTCCATAATTTAACCAATGCCCCTAATTTTGTATATTTTGTACACCCGACATACAAGGGCGTTTCGGCATTATTAATCATCTTCTCAAATAACTCCGGATGGTGCACAAAGTTTTCTTCCAAATCATTAATCATATTGTACATATTATCACCAATGTTTTCCTCAACAATAGGCTCTTTACCTTTAGTACTAGTCGATGTATACTTAATATCGACAAGATCTTCGCCATGTAAATACCATGTTTGGTAAGAACAAATAATCTCATAAGCGAGCAAATGCCCTCTAACATCATCAATGGAATGAGATCTATGATTACCACAAACTTGACATGGACACCGAATTTTATCGTCTTGTGTATGAGTTTTGGCAAATGACAAAAATTCTTCAACACCGTCTTCATATGCTTTAGACAATCTATCAAACCACATCCATTTCCTATCCATGATTTTCGCACAAATCCTAAACCAATAAATCAAATTTCTCGAAGTCAAGGTGCGCATATTTTTAAATTGCATGCATGAATATCATTTGCATTTAATTAATTATATATAAAGACTCTCGGCATATGCATTAATTAAATCAACAATATATTTACTAAAAAATCCAAAAAACATAACTAAACTCAAAATACAATTAAAAAACCGGCCCGGGTTATTTAACTAGAAAATCCGAAATAAAAATACATCGTAATTTTAAAAATAATGCATTGATTTAGGATTTAACTAAAAAAATCCAAACTAAAAATACATTGATTGTGATCACTTAATTAAACACTTTGCAATATTTAACGTATCAAAAGCAATCCAAAAAAATACAAATTAAAATTAATATTCTGGGTTCATAAATAAAAAATTAATACAGAGGAAAACATAAAAAAGATGAGTTAATTTGTGTCATCATGACTTACAAGAATGATAATCGACCAGTAGATGGTGGTGGGTGGCGTCCAACAGCGGTGTATGGAACTGTTGTCGAAGCGATCTGATCTAATTTTTGTTCACGGCAGCTGGTGTATCGATGTGGGAAAAACAGGGCAACTAGATTTAATATATATCTGAACAAAAGGATGATGCTTCCACGACGGTTTCATGGACACCGTCGTGGAAGTCTTGAATTCCACGACGATTTTCGTTAACCGTCATGGAATCCCCGAGACTTCCACGACGGTTTTCGAGAACCGTCGTCGAAATACATACTTCCACGACGGTTTTAAACACCCGTCGTGGAAGTCTCGACTTCCACAACGGTTTTTGGAGACCGCTTTTTGTTCCGTGTTTTTGCCTCAGTTTCCACAACGGTTTTTAAAAAACGGTCATGGAAGCTCCGTCGTGGTATCCACATTCTGTAGTAGTGGCAACAAAATAAAAAACGCAAATAGAAAAAAAGATAAGACAAAAATTTCATAATTCAGCAAAATTACCTACATTTAAGGGAGATGGAGAATAAATTTACAACAAACTGTATAACTACACACTAATTATCAAATTCTCTCAACTTTTCTCTACCTAAAGCCTATTATTTCCCTATCTCTCTCCTAGCTCTTTCTCAAAAGGAGACCACTTTCTCTATTCTGCTAACCACATAACTAACCTCTCAATGGGACACAATATTAACACTTTCTCAAACTTACAAAGTGGAAAGTTGCCCAAAACTAAGTTGAGTCATATGACCTAATAAACTACACCTTGACTCAATTTCTCTCAACTAACACACATACTTAACTAGAATTCCTTCTTCCATGTTTTGTCTTCACTTATGCTAGCCATTATGTTGTACTCTTCCATTCTAGCAACCTTTTCATAACGGATGATGACCCTTTTTAACATGGCTCTACCTTCATACCTCCACATATAACTGTCTTCCCAATTAACTTGTATAAATTCTTCACCATCTCACCTTTCATAGTTCTCATAGCACCTCTCCTAATTTCCATAAAACCATCATTTGCAAAATAATTAAAACCCAAAGTGTCCAAAACCCTAAACAAATTAAACTTCTCCTTAACTACGGAACATGCCTAACATTTACCAATGTCCTCGTAACTAGATAAAATATTTGCACCTTCTTTGTATATATTCCAATGGCTTTTGTTGGGTGATATTTACATCAAAACATAAAAGCTATTAGCAATGGGTTGAACTTAGACCCGAACCCAGATAGGAGTCTACCTACGTAAAAACGTACCTAGTAATGAGGTAGAAGTCTACCTAGCAACGAGGTAAGAGTCTACTTAAATAGACGTTTACCTAGTTATTATAAGGTAGAAACCTACCTAAATAGACGTCTACCTAGTTATTATAAGGTAGAAGCCTACCTAGCTATAAGGTAGGAGTCTGCCTAGTTATGAGGTAGGAGTCTACTTAGGTAGAAAGCCTACCTAGCAATGAGGTAGGAGTCTACCTAATTATAAGGTAGGAGACAACCTAGGTAGATGTATACCTATTTATGAGGAAGAAGTCTACCCAAGTAGGATAAGGTTATATCAGACGTCAAAGGGAGAAGTTCAAGTGTCTACAAGGGAGTAATGGTCGACAATTAATAGAAATTTACAAAGGAAACTCAATCGTCCATATTTAATATCGAAGACGTTAAATGTTCGGATTTGTTACACATCAAATCACTGGAATGTGAAGGTTTCATTGAATTAAAAAGAGAGTAACTCAAATTAATAGGTGAATTAAACTCCTTTATTCCTAATGTACTAGAAATTCTCTCGAATTGATAAGATAAAAATAAGACACAATTTACAATATAAAGCCTTGAGGCAATTATATATGACTTTGGTTTTCTCTATATTGTTCTTAAGGTTCTCTTGTGTTTCTTGTGTTTTATTGTGTTCTTGCTTAATGTTCTTGATTATTTTATTTTTTGATCTTATTTTCTAGTTTAGCAATGTTCAATTAGTGTTGGACAAAATTTTGCTCCAATATTTTGGCACTAGAAGGAGAGCCTTGTATGATTAAAATCTAAAGCTCTCACCGGCAATAATTTTTTTTTTTTTTTCTATTCATCAATCTTCCAACCAAATGGTAAGAACGAACACTTTAAGTGGGAATCAATGCTTTAAGCAAGTCCAAGTGAAAGGTGGCTTGGCTAACCAAGGAGGAAGGACATGACAACCATAGCAATCCCCAACTAGTATGGATAGGCACAATAAGATTTCTAAAGGAAACAAACTCAATCAAATGTGTGCACACATGGGCGGCGATACAAACAAACAAAGAAAAAGAATTCGGCATATCCCAAGGCACTCAACCCACATGGATCGACTTGAAGCATGCATTAAAGACTTGGTTGGACTTGTGACAAAATTCATGATCACCACTGTTAATGCGACGTTATCAATTGATAGGTAACAAACACCACCAAATAACTTGTAGAGTGTAGGAGGCAAACAAAGTGGTCAAGCTAAAGAGGAAGACCAACTTGATGAATGGCTAGGAGGGGGCCTGCTTGCTAAGCAACAAGGGTTCCAAGAGCAAAACTACCCAACTCGAAGCAAAAATAAGCATGCTCAAGAGGAGAAGACAAGAACTTCTATTTTTGAAAGGCTAAAGACCTGTTATGGAGAAATCCAAGATGAATTTTACAACACACCAACTACCTTGTGTTTTTCAGAGAATATCAATAACAACTTACGACTTCAATTGAACACGAGACGAAACACCCAACTTGAGTCAATCATGCACCAAAGTTTCCCAATTAGACGAGTATACTGAAGTAAAGTCAACAAGGAAAAACAAAGAAAAAGGGATCCAAGACGTCTAAGAGTCCCGGTTTGGAATGGAGGTGTCCAAACAAATAAAACAAAGACTTCAGTATTTGAGAGGTTGAACACATACTCAGAAGGAAGCATTAATGAAGTAGACAACATATGGACTCTTTCAAGCTTACAAGAATATGAGACCAATGACTTGCGAGATCAGCTGAATGCTTGATGAACTTCCCATCATAAGATGTTTAGGATAAATTCTCTTAATGATTAAGCCAATCGAGACAACATAGATGACCATGCTATCCAATACAAGAAGAATATATATTCAACTAAAGATGGAGAAGTTAAGCATACCAAGGAGTTACTTAGGGGCCAAGAGTTAGGATTGACAAATAACATGCCTTAAAAGGTCAAAGTAATGATTGGATGGTGGAACGGTTAGGCACCCAAGATTATTTCAGTCAAATGAAAAGAAGACTCTCAATACAACAAGCAATCGAAGAATCACCCAATCGAGTAACGAAAGTGATAACAGATATAAGGTGAAGTTATGATAGAATTGACGAGAAATTAGAATTGAAGAGTGAGAAGACAAATTGAACGGTAAAAATGAAGCATCCCCTCAAGTAGAAGCAAAGGAATAAACCAACCCAAGCATCTGTTCGAGAACCATCATGGAAAAAGGGACATAAGTCCTACTCTTTAAAAAATAAAAAAAAAATAAAAAAATAAAAAAAACCCAACTACTAAGTGTCATCAAGAAGGAAAAAATTTGTAAAGTGAAAGTTTGAAAAAAAAAAAAAAAAAAGACAAAGTGAATTTTTTCACTTAATCCAAGTAGTCATACTTTCACAATTTGACATATACCCACAACCAGACAAGTTTGTGCCTAGAAATAGGCTCGAAGATGTACATCATAATTCCAATTATTGACCAACAATTACTCCTAACTATGTTTGAACTTCACACAAGAAGCCATCTTATATGCATTATCTATGAACAAGATCAAGATTGGCGAGTCCGAATTGATATAGGCAAATAGTCATGATACTGTCAAGAAATCAAGTCAAGTTCGACACTTAAACTAAAGTATACAATTGTCATATCACCAAGCCACAAATAAAGTTCGGTATGCCTATACATAAAATTGTCCAGCAGGACTCGATAAAAACTTGTTTAGTAGGACTAGACATAAACAAATCCAACAGGACTGGACAAAACTTGTTCAACAGGTCCAGATGTAAAAAGTCTAAAAGAACTAGGCATAAAATAGTCTAATAGGACTAAACATAAAAAAGTTCAGCAGGTCTAAACACAAATTGTTCGGCAGGTCTGAACACAAACAAATTCAGCAGGATTAGGCATAAATTTGTTCGGCAGGTGTGGACGTAAAACCCAGCAGGACTGGACATAAACTTTTATGGCAAGACTAGACATAAAAGGTTCAGCACGTCCGAACACAACAAATTCAACAAGTCTGAACATAAATTATTGGGCAGGTCCAAACGCAAACAAATCCAGTAGGAATGGACATACACTTGTTTAGCAAGTCCAGACGTAAAATCTTGTAGGACTGGACATAAACTTGTCCAACGGGACTAGATATAAAAAGTTCAGTAGCTCTGAACACAACAAGTTTAGCAGTTTTGAACATAAATTGTTTGGCAGATCTGGATATGAATGAATCTAGCAGGACTGGATTAAAGCTTATCTAGCCAAACTAGACATAAAAATCTAGCAGAATTGGACATAAACTTGTATGGCAGGTTTGGATGTAAAAAGTCCAACATGTTTGAACACAAACCTGTTCAGCAAGTCCGATCGTAAATCTGGTCAACAAATCTGAATGCAGCTTTGATATCTCAAGTTACCTTCACTCGAACTGCTACACTCGGAAACTGGGGGGCTGATGTTAGGTGATATTTTCATCATCATATAAAAGTTATTAGTAATGGGTTGAACTTAGACCCAAACCCAGGTAAGAGTCTACCTAGGTAGAAGCCTACCTAATAATGAGGTAGGTGTCTACCTATTATAAGGTAGAAGTCTACCTAGCAACTAGGTAATAGTCTACCTAGATAGACATATACCTAGTTATAACGTAGAAGCCTACCTAACTATAAGGTAGGAGTCTACCTAGTTGTGACGTAGGAGTCTACCTAGGTAGAAAGCCAACCTAGCAACGAGGTAGAGGTAGGAGTCTACCTAATTATAAAGCAGGACAACCTAGGTAGATGTCTACCTATTTATGAGGATGAAGTCCACCTAAGTAGGAGTCTACCTAAGATTATATCAGACGTCAAAGGTAGAAGTTCAAGCATCTACAAGGGAGTAACAGTCAACAATTAATAAGAGTTTACATAGGGAACTCAATCATCCATATTTAATATCAAAGACGTTAAACATTCGGATTTATTACATATCAAATCACCAAAATGTGAAGGTTTCATTGTAATTAAAGAGATAATAAACTCTCAAATTAATAGGAGAATGAAACTCCTTAATTCCTAATGTACTATAAATTCTCTCGAATTGAGAGGAAAAAAATAATACACAATTCACAATACAAAGCCTTAAGGCAATTTAACCAGACTCCGGTTTTCTCTATATTGTTCTTGAGGTTCTCTTGGTGTTATCTTGTGTTCTTGTTTAACATTCTTAATTGTTTTATTTGTTTGATCTTATTTTCTAGTTCATGAATGTTCATTTAGTGTTGGACGAAATTTTGCTTCGACGGCTTTAGTACTCGGATCATTGGCCATCAGAAAAATACATGCATCACAGGACTCATAAGAATCAAACCACTCCTTATGTGCAAACATAATATATATATGTATATATGTATGCATATCAAATCCAAAATTCAAGAGTTAAAATTATTTTCCTCATCAATTATAGAATAACTATTATCTGACTATCATACTTCAGCAACAACATTTGCAATTTCTATCTCTTGAGATTTTTGCTTTCATTTTTCTTTAGCCATAATAGTAGGAAATTTGCCTTATTATTTCGTATATTGATTATTTTGTAAATGAATCTTACTTTAAATAAAATCTAATCATATTTGACTATGAATCATGTACCATTATAAGTGACTCAAGTCCAGCATGCACCCAAAAATAAGAAAGAAAGAAAGAACCAAAAAAAAAATTGAGTGGTTGCTCCATGTACCTTCGGTTACATGATCCTTTCAGCAACGAAAGTGGCAAAGAAAGTTATATAAAATTGAGTTACAGGCCGCATAGTCACAAATAATACTTTGTTGAATTTCTATACATCCTTCTCTCAGTTACTACTAATATTTAATATTGGAATTGAATAAACAAAACAATATAAAGAAAATATCCATTAAGAAAAAATTCATCGGGGCGTCGAACAAACATAAATTCTTATAAATCAAGTCAATGAAACAGATAAAATATTGTAAATGTTTATATTTATTTATTTATGTTAAATTTAGTGATGTGCAATTTTTTTTTTTGTAACTACAGGATCTGTAATACTTATTTATAACTAAGTATTAGTTAATAAAATATGTGTTTAATTAAAATAATACTTGGTTAATGTCCTCAGATGAAGAAATACATAATAACTTGTTACTTCCACTTGGTGTTAAGAAGAATTCTACACATACGAATGTGAGAAAAAGAAATACGATTAAGTATAAATACAAACACCTACGTGTGTGTGTGTGTATATAACACTAAGTATTAGTTAATAAAATATGTGTTTAATTAAAATAATACTTGGTTAATGTCCTCAGATGCAGAAATACATAATAACTTGTTACGTCCACTTGGTGTTAAGAAGAATTCTACACATACGAATGTGAGAAAAAGAAATACGAGTAAGTATAAATACAAACACCTACGTGTGTGTATATATATATAGAGGAGTTTTTAATGGTTACTTTTTTTTAGTTACAGATGAGGTGTGACTTTATTGGTTATTCTTCTTTTGTAACCATGAATTGTTACAGACAAAATAATAAAAGAAAGTGCATGTCTTAATTACATATGACGATATAATATTTTATATGACTTGTTATAACAAGTTAACCAACATGTTAGCTTTAAATATTAAATAAAAGATTATTTCTACTAATGGTGGAGAAATGAATATTTGAAATTAAAATCTGATAATGGAAACTTAATGTGAATTTCCTTTTTTACTTATTGCAGTTTTTCTTTTACGAATTTTTTGTAAAAATCTCAATACGGCAAGTGCACAAGTGATTGACGTTTATGGAAATTTTCACACAATCGTCGAATTCATATTTCAATATATAATGCCTTAGGAGTAGTACAAGAATTAAAAAATCTAACCAAGCAAATTAAGGCCACATTCAACAAAACAAAAGGTCATGATACAACATCAAAAGGTAAAGAAAGAGAGAGAGCAAAACGTAAAACGCAGTAAACCACAATGATTACTGAAATCTTAATTATAACCTTAACTTAGAGTAGTATTCATTTGATTTATATTAGAGTAATATATATTTGCTGAACGTTGGAATCACAATTAGAGAATATATATATATATATATATATATATATTTAAGGAACGTAGTTAAGTAGTCAATATTTTTAAATATATCAATATTAAAACGATAATAACGATAATGGATCCTTCAAGACATATTTAATATTAAATACTAACCCTAATAAGCAATAATCAACACTTTCAAAAAGTAGTTATGTAGAGGGTTAAATCTACAACAAAAAAAAAAATAAAGCCAATGACCAAAACAGGACGACGAGAGAGTCATTGGTGAGTTGCGAGAAAAAAAGTAAAAAGCGAGAAAAGTAAATAGATACTAAGACAACCGATTTTATAGAGGCGCCCATAATCACTAGGTTACGTCCTCTGTAGTGCTTTCAGGAGCTTCAACTATATGTTGAAAAGCATTACAACTGTGATGTTGAGCAAGTATTGGGTAGAAAAAGATGGGGGGATAATGTGATATAGAGAGATTCGGGGAATATAGTGTGCATATTGCTGAGTATAATGAGTTGAATATGGTTAGAAGAAAAGGATCCCTAGGCTTGCAGAGTAAGTCTTGACTCATAGGGACTGACTTGATGCCTTGAGTTGCCTGATTCTGGTAGAGTATGCTAAAGAGTAGTTGCCCGTTTTTGTATTGCTTGACAATCCATGGATGACTAGAATATATTGGGAAACTACCTTTTCCTGATAAATTTGAGCTTGCTAACTGATTCCCTTGCCTAATATGCTGGATTTAGTTTCCTAATTTTGCCTATAAATTCATCTTTCTTTATTTAGCTATGTTGACCTTCCAGTCGCCCGTCAGTCATTCTTCTGTCATCTGGGAGTCATTCTCGGGTCTTCTAAGCAGCATGTCTCTGAGTCTTCTTGTGCTCCTTCGATGGCTTATCTGGAGACACGTGTACGGTAAGAGATAAGGTACGAAATTTGACCTCAACAGTATGTCCCCCGCTCCGTAGTCGATTGTAAATCGACTTAATGAGTGTTCCTACTTGAATCGTGCTTATTAGCAACTGGTAGATGACTTGTTGTCAACTCCTAGGTGATTCACATGCTGTCTAGGATGGTTTTGCATGCTATCGAACACGTGTCACTTTTTGAGTCGGGCGGCTATAGCAGGCAATTAAGAAGACGTGCTGTAGTCAGTGCGACTCCCTAAGCACGTTTTTCAAGATTTTGAAATGATGAGAAACTAATCTTGACCCTTGATTCAAATTTGGGGGAAGTTAAGATTTAGGATTTCAGAAAATTTCCCCATTTTTCTTACCCATTTTCTTTTCTCAAAAGCTTTCTCTCTCTTAGTCACTCCCAAGTTTGAAACTCTTCATCTTCTTCTGCAATCTTCCTCATAGGTACGAATTCCTATTCCTTCGTCTCTTTTCTTTCATTTTTGCTACTTTTCTTTTGTGTTCAACCTGTGTATTGCTGTGATTTCTTGGGTTTCTGTCTTCGGGTGTGGTCGAGTTTGAAGTTTACCTCCATTAGAGTCTAGGTCATGTCTGCTACAATGGATAATCCATTAAAGATGTTTAACGTGGCTCACGAGGCTATGGATGAGTCGTCAGGCACCACGCCATCAGCGACCAAAGTGGAAGCTCTATCGGTTTGCATCGCCGCACTCATGGCAGAGGATGATGATCCTCACAATGTCGGCTAGGGCCATCTGGAAGAGAATCCAGAATCGATTCTGATTATGGAGGAGGTCGTAGGATAGCGAGAAGAGTTTGATCTTCCAGCTAAAATGGAAGTCCGCGCTCTACTCCCAGAAGAGACTGCTTATAACCCTCACGAAGGTTGGTTCACCATTTATGAGATCGTCTTCTTGCTTAGGCTTACCCTTCCCATACAGTGGCTAGCCTCGGCGATGCTGATGTACAATCAAATCTCTTTGGGCAAACTGATGGCAAACTTGTGGAGGCCCATTCTCGATGTTCTGGGGTTTGCGGATCGAGAGGGCCTAATGGTGAGTGATAAGGACTTCCGAGCCTTATATTTTCTAAAGCAAAACTCCGATTCCAAAGGCCGATTTGCCTTTGTGAAGAAGAGTAGAAATATTCTGAAATTTGAGGAGATTACCAATGCTGACAGCTACTAGAAGAATCGATACACCATGGGTCGTGGATCGATTAATGCTGAGGATTGGCCATGGACAACTCCACTCGTCTAGGGTTGGTTCGGTGAGTCATCCGAGCAACCAAGCAATTCGTGGGCCGATTCGATTTGATTCACTATAACCTGTTGTTGCTTGTTGAGAGGTCCTGATCTTCTTTGGTTGCTTGTTTTGCATAGAGTTTCTTGACCAAATCCCCCTGGTTGTCTCCCAAGCTGTTGGCATGAGTGAACTAGATTCTGGCTACGTTCGAGCCTTATTCTCCTCCTTCTCCAGTCACTCACAGGACTAGATCATCTGCAAACATGTCTAATAAGTATCGAAAAGGAACATCGAAAGTTTTTCATTATGTTACCTTGTTTGAAGTCTTAACGACTTGTTTTGCAGGACAAGGGAAGAGCAAAGTGGAGCTTCCATTTGTTGACGAGATGTCAGAGTATATGTCACGATGCAGGCCAACTCTTTGCAAGGGCAAAGCTTTTGCTTTTTCTTTGGAGCCAATCGAACTGGAGAACAAGCCTTTGACTACTCCTTTGCCAATCGCTCGCATATTGACTCCTGGGCCACCAAAGTGCAAGAGGAATAATGAAGAATGACGCCTCACTTTGAGGGTTCCATATGGCCTGTCCTTATAGGAGAATCATCACACTATTTCCTAGATTGGTCAAGTCGTGATGAATCATCAGAACCTGACTCCCACCACCTCATGTCTCAACCTTTTTTTGTGTTGTACCAAAACTACTACGGCAAAGTTGTCTAGGTAAAATGTTAGTTAAAAAATTATCTTTCAATTGAGTCATTGTATTGTCGTTCTGAAGTCATTTCCTTGTCATGGCCGGATCATCAGTTGGTTATTGCCATGTCTACCCGTTATCTCGCCTTTGACATAACTAAGGTCGGCCTAAGACCCGAGGGTGTGTTTTCGCAGCCCGTTGGAAAGGCTATCAAATTATTGATGGAGAAGGACGATAGCATTTCCTAGCTTACTAAGGAGGGGAGGGATCAATACACCTTCGGCTAGTCTTGTGTTAGGCTCGACACTATACATCAGTACCGTAACGGCAAGCTGATGGACAAGGAGGTTGATGTTAAGATCCTACGACTAGTCGGCTACTTCTCCGATGCTAAAGAAAAGAAGGATGACGGTTGCCTGGAAGAAGTCGTCGAGGAGGCGACTCATCAAGCTTATTGTAAGGAGGGCTGCAACCAAGGAGTCACAGGAATAGGCCAGGAAGACTACTGATGTAGAGGCCGTGGAAAAGAAGAATGAACGCCATCTCCCCCAATTTATCTATACCTGTTTTTTTGTTTTTCTTTTCCTTTCCTCATTTTCTGAACATTAAGACTTATTTTCCAGTTGATAACGATCCCTAGTTGTTGGATTGTAATTTGAACAACTTCCTTTTGCAGACGAATCATCTATGATTCGTTGTCGAGTAGGGGATCATTTGTTAAGGAGTCACTATTGGTTGATTGAGGAGTCGATGATGACTCACTGATGAATCATTTTTGACTCGTACTTTGCATCTAGAAAGTAAACCTGTCGACCTAATTAAGTGGCCTCGTAAGGTGTCTTAAATTAAAGAAAGGTTAGATTGTTGAGACTTGGACAAAGCGTTTATCACCCACATCAACCACAATCAGCATTAACCTCATTTGGCATCTATATAGACATCAGCATCAGTTTGTCAAGTCGGCATCGACTATAGTCGGCATCAGCCCGAGGGTTGGAATGAGGGGTGTTTCTCGAATTGAGAGCCTTCTCCCTATATCAGGGGCTTTCCACAATGGATAGTGGGTGTTCATGTAGTTTTAACGTGCCACTTGATACTCTGTGTGGGAACACTGGACACAGAGGATAAGGTGACCAATTTACAAGCTAGGCTCAATTCCTACAAGGGGTGATTAGTCACTAGCGACAAGGTGGTTGAGTTGCACGGAAAGGCCTCAATGGGCTGAGGGTCCCATTGAAACTGGCAACGGCTTTGTTTAGAGTCACTAGGACAGTTAATCGACTTACAATTCTCTTTGCTCCACGATTGGAGGCTCTGTTGCTTCAGTTATGAATGCTATTTCATTGCTCCTCGGGGAAGCTATGGATGCTGGAGGCTTTGAACCTGAGAGTATAAGGGGATTGAATTGTTAGATCTAATGAATCCTTGTATCTACTTGTCTGATTTACGAGTAACACTTAAGTTGTTGAATAATCTGCTAGTCAACTCGTGGATGGCTTGTAGGTGACTCTCTGTTGGCTTCTGGTTCGCTCATGATTGAGTCATTTCTAGATACATTTGAGTAATACCTCCTGAATAAAATGTACTTCTGGTTCCTTCCGTTATCCTAAAAAGGAATAAGTTGAAAACATAGAATTTTTGGTAGGGTTAAGCTGCACTCATTTATAGGTTCACGAGTTGCCTACGTACCCATATTTAGGGATCAAGCCTAAGTGTAATTTGATCATTATAATCCTATGACCTTTATTACATAAATGCTAAGTGTTCCGAAAATAAGAAATGAACTAAAAAGAAAACTACAAAAACAATACATAAAAAATAAAGGACTTGGTAGATAGTTGACTTGACAAGTGCCGCTCGAGTCATCTTTCAGTCATAATACTTCCTCAGGTGCAGAGCATTCCATGACGGAGGTACTTGGGTGCCACCAAGTTCTTCCAAGTTGTATATTCTCGGCCTAACCACCTTCATGATTTGGTAGAGTCCTTCCAAATTTGGTGCTAGCTTGCTGGCTTCTTTCTACTTCGTGTTCTCAAAAAATTTGCGCAAGGAGAAGGTCTCTTACCTGGAAATGGCGTTCCTTGACCTTGGAGTTGTAGTGTCTAGCTACGGCTTGATGGTAGTATGCCAAACGGATGAGTGCTTTGTTTGTCTTCTCTTCTAGTAAATCCAAGTTCTTGGTAATCATCTGGTTGTTCACAACTTCGTTTGGCCGAGCCAGCTTGGTCCTCAAGTTGGGCATTCCAATGTCGGCTGTCGGTTGCTGTGTGAGGAGTCATTCTATAAGCGCAAAGGACTCCCAGGAGCTCGTCTGGCTAAACCCATTGCAACTTTCGAGCTTATTCTTTAAATTGTTGAGGATGGTCCTATTTGTTGCTTCTGCTTGGACATTGCTTTGCGGATACCTTGGGTTTGAGAAGCTAAGAGTGATATTCCACCTGTCGCAAAAATCTTAAAAGCGGCCGGATGTTAATTAAGTCCCATTGTCTTCCACTATCTCTTTAAGGAGCCTAAATCTGCATATAACTTGTCTCCATACAAAGCTTTCAATGCCGGTTTCCTTCACTTAAATAAAAGATTGGCTTCCACCCACTTGGAGAAATAATCTGTAATGGCCAAGACAAACTTTCTTTGCCCGGAGGCAACTAGTAGTGGACCCACAATATCCATGCCTAACTTCATAAAAGGATACCGGCTACTTAGAGAGGATAGAAGCTCAGCTGGTGAGCGAACAACTAAAGCAAAGTGTTGGCAGTTCTCGCACTTTCTTTAAATATTTCGGCATCTGATTTCATTGTCAGCCAGTAGATCCTTGTAGTACGACTTTATGAACTAGGGATCTAGGGCTCGAGTGGTTGCCTCAATCTCCTTCATGTATCTCCCGAATGACATAGATTGCTTACTTGTGGTCAAGGCACCGGATGTAAGGGCCCAAAAAAGAATGGTGGTAGAGCTTTCCACCGATGATCGAGTACCTAGCACTTTGGATATGTGGCTTCCTTGCTTGATTCTGATCAGATGGTAACTCTCTGTGTTTGATGTACCTGAAGATCAGCGTCATCCAACTAGTGGGCGAATCGTTTAACGAGTAGTGATCGACTGGCAAATCGCTAACCGAATCGTTTGACGAGCCGTGATCGACTTGCTAATCACTGGCTGGGTCGTCATTCAGCTAGCTGCCATCTAATGCCAACTTCAAGGTTAACCAATTGATGCAGGGCTTCTTAGATATCTAATTGGGATTGTTCTTTAAATGGTTGAATTGGTTGAAGATCCAAGGTTGGCCAAAGTGTCAGCATGGCTGTTTGATTCTCTCAGAACTTGGTGAACTTCACAGCTTTCGAATTAGGAATGTAGTGAGTTTACTAGCTTCAGATAAAATGCCATCTTCATGTCGTGTGCCACGTATTCGCCACAACCCGGTTTAGAACAAGTTGGGAATCACTCACTACCTTTAGTTTTCTGGCACTAAGTGACTAGGCAAGTCGTACTCTAGCCACCATAGCCTCGTACTCTGCTTCTTTGTTAGAGGCCTTCAATCCTAGTCAAAAGGATTGCTCGATTTTCTCCCTGGTTGGAGTTTTTAAGTAGATGTCTACTCCACTTCCCTTTACGTTGGACGAGTTGTTGACTTGTTGTATCCACTCCTTGGGTGGTTGCTCGTCCTCCAAGGCCGCTGAAGCCTCAGGAGTCAATTCAGCTACAAAGACTGCGAGTACCAACTATTTGAGATATGTCCTGTTCTGATAGGTGATGTCGAACTCACTGAGTTCAATTACCCACTTCATAATTCTCTAGAGGTCTCTAGCTTGTGGAGGATGGCTCATAAAGGGAAATCGGTAGTCACAATGATGGAGTGTTATTGAAAATAAGGCATGAGTTTCCTTACTACTGTGACGAGAGCCAAAATGAGCTTCTCGATGATTGAGTATCTAGTTTCCGCGTCAAGTAGAGTACGGCTGACGTAGTAGATAAGTTGATGGTTCTTTCCTTCTTCCCTGACTAATGATGCACTCACAGCGGTGCCAGAAACAGATAAATACAAAAGTAAAGGCTCACCATCGACTAGATTGGCGAGCAGTGGAAGAGTTATCAGGAACTTCTTTAGGTATTGGAATGTAGACTTGCATTTCTCATCCCATTCAAATGTCTTGTTTCCTTTGACGAGCTTGAAGAAAGGCAAACATCGGTCATAGGATTTTGGGATGAAACAGTTGAGTATGGCTACTTGTTCGGCAAGTCCTGTATGTCTCACTTGTTCTTCAGAGGGGGCATATTGAGAATTGCTCGTATCTAGTTTGGATTTGCTTTAATGCCCCGCTTGTCACCAAGTAGCCGAGAAACGAACGCTTTGTGGGAATGAGTCGCATGTTGTACTGGCAGAGTAGTTGAAAGCATTCCTTAATGTGTGCGTTGTGCTCCTCTTCTCGCAAAGACTTCACAAGCATGTCGTCAGTGTAGACTCCATAGTTTTAACAAATCAGACTTTCAAACATCTCATTGATGAGTCGCTAGTAAGTCGCACCTACAATTTTAAGTCTGAAAGGCATCACCTTGTAACAGTAGGTTACCCATTCGATGATGAATGCGGTCTTCCTCCCGTTCGTCGGAATGCATAAGGATTTGGTTATAACAGGAGAAAGGAACTATGAATGACAGCAACTAGTGGCCAAAGGTTGCATCAACTAACTGATCGATGTGTGACAAAAGGAAGTTGTCTTTGGGACAAGCTTTGTTCAGGTCCGTGAAGTCGATGTAGACTCTCCATTTACCATTTTTCTTATTCACGACAACCATGTTTGTGAGCCAGTTCAAGTACTTCACTTCCTTGATAAAACCTGCTTCAAGGAGTCGTCTCACCTCATTGTTGACCACTCTATTGCGGTCCACTCCTAATTTCCTCCTCTTTTGACGAACTAGTTTGTGATTCAGATCTATGTTGAGTTTGTGGCTAATCACCTCAAGATCAATACTTGGCATATATATGTGCGACCATGCAAAGTAGTCTTTGTTAGTCATAAGAAACTCAACGAGTTTAGATTGTACCTCAGGATCAAGTAGCGAGCCGATGTTAACTTTTCAATCAAGGTGTTTGGAATCCATTGGGATCTCATCTAGAACTTCTAATTTTGTCTCCTCATGTTGTGGTGGTGACTTCATCTTCGACTTATCCTGGATCTTTAATTGCTATAACTGTTGTTTAAGTTTGAAAGCAGTGAGGTAGCATCCTCTTACAACCTTCTGGTCTCCTCTGATCTCTTGGATTTCTCTCTTGGTTGGAAAACGGATGACTTGGTGATAGGTTGATGGTATAGCTTTCATCAAGTAAATCCATGGTCGCCCAGAATGATATTTGTTGAGGTCAGATTTCGGATCTCATATCTTACCATCCACGTGGCAACATAAATCATGAAGATCAACTCAAGAATCAACTCAACAACTCGACAAGTTAACTCAAGAGCCTGATCGACCCGAGACCTTGTCAGGTGGAGCCAAGGCCCATCAACTCAAGAAATTCGCTTGAGAATCGATTCAGGTACTTGCTTGAATTCATAGCATGGAAATATCAAGAAATCTTCCTTCTTCATCCCAGCACAAGAATCACACCAAGATCAGCCTATGTCAAGTCAAGAATCAGTCAAAAAGTTTACTTTCCCTTTCTTGAAAAGCTCTCCAAATAAGGAAAGTCAACCTAGATCAAGAAGAGGCAACTTGCCTTCATTAAATGCGGCATGTTCAGCACCAAAACGGGCATCAACCATCATCTATACATGTAGGCCATCATCGTACGCCCAAAGCATCCTAGATTTCGCAAAATTCCCTTACTTCCTGCATCTACTCTTGATTCTCTCTATTCCCCGAAATCTCTATCTATTTTTTGCAATCCTCGATTCCTATTTTACCATTCTCTTCGCTACATCATTCATTGTACTATTTTATCAACTATAGTGAAACCCTTTAAGCCATCATAGAGGACTAGCTCTCACATTGAGAGTGAACCTCTATAAATTTTATGTGTTCTCTACTTTATTTATGGTACTTTGTTCTTATTTTGCAACTAACACTAACGATCAACTCAACGCACGCTTAGTTGATTCAACAATACAGCCGTAGGCTCTAACCTAACTCGATCCGATTTGACTATAGATTTTAGCCTCTACTATATTGTATGTGGATGGACAGTCCATGATTAAGAAGGTGGTCAACTTGTTCTATCCCCTAACTAGTAATTGGATCTTCTTAACTGCCGTTGTTGAATCGCTGTTGAATCCAACAAACGTTGTTGATGACTTCTGAATAAGATCCTTGGCTATCTCCATCTCCTTAAGAGTAGCTAAGAACATGATATCGGCGGAACTACCGTTATCCATTAGGATATGCCTAACCTGGCAATTGGCGATTGACAGCGAAATGATCAAGGTATCGTCATAGGGTCTGCATAGTCTAGTTGCTTCATTCTCGTGGAAGGAGATGGTGTAGTCTTCTAGTGAGTGCTCGGGGAATTGATCTGGTGTTAGGAGGACCGCTTTCCGAATGTTGTTCTTCACTACTGAGTAGGATTCCCTGGTGTGTGATGATCCTCCAAGGATGATTCCCACCATCTTATTTGCTGGCTGTGGAGATGGGGTTCTGCTTGGTTCACGTTTGTCTCTCCTTCCACCAGCTAGTCCATAGGTCTGTTGTTCCTTCTTGCTAAGGAACTCTCTCAAGTGAAATTTCTTCAACAGCTCATCAACTTCATAGTGGAGAGCCTAACAGTTGCTTGTCGAGTGGTCACGGTCTTGATGGAACTCGTAATACTCATATGGTTTCATGCGATCATGAGCAGCAGCTATTTTTCCAGGCTAACGGACAAAATCTTTATCTTTTAGGTGCATCATGAGTCATTTTGGGCTGATATCGAGGGCATATTTTGGTGGTGAAGTAGCCTCTTATTCTTCCTCTGGTGGTAGGATTTTCGTCTGTTGCTGTCTCTTAAGCGGTTGTCAGATCGTCTGGATGACTGACTGGTCAATCAATCTTCTCGTTCTCCAGCTGTTGGGTTCTTGGATCCTAACAATTCACATTTGTTGAGGTTAAGCTGCTCCAACTTCTTGGCCTTGATCAATTATTCCGCCTTGATAATTCCTCAAGTACTCGCCAAGGCCTCACC
Source organism: Ficus erecta (assembly GCA_008635985.1). Classification (NCBI taxonomy): domain Eukaryota; kingdom Viridiplantae; phylum Streptophyta; class Magnoliopsida; order Rosales; family Moraceae; genus Ficus; species Ficus erecta. Next base: position 1,114,876 of record BKCH01000056.1, on the reverse strand, counting down.
GATAGTCTTGACATTGCAATTGCACACTTCATTTAAGAAGGGAGATTCTAGGAGCAAGCCCTACTTGAGTGCAAAAAGAGCGATTGTATTGTTGCAATTCAGGACCTCAGTTACTGCTTTGCTGAATCTCTTGATGTAGTCGTGGAGAGATTCGCCAGGCTATTGGATGACTTTGCCGAGTTCTCTGGGAGTTTTTCCTTTCTGATGTTGGCCGAGTAGTTCTCCACGAATGCTTTGGTCCCCTTGAAGGTGTTGATTGACCCTGATGCCAATTGATAGGGCGGAACCCTTAATACTTTGGGGGACTTGCACAAGATAGCGTCCCTGGATTCCTTAGGCATGGTGGTCCAGAGCATAACTTGCTCGTATTGACAAACTATATGACGGTCTATCATGCCATCAAATTTGGCGAAGGTCGGTGTACGAAACTCGGGTGGTAGAGTAGTGTCCACTACTGACTGATTGAAAGGCGACTACTCCACTTTTTCGAGTTGGTCGTCATAAGTGAGCGGATGCTCGAAGGTTTGTAGCATGCATCGTTCCATAGTCTACATGTTGTTGTTCGTCGCATTTGAGATTGCTTGCTGTATGTTGAAAGGCTGGAGTGGTGGAGTCTCCAATGGTGGTTGTGGAGGCACTGTGTTGAATGGGACCACTTTTGGTTGAGTAGTCATTGTGGCAACTATTGTAGAAATGCTTTGGAAAGATCTCAAGGGAGTGGTCCGTATAGGTGTCATCATCGATCATAGTGATGGCATCTAGTGGATCAACCTGTAAGGAGTGAACATCATGGTCAGTAGGATTCCACCCAGGAAGAGCGATGTGGTAGGGGATTGTGAAGGAACCCCGAAGGATGATGTAGCGGAAGATGTCTGCATTCCAAATATGGAGTGGATGACTAAATGATGATGCAATTCCTCATTCTTGGCTAGTAGGCTAGCAATCTGCTGATCGCTGTCTTCTTGTCGCTGTCGTAGTTCTGCAAGAGCCTAGTTAGTCATCTGCCGAGTTGTCACTATCTCGTTAGCAGTTGGTCTGGAAGTGGTTCCAGAGTTGTTATCCATCATTTTGGTTATCGCCGCGACGTCCATGTTGTCAGCCATAGGCCCCACAGTGAGCGCCAAACTGTAAAGGTTAAATCTACAATCAAAGAAAAATATGGCCAATGACAGAATCAGGATGACGAACGAGTAGTCAGCTAGTCGTCAGAGTGTCATTAGTTAGTTGCGAGAAATAAAGTAAAAAGCAAAAAAAAGTAAATACAGACAGAGACAACCAATATTATAGAGGTTCAAGAGCTTCCACTATATGTTGAATAGCGTTACAACGGTGATTTTGAGCAAGAATGGGGTAGAAAGAGATAGGGGATAATGAGATATAGAGAGATTCGGGGAATATAGTGTGTATATTGCTGAGTACAATGAGTTGAACGTCCAGAATGGTTGGAAGAAGAAGATCCCTAGGCTTTTGGAGTAAGCCTTGATTTATAAGGGCTGACTTGATGCCTTGAGTTGCCTAATTCTATAAGAATTTGCCTTGACTGCTAATAGGTAGTTGCCTTTTTTTGTATTGCTTGACTTTCCAATCTATGGATGACTAGAAGATATTGGGAAACTGCCTTTTCCTAATAAATCTGAGCTTGCTGGCTAATTCCCTTGCTTGATATGCTGGATTTAGTTTCATGATCCTGCCTATAAAGTCAACTTTCCTTATTTAGCTCTGCTGACCTTCCAATCGCCCACTAGTTGTTCTCCTATCATCCAGGTCGTCTTGTGCTCTCTGATGGCTTATCCAGGGACACATGTATGGTGAGAGATGAGGTTCGAAATCTGACCTCAACAAGTTACAATAAAAAGAATAGATTATGCTTTCAATCAAAACGAAACTATAAGTTTTTTAAAATCATGCTCTTGTTTAGTTTGTATTTTCTTTTTCTTTCCTTCATAATACGATCATGATGGGTTGAAAAGTATACTTTCTTTGCATTTCACATACCTTTTTTTCCCTTTACGTCAAATTTGATTAACAGAATATATCCTAATTCATATAAAAAGATAATTCTATTACAACAAATGTTTAAAAGAAAGAAGAATTCCATTAGAGAGAGAGAGAGAGAGAGAAAGAGAGTGGGGAAAGATAATTACGAAAATGAAAGGAAAAAAAAAAGTATGAAGATTGTAAGAGGTTTTCGGAAAACCTACTTAATATCATGGGATTGTTGTATTATATGGAAACAAGGAAAAATAAAAACGTGGGATACTTGAAAACAAATGTAAAAAACAAAAATAACCTGGGATTTTGTTAATGGCTTATCCAGGGACACATGTACGGTGAGAGATGAGGAATGAAATCTGACCTCAACAAGTTACAATAAAAATAATAGATTATGCTTCCAATCAAAACGAAACTATAAGTTTTTTAAAATCATGCTCTTGTTTAGTTTGTATTTTCCTTTTCTTTACTTCATAATATGATCATGATGGGTTGAAAAGTATACTTTCTTTGCATTTCACATACTTTTTTTTCCCTTTACGTCAAATTTGATTAACAGAATATATCCTAATTCATGTAAAAAGATAATTCTATTACAACAAATTTTTCAAAAAGAAAGAAGAATTCCATTAGAGAGAGAGAGAGAGAGAGAGAAAGTGAGTGGGGAAAGATAATTAGGAAAATGAAAGGAAAAAAAAAGAAGGATAGAGATTGTAAGAGGTTTTGGGAAAACCTACTTAATATCATGGAATTGTTGTATTATATGGAAACAAGGAAAAATTAAAACGTGGGATACTTGAGAACAAAAGTAAAAAAACAGAAATAACTTGGGATTTTGTTAATGGGTTAGAAAATGGAGGAGAAAAGGTAACTTATATTAGTTTAGTAGGAGAAAAAAGGATAAATTTATAACTTAGTTGGAGGGATTAGAACTATAAGAGGGGTGAAACATGTAGTAATTAAAATTTGAAATTTAGTTAGTTAGTGATTGAAGAAAGGATGTGAGAAAAATGGACAAGGGGGTGTTTATAAACTTTCCCTAAATGAAATTGGGAATGAAAATGAAATCATGAATAAGATTCAAAAATTAGGAATGAATATATAATTTAGATTTTATTTTAAACAACACTTTTAAAAGCCATGTTAGCAATTTAAAATAAGACTCATGCAAAATCACATTTAATGAGCTCTCTAAGTTTCATGTTTATTTATTGTCAATAAATTTTTTGATCAACTACTTAATTTACAACGACCATGCTATCAATATCTATTAGCTGAAATAATGATAACTATTGATAGATCAATACTTGAGGAACTATTGAAAACTCTTTCGTATAAGTACGATGCCATATTGTAAGCAGTGGGGGCTTGAGCCACCCTCCCATTATTTTTCTCTCTTAAATTCTTACCTATATTCTTGTTGTTTTAAACCCCTCAAAAATTGAAAAAATTCATTTATCGTCCCTTCAAATATTCACATATTTTAAATAACCCCCGCAAATTGAAGAAATTCATTTTCCCATGTTTATATCTACATATACTTGCATCAAATAAAAAATATAACCCCACTAAAAATAAAAAATTTACTTTGTCTCTAAAAAAATTTAGAAAAATATAATTTAAGCCCTCACTGAATGAAAATCCTAGCTCCATCACTGTTTCTGTGTTTGTGTGTGTGTATATATAATCATCTTCAATCCTATACGGTGAACATTGATGTATATATTTGCCCCTATACAGTGAACATTGATGTACATGTTTGCCCCCACCTACCAATTACTAGTATTTCTGCATACTGTCTGAGGATTCTCATCTCAAGCGGAAGTTTCGACTAATCTTTTATGTAACTAGTTAGAACAAGCGTTCGCAATAGTTTACTGTCTAAATTATAAATTGAGAGGGGTGTAAAAAAAATGTTAAAATGTGGACATATTTGACTAGTATTTCTGCATACTGTCTGACGATTCTCATCTCAGGCTGAAGTTTCAACTAATCTTTTATGTAACTAGTTAGAACAAGCGTTCGCAATAGTTTACTGTCTAAATTATAAATTGAGAGGGTGGGTGTAAAAAAAATGTTTAAATATGGACATATTTGAAAAGAACTATTTTAAGAAGTGCAAAGAATACGAACGACAAGCGTTGTACGCGTCACATGACGTGTTTTGGAGTAAGGACGAAAGTGCACATTCATGATGCTTTTATATATGGTAAAGTGGAGATTATTTGAACACCTACTGCTCCTGCTTGCCAAATTCAAGTTTGCTTAGATTTTCTGTTGAAAGCACATACTTATTTTGTCTGTCCCTTGCACATTAAGAAACTTCACTATAAATGCATCGGAGCATGAATGAATTAATTCCTATCCTGCGTAATAAATAAATTTGGTGTTTAACTAATATCTTAAAAAAAAAAAATGGGGGGGGGGGGGGGGGGGGGGGGGGGGGGGGGGGGGGTGGGGGTGGGTGGTGTGTTTATTAAGGCCTTTTTTTTTTTTCTTGTGGAAATTAAGAGGGAGGAACAAAGAATTTTAAAATTTTATAATTAGTTTCATGAGTGGCTTTAGAAAGTGAGTGGGAAAATTAAAATAAGAGTGTCAATATAGACCTGTACATATACAAGGCGGAGTCAGAACTTGAGGCAAAAAAAAAATTTTCCCTTAAAAGAATGATGTAATTGTATATTTTAACAATTAAGTGTAGTTTTTTATAAAATGGGTGCATAATAAAATTCTAAATATATTTTTGAAGTAGAATTAAATATCAAAATTTTAGTGGGGATACAGTTATAATTTTTCTAACAAATGAGGATACACTTAGTTTAACAAAACTTTCAGGGCTAATAATTAAGTTTTAAAAATATAATTAAGTGGAGGTACTAATCCCACCGTTATTAATGCGGTTCCATCACTGCCCATATATATATATATATATATATATATTATGATGTAATGTAACGTTAGAGGCCTTCATTGAAGCAATTTTAAAGTACATATTTCTTAATTGGTTATTATTTTTTAAAGCAAAGAGTGCTTCTTTCTATATGGTAAATTTTAAAGCAATATAAGCATCGACCAAATTCTCCCAAAAATAAAAAGGTATTCGCAATCTTTGTGCTTTGGCCCGTCCATATTCAATTAGACCTCTCACTCAAAGATTTCGCCGCCTTTTAGCACTTTACATGTACACCATGGAATTTGAATATGGACTAGTAATTAAAGGCACATTCCTCTATAGCCACTTCTATCAATGCACGCCTTTTCCAAACTTTCTTGTTTAAAGCTTTGTGTCTTTAGGTGGAAAAATGATCAAAAGCTTTGCGCGATGGCTTAAAAGAAGCCATTACGTGTAGAATTCTATAGTTTTGAATATGACAATTTGAGCCCACGAGCATGATTTAATAAATGACTCTTGTTTCTTAGAAGAGACGTAATTTGGTTTACAACATGCTAATTAAAATTTTTCTTTTCCAAAATCTGCTTACAAAAACTCTAAAAGTTAGGAATGTACTTTTCCAGAGATGGACATGATCAATTTCATTTTAAAAAAGGTAGAACAAAAGAGGAAAAAAAGAAGGAAGGAATTAGTTCCCATGCTATAAACGAGTTTGTTGTTTATAAGAAGCTCATTTCTTTGCATACAAATTCAGTTTCACATACATATTTTCTACCTAAAAAAAAAAAAAAGCTTCACATACTTATATGTTGAGTCACACGTTTATTTGAAGCAGGGAAAAAAAAAAAAAAAAAACTATATCTCTCTTGTTTTTGCCTTTTTATTTCAGTTTTGCTATAACTTTTTCTTTTATTTTTAACGATATTTCTCTATTAATGGGGTTATGTTTAACGCTAAGCTGCTTCTTCTTTTTTGTTTTAACTAAAAATTAGACTCTAAGTTGAAAACCTTAAAATTTGGGTGTCACACTGAATACATAGAAAAAATAAATAAAAATTGTCTCAATCAGATTTGAAACGTCAAGATTAAAAAGAATCCAAAAATTAATATTGACAAAGTATTTAAATGGTGTCAAATTCAAGGAGGTGCAACGTTTTATTTTTCTTCTTAAAGCCAAATGAATTATTTGAGAACTTTTTTATGGCAATGCAAATGATCTTTCCCAACTCCCTTGTAAATGGGCAACAGAATGAAACACAAATGTTTTCAAATAATTGAAACAATTGGGGCCTAGTATTTTTTTATAAACTTTAAAAATTAATTTAAATTAGATTAGGTATGCAAAACATTACAGCTTTCAACGATTAGTACTAAATCAAATTCCAAAATAACTATGCATTTCAAACTTTGTATCCAACAATCTTAAATCAAACCAATATATATATATATATATTGCATAAGTAAAATGAACAAAAACAAAAAAAGAAAAGGAGAAATTAAGTAGAATAACAACCAATTTAAAGCAATCAAAACAAATAAGAAATTACAAAAATTTGCTCAATTTAAGTAAACATATATCTAATAAATTCTAACTTTTTGTAACGACCCGCCTAGCACAAGCCGTTACCATACATACATACGTATATTTCGTACTTACTTATTTGACATAAACAGCGGAATATATATATATTTTTTTAATGTAACATACCCACAATGACGTATGTGAGATATAACAAATATTAACTAAAGACGTTCGGCATAACTTAACTTAATAAACATAAATAATATATAAAAATTACAAAACGCGTAACGGCTCTAGAATTCCCCACGGTTCACAGTCCGCCAAGCCTCGCCCTTCCATCTTGTATCAACAATTGCTAGCAGGTTGCTTACCTATAGCATAAACGTAAGACAGTGAACTTTCGCTCAGCAAGTACAACTATCCTATACCGCGACACAACACAATATGACATATATACATAGCATAACTTAATCATTGCATAACATCATATGGCTTAACATACATAACATAACGTAACTTATCCTACAATGCATGAGCCACTTATGCTTTCTTATGCTTTCTTATCATTCATAACTTGCTTTCTTAGCTTATCTTAACATATGGGCCCCATAAGTGTCCGTACCGGGCGCGCAACTATGAATTGGTTGGGGCGGCCAATCCATTTCCAACTCAATCCATAGTCCAACCCGACCTAACGCGGGTCGGTACGACACAGGCAACTTGCTTGCCATCATAACATTCTTTATCTTGTATTTGATCTCATTCTTTGTTAAGTAGTGAACATGCTTCGTGATGTTTCACATAATTAAATCGTAGCATATCTTAACCTTAACATGTTTCTAACATTATTTATAACACACTTCATAGCATTTTACCTTTCATAACATATTTCATGACATTTCATAATTTATAGCACTTAACATTTCATACTTAGGCAAGTATACACAACAAAGCCTATGCTGTAGGCGGAGTTGTACTTACCTTGTTTGTGATTGATGTGTCCACTGTCTAGCTTGAGTTCGTCGGGACACCGTCGTATATTATATTCTGAGATTGAACAAAAATAAGGGTTAGAAATGTTGGCAGTGTAACCAACATTCTTATATAACCTTAGTTATATTCCCTTACTTAATTTTACATTATCCTACTTGGTTACATTGAGTAACCCTAGGATTTAAATCTATTCTAATCGAATTATTTTATTTTAGTTTAACTTTAAATTTCAAAATTCATTTTTTTTTCTTTTTAGAAAACCTTATGTTTTTGGTACAAAACCCTTTATTTTACTTAAAAATTGGAAATCGTAAATAAAATTCATAAAAATTATTGACTATTGGAAACTGTCTTTAGAACAGTCTCACAATGCCATTTTATCAATTCATATAAAATTTTTCCTCTTTCTGTACTGTTTTGGGAAATTCTGTACAGGAATTCCATATTTCCTGTATAGTTTTTGAAATCCCATTCCATTTAAAAATCTAAACAGATTTTAGAAAAGTTTTCTTCACAAAAGTTTTAGCCATCGAAAAACCCCATAACTTTCGTGTTTTGAGGAAAACCCAGTTTCTCTTGTATCCTTGTCAGTTTTCATTTGAAACTGACTGGTCGTGTATGAAGTCTGGGCACATTAGTCTCGGGTTTTCATGAAAAAGGAGGCCATTGGAGCCTCATTTTGGAAAACTGTACACGATGCCCCCTAGGAAAAACTGTGTTCTACAACTTTCATGTTTTGAGTTTTGTCCAATTCGGCCTCTAAAAGCCTTAAAATCGGTTTACCGTAAAACTGGTCAGGATCCACCCGAACCTAGCAGTTTTTCGGTTAAGAGTTCGTTTTACGTCCTAGACGTGGAACCTAGCTCGACCAGCCACCGCGGGAGCTCTAATACACACATGCAGCGGTTTCTAACGTTCAATTTCCATCATACCAATCAATATTAAAATCATACACCCAATCATAAAACCCTAATCCATAATACAAGCACCTAGCATGCATATTCATCAACCACCAACCAAACCCTAATCTATCAAGCACATAACCTATAATTCTCAACTAGGGCAGAAAATAAAGTGAGCTTATGCTCTTACAAACCTTGCTTAAAAATACATTTAAATTTCCCAAATGAAATTTAAATGAAAAGCTTAGAGGTTTAGGGGGTTTTACCTCACTTTTGGGTCCAAATTTGACTTGCTTTGCTTCTCCTTTTTCCTCCACCAGCCGCTGGTCCTGCTTGGTTAAAAGAGTCCAAATTTTTCCAGCCTCCCTTGCCAAAATTCAAGTCACCACAGCTGCTCAAATCCGACCACCCCTTGGCTCCAAAATCCGGCCTTGCTAGCTTGGTTCTCCCTTGGTTTCTTCTCTACCATAATCGGCCCCTTGGCCAAGATTGGGCACCAAAATTTCTTGGGTCCTTGGGTGGTATCCTAGATGGAATTTCAAGCTTTCAAAACCCTAAATCCCCTCTTGGATTCACTTTTTTTTTTTCTTGCCTTGCCCTTGCTCCCACAACCCGCCACTAAGCCTAACAATGGGTTCCAAAATTTTTCAACTTTTTTGCTTGTTTCTCCTTCACAAAAACCGACCCACTCAATTTCTTTTTCCTTGATCTTAGTTTAAAATTCTTCCTTTCCTTCTCTCTCTCAAATCCGGTTTTTTGCTCAAGAAAATGGCAAGAGTTTAGCTAGCTTTTTCCAATTTTTTTGAATTATGACAACCCCTATTTATAGAGGTTGGGAGACTCTTTGAAATTGGAAATTGACCCCCAAATTTTTTTGGAAATCAGCCTTTCCCCCCCTACAGCTGGCCGGCCACCTTGCTGTGGAAGCAATCCACATTTCTTTCCAATTTTTCATAAATTGGAAAAATGATGTCATTTATCCAATTTAGGTGAGGTAAGCCTACTTTATGGCTTGTTTGCCACTTTTTTCTATTAGACAGTCCATTTTTAAGTTAACACAGGTATTTCCAATACTGGATTCACTTATACATAGTATTGGTATTTTGAACTACAGTCCAAAATTCATCTGTGTAAAACCGAACTGTATAAAAATTTTCTTATAACTTGGAACCACTTGGCCCAAGTTATTCTAATTAATGTGCTTGATTTTCTATGGTGGTTTTGAATCCTAAACATATCATTTTAATCATAAAAACGGCTTTATGTAGTACAATTCTATACTGCGAATTATTTAATCGTACAGTCTTTTTCTTTAACTTTTTGGGTCAATCTTTGGCTTTCTCGTCCGCCACTGACTTTCTTGTCAACCACTGACTTTCCCGCCAAATTTTGACTCCCGTGGTCAACAGTTGACTTTTTGATCAACCGTCAGCGTTTTTCGGTCAAACTTTGACCAACATAAAATTTTTGGCGATTTTGCTCCTTTTTGCCCAAAAGGTCATTTGCTTGACTCAGCAATCATTTTCGAGTCTTACAAAATCATAAAACTCACAAAACGAAATAAAAAAACCCTTAATCGGCTTTTTCATGCATATCTTCATATTTGTACAAGATTCTTAAAATAAAAGAAATCGTATTATTACGGAAATACTTGGTATTACACTTTTTACCATCATATAAATCAGATGAACTTTAATAACAATAAATAAATGAATAAAACCAAATCTATTATCTAATATCTTTTATTTTTCTGATCACCGTAAAAACAAACAAACAAATAAACAAACAAAAAATTTGCTACTAACCTAATATTAAAAATCACATTTCTCAAACGTAAAAATTATATTATATAACACAAATCAAATCCTTCTAATCTAATCACATTTGATCATAAAGACAAAATAAAATCACAATCAATAGAAACAATAACACATTACTTGAGGGCAGGCAAAGGCGAGGGCGTGACCGAGTGGGGAGTGAGGGAGGGCGAGGGCAGGAAGGCGATTTTTGATCAAGCCCAGCCTAGGCACACGTCCCATTCAGGCCCATTAGCAAATCTTAATAATTAGGCTTAATTACAAAAATTTCCCTGAATTATAGATCTTGTAATATTTAAATATAGTACCAATTTTTCCCCCAACCATTTAGAATTTTTTCTGATATTATATAACGGTAAAAAAATTCAATGTGACGTGTACATGACAAAAGAAAATTAATTAATTAAAAAAATTATTCCTAAACTATAGGCCTTGCAATATTTTGCCAGCACGAATGTTAAAATCTATGCTCTATTAACAAATAAAGTCATTCCATATGAGTTAATTTGTGTTATGTTTTTTCTAAATGTTATTTCTTATATTTCTTATAATTTTAATTAAAGAAGTTAAAATATGCATTAGAATAGAGATAAATAATAATTATCATGTATATATAATATTTCAACAACCAAATATATTTAATGCTTGATATGCATAATTTCCATCAATCAAAGTATTAGAAGGACTAAATATGTTAATAGAATAAAGATCAGAGGCAACTAATGTTACGTGTTGAAATTCATGTGGTAAAGTGTGACAAGACTTATAATTCATGGGGATTTTTTGTAATTATATATATCTAATAGTTAAGGCTATATGTATATATTATATGTATATCTATGTCATACATATATAGAAATGTGAAAGTATACTACTGTGTGCACTGTTTTTGATGAAAAACTTTTTTTTTTCCTAGTCCTTGGTTTTTTTTTTTTTTTTGGTGTCCAATATTTATATATTTTTTTTCATGTGTCCTTTTTCGTTCTGTATTGAATAATTTTTTTCCCATTTTGGTCCTATCTTTTTGGTCTTTCTTCATGTCTATCTTTTTTTATTATTATTTTTAGGTCCGTTCTTGAATTTTTTTGTCTATTTTTAATAGTTATTACTTCAATTCTCTCGTATTGAAATAAATTTTTCTCAAATATGTTCAACCATGTACATAACACATGCTTTAAAATGGTGATTGCATATATAAATATATATCTGCTAGTTACTCTTAAAAGTGTCTTTCTTCGTTCCCTCTAAGCCCGTCACATGACAATTTTATTTTAACAAATTCTATATTTTTAATTTATTTTTTTATGACTTTGTTTGTCTATCCCACACATAAAAAATAAAAAATAAAATTGAAAATAAAAAAAGCAGCTATTCAAGTAATATAGATAATAAAGAAAGGGTCATCGAACTCAAGAGGAAGCGTTGGAAATGTCTTCAAGGTGTGGATTTCTACCACATGTCAATCACCAATATTGGATCTCTCAAGGCTCCTCGTCGAAATGGATTGATTAAGCGATATAAAAGGTCACTGGTGGCTCGGGGATTTTCTCAGCAGTGTGGACTACACTATTATGAGACATTTAGTTTGGTGGAAAAAATCGCTACTGTCAAAGTCCTACTAGAGCTTACAGCTAGTACAGACTAGAAATTGTAACAGATGAGAGATTCATATAAATCGACCAAGGGTTTTGAGAATGGAGCTCATCCTGATTTCGTGTGCAAGTTGAGAAAAGCTATATTTATTGTTTGAAGCAAGACCAAGAGCCTGGTACGGTAATATTGCTGATATTCTAACGTCCCACAGTGGTTATTCTGTGGCACATGCAGATTTACACTTATTTGTTAAAGCTAATGAAGAAAAGTTGGCCCTTGTGTTGGTGTACGTAGAAACAAGAGAAAATTTGCAATGCTCTTCTGGATGGAGGTGCTCAGAGAACTCAAGCACTTTCTTGGACTAGAAGTCAATAATACAAAAAAAAGGGTTGTTTCTTTGCAAAGAGAAGTACACGAGAGACCTACTACGAAATTTTGGGATGCTTGATTGGAAGCCTATCTCGTTGCCAATGGAAGCCAATGCCAAGTCATGTGCAGATGAATGCAAACACTTGGAGGATTGGGCGATGTATCAACAACTTGTAGGTAGTCTTATTTGTCGAACTTTGACTCGACCTGACACTTCCTTTGTAGTCTGTTTGATGAGTTGGTATGTCCAATAAGCCAAAGGTACAATTAACTATGGTTTATTGTACAAGAAATGTGAAGATTGCGAGTTGGTCAGATACTGTGATGCAAATTATACCGGATATCAAGATACCATTGATCAACAACTGATATGTCTTCATGCTTGGCTCTGGAGTAGTTTCACGGTGTAGCAAATGACAGCCGGTAGCTTTACTGTCAACTACAGAAGCAGAGTATAGAGCAACAATTATGGAAACTTAGGAAAGCATATGGTTGATACAGTTGATGGAAGATATACACCAACAAGTTGATTATGCAATGCCACTTTATTGCGATACTCAATCAGCAGTCCGCTTGGCGGAAAATCCAGTTTTCATGTGAGGACCAAACATGTGGAAGTGCATTATCATTTCATTGGACAAAAATTGTTTCAAGAGGAAACAAAGATGAAGATAGATGACCAAGTTATGGATTTATTCACCAAAGAACCGACACCTGCAAGTTCAAAAAATTTCGAAATCAGCTCAACGTGTTCTGTCGAGTTAAAACTGGTGTTGAGGGCAGAATTGTTGATCAGCACCAGCCCAAGGCACTCGCCCACTCAAGCCCATTAAAAAATTTTAATAGTTAATGTTTTATATGTATATATATACTACTTTAAAAAGTTTTAAAAAGTATGGGGGATGCACATGATTGGATGTATTTAAGAATATTTATCTAAATAAAAATATATGCAAGTAAAAAAGTAGATAAAGGGTATAAAAAAAAAAAGACTAAAAAAGATAAAAGGATTAAAATATTAAAAGTAAACCAATACATAAAAAAGACTAAAATAAAAAAATTTGTTGGAAGACAACATTTTAATACTTTAATGAAAAGTATTTTCTTAAATCAATGTGATTTATTTATAATGAAATGTATAAAAGAAATTAAAAAAAATAGAAAAATTTACAAAATACGAAATAAATCATTTCTTGAAATATGAAATACATCTTTTTGAAAGAAATAATATAAAATTAATATTTATACTAAGAATAAATCTTAAAAAATGTAAAATATAGAATTTATATCTAAATTTTAGAAAATGAATGCATTAAGATAATTAAATTATATGTTATAAAATTTTTAGAAATATATAACGATTTTTTTCTTACTTTTTAATTAACAGATCCAATAAATCCTAAATTATTTATATTATTTAGTGATAATATAAGAGTATTTAAACAGTCTTTTATCTCTCACATTTTATGGACCCACATGTTCCCCATCCCCTCTTCTTTTTTTTCCCAACGCATTCCCTATTTTATCTCTCTTTCTCTCTCCCTCTCACACTCCCTCGAAAAGAGAAGCCAAAAAAAAAAGAGCAAAACAAAACAAAAACAAAAACAAAAATCCCTCCAAAAGAGAAGCAAAAAAGAAAAACAAAAAAAATGTAAGGTAGCTTGTAATTTCTTTTTTTTTTTTTTTTTTTTTTGAGGAATAACAATACGTGTGCAGTGTTCTTTCGACTCCTTCCAATTCTTAGCTTTCATGGTATCATAGCAATGAAAGCTAATTTTGGTTGAGGAAGACGCCGGTTGATATGGCCACAATTGGAGTAAGCAGAGGTGGTTCAGATGCGACTTCGGACGCTTCCCAACCTGTTTCTAAAATTACTCCCCCTGCTACTTTTGAACACACTTCCCTGCAAATTACAAGTCACAAACTTAATGAAAAGAATTACCTTCAATGGTCTCGTTCCGTCCAAATGGTGATTCGCGACAAAGGGAAATTTGATTATCTTGACGGCTCCATACCTAAACCCCGTCCTACTTATTCCTCATTCCTGAATTGGGATGTTCAAAACTCCATGGTAATAGCATGGCTTATCCACTCTATGGACGATCATATTGGTGAAACCTATCTGTTTCATCCTACTGCTAAGGACATTTGGGACGCTGTTTCCTTGGCCTACTTTGATCTAGCTAACTCTTCTCAAGTCTTTGAATTGTGCAACCAGGCTCACAATCTTCGCCAGGGGGGATCTTTCAGCCACTCAGTTTTTTAGTACATTGTTGAAATTGTGGCAGGAGTTGGATCTCTTCAAAGTATGTGAATGGCGTGAACTGGAGGATGGGATTTTGTACCGCCAAATCGTTACTAAAGATAGGGTGTATGATTTCTTGGCTGGTTTAAACCGCGAGTTAGATGAAGTGCATAATCGAATTCTCGATATGAAGCCCTTGCCTCCGATTGATGAAGTCTTTGCCGAGGTTCGTTGCGAAGAAAATCGGCGTCGCGTGATGTTTGTTGATTCCCTTCCTTGGTCACCGAGAATTCTACTTTGGTGGCTCGGAACTCTGACTCTAGGACTGATTCGCGATCCAAGAAGAATCAGTCATGGTGTGATAATTGTTAGAAACCGTACCATACCCGGGACACCTGTTGGAAGCTTTACGGTGAACCTGCAAATTGCCAAATCGCCCCCAAAACCGCGACGGTAAAGGTCTTCAGGCTGCACCTGACTCTATCCAGAACAAATCGGACTCTTCCCCGAGTCTCTTCAAAACACAAATGGATCAACTCTGTTTCCTTCTTTCTACCTCCAATGCATCGAGCTCCAATATGGCTAGCAAAGGTAGCACCTTGATGCCATTTCGACAGCACAAGGTGAGCCTTGGATTATTGATTCCGGGGCTTCGGATCACATGACTGGATGTTAGAAATTTTTTTCATCATATGCTCCGAGTCCTAGAACTCACAAAGTTAAAATTGCCGATGGGTCCTCTATAGCTATTGCCGGTGTTGGTTCAATTCGGTAGAGTTCTCGAATAACTCTTTCCGGTGTTCTTTATGTTCCTAATATTTCGTGCAATTTGTTGCCTATTAGCAAAATTACGAAGGATTTGAATTATTGTGAATTTTACTCCATCTTTGTGTGTTTTTTAGGATCAGATTTCGGGGAGGAGGATTGGCAATGCTAGGGAATCATCAGGCTTATATTATTTTGAAGATGATTCTTTCGTGAGTGATCATGTTCAAGCGGTCGTTCAAAATTCTTCTCTTTCTAGAGAACAACAAATAATGCTCTTGCATTGTAGGCGAGGAAATCCAAATTTTATGTACTTAAAACATTTATTTCCTTCCTTATTCCGCAATAAAGATTTCTTCCAATGTGACATTTGTGACATTTATCAATTGGCGAAACATTGGCATATTTTTCTTCCTTCTAAATCTTATCGTGCTCCTAAACCATTTGTTTTAATTCACAGTGATACCTGGGGTCCCTCTCGTATTCAAACTTTGTCTCATAAGCGTTGGCTTATTTCTTTTGTGGACGATCATATACATGTTTGTTGGATTTATCTCTAACGAGACAAATTAGAAGCTGCACTTTAAAAATTTTCATACCATGATCAAAACGCATTTTAATGAAAATGTTCAAATTTTGTGAATAATTATTGGCATGGAACTTTTTAATTCGATTCTTGATGCTTTTTTGACAACCAATGGTCTTATTCATCAAAGTTCGTGTGTCAGTACGCCAAACAAAATGAGGTCTCAGAAGGAAAAAAAATCGTCACTTGCTAGAGGTCACACGATCCTTGTTGTTTATGTCGAATATGCCAAAGTGTTTTTGGGGGATGCTGTTCTTCCTACTTGTTATCTAATTAATAGGTTGCCTTCCCGTGTGTTATAATTTAAGACTCCGTTAGACTATCTTTCCCATTTATCCTCAAAATCTTGTTTTTTCTTCTCTTGATCTCTGGGTTTTTGGGTGTTCGGCGTTTGTTCATGTCCATGATGAGACTAGGAGGAAGTTGGATCCCCGGTCATATAAGTGTGTCTTTCTTGGTGACTCTTCCTCCCAGAAAGGGTATCGTTGCTGCTCTCCTGAGAAGAAAGGATACTTTGTGTCTAGGGATGTCACTTTTTTTTTTTAATCAATTTTTTTTTTTCAAATAGGGGGATTCACGTGGGGATTTTTTGAACTCAGATTTTTTCCAAAGTTCAAATTTCCAAATTGATTTTCCGTATTCAAATTCAACAAATGACCTCTGGGAATATTTTTGGGAATTTTCTCCGTTCTCCACCGAATCTGAGCTTGCTCCCTCAAATCCGCATGCTTCTCCTCTCTCTCCTCACCATTTGCTCTAGATACTCTCCCTTCCAATCAGCCGAATCTTCTCAATGAGGAAAATCCATCAAATTCAAATTCAAATTCAAATTTCCCTTCAAGTTCGAGTCCCCAAAACTGTACAAGTCCTTCCAATTCAACTAAACTACCCTGTCCAAATTCATATCTCCAGGTTCATGAAATCTCTCTTACCACTCCAAATCCCAATCCTCCTATTCCTCAGCAAAATCTTTCGTCTGCTAGCCCATTTGTTCCACAAAATCCGCGTCCAAATCCTTCTTCTTCCACTCCCCAAATTGTGACCACATCCAAGCCTACAGATAAGGGAATGCAAACGGCAGGGGGAGATTAGATTCAACCGTTTCCATTGCACCTCTCACGAAAGGAAAATCGGAAAATGATAAAAGATGCTGATGATAACCTCGTGCATCAAGATTCCAATCCGATATCTGAGTCTGAACATATTGTGGATTTTCCTATTGCACAAAGAAAGGGAGTTCGGTCTTGTACACAACATCCGATTTCTAACTTTGTGACTTATGGACATTTTATCTAAATCTGTTCAAACTCTTGTTACAAATTTATCAGATGAAACAATTCCAGGCACGATACAAAAAGCTTGGGAGAGTCCGAAATGGAGAAGGGCGATAATGGAAGAAATGCAGGCTCTGGAAAAAAACGGTACTTGGGAGATTGTTCCGAAACCAAAAGACAAGGTGCCCGTTCGTTGCAAGTGGGTGTTTACAGTCAAGTATAAGGCGGATGGCTTGATCGAAAGATACAAAACGAGACTAGTTGCAAAAGGGTATGCACAGACATACGGGATCGACTATCAGGAAACTTTAGCCCCAGTTGCCAAAACGAATACTGTTAGGGTCCTACTATCGCTAGCAACCAGTTTAGATTGGCTTCTTCAACAACTAGACGTGAAGAACGAGTTTTTGAATGGGGATCTTAAAGAGGAGGTGTACATGGAGTTACCACATTGTTTCCAAAATGAGAATAATAAGGGACAGGTGTGTAAATTAAGAAAATCATTATATGGCTTGAAGCAGTTACCACAAGCCTTGTTCGACAGATTTACCAAGGCGCTGAGACAACAAGATTACGTGCAGGCTCACACAGATCACACATTGTTTTATAAGCATCGGAATGGAAAAGTCACTGTTTTGATCGTCTATGTAGGTGATATCATCTTGATGGGAGATGACAAAGACAAGATGAAGTGGCTGAAACAGAAACTTGCTTCTGAATTTGAAATGAAGGATCTAGGAAATTTGAGGGTACTTTCTTGTGATTCAGGTGGCAAGAAATAGAACAGGAATCTTAGTCACACAACGTCGTGATTGATCTTCTCAAGGAGACAGGAATGCTTGGTTGCAAACCTTTTGACACTCCAGTGGATCCTAATGTAAAAGTAGGAATGACGTCAAGCAGCAACCCGGTGGACAAACGGAGGTATGAGTGTTTGGTAGGGAAGTTGATCTACCTTTCTCACACTAGGCCGGACATAGACTTTTCTATGAGTTGAGTCAGCCAATTCATCCGGATCTTGAGATATTTGAAGAGCTCTCCGGGGAAGGGACTTTTCTTTAAGAAAAACAAAGCAAGGGGTGTAGAAGTCTTCACGGATGCAGATTGGGCAGGTTCTATTAGTGATAGAAGGTCTACAACAGGCTATTGCTCCTTTGTGTAGGGTAATTTGGTGACATGGAGGAGTAAAAAATAGGCTATAGTAGCAAGTAGCAGCACCACGGCAGAGTTGAGGTCCGTAACTTATGGCATATTTGAGGCTCTATGGCTGAAAATGTTGTTAGAAGAATTGAAGGTCACAGTCACAACACCCTTGAAGATTTTTTGTGACAACAAAGCAGCAATCAATATCTCTCACAATCCATTACATCATGATCGGACAAAACACGTTGAAGTTGATAGGCATTTTATCAAGTAGAAGATAGATGAAGGTATCATCGTTATGGAATATGTACCTACAACCGAGCAAACTGCAGATATCTTAACAAAAGGGCTCTTCAAACCAGCATTTGAAAAATTGATAAACAAACTGGGAATGTACAATCTGTAATAGTTCCCTATTATTTAGGGGCTGATTCTCAGTATATTAGTCCGAGTGGAAGTCCTATTTTTTAGGAATTAAATGTGTAACTAATTATGTGTAGGGTAGATACTGACTAGATAGTATAAAATGTAAAGGTAGCTTGTAATTTCAGATTTTTTTGAGGAATAACAATACGTGTGCAGTGTTCTTTCGACTCCTTCCTATTCTTAGCTTTTAGTGTTGATTTCTTCCACGCGTCAATCTTCAATGGATCTATTGAGGCTATAAATAGCCATCTCTGCACTACTACAAAATGTGGATTCCACGACGGAGCTTCCACGACCGTTTTTAAAAAAACCGTCGTGAAAAATGCGATAAAAACACGGAGCGGAACATAGTTTCCGAAAACTGTCGTGGAAGCCAAAGCTTCCACGACGGTTATAAAAAACCGTTGTGGAAGATCATGCTTCCACCGTCGTGGAAGATTTGCAAAATAATAATAATAATGAATAAATAAATAAACAAATAAATAAATAATTTTAATTTTAATTTTTTTTTTGGCAATCTTCCACGACGGTTATTAGAAATTGTCGTGGGAGCATGCTCTTCTATGACGGTTTTCAGAAACTATGTTCCGCTCTGTGTTTTTGCCGCATTTTCCACGACGTTTTTTGAAAAACGGTCGTGGAAGGGTCTTTATTCACAAATTTTTTTAAAAAAAATTTTGGACTCTACCATGACGGTTTTTGGGGAAAACCGTCGTGGTAGGTACTAAGACGGGAATTTTGAAAAATTTTGAATTAAATTCAATTTTTTGGAGCATGTATTAAAACCCAAAAAAATAACCTCTTTCGCACCCCATTACATTCTGAGCCTTTTTCACTTTTTCACTCTCTAATACACACTCTAATTTCATACCCAAAGCCACCCAATTTCGTCCCTCTATTTCTCTCTCTCAGCTCCCTCCCTACTTAAAATCTCCAAAAACTCACTCTATCTCACCGCGCCTCCTCTCTCTATCTCACCTCTCAAATTTTTCTCTTGGCTCTATTCTATGATGGCCTCCTCTACCACTCACGTGGCCTCCTCCATTCTCATACGGGTCCACCAAGGAACTCACGTGGCTTTTCCTCTCTCTCTCGCCACACTCCGCCCGTAACCACTCCGCACTCCGCCCGTACCCATGCTTGACAAGCCGGTAAGTTGTTGTGACGACCCGCCTTGCACAGGCCGTCACTTGACTTAACTTACTTGAACTTAAACTTGTTTTATCCCATTTTTCTTTATCATGAAAATAGTGGGGATTTTTTTTTTTTTTTTTTTTTTATATATTTAGCGGAAGCATTATACTTAGAAAATATTTACGTACACTCATACATAAATAAAATAACTGTCTGTTTTCTCAAAATAGATATATTAATTAAATCCTTCTGAGTTGCGAACCCCAACCCGTTCATCATTTCACAGCCACCGGCTTCACCCTCCACCATGCAGTTAATTCAAACAGGCTGTTTACCTACAGCATAAACGTCAAACAATGAGCGAAAGCTCAGCAAGTACAACTCCTATACCGCGAACCAATTACATGAAACATACATAACTTTTTACATGGTATCTTAAACATGAAAGCATAAACATGGCATCATATCATTGATTTCTTCATTTTAAACATGACATTCTATCGTGAAATGCATGAACCGTTTATGTTCAGTTATGCTTGCTTTCTTGTATCACACTTTATCTTGTTGATTTTACTTGTGGGCCCGTTAACTTGATGTGCACGTGTACCCGGCGCGCAGCTTGAGGAGATTGCCCAAGCTTTCGACCCGACCGTCGTCAGGGGGCACGACACTGGCTCTTGTGGCCTTTTCTCAAACGTTCTGTTTGTATGTCTTTCTTGACATTTTTCTACTTGATAGATTAGTGAACATACTTGTATGATGTCTCCTAATCTCATGTTCTATCAATGCATGAACAGACGTACTTTTCATGTAAACATAATAACAATACTTGAAACATACTTTTAAAGCATGGCATTAGCATTTGAAACATTCATCATACAGTAAGCATATTGCAACCATCGAGCAAATCATCAATTAACACTTAAACAGTGTAAAGCAAACATGTTAGGTAAACATACAACTCTAGCCTATGCTGTAGACGGCGTTTGTACTTACTTTGTCTTCGTTGTTCGCGTGATCGAATTTCCGTTCCCGAGCACGCTCGCAGGTCACCTCCTGCCCATGGACGTTTACACGTGAGGTCTTTATTCTAAGATCGTTTAATGTAGGATAAATCCAACATATAAATTTTTCGGTTATACGTCCCTCTACTAACACATGTGAAGGGGTCACACGGAGTAACCCACAACGGAATTATTAATTAAGGGTTCATGTAGAAAACCCTAATCTTAACTTAAACCTCAATCCGCAAGATTAACTCTGGGCTTGGGCAAGGCCCTAGTAACTCGGAATAATTTTCCGGCTACTAACGCAGTATCTTATTCATTTTAATCTTGAAAACCTTGAACTTGCTTAAAATATCATTTTCTTGTTTATTTAAGTAAGTTTGGTGAATAGTACCCAAACTTGTCTTGAAAATTACAAAACACTTGAAAATATTTCTATAAAACATTTGGGGATCGAAAACCGCCTTTGGAACGATTTTCGGGTTTGAAAATGATGTTTGAAAATTAGAAAAACGTTTTTCCTAGTCATTGGTCTAGAAAATCCCATGCATGAAATTTTGTTCACTGCACGGCTTTTGTTTGAAAATTCATAACTTAAAATCTAAAACGAATTTGGAAACACTTTCTTCACGAAAGTTGTAGCTAACAAAAAGATCTAAAACTTTCATGTTTTGAACATTTTCTGATTCTGGCTCATTTGATACCAGTTTTTGTTTGAACACATGTGAATCGTTGGAACTTGGTCACCCTGACCAGTTCTCGGTTTTTCTTAAAAACAAAGGCCATTGAAGCCATATTTTTAAAATCTGTTCACGTAGCCCCATAGGAAACACCCTAATGAACAACTTTCGTGTTTTAAGTTTTTACCCATTCGGCCTCTAAGGAACCTGTAAATCCCACTTTTCCGAGCTGCCGGGTGTTGGACCCGAGAGCAGTTTTGGTGTTAGTCCAAATTTTACGTCCCTATGCGTCGCTTCTAGCTCGACCGCCCAATGCGGGACCTACTAACACATGCACGTCTTCTAACGTCCCTCATACACATAACATTTTAAATCCCGTGTTTCGGATGCGATTCAAGGCCGAGACCCCTTGGTCCACGGTTTTGAGAGAGAAATATACATACAACAAAATCAACCATATCATCCATACAACCCTAAAACATGCATCTAGAAAATTGATAAACATATTAGGGACATAAAACCCTTAAATAGAAACCCTAGCATGCATCTCTAACACACAAAAATCATAGAGCATATATCCAACCAAACATGCAAAATAATCACCTCAAAACCTAAATCAAGCATAAAATATAACCTAAGCTATTTAGGGCTAAAACCGAAAGTTATGAGCTTAAGCTCTTACAACTTTTGTGCTTGAAATACACGGTAAAACCCTTGAGAAAAATGAACCAAAATTTTGAACCCATAAGCTAGGGTAAAGTTCGGATTTTTACCTCAAAAATCCGGGGTGTCACTAGCTTGCTCCTAGTTGAGATTAAGCCTCCAAGGTGCACGGTTTTGACCTCAAAAATGGTCACAAAATTTGTTAACTTCCTCCCCCATTCAACCTTGGCAAAAGAGAAGAAAATACCCAAAAATCTTACCTCAAAAATTTCGTGGATCCTTGAGCACCAACTCACAAAAAGTTGGTTTTTCTTGGCTCTAGATCACACCTTCTTCCAACCCTTGCTTCTAGCCAAAACCCGAAAATTTTTTTTGATTTTCTCGGCTCCCAAACACTCGGCAAGATGGGAAAGAGAGGGGGAAAATTTTTGAACAATCTCTCCTTTGGAACTCTCAAGAAAACCGAATATTTAGGGGGGGTTTTCTCACAATTTTCTTGGCTTGAACTCTCTTGTTCTTCTCTCCTCTCTCTCTCTCTCTTCTCTCTCTCTTCTTCGAATTTTTTTGGATGGGAAATCCGAATAGCATGGCTGGGAATGGGTTAATGGCAGCTGACATTGGGGCTTGAAATCCCTAGGAATAGTGTCTCTAGCTAGGGGAAATCCTAGGCTCTCTTTTCCAAGGACAATTCTTGGTTCAACTTCTTGCTATTGGGTCCTCCAACTTTTTGCAAGCCATTGCCCATAGGGGGCTTGATGTGGCCGGCTGATATGGGGAGAGGAGTGGTGAGTGGTTGACAACTCATAGATGAGGTGTCACAATGCTCATTGGTCCATGTGTGTGGAGGGTTAAGTCCTAAATTAGCTTAATTGTGATGTAATTAAGCTTAAAGGCTTGTTTGGTTCAATCTTTTTGAAAAATTGTGTAATTTCAACACATTGCAATAAATTTTAATACTGAGTTGATTAAATACCCAGTATCGAAAATTACATTGCATTTAAAAATTTTGATCTGTGAAAAACTCGATCGGAAAAATTTTTCTCTTATTTTTCCGAATCCTTTCGCCCTGAACTCTAACTTAGTATGCTTGATTTTTCTAAGGTGATTTTAATTCTATTTAAACTCATCTTGATCAAGAAATGAGTTTTTAACAGTAATTTCACTTGCACTGAAATCTTAAAATTCTTGTTTGACGTTTTTCGACCGTTTTAGTATAACTGACTTATTGGTCAACGTCGACTTGTCTTGAAATGTGCAAATACGACCTCCTTTCACTCATAAAGGTCTTTTGCGAGTTCATGCAATTTGTTTTTGAGTCTTAATAAATCTTAAGAACTCGTTTCACAAAATTAAGTTCTAAAACGAACTTCCTCATGTAATACCGATTACGGTAAATATTTACACGACATGTCTATAAAATATGAACCGAAGAAATTCGGGTGTTACAATCTATCCCCCTTAAAAATTTTCGTCCTCGAAAATCAGAACAATTCGGGGTAGTTGCTTCTCATGTCGCTCTCGACTTCCCATGTCGCTTCTTCAACCGCGTGATTCTTCCACAAAACCTTGACCATAGGAATCGTTCGGTTCCTCAGGACCTTATCTTCCCTATCGAGGATTATGACAGGCTTCTCCTCGTATGTCATATCGGTCTGAACCTCTACCGGCTCCTGATGAAGTATATGGGAAGGGTCCGAGATATACTTCTTGAGCATCGAAACGTGGAAAACGTCGTGCATTGATGATAGCTCTGGCGGTAAAGCGAGTCTGTAAGCGACCTTTCCAACCCTTTCCAGGATCTCGAACGGTCCTGTGTAGCGCGGGCTCAACTTTCCCTTCTTACCGAACCTCATAACTCCCTTCATCGGAGCAATCTTTATGAAGACTGCGTCCCCAACTTGAAATTCCAAAGGTCTGCGACGCTTATCAGCGTAACTCTTCTGACGACTGAAAACCATGTCGAGCCTTTGTTTGATTTTCTGGATATCCTCGGAGGTCTTTTTGATGAAGTCTGTCTTTTGTAGCTGCTTCTGGCCGACTTCTTGCCAATTAATTGGCGATCTGCACTTTCTCCCATACAACGCTTCGAATGGTGCCATGTCAATCGAAGAGTGATAGCTGTTGTTGTACGAGAATTCGATCAACGGGAGCTTCTGATCCCAATTTCCTTTGAAGTCTAAGACACACGATCGCAGCATATCTTCAAGCGTCTGGATAGTTCTCTCCGATTGACCATCGGTTTGGGGGTGAAATGCAGTACTGAACTTCAATCTCGACCCCATTGCCGTATGAACGCTGGTCCAGAAACGCGAAGTAAAACGCCCATCGCGGTCGGATATGATTGATCTTGGCACTCCGTGCAGCTTGACGACTTGATTTACATAGAGTTCGGCCAATTTTTCTACTGAAAAGGTGGTTTTGATGGCGATGAAATGAGCTGATTTGGTCAATCTGTCGACAATGACCCAAATCGCATCATTCCCACTTGTCGTCCTTGGCAATCCTACTACGAAATCCATCGTAATTTGCTCCCATTTCCATTCTGGGAGTTCAATTTTCTGTAGTTCGCCTCCGGGATGTCGGTGCTCTGCCTTAACTTTCTGACAAGTTAAGCAAGTCGCTACGAATTCTGCCACGTCATTCTTCATGTTGGGCCACCAGTACGTCTCCTTGAGGTCCTTGTACATCTTGGTAGCTCCGGGATGTACGGAATATGGCGTCTGGTGTGCCTCTTTTAGGATTTGTTCCTTTAAATCCTTCACTTTTGGAACCCAAATCCGTCTCTTGAAGTGGATTATTCCATCTGCAGAAGTCGTAAAATCCTTGTTGTCCTGATCAGCAAGTCGCGCCTTCTTCAACGAAGAATCTTCTCCCTGATGCGCCTTGATTCTGTCCAGCAAATCTGAGTGAAGAGTCAGTGAATCCAATCTCCCGGTGATTATTTCCAGTTGATAATTACTGATCTCTTTCTGCAACGCCTTGGGAAGTGCTTCCATGGACATCAGTGTGCCTACTGATCTCCTACTCAGCGCATCGGCTACCCTGTTGGCCTTTCCAGGGTGGTAAAGGATTTCGCAGTCGTAATCCTTTACTAACTCCAGCCATCTTCTTTGCCTCATATTCAGCTCCTTCTGAGTAAAAATATACTTGAGGCTCTGGTGATCTGTGTAGATCTCGCATTTGCTTCCATACAGATAATGT
This sequence comes from Ficus erecta, assembly GCA_008635985.1. Classification (NCBI taxonomy): domain Eukaryota; kingdom Viridiplantae; phylum Streptophyta; class Magnoliopsida; order Rosales; family Moraceae; genus Ficus; species Ficus erecta. The sequence continues at coordinate 1,089,671 of BKCH01000056.1, read as the reverse complement.
CTCCATATCTTCAGTGCGAAGACCACCGCTGCTAGCTCCAAATCGTGCGTAGGATAATTCTGTTCATGATTCTTCAGCTGTCTTGACGCATAAGCTACTACCTTTCCATCCTGCATGAGAACTGCTCCTAATCCAGTCTTAGAAGCGTCGCTGTAGATTACGAAATTTCCCGCATCAACATTAGGAATGATGAGCACCGGGGCACTTGTCAGCTTTCTCTTTCAGCTTCCGGAAGTTTTCCTCGCACTTTGGAGTCCATTCGTACTTTTTGTCTTTCCTGGTTAGGGCCGTGAGGGGTGCTGCTATCCTGGAGAATCCCTCTACGAAGCGTCGATAGTATCCGGCGAGTCCTAAGAAGCTTCTTATCTCGGTAACGTTCCTGGGGGTCGGCCATGAGCTAACAGCTTCAATCTTCGCTGGATCTACGGAAACTCCCTCTTTTGATACTACATGCCCCAAAAAGTGAACCTTCTCCAACCAAAATTCACACTTCGTGAATTTGGCGTATAGCTGATGTCGCCTCAACATTTCCATTACCAGCCTGAGGTGCTGTTCGTGCTCCTCTTTGGATCTCGAGTAGATCAAAATATCGTCGATGAAAACGATAACAAATTTGTCCAAGTATTCCTTGAAAATTCGGTTCATGAGATCCATGAATGCAGCTGGGGCGTTCGTCAATCCGAATGGCATTACTAAAAACTCGTAATGCCCATAGCGCGTTCTGAAAGCCGTCTTGAACACATCCGACTCCTTGATTCGAAGTTGGTGATAACCTGATCGCAAGTCCACTTTGGAGAACACTTCTGCTCCTCTAAGCTGGTCGAACAAATCGTCGATCCTGGGCAGTGGGTACTTGTTCTTGATCGTCAGCTTGTTCAATTCTCTGTAGTCGATGCACATGCGCAACGATCCGTCCTTCTTCTTTACGAACAGGACAGGTGCTCCCCATGGAGAGTGGCTTGGTCGGATGAATCCTCTGTCGAGCTACTCCTGCAACTGTACTTGGAGTTCTCTTAGCTCGGCCGGTGCCATTCTGTACGGCGCCTTTGACACAGGTGCAGCTCCGGGTAGCAACTCGATCTCGAAGGAAATCTCACGCTCCGGTGGAAGTCCGGGTAGATCCTGTGGAAAGATGTCCAGATACTCCCTAATAATAGGAACTCCTTCCGGTGTCAAATCTTCTTCTTGCTCCTTGTCCACCAAATTAGCCAAATATCCCTGACACCCATTGGCTAACATTTTCCAGGCTTTCATTGTGGAGATGAGCTTTGTGGTGGAACGTCGGGACTGTCCTTGAAAACTAAATCCTCATCGTCGCAGGGGCTGAACGTGACGTTATCGCTTTCGACAGTCGATCTTTGCGTTGTGACGGCCTAAGAAGTCCATCCCCAAGATCACATCGAAATCGTGTAACCTGATTGCGATGAGATCTGCGAGTAATTCTCTGCCATTGATCCTAATAGGAACATTTTGGATCCAAAAGTTGGACCACAAAACTTCTCCCGATGGCAGAGATGCCGAAAAGGTCTGCTCTACTCTACTCCCGACTCTGCCTAACTTCTGAGCGAACTCCATCGATATGAACGAGTGGGTAGCGCCAGAATCAAATAGGGCAATTACATCATAGGTGGCGATAGAAAGCTGACCTGTCACCACGTTGGAGGTGCCCGCTTCTGCATCTCCCCTTGTATAAGCGTAGATCCTGGCCTGTGGCTCGGGTGCCTCCAATCTACCCTGGGAAATCGATGGACCTTCGAGTGTAGCCTGGACTGCATGTAATTGCTGGTGTTGGGGGTTTCTGTTCGGATAGGGCTGGTACTGCTGCTGTGTGTTCTGAGGACAGCTTCTCGCGTAGTGCCCTTCCTTGCCGCAGACATAGCAAGTGTTGGTCCCCTGACGGCAGACACCCGGATGCTTCTTACCACACTTATTGCACTGAGGGTAACTATTCTTGTTCCTCTCGCTGCCTTGGTCATTTCTCTTCTGGGGGAAATTTCTCTGCTGTCCCTGGTTGTTGAAATTCCCCTTCCGCTTGTTCCTTCCGGGTTGTCGGGGACCTTGTGCATTGGGGTTGCTGGCCTGGGCTTGTGGCTTAGCTTCCGTGGATTGACGAGACTGGTTCGTCTTGGTTAGAGCTTTCTCTTCTTTCTTGGACTTGTAAAATTGGGCTCTGGCCTCCTTATCCCTGTTGATCCAATACTCGGCTCTCAGGGCTCTCTCAATACAGTCCTGACACTGTTACAGGGGGACTGTTTCCAGCGCTCACCTTGTCGTGCAATATCTGTGCGGAACATCTTCATCATCAACCGCACTTTCTCAGTTTCACTGGTAATTAAGTTCGGGCACAACCGGGCCAATTGCTCGAACTTCTTGACAGCTTCCATCACTGTCATGGATCCTTGAGTGAAGCTGGTGAGTTCGTCCTGCTGGGCAGCCAGGACCTCTTTGTTGTAGTACATAGCCCTGAACTCATCCACGAAGTCTTGCCAGGACATAGTCAGCACATTTCTTCTCATCTGCACTGTTATCCACCAGTGCCTCGCGTCCTTTTTCAGCGCAAAGGATGCACAGAGTACTTTCTCTTGCTCGGTCAGGCGCATAAAGTCCAGAATGACTTGCATGTCGATCAGCCAGTTGTCTGCTGCAATCGGATCAATTGGCCCCTCGAACTCGGGCGCCTTCATCCTTCTGAACCTTTCATACAGAAGGTCCTCTCTCACCGGCTGTGGCTGCATCTGTACTTCAGCCGGGGCTACGGGAACCTCAGCGTTCCGCGGAAATTCCTGCCTGACCCCTGGTTGGGCTACCGGAGGAATAGGTTGCACTGGCGGCACTGCCGGAGGGACTGGCTGTGCCGGTGGTGGAACCTCTTGGACTCTGGGTCCTTGATTCTGCTGAGCTAGCTGCTCCCGAATAAGAGTCATCTCTTGTTGCTGCTCTTGCAGCTGGCGTTGTATATTTGCTAATATGGCGGTCAAATCCTGTGCTGGAGGATTTTACCGGCATTGATCCCCTCAGACGTACCATCTTGTAGCCTTTATAGCAAGAAAAGATATTAATCACATCTCTTCTTTCATATAATTATTATCATTACATCATAAAACATTACAATATGCATGTAACATCATAATATACTTGTATCTTGCATAACTCAAAGGCAGATATTTAATGACATATTTACTTGTAAATAAAAGGAAACTCGTAAAGAGAAATGAAAATGTCATTTGATTTCATTTAACCCGTGTCTGCACGGTCTCTTTGTACATAATCAAAATACAAGGCTTTTCAAAATACATAATTCCCTCGGCATTTTTCAAAAAGGTGCCGGGTACTGATATATATATATACATATCCTCAAAAAATACTGGTCACTGTACCAAAAATACACATGGTTAACACAACAAGATGGGAGTGATCTAACACTTTCCATCATACATAAGGTACATCCTAACGTCCGAATGTACATAATACATTACAAATAAATTTTAGTCCAAAAGAAAGAGGTTACAAAACAAAACGGCCCTAATCTAACGGATGACCTCGATCTCAAGCGCGGATGTATCGGAATCCGTGTCATCCCCTAAATCATCTTCCCAGTCCCCGTCATCTGGAACGATGTGATGTGGCTCGTCCTCGAGGGGAAACTCTTCGGGATCCTCCTCGTTATCCGGGATCTCCTCGGGATCTTCCATGTCTTCATCGTCGTCGTCCTCATCTTCATCATCACTGGATATGATGATGAGTGGAATCTGGGCGTGCTCCATCTCGTCCTCAAGTGGTCCGACCTCATACTGAGGATCTTCGTCCTCGTCGGCAAGCGGCCCCACCTCATACTGTGGCTCATCTGCATCATCGACTGGGGGCTGCTCAGGGTTCGCTGGAGCATCATTCCCAGCGTCTTGGGCAATGATCCTCTGCCGCTAAGATATCGTCGAGGGTCCCAGCGATGGTCGAGTGGATGGTAAGCTGCGGAACATGCTGTCTAATGTGAGGCGGCGTTCCGTTCACAAGTAGAGTCACTGCCTCCAATTGGGGCTCTGGAAGATCCTGGGGTATATGGGGATGCATCATCTCCTCAAACCTCCACCAGTAGTGGCTCATCGTCTCGCCCGGGTATGCGTGCCAGGCCTGAGATAACATCTGGTACCGTGTATGACGCATATCACGGTAAATATCCGGATCTCTAGCAGGTGCACCCTCATCTCTGGGTGGGAGTGGTCCGTAGCGCTCTAATATCACCGCACGAAACTGCGCCCCAGGTGCGATCAGGCACCTGACGCTCACCAATGTCGATCCACCATAGCCGCGCATCTCCGTAAAGACATTTAGCAGCGAGCATGATTTCCAGATAGTCCGGGATGTGACCACATCAGGAATGTTTGCTCCATATCGTGGAGCCACGCCTCGACGTGCACTGTACGCCTCGTGCTGTCAAAGGATAGGGGGTGTGCGCGAAAGAAAACTGTAACGCAGTCTCTATCCTCTTCGGTCATCATGGGGTCCATCGTACCGTATCTAACACGCAACACTTAACTATAAGCAAACGTATATATAACATAAAGTAAATTTAAGCTTACATATGGTGGCGGCGATGGCAGGCAGACCGTGAAATGATGTCGCAGGGAACCGCTCTGATACCAATCTGTGACGACCCGCCTTGCACAGGCCGTCACTTGACTTAACTTACTTGAACTTAAACTTGTTTTATCCCATTTTTCTTTATCATGAAAATAGTGGGGATTTTTTTTTTTTTTTTTTTTTTTTTTATATATTTAGCGGAAGCATTATACTTAGAAAATATTTACGTACACTCATACATAAATAAAATAACTGTCTGTTTTCTCAAATAGATATATTAATTAAATCCTTCTGAGTTGCGAACCCCAACCCGTTCATCATTTCACAGCCACCGGCTTCACCCTCCACCATGCAGTTAATTCAAACAGGTTGTTTACCTACAGCATAAACGTCAAACAATGAGCGAAAGCTCAGCAAGTACAACTCCTATACCGCGAACCAATTACATGAAACATACATAACTTTTTACATGGTATCTTAAACATGAAAGCATAAACATGGCATCATATCATCGATTTCTTCATTTTAAAAACATGACATTCTATCGTGAAATGCATGAACCGTTTATGTTCAGTTATGCTTGCTTTCTTGTATCACACTTTATCTTGTTGATTTTACTTGTGGGCCCGTTAACTTGATGTGCACGTGTACCCGGCGCGCAGCTTGAGGAGATTGCCCAAGCTTTCGACCCGACCGTCGTCAGGGGGCACGACACTGGCTCTTGTGGCCTTTTCTCAAACGTTCTGTTTGTATGTCTTTCTTGACATTTTTTCTACTTGATAGATTAGTGAACATACTTGTATGATGTCTCCTAATCTCATGTTCTATCAATGCATGAACAGACGTACTTTTCATGTAAACATAATAACAATACTTGAAACATACTTTTAAAGCATGGCATTAGCATTTGAAAACATTCATCATACAGTAAGCATATTGCAACCATCGAGCAATCATCAATTAACACTTAAACAGTGTAAAGCAAACATGTTAGGTAAACATACAACTCTAGCCTATGCTGTAGACGGCGTTGTACTTACTTTGTCTTCGTTGTTCGCGTGATCGAATTTCGTTCCCGAGCACGCTCGCAGGTCACCTCCTGCCCATGGACGTTACACGTGAGGTCTTTATTCTAAGATCGTTTAATGTAGGATAAATCCAACATATAAATTTTTCGATTATACGTCCCTCTACTAACACATGTGAAGGGGTCACACGGAGTAACCCACAACGGAATTATTAATTAAGGGTTCATGTAGAAAACCCTAATCTTAACTTAAACCTCAATCCGCAAGATTAACTCTGGGCTTGGGCAAGGCCCTAGTAACTCGGAATAATTTTCCGGCTACTAACGCAGTATCTTATTCATTTTAATCTTGAAAACCTTGAACTTGCTTAAAATATCATTTTCTTGTTTATTTAAGTAAGTTTGGTGAATAGTACCCAAACTTGTCTTGAAAATTACAAAACACTTGAAAATATTTCTATAAAACATTTGGGGATCGAAAACCGCCTTTGGAACGATTTTCGGGTTTGAAAATGATGTTTGAAAATTAGAAAAACGTTTTTCCTAGTCATTGGTCTAGAAAATCCCATGCATGAAATTTTGTTCACTGCACGGCTTTTGTTTGAAAATTCATAACTTAAAATCTAAAACGAATTTGGAAACACTTTCTTCACGAAAGTTGTAGCTAACAAAAAGATCTAAAACTTTCATGTTTTGAACATTTTCTGATTCTGGCTCATTTGATACCAGTTTTTGTTTGAACACATGTGAATCGTTGGAACTTGGTCACCCTGACCAGTTCTCGTTTTTCTTAAAAACAAAGGCCATTGAAGCCATATTTTTAAAATCTGTTCACGTGGCCCCATAGGAAACACCCTAATGAACAACTTTCGTGTTTTAAGTTTTTACCCATTCGGCCTCTAAGAACCTGTAAATCCCACTTTTCCGAGCTGCCGGGTGTTGGACCCGAGAGCAGTTTTGGTGTTAGTCCAAATTTTACGTCCCTATGCGTCGTTCTAGCTCGACCGCCCAATGCGGGACCTACTAACACATGCACGTCTTCTAACGTCCCTCATACACATAACATTTTAAATCCCGTGTTTCGGATGCGATTCAAAGCCGAGACCCCTTGGTCCACGGTTTTGAGAGAGAAATATACATACCACAAACTCAACCATATCACCATACAAACCCTAAAACATGCATCTAGAAATTTGATAAACATTTTAGGGACATAAAACCCTTAAATAGAAACCCTAGCATGCATCTCTAACACACAAAAATCATAGAGCATATATCCAACCAAACATGCAAAATAATCACCTCAAAACCTAAATCAAGCATAAAATATAACCTAAGCTATTTAGGGCTAAAACCGAAAGTTTATGAGCTTAAGCTCTTACAACTTTTGTGCTTGAAATACACGGTAAAACCCTTGAGAAAAATGAACCAAAATTTTGAACCCATAAGCTAGGGTAAAGTTCGGATTTTTACCTCAAAAATCCGGGGTGTCACTAGCTTGCTCCTAGTTGAGATTAAGCCTCCAAGGTGCACGGTTTTGACCTCAAAAATGGTCACAAAATTTGTTAACTTCCTCCCCCCATTCAACCTTGGCAAAAGAGAAGAAAATACCCAAAAATCTTACCTCAAAATTTCGTGGATCCTTGAGCACCAACTCACAAAAAGTTGGTTTTTCTTGGCTCTAGATCACACCTTCTTCCAACCCTTGCTTCTAGCCAAAAACCCGAAATTTTTTTTGATTTTCTCGGCTCCCAACACTCGGCAAGATGGGAAAGAGAGGGGGAAAATTTTTGAACATCTCTCCTTTGGAACTCTCAAGAAAACCGAATATTTAGGGGGGGTTTTCTCACAATTTCTTGGCTTGAACTCTCTTGTTCTTCTCTCTCTCTCTCTCTCTCTCTTCTCTCTCTCTTCTTCGAATTTTTTTGGAGTGGAAATCCGAATAGCATGGCTGGGAATGGGTTAATGGCAGCTGACATTTTGGGGTTTGAAATCCCTAGGAATAGTGTCTCTAGCTAGGGGAAATCCTAGGCTCTCTTTTCCAAGACAATTCTTGGTTCAACTTTTGCTATTGGGTCCTCCAATTTTTGCTAGCCATTGCCCATAGGGGGCTTGATGTGGCCGGCTGATATGGGGAGAGAGGTGGTGAGTGGTTGACAACTCATAGATGAGGTGTCACAAGCTCATTGGTCCATGTGTGTGGAGGGTTAAGTCCTAAATTAGCTTAATTGTGATGTAATTAAGCTTAAAGGCTTGTTTGGTTCAATCTTTTTGAAAAATTGTGTAATTTCAACACATTGCAATAAATTTTAATACTGAGTTGATTAAATACCCAGTATCGAAAATTACATTGCATTTAAAATTTTGATCTGTGAAAAACTCGATCGGAAAAATTTTTCTCTTATTTTTCCGAATCCTTTCGCCCTGAACTCTAACTTAGTATGCTTGATTTTTCTAAGGTGATTTTAATTCTATTTAAACTCATCTTGATCAAGAAATGAGTTTTTAACAGTAATTTCACTTGCACTGAAATCTTAAAATTCTTGTTTGACGTTTTTCGACCGTTTTAGTATAACTGACTTATGGTCAACGTTGACTTGTCTTGAAATGTGCAAATACGACCTCCTTTCACTCATAAAGGTCTTTTGCGAGTTCATGCAATTTGTTTTTGAGTCTTAATAAATCTTAAGAACTCGTTTCACAAAATTAAGTTCTAAAACGAACTTCCTCATGTAATACCGATTACGGTAAATATTTACACGACATGTCTATAAAATATGAACCGAAGAAATTCGGGTGTTACAGTTGTAATGTATATTGCTTAGGTAATGCACGGATTTGAGAATTTTTCATCCAAAATGTTGATTTTGTAGATTGGTGAGTTGGGAATATTCCATCCGAAATGGCCAAAATCCGTCCCCTATATTTTCGGTGATGTTCATTGTGGTTGTGTTTTAGATTGAGTTAAATTGGTTAGGTAAGGCACGGATTTGAGAATTTTTCGGAAAAAAGTGTTGATTTTGTGATTTAAATGTTTTTGGGAAAATGAACGAATTCGTAAATTTTTTTTTGTTGTTACCTACCACGACGGTTTTTTGGAAAAAACCGTCGTGGTAGGGGGTCTTACCACGACGGTTTCCTTGAGAAACCGTCGTGGTATGCCAACTAATCACGACGGTTTCTCAAGGAAATCGTCGTGGAAGATTGCCTTACCACGACGGTTTTTTTACGTAGAACCGTTGTGATATGTTCTTAAATGTCCATATTAGGCCATATTTTTGTCCATTCCACGACGGTTAAAAAACTGTCGTGGAATTTGAAAAGATTCCACGACCCTGGATTCCACGACGGTTAGAAAACCGTCGTGAAAATGTTACCACGACGGTTTTTAACCGTCGGGGTATTCACATTTTGTAGTAGTGGCTATTTGGTTTACGGCAAAAAATAGAAACAATTGTGAGAGATAGGCTGCTTTAGCAAAGTTTCTTTTAGGGCTCGTTTGGGAAAGGTTTTTAAAATGTAGATTTAGATTGGAAATGATTGAAAATATGTGTATAGAGAAAAAAACTATTAGGAGTGAAAATTGTAAAATCTTAAAATATGTTCGAAAAAGAATATCTTAACATGGAGCTTTTTTGGATTCTCTCAAATTCTATGTAATTTGGAATAAAAATCATATTATTTAGGGCATGTTTGGTTCACAAGTTTGAGTTAAGATTTTTAAGTTTAAATAGTAAATTATATTGACTTTTCAGAAAGATAAAAAAACTTTTGGGAAGAAAACAAAAACTTTTGAGGAAAAAGACAAAAAAAAGTTTGAAAATGTTAGTTTAAAATGTTGAACCAAACTCCCCCTTAGACTTTATACATGAACTTTTAAAGTTTGGAGATGTGAATGGTTAAAGGTAGTTTGAATTGAATTTAAAGAAAAATGAAAACTATAAGTCAAAACCATTCCCAAATGGGCCCTTAGCTTTTTTTTGTTTTTTGTTTGTGAGAGTACCGAGGTCTTCTCTTATTGCATTTTCTGTTGTAGGCTTGATGTATTTTCCTTTATAATGCTAATATAATTTATTTTTCCCATTAGTGTTATACTCAACAGTGAGGGTGTGACTGTGTGGTTGGTTTGCCGGGGGCGAGGTTGCTTTAGAAAATGATGCTTGTAAAGCAACAGTGTTTTGATTATTAAGATATTATTCTGAAGTATTTATGTATTAATTCCATGTTATTTATTATCATATATTTTGATAAAGTTGGGATGTACAAGCAGATGTAATCTTAAGAATCAAAGGCATCTTATTCTATAACGGTTGTGATGCTATCTACTTCATATTGGTGAGATGACGGTATTACAAAATGAAGACATTTATGCTATGATGAAATATGTAATTTATCAAGTTTCGTTTTCATGAAAGAACTAGTTATTTATTTATTTATTATTATTATTTTTCTTATCAATAGATGGTTAAAAATATGAATGGAGATTAATCTTGATCAGTGATTGGCTGACTAGCATCATTTATAGTGTATTTCAAGAAAACATGAATGAGTGAGGACAGACCAATACCCTTGGTGTTTTGGAGATAGGATATATTGAGTAGTAGGGAACTTCAATCATGGATTTCGAATTTATAACTTCATCCAAGAAGAGCAATGTCATTCCCATGTTGTGTTAATTCAGGAAACTTGAGTGAATGAGATCTCGTGTTCAGTAGGTGGACTAAACTTTATATTTGATATTAAAAAAATAATAATAAGACACTCATTAGAGAATTAACTATGCTGATCATTTAAAAAGATGTAATAGAACATGTTACAATAGTTTATTACACTTAGTTCCAATTATGGATGTACATAGTAAGGGGTCTGACTCATGCAATTAACTATGTCAGTGGACAAAGTTGATTGTTTGATACTGGCTTCTTATAAAACGTATCTATGTATTCTAAGAATGCAACTTTATTTTCTGATTGTGGCACAAACCATTCTGCATCCTCTTAAAGAGATTAGAGACCTTTTAACCACATTAAAAGTATAAAAAGTAATAAAAATAATAAAAAAAAATGATTGCAGACTAAATTCTAATTTTGTAAAAAGATTAAGAACCAAATGAGCAATTTAATTAAATACTAATTGGTTGTTGCAGCTTCGAGTAAATAGGTACACTTGATCTCCATATTTTAGCTCTACATAACATAAGAATATTCCAGGTTATTAACTTGGTCATAATGTCTTAGAGACATTGCTGTAAATTTGACCATTGACAGTAAAATTCATCATTGTTCATAATCACATTATTGGAAGTTTGGGACATGTGTATGGCAGTTTCCTTATAATATATATATATATATATATATATATTTAAATGTTGTATACGTTTTACGTTACAAAATGAATATCAGTTGTGCGGGAAAATGTTTATTTATGGGATATAACAAATCTGACACAGTAATTGATTCTTATTAGCTAGATGAGAATAAAGTACATGAATCATGAAAATTTTAAATTATTATTTGAAATAAATAAATAAATGTTTTTTTTCATGGCAATACACATAGAATTTAATTGGAGAAAATTACATTAGAAGATGCAGTAGGAGAAAGACACATGGCACCTGTTGAATCATGTGTCACGCGCACATCCCCAAGGTAAGGGAGGGTTAAAGATTGAAACCCGAGGGAGGGAGGGAGGGAGAGAGAGATAGAGAGTTAAAGATCAAAACCCGTGAATTCGTGAAGTGTTCTAAATTCTTTTCGAACAATTGCACATGACTGTTTTAAAGCTAACTTATTTTTCTTTTAAAAAACAGTCATGCAAATTTTCTTTTTCACGACGGTTTTTTGTTAAACCATCATTTAATATCCTTTGCGAACATGGTTTCTTATTTCAGTTCCTTGCCGTGTTTTTGCTTGCAAGACAGTTTTTTTAAACTGTCGTGGAAAAAACACCATTTAATCATATGTTTTCTAGCAGTGGTAAGGCTCACGGAGAAGACGATTGTAACGACCCGCCTAGCACGGACCGTTACCGTACATACATACATGCTTAACATACTTATTTATTTAACAAAAGTAGTGGAAATTTTTTTTTTTTTTTTTTCTACTACTGGAGTACTGTTTGGAATAATATAAACATAAAATATTAAACATAAATTTACGGAAGACATAGCGGCTTATCCCTTCTTTCACAGTTGCCCCGCCAACTCCATCATCTTGTATCAAAATTCGCCAGTAGGTTGTTTACCTACAGCATAGACGTAAGACGTGAGCTTTCGCTCAGCAAGTACAACTTTATTTTCCGCAACACGATTAATTATAAACTTAACATAGCAAATCATAACATATTCTAATTATGCATGATCCAATTATGCTTTATTATGCGTAACTGTTTATGGGCCCCTTATCATGGGTGATCGTACCGGGCGCGCAACTATGGAACGGTTGGGGCGGCCAAACCATTTCCAACTCAGTCCACAGTCCTACCCGACCTTGGACGGGTCGGTACGTCACAGGCAAGCTCGCTCGCCATTATACTTATTTTTCATTTTGACCTTGTTCTTATTAATTGTGAACATGCTTCATGATGTCACATGAGTAAAACAGGTAATCATATCTTAGTCATGCCATCTACTTGATAATTTAAATCATAGCACATAACATACATTGTATCATGTTACACTTAAAAAGCCTATGCTGTAGGCGGAATTGTACTTACCTCTCTTACTATGTCCCTCTTTGATACTGTTCTCTAACTGGCACAGCTGCAGGCCCTTTCCTGCTTGAATAGGGACATAGGTGAGAGTTCAATTCTCATTGTGCAGTGTTGGTGTCCTAACCAACATGCTTGCTAATTTCTAGTTGTATGTCCCCGATACTTGATATCTGGTTTGGTCACAAATATAAATCCTACTGTTTGGGAGGATTTATTCTTTAAAAGATTATTTTGGACAAGCCCTTGGGCTAATTCTTTGACACAAATGCCGAGTTTCTTTAAAACCTTAAGCTTTGGGACTAGGCCCGGTAACTCAGGTATTATCCTTGATTACCGTCCGTAATCGGCTTGATTACAATTTTTATCTTAAAAACTCTATTTTCTTATCCTTTTGCCATTTTGAGAGATTTAACTTTTAAATCCCTTTAATATTTTTGGTAAAAATTCCAATCTTTAAAACAAATCTTTATAAAGGTCGTTTAAGATTGAGAACTGCCTTTGGAACAGTTTTAAGCAAAAATACAGTTTTCTTTTTCTTTTTGAAACTGTTTGTAAAACTTATGTGCAGGAATTTTCGGTTCCCTGCACACTCTTCATAAAACAATACCAGTTTAAAAATCCATTTGGAATTTGAAAAACTTGTCTTCATGAAAGTTGTAGCTCTCGAAAAATGGTAAAACTTTCATGTTTTACGAAAATCCAGTTCTGCTTGTATTTGCGTCAGTTTTTGTTTGAAACAGGCTGATCCTGTAACTTGGGTCTGGGCAAACCCGCCACGGATTTTTGTAAAAACGAAGGCCATTGGAGCCTCATTTTTAAAATCTGCCCGCGCAGTCTTCTAGGAAAAATCGTTCCGAGCAACTTTTGTGTTTTACAATTTACCCAATTCGTCCTCTAAATGCCTCTAATTTTTACTTTCCCGAAACTGACCAGTTTTGAATCCGAATTGGCAGTTTTGGTTGTTAAGTCTGTTTTACGTCCTATTTCGTGAAATCTATCTCGACCGATCACTTCGGGAGTCTATATGGCAAACACACAGCGTTTCTAACGTCCCACATGAACCCTTAAATCGTCCAATTGAAATCATGCAAACCAAATTCAAAAGCCCTAGGCCTAGGTTTGCATTAACCCTAACTTTTTGCATACATCACATACAAGCATCAAACTTTGCTCCTTAAGCTAGCATGCTTCAAGCACTGCCCTAGGGCAGATTTTTGGACCAAATTAGGGGACACACAACCCTAAGCATCAAGCATGAAAATCAATCATAAACAAGCACAATAATGCAAGAATTTAAACCATACACCCTTAGATCTACAAATCAAGCACATACTACCAACTTAGGGCACAAAATAGGAAATGGACTTATGTCCTTACAACCAAATTGAACTACCTTTTATCTTTAAATTTGAACTCAAATAAGAGAGTTAGGGCTCTAGATTTTTACCTTAGACCAAAGTCAAGTTTGGTCACAAAATCTCTTCCTCCCCCTAGCCCTCCTTAGCTCACGGCCACACCACCCAATTGGCACCAAAAATTTTTTTGGTTGCTCCCCTTGGTAGATCCACTCCAAGCCGAGCACTCCACTAGGATTTGGCCTCAAAATTTTCAGTTTTTCTTCTTCCCTCACTCACTCGGCCACACCACCAAATGACCCAAAAAATTTCTAAACTTTTCTTGGCTTTATCCTAGCTCAAAACTGAACTCCTAGGAACAAAACCCCAAAGAAATTTTTGATTTCTCTCACTCCTTTCTCTCCACTGATTTCTGAATTTTCTTGTGGAAGAATTTGGCAAGAATGTGGCTGTTTTTCTCTAATTTTTCCAGCCAAAACCGCCCACCCCTTAGGCCTATTTATAGGTGAGTTTTGGGGTCATTTTGTAATTAACGTTTGTTCACCTTTTTCTAATAATTCCATGGAGAAAAACTAATTCTAATTTGGCCCCAAAAGAACCGGCCACCATGCTCTAGAATGGTCCAATATTATCCAAAATTTTTTTTTAATCACCATAATGATGTCATTAATCAAAAAGTTGGTGAGGTAAGCACCATTAGACTTGTTTGGCAATTTTTCTTGCTAAGCAGTCCAAATTCAAGTTAACACAGATATTTTAATACTGTTAACTATTAATAACAGTATTTTATCATTAAACTGCAGTCCAAAATTTATCTGTGTAAAATTTGACTGTATAAAATTTTTCTTATAATTTGAAGCCCTTTGGCCCAATATACCCTAATTTATGTGCTTGATTTTTCTAGGATGATTTTAAATCTTAATCTTAACATCTTGTCCGAAAAATGGTTTTTCGCAGTATATTTTCCATACTGTTTGACCATAAATCAGTATCATCATATGGTTGACTTTTCTGGTCAACCCTTGACTTTTTGGGTCAACTTTGACTTTTTAGGTCAAACTTTGACCGCCATGCAAGACCATGCATACGTGAAATTTTCTATTCTTCTATCTCAAAATGATACATACTTGTTAAAGCAATCATTTTTAAGTCTCATAAGATCATGAGAACTTAAAATTTTCAAATAAAAACCCATCTCAGATTTTCATGAATATATTCTAAACATCGCATAAGTTTCTTTACAAGACAACGTAAGGTCGTGAAAATTTGGTTATTACAACGACTGTCCAAGCATTGTCGAGCGACAAAATTTTTTGGGCAAATCGTGATCACGACGAGGTCGGAGCATGCAATGGTGCCGGTTTTAACTGCAGCGAGAGGTAAGGCGAACAAGAAACAACCACGGCGTCGGCATCGGCATCGGCGAGCACGATGGTGACTAGAACTGTTAACTTGAGCAAGATCGGGGGAGTGGAGGGTCGTTCAAGGGCATTTCATGAATATTCTTGATTATGAGACAATTCCTGCTATTTTTTTTTTCTTTCCCTAAAATTATGCTATTATTTTTAATCAGTCCCTTAAAACCTATTTCCCTCGTTCTCGCCTACTTATTTTTTACTTACTTATTATTTGTTTTAAGGAAAATTGTAATTCTTTAACATGGAAAGTCAAGTTTTACAAGAGAAATAAAGAACGGGATAGTATATATATAATCCTACAAAGTAAAAATCATATTTTGTCGAAGTAATAGGAGGACAGCCACCATCCCAAAAGCTGGCAAAAAAATTAAAAACCTTTTAAAATTAAAGGACAAAAGAAGAGTTTGAGGACCCGAGCTTAAACTGATTTAAAATTGGTACGAAAAAAAAAGTAAAAAGAAAAATAACAGCCTCCAAAATCAATATATATACTTCAACAAACCATTCCAATATGTAGCAATAAAATATAAAATATATATATATGAATTGGGAAATGTAAAACCCGTATCTGCTAATGAAAACGTAACAAAGCCCCTCTTAAATCACATTGACAGCCTCATCATAAGTTTATTTTTTTCCATTTGCTGTTTATTGGGTAGTTTCAGCTAGTGCAGCTTCAGATGCTTTCTCTGGCTCGGTATTTCCCTCCTCTTGTTCGGCCTTGGGCTCTTCTTGTTCTTTTGTTTCTGATGCATCTTCTGGTTTCTTCTCATCCTCAGTCTTTTCTTCATTTTCCTTCGTCTGTCATTATATGTACAAAATTTATAAGAACCAGATGGGAAATGTCACATATATATAAATTAGAAAGTAAATTAATTTTTGGTGCTGTTAGAACATGATAGATATATTTTTAGGAATCGTCAATGGTTCGGCAATTATAACTTCATATTTAGAATATTATAACAATTAGTTTTTTTACATGTAACTTTATGTAAAAATATTTAATATGACACTATTTAAATTTATTGGTATGAAAGACGTGTCATTGAAAAAAATTATATTGAAATTAATTGGTTGTGAAAAAAGGTTACAATATCATTTTGTAAATATACCGGATATGAGATTGTATCCTGACATAGATAGACCCTTTATTAAAAAGCATAGCCTAAAATAAATTCTAAATCTACTAAAAATTGTAGAGTTCACAACTCCCATGCCATATTTTTTTTAAAAAAAATCTACAAGTATTAAAAAAACGTCATAAAACAAACTTTCTTCAACAATTATTAGAACGCAGGAAAACCTCTAGTCTTATTCCTATATATACATACAAAAATAATAATAAAGAAATAAAGAAAAACAAAATATTGAACTTGTAACAATCTTGAAAAATTTCAACCGGCCAAATTATGAACTTATAAAATTCAACTTAGAAGTTGTAATAACCAATGGAAAGCATACGTAAATATATGTATTTTTAAATATATGTATATTGGCATTTCTCAAATCTAGTACTAATTGATTAAAAAAAATCTCAAGTGGAACAAAAAAAGGAGATGGAGCGGAAGAAGGACGTGGCCCATTATTTCTCACCTAACTGAAGGGAGTCTAAAGTCATCAAGGGCTAATCCAACTTGGTAGGTCATTAGAGAGGCATAATTATAGTCTCATAGCAGACAATTGGATTCCATCCCTAAACGTTAGGCAAGAGAGACTTGGCATGTCATTCTCTTGCCGTTGTGTCACCATCACCGATGGTCTGATTGATTACTTCAATTATTATTAGATTTTGGCAGAATATTCATTACCTCGGTAAGCAAGGCCCCAAGAGATGGCTGATTGCTGTCATCGACAGGCTTAACCTCACTCTCATCAGAATCCTTCTCCTCAGCATCAACATTATTGTCAGTTGTTATCGTCTTTTCTTCTTGTTCAACCTTTACGGCCTCTTCAGTGCTGGGCGTCAATGATTCCTCCTTGGAAATCTCTGGTGCCGGAACATTGGCATCGTCGTCTCCCTTTGTCTTTGGGGAGCTCCCACAATTGCCCATATTGTTTGTTTCTCGAGGAAAAAAAAAAAAAAAGGGATCTTGATCAACCTCTCCCTCTCTGATCTCTTTCTCTCTCTATATGTTAGTGAGAGAAAGCTTGCAAAGGAGATCTCCAAGCAGAGAAAATATAATTAAGAATATTTTGGTGAGCGGCAATTTTGGTTCTTGATTAAGGCTTTTTATAGCGCCAATTTTTATGGCCCTTGATTTGTTGCCAGACATTCTATATACGTACGTAGGGCAATGAATATTTTAAGGAGTTTGTTTTCAAATTCGTATATATTTATAGCAATAAATAAATTTGCAATCTGTATGTGCATCGACTTTGTTATTAACAGTTGGATGATTGTCAATCACAGGCTGTGATTTTGCCTTTCAAGGACGGAAAGTTTTCGCTTAGAATATATATATATATATATATATATATATATTTTTAGGGGCATTTAGAAATTGTTTGAAAAATTGACATGAATATATAAGGAACATTCTGCTGGCTGGTATTGTTAACCTTAAAAAGAACGAATAGTATGACGGAAACTAAATAAAAAATGAGGGAAACTATAACAAATGACATTTTTACAAGCATATATTAAAATAAATAGCAAGATTTTAAAATAGATTAAATAAATAGTGAATTTACTAAGTAAATAGAAAATAATTTATTATGTAAACAGCAAATTTTTTTTAGAAATAACATATTTATAATAAGCAAATAAATCATCTATATGGTATAAACAAAATGTCTTTTTATCTGGTAAATTTGCTATTTAGTGCTATTTATTGAAATATTTTTACAACTTGCTATTTAATTTAATTTTTATATAAAAATACTATTTTGTGTATATCTCCTATGATATGGTTATTAATAATTATATACCTTGTATTTTACTTTTATTCATAAAGTATACTCTCTCTATTGAAGTTTTACATTTTTGTACCTTCATAGTACATTTAATATAAAAATGCACACCCTTCTTTGGTCAACACACCATTTTGACCTGTGAAATGATGAAATTGACCTTAATTTCTAATGTTTTACACACTATCCTTGTAACCAAAACCAAACGATGATTAAAAATGCTTTTTGTTTTCAGTTGTGTTGTGTTTTGCAATAGGTTGTATTGAGGTTTGTAACTGTTGTTAACGGTTATATTTGCCTCATTTATTTGCCATGGAATCTATGTGTAATTGAGGTTTGACAACTGTTGTGTAAATGGGTTTACTGCTTCATTCTTTTCGTTGATAGTTGGCATAGCACGTGGCAGTACTAGTTTTTATGAGAATATGATTTATATATTTAAGTTCTCCTATGTCGTTTCCATATTATGAATCGATTTTTTTTTTTTTTTTTTTTGGTTGGATACTCCAAAAACAACAAGCATGCAAAATACTACAAAAGCTTGGAAAGTTTTAAAAACATAATTTTTTTTCTTTGTTTCCTTTTTTCCCCCCCTTAATGAAGCGTTTCATGCATTGTTTGGTTAAATGGAAAAGACTAACATTTGGATATTTTTGATTTCAAATTTAACTAGGTTTAGTTTTTTTTTTTTTTTTTTTTTTTTTTTTTTTTTTTTAAGTGTGGTTTTAGTATTAAAAAGCCTTTTTTTTTTTTTTTTGTTAAAATGGTGCGTTGACCGAAAAATATATATATTCATGTATTAGATGTAATATGAGGATATAAAAATGTAAAATTCTAAAAAACATGGTATGTTTTCTCTATAGGCTTTTCTTTTATCATCGTTTCTACGTAGGTGCATCTGTCTTGCAAATATACTAGACATTTGGGGTATATTTCAATTCTAACTTGTCCAATTATCTCTCTCTAATGTGTATTATTACTTTAACTAGTTTAGTGAGAGTTACCATAAATGCTTATTCAAACCGTGCACAGTAATTAGTTTTAAAAGTACATTATAAGCATAATTATTATTTAAAAAAATTCTGTAGTAAAAAATTCTACCTTTCTTTTGAAAACAAAAATGTATCAAAAATATATATAGCATTTAGAATAATATTTTTACTAATAAGAATAAGTATGGGAGTTAAAATTAATCCCCTAATCGGGTGTGGGGTGGGGATGGGCAAAGCTCACTCTCCCCACCCTGCCTCCGCGCCCTTCCTTTATATGGAGGCGCCCTTCCTTTATATTCATATGTGTATATACAAAGATTTGAATTTTTAATTGCAATACAAAAAGGGAAACATCCTTATAAAGAAAAAGTGGAAACTACCCTAATCTTGATATTTATTTAAATTATGTTACTAAACTTTATTAAATTTGTAATTAAAATCATTTTGAGTTGTTTTTTTTTTTTTTTTCTTAATAGATAAATAGGTAAGGTATAAATATAGCACACTCACTGGGGATTCCCTACCACCCTCCCGTGTTAAAGTAGGTGAGTATGAGGACAGGGAAGGGGGCTTTAAAGGCGGATGGGTTAGAAGTTGGGGATTTTGGAGATATTGATTTGTCTTTGCACCAAAATAAAAGAGTTTTTTTTTTTTTTTTTTTTTTTTTGGGGGTACTTACTTACAAAAGTTAGGCACATAATCTTTGCGCAGAGTTTCCAACCCACAAGAGAGGAACGAATTTTAATAGGCAAACAAATTTAAATTACACAAAAATTACAAAGAAAAATGAAATGAAAAAAAGATTAAAAAAAAAAAAGGATAGTTAGACCTATTTCTCTGCTAATAAATGGATTTTTTCAGTAGGTGCGTGTATAACCCCCCATGTTGTATGGGCTTGGTTGTAGTTTCGTCATTCCAAGCTGTCCCTGCATCCCATCCCTCGCATACTGCTGCCACATTAGCTGCTCCTCCACCAATAGCTTCTGCTTCTTCTCCATCTCCGACATCTGAACGTAAGGCGGAGGCGCCACCGCCAGCGACGCCGCGAAGGGGTCTACATTATTTGCCGTAGAGACGGCGCCATTTGATGACTCCGTCGGGGGTGCTGGCAACGCTAGCATTGCCGGCTGCCCTGTAGACCCCAACGCGACACTGCTCGCACTTCCGCTACCTCCAAACCCCGGGCCAGCCATGGCCGCCGACGTCGCCGCCTGCTTGTACATGCCGTCGAGCAACAACGTATCGAAACCGCCAGCGAGCGTTGTCTTCTGGTGGGACAAGCCGCTGGCCGACTGAACAAGCGCGGTTTCCCAGTCAGCCGCGCCGTCCGAAAAGGCTTCCCACACTGGTGGCGGTGTAGGGCCTGTCGTTGCCCGCGTGGCGGGATTGCCGTCGAACAAAGCTAGGGCTAATTTATCTCCTTGCTCTTCGCTTGACAAGGCATTTTGTCCCAAGTTCAAAAGGTCACCCTCTTGTTGTTGCTGAGGTTTATTATTAACTAGTTCCAGTTGATCTGATTGCTCCTTAATCTCATCCTCAATTCCGGTTTCGGATACAAAATCCTCCGGTGCTGGAAGTGCTTTTATGGTATTCATATCAGCTTCTTCCACTGAATGATCTGCTTCTTTCGTATCAGTAATATTGTTCTCTTCCTCAGCTTTTAATCTCAACGTTTGTGCCAAGGCTGACTTGTCGCGTATGAACTCGTCCATGACCTCAAGTTTCTTGGGAGTGATCTTCTCGACGTCCGGGTACTCTGAAGATCGGGTGATTCCGATGGTTTTGCACCAGCTATAGAAGATTTCGAGCTCGTCGAACTGTTTCCCGATGCGGCAGAAGATGTCGTAAACCTTTATGCAGTCGGGGATTTCCATTTCCATGAAACGATCGACCAAAATGCCTATAGTTTCAGTGAGTTCGTAGTACATTTGGAAACTCTCTTTCACTGAGGGATATAGGGCCACTATCACTACCCGATTTGTCTTCGCTGCACCTGTTGAGCATTTAAAACAACAGAGGAAAAAAAAATTAATAAAGAAAGAAAGAAAGAAAAGAATAGGGGAAGAAGAAAAAGGAGGGAAAAAAAAAGGGAAAAATGTCTAAGAAATTTTGATTATCTTTAGGTGCATTCAAGTATATATTTTGAATTTGTTACCTAAAAGTTCTAGAGGGGTGTGGCAGGCTAGGAAGATGCTATGACGGCTATAGAGGTTAAGATTAATCCTCTAGTTGGGTTTAAGGTGGGGAGAAGAAGCACCTCATATTGATCCTTATTAATATATTAAATTGAAAATTTTGATTGGAAAAAAAAAAAACACCTTTATGACAAAAGAGAGAGAGAATCTATGTATAAATTTATTTTTAATTATATTGATGAATTTTAAGAAAATTTTAATGGCATTTGTTTTGATTTTTTTTTTTTTTTTTTTTCTGAAATGGATAGAGTATAGATATAATACCCTTTAATGAGATTATGCTCACCTTAAATTATGAGAGTATGGAGATGGATATGGAGAGTAAAAAAAGGGTAGGAAATGTACAACCACCCCACCCAGCCCATTGCGATCCCTAAATTTTCCATCACTTGTAGAACACATTTATTATTTGATATGATTAATTGATGCATTGTTTCTAACATTTTGTATTATAAAGATATCCTTCTTAAGATAATTCTTCCTATAAATACGTTCAAACTCGCATTACAAGAAATACGATCATAGACAGACACATGCATGCACGTCTACATACATATTACATATATGTATATATACAGATAATAATAATAAAAAACAGATATTAACCTAATAATGTCACATCTAAAATAAATCTACATACCTGTGGGACGACACGCTAAAATCTCTCAAGCAACTGCTGCAAATGTAGAGTCCTTGAAAACACCTGCTCCGTCTTCATTTCCCTCACCGGAGTTGCCCTAATGACCAATTGGTGCTGGCCTATTGTCGTCTCGTTGTCGTCGTCTTCAAAACTGAAAGCGCTTCGCCTCCCACGGCGGCTCTGCATCCGGTACTCAAGCCGCTCATCGAGGTACAACGCGTAGGTCCGTACAAACGCCGAGTAGTCCCACGACGACGAGCTCGAATTGTCCCTAAAATCCGACATGTTGAGAAAACGCGTACCGCGGCGCGTGGAGAAGAAGATCTCCTGCTCGTAGGCTGGATCGCCGTCGTTGAGCAGCCGATGGACCAAGATCAGGGTCTTGAGCGCCACCGTCCAGTTCTTGGTTTTGTTGAGGCGTTTTGCCAATGTGTTGACGCATGCGCTAATGAAGGCACGTGAGTAGCATGTCAGGCTGAGGATCTCTCGTATGTGCTTCTCCTCGGCCGGATTCTCTTCGTGCCGCGTCGCCTTCACGATCGCCACGTCTAGGTCGGACAGCGAGGCCGAGGTGCTGACCTTGGCGAGGCCAATGCTCGTCTGATCCTTGACCGCGCCTAGGGCTCTCCTTATCTTGCTAGAACCCATGGCTCTCCTTCACATTAGAGGAAGATGCTATGTAGGAATTTGTAGAGAGTTAAATGATAGAGAGAGTGGAAAAAATTAATGATAATAATAATAATAACAACAAAAGAAAGAGAGAATTAAGTTTTGGAAAATTGAGATCTCACACAGTGCCGGCTTAAGGGCGAGGCATTAAGGAAAATGTCCTTAGGTCCCTTAATTCAAGGCTCTCTTTTATTAGGAAACTCTTAACTAATCACCTTTACGCCTCAAGGCGTCCTTATAATCAGGAAACTTTAACTATTTTTTTTTACACCTAAAAATGCTGATGTTATTTTTTTTTTTTTAAGGAAAAATGCTGATGTTAATTGTGTAAACTTATTCTTAAAAACTAAAAAGAAATCCAAGCGTTTAATTATTTCCGTAATTCTCGTATTGTATTAGCGTTAGGTGTTATAAATAAATTTTGCGTATTTTAATTATATATTTTTTAAGAATTTTTTTAAAGTTTTATTTCTACACGTATATGGCGTATTTGATATTTCTTTCAAAATATCTCAATAATCATCCTTTCACCTTAAATTAAAAAAAAATTCAATTGATAGTCTCTCATATTCACCTATTAAAGGGATCATAGAACTTATTAGTGAATCAAATCTTGCCTCTTTAAATTCAAAATATCGACAACAACTATCATTTACTCTCTCATGTAGATCATCACCTCTCTCTGGTACACCATCACCTTATTCAGGTACACCATCATATATCCTTTAGGCACATCATTATCTCTTTCCAATACATCATCACCTACCTTATCTACACCATCATCTTTATTAGGTACTTCCTCACGTACTATCTCCTCAGGTGTTAGTGGAACTGGTAATTGGAATTGGATTAAAACCAGTGATCCTTTCATTAATTGTTGTGCTAGTTGTACAAATCTGCAACAGATGCTCATAATTACCAAATAATTCGGTTGGAACAAACCTTGCAATACATGGGATTTCTTTACTAATCCGACACTCAAAATAGTCCTCATGAAAGCCTAGCGCATCATTGTCATCATTGTTTAAATTATCATCACATATTTCTTTGAGCATACCAGGTAGAGTCATTCATTGCTTTTCTTTGTTTAAAAACATAAGATCTATAGTATCTAAATTGTTGGACATAAGAGTTAGGGCAACAGTGTCACCAACATGTGTGTTATCTCAATTGCATACTTACTTTATTCAATACTTGTTCTTTCGTATATTGTCGCTTCCAATTCCAAAACCTTCACTCCTATTAACCACAAAGCCCTTGTTCATATCAATTCCAAACCACATCCAAAAGCCGCCATCCACATTTTTTCCATTATACTGCACGAGAACATATCTATCATGGATTTTAAGATGTATCAATTAACTAACAATATAAATAATAAAACTACAAATTTTACATCAATCTACACAAAAATATATATATATATATATATATATATATTAAAACAATAATCATGCAAGAACAATTATTCCACACTAATTCCATCCAAGTCATCTTCAACCTTTCAACCAACATTTAAAAGTCTATTTTTATTTTCCACAAAAGTTTTGTTGGTGCTAAGTATTCTTATAAATTTCAAGGGAACTAGATATTTCGCAATAAATTTATTAAAAAATGCAAATAACTTCGGAACAACCATCTTTTTTTTCACACAGTCATTCGGAACTGACAGTCATTCTATCTGAGTTATCTTCAAGATTCATCCACAATAATGGCAAGCCACAAATTCGTTTAATTTTTTTGAATTTTTGTTTAAATTTTGAGGCTAAATAAACATATACATTTACATATAATCCTCCAAAACTACCTTACAAACAACATCTAAAGCCATTACTAACCTTATGAGTGTTTTCCCAAAATCTTATATCTCCTTCTTCTTTTTTTTAATTTTTTTTTACCTTCTTCAAAGCCCTTGTTCGTGGAACATTGAGAGTTCAATTATTGTAAACCTCGATCTTTGGGTATGCCATGGTTGTCGGAAAATGGAGTAACTGTTGAAGGATTGAGGTGGTTCTTTGGGTTTCTCTCACACGCACGAAAAGCTCTATTCCAGGACTCATAATTTGTTTTTTTTATTATTATTATTATTTTTATTTATTTAACTTCATTAAAGTAAATCTAGTGAGTTGTTAAATCTAAATAAATGTATTTTTATATTCTTTTAAAGAAAAAGTTATTTTACTAATTAAAATTTTGAGAAAGTCATTTTACAAATAAAAGAAAGTGACTAATCCACTAGAAGGAAATGGGAGAGGTTGGAGCTGAGGGACTTGGTTTCTACGCTGGTGGCGGCAGTCGGGAGATAAAAACTAAGCAAAGAAGACAAAGAAGATGAGAGCTGCAAGCCTTTGGGCCTTAAACAAATTTCAAACCCTGAGCCCAAACCAAGTACTACTAACCCAAATTTTGAACGGCATCAATTAAATAGAAATTTGTAAAAATAATTACACAAAAGTCCATTTTTATAATTCGGTTTTAAAATATGGCTGTATATAAATAATATAATATATACATATATTTCTTATGAAATATATATATAGTATCTATTTTATCATTTTACTATAATTGACTTTATTTTATTTAATTTATACCGATTATCATATTTTCCTTTTTTGTTTTTTGATTTTAAAGATGATTTTTTTTTTGGCTAGAATTACATTTAATAAACCCAAATTATTTTCCCTTTTTTTAATTTAAATTGATTCTGAAAAATTCAATGAATTATTTATTAAAAAACCAATTTATTTATGCAATCCACTACAAATCGGATGGTTATCATTTATGCCTAAACCAAATAAATTCAAGAATAATAAAAATGATCTTGAATTCTTTATGAAAAAAAAAACTACTTTTTATATAAACTAGTAGAAATAAAATGAAAAGTATCTTTATGATAAAACCTGATTCATTACAAAAAAGATGAATTCTTAAAATAAAAAAAAAAACTACTTATTTATGAACTCCACTACAAATCAAATGGATACTTTATATGCCTCAACTAAACAAATTGATGAGTAACACATCCAATGATATTGAATTCTTTACGAGAAAAACTCTATTATTTATATAAACTAGTGACATGAAATCCAACCTAACTTTATGAAAAAGAATGATTCATTATATGAAAGACGGATTCTTTAATTTAAAATACAAAATTTCTTAATTATAAAGATGATTTTCAAAATAAAACCACCAAAAAAAAAAAACTCACATTACAAATGGTTGACCGTTAGAGTCCTACATTGACTTCAACGCCCAAAACCTCTTTCGAACCTTCACCTATCTCACATGGCCTTATTCATTACTTGGTATGGCTCTTTTGGTAGATTGGTAGGGACGTTGCCTTTCTTATCCTTAGCAGTGGACCATTTCTTCATAACTATTTTCATTATCATTTTTAGAAGAAAAATTCGATTTAGGGTTTCTAAGTAAGATAATTGGAAATGGTTTCAAGGAAGATGGAGGGGATTTACCATACGTTTGTAGAAGACAAACGTTTAATTAAACTTTCTTTTTGAATATTCGTTTTTCTTTATTTAGATTTTTCTTAATAATGTGAAATCCAATTTTAAGAAAACATTCCCATTTTTAGATCATTATGAATATTCACATATTTTTCACAACAATAAAACAAATTAGAAACTTTCCTTTTTTTTTTTAGTATTTCAGTTTTCAATTCATACAAATCACCTCTAGTAGTAAACGTAATTCCATTCTTTGTTTTCTTTCCATTTTTTTTTTTTTTTTTGTAAATTCTTTATATGATAATTATTAATTCTTTATGAAGGGTATATTGTCTTTATAGTTACACTTTCAAACATATATGTAAATAAAAGGAAAAATGGACTTATTTCAAAACAATACCTTAAATTCAGATATCTACGTAATAATCCAAATTTGTAAGTAAAATTCAAGTCTCTTGAAGTCTTGCTCTCAGACCATGCGGCCAAAGATTTACCAAACACTCATGGAAATATTTTTAACCAAACATAAGGCTATATTTGAAGGAAATATATTGAGTAAGGTATGCAAAGTGAAATTAAAAATTAAACTTAATCACATTCATATCACAAATCAATTATAACAGATTTCATTAACCACAAATCCCTTTTATCCTATACTTAAAATCCTAAATTGTTATACACATTTAAATAACTTTAATTTGAGATTATAAATGTTAACATTCCAAAACCGAAAAAAAAAGAGGGGGGGGGGGGGGGGGGGGGGGGGGGGTGGGGTTGGCAATATATAGCTTATCCACAAGATGCGGTGCGGCGGCGGCGATGAGGGTGAGATGTGGTAGTGGCAAGAGTGGTGGCGGCATGAGGAGAAATTGAGATAGAGAGAGAAGGAGAGAGTGAGTTCACGGCAAAGGAAAGAAAAAGAGAAAGAGGGAGAGGGAGGGTGGGCAATGGCAACGGTGATGAAGGGGCAGGACGGCGGGGCCATAGTGATGGAGGAACGACGGCTAGAGAGCAAAAGTGAGTTCGCAATGGGCTAGAGAGAGAGGTTGGTTAGCGAGGCTTTGAGGGAGACAGAAATGGGTTCGCGAGGGTGACTTAAAGTTTAAATTTCTTTTTTAAATGCTACCACAATAGTTTTCAAAAAGCATCGTGAAAAGTATAGGTTTTTATGACGGTTTTCAATAATCGTAGTAGAAACTTGTGAGTCAGAAAACCATGAAAACATGTTTTTCTCTAACGGTTTTCATAAATCAAATCTACGTCGATTTTTTGGATGTCCTTTAGTCGACAATTTTTTAGAACCGTCCTCTAAATTACGTCATTTATTCTCATTTTTGTAGTAGTGACGTTGATGATTTATCCTTGATCGAAAACTAAGATTGTATAGAATGTTTTGAATACTAAGCTCGAAGTTGGAAAGAGATGGTCTCAAGTTTATTTCTCTCTCTCTATATATAAACTTGAGCTGATTTTAGTATTTAATGTATGAAGAGATTTTCGTAGGCTCTAAACATTACAAGGTTGGGGTGGCGAAAAATTTAATCAAATAAAATATGACGGTCAAGTTATATGAGGAAGGTATATATCATGTATGTGACGCCCCGACTTCCCAAGCCGGGTCGACACCATACATACTTGTACTTAACTTACTTGAAAATTTGAGACTAAATTTTTTTTTTTTTTAAACATATTCACATAAATTATTTTGTAGAGAAAAACTTATCATGCATACACACCAAACTGAAAATACATTCTCATGTCTTCAAGCCTCATATATACATCCAAACATAATTTACTTTTTGAGATATATACATTTTAACTCAAAAAGCGGTTGCGGAAAATTTTGCGTAGTGGTATCCCACACCGCCCTTCACCCGCCGCATCGTCCGCATAGCCCACCACTTAAGCTGCAGGCTTCTTACCTACAGTATGAAATATAAGAGTGAGCTTTCACCCAGCAAGTACAAACATAATCTCACAAAACATTTTAAACCTCTTAAAAACATGCCAATCATTATGTAATTTATGCATGATCCATTTATGCTTCATTATAGACTCAATTTTGAATGTCTTATGCTTCATTATAGACTCAATTTTTTTTAACTTATTATCTTGTCTCAACATGTGGGCCCATAGTGTACGTACCAAAAGCGCGCAGCCTCCAGACAAAGCTAGGGTTTGCAAGGCCCTAACAGTTCTGGGAATTATAACTTGACCCTTCACGATCACGGAAGGTAAATGTCACAACTGAAACATGTAGCCTCCACGATCACGGGAGGTTGGTACGACACCTTACTCGATTTATCTTACCATGTGATTTAACATTAGTGAACATGACTCATGATGTCACTATGTCATATCATACTTAACACTTGCCATAACATATCATTCTTGAAAACATGGTATTTTTAAAACCATGACATTTTTGTAAACGTGGCATTTTTGAAACCATGACATTTTTGAAAACATGGCATAACATGTCATAGCATATCTTACATATCATCGCATGGCATCACCTATCATAATATAACATAGCATGTACACTTGAAATATAGTGTAAATATCATAGCTTAACATAACATATTTGAAAATAGTATTTACTATTCTCATACTGTAGGTGAGGTTTGATACTTGCCTCGTATACTATGTCCTTTGCTGCTCCACGTCAGGATACAATAGCAAACTATCCCCTGCTATAATAAAGGACATAGGTAAGGATCTCTAGTTATAACCGTAAAATGTTGGTGACCTAACCAACATGCATACATAGTATTAGTTATATGTCCCCTATAAAATATCTTATTTGGTTACAATAAGTAACCTTTGGTGTGATATCCTTGGTCAAACTTGGTCAATCAAAGTCAACATTTTGGTCAACTATGGTCAACCCTCTATGGGTCAAACTTGGCTTTGGGCTTGGTCCAGTAACTCGGGTATCCTTCCCGGTTACCATCCGTTATCATTGTTTTACTAAATTTTGGCTTTCCTTTGTCTTGGAAAATTTGGTAAGTTTAGATCCAAAAATCTAACTTATAAAATTCGTGGTTCTTAAGTGGTGCTTTATAAAAATCATTAAGGGCTGATGAAACTGCCATCGGAACAGTTTTCTCAGTCAAAACATTGGGTTTGGTGAAAAATTCAGTTTTCCTGAATTATTTTTAGAAAATCCTGTGCAGAAATTTCTTGTTTCCTACACAGTTTTCAGAAATCCGTTTCTATTAAAAAATCTGGATTGAATCGGAAAAAGTTGTCTTCCCAAAAGTTTTAGCTTTCGAAAATTCTACAACTTTCGTGTTTTGAGGAAAACCCAGTTCGGATGTTAACATGTTCATATTTCATGTTGAACCCACCTGGCCGTGCATGAATCTTGGGCACAGTCAGGCTTGGATTTTTATAAAAATCGAGACCGTTGGAGCCTTATTTTGGAAAACTGTCCACGAAATCCCCTAGTAAAATCCCTTCTCTACAACTTTCATGTTTTAAGTTTTTCCAAATTCGGCCTCTAAGGGCCTCAAAACCTGCTTTCCAGAAGGCTGCCCAGTTTTACCCGAAAACTGGCAGTTTTGTTCTTAGTTGAGTTTTACGCCCTAGTTCGTGTATTCTAACCTCAACCGTTTACATCGGGAGCCTAAGAACAATCATGCAGTATTTTCTAATGTAAAACATACATCCATGCATCATTCAAACATTTTCATGCAAAGCAAAACCCTTGGGTGTTCTTGCACCAAACCAAGGTTTGCAAAACATTTGGTTTGCATCACCATTCATCAATCAAGCTTCTAATCTAGCTCAAACATAAACATGCATGACCTATAACTTCTTAGGTATATTGGGGACATATCACAAACACCTTATGTGCATGCATGCAATCTTAATAATCATGCAAGCATACTTATCAAATCATGCACCATAATCATAATTGAGACCTTAGCACCCTAATCAAGCACCTAATAAGCATTAAACCCATTGCATGAAATAAGAAAATGAGCTTATGCTCTTACATCCCAAACATAGAAATACACTTAAATCTCCAAATTTAAGCTCTAATTGAAAAGCTTAGGGTCAAAGGGAGATTACCTTAATCAATCCAAGGATTGTGCTCGGTTTTGGGTCTAAAACTTTTTCCCTTTGATCCTTCACCATAACCGGCCATCCCCCTCCAAATGGGGTTCCTAATTTTCGGCCATACCACATGAAACATACACATAAATTTCTTGCTCCAAACTTAATAAAAACTTAGTGGTTTAATGGTTTACCTTAACCTATTCAAGGTTTGCTAGCTTGGTTCCAACCTATTTTTTCCTTTTCCTTGCCACTACCCACAACCGGCCTCCCCTTGGCCTAGTGGTTCCAAAATTTTTCAGCCACTTGATGGTTGCCTCACCAAAGTCCGGCCACCAAGAAATCCGGCCACCCCCTTGCTCAAATCCTTCCTCACTTTTTTTTTTTTCTTTCTTTGCTTCTCAATTTTCGGATTTGAGAGGAAAAATTGACATAGTTTTGCTAGAGTTTTCATTTTTGTGAACAATGCTCTCCTATTTTTAGGCAATGGGAATTTTTCAAAATTGCTAAAAAGTCCTTGAACTAGGATTTATTTATTTTTTTTAAAATTGCATTTTAGTCCTTAAGAGCAAAATATTTGCTCAAAAACCCCTACAAGTGGCCGGCCATCATTGGGAAACTTGGAGGCAAAGTTTTGTTTACCTCATCATGATGACATCACCTTGATGACATCATGCTTACATCACCTTGATGACATCATGCTTACATCACTTTGATGACATCATCTTGCTTACATCATCATTGCTAACTTTTCCAAAAAGTTGCACTTTTACCCCTAAAGACAAAATATTTGCAATTTAGTCCCTGCGGGTGATCGGCTAAGGTAAAGCTACTTGACTTCCAATTCTTGCATAATTATCCACTTGATTCCCAGAATCCATTAATATAATTATGCAATCCATTTTCTTATTAACCCTGATAATCTCAATACTGTTTAAAATGTTTTGTGAGATTATGTTTGTACTTGCTGGGCGAAAAACTCATCAGTATATTTCATACTGTAAGTAAGATGCCTGCAGCTTTATTTGGTGGGCCATGGAGACGATGCAGCAAGTGAAGGGCGGTGTGGGATACCACTACGCAGATTTTTCCGCAACTCTTTAAATTACAAACTAGTACATGTATGACTAAGTTATATGTACCATGTTATGTATGAAATGTTTCAAAGTCCGATTTAAAAGGTTTTATGTTACCTTTTAATCGGCTTAGCAAGTAATGGGTAGGCATGAAGAAGTTTACCCAGATGGGCAAGTTTAATTAAGTTATGAAATTTTCAGTATGGTATGCATACATGACAAGATATTTCTCTTCAAGATAATCTATGTATTTATGTTAAAAAGAAAAAAAAAATTTAGTCTCAAATTTTCAAGTAAGTTAAGTACAAGTAGGTATGGTGTCGATCCGGCTTGGGAAGTCGGGGCGTCACAAGATTCATCCATCTCATGCCATTCTCGATTAGCACTAGCAACCTAGCATAATTGCCACAACCGGCTTACACAAACAGGGCACATACCAACCATCTGATCATGCAAAAATCCTAGCATGCAAGCAAGTATAAACATAACCAATCAAAGCCATTAAACCAAACCACCCTTAATACCTAATCAAGCACCACCAAAACTAGCCTAAAGTAATAAAATAACTTTGAGCTTAAGCTCTTACATTTTTCAACTTGAAATACAAATAAATTTCAAATTGAAAGTTCAATTGCAAGCTTAGGGCTTAAAGAAAAATACCTTGGCTCAAGACTAGGGTTTGGGCACCAAAAATGTCTCCTTCCTCCTAGGTCAACACAACCGGTTCTTACCCTAGCACTACTACAAAATGTGGATTCCACGACGGAGCTTTCACGACCGTTTTTTAAAAAACCGTCGTGGAAAATGCGGCAAAAACATGGAGCGGAGCAAAGTTTCCGAAAACTGTCGTGGAAGCCGAAGCTTCCACGACAGTTATAAAAAACCGTCGTGGAAGATCATGCTTCCACGACGGTTATAAAAAACCGTCGTGGAAAAGCATGATTCCACGACGGTTTCTAATAACCGTCGTGGAAGATTGCAAAAGCAAAAAAAAAATAAAAAATTAGCTTCCATGATCGTTTTTCAAAAAACTGTCGTGGAAAATGCGGCAAAAACAGGGAGCGGAGTAGAGTTTCCGAAAATCGTCGTGGAAGTCGAAGCTTCCACGATGGTTTTAAAAAACCGTCATGGAAGAGCATGCCACGACGGTTTTCCCAAAAAACCGTCGTGGTAGGTACTAAGGTTGGAATTTTGAAAAATTTTGAATTAAATTCAATTTTTTGGAGCATGTATTAAAACCCAAAAAAATACCATCTTTCGCACCTCATTACATTCTGAGCCTTTTTCACTCTCTAATACACACTCTAACTCCATACCCAAAGCCACCCAATTTCGTCCCTCGATCTATTTCTTTCTCTCCGCTCCCTCCCTACTTAAAATCTCCAAAAACTCGCTCTATCTCACCACGCCTCCTCTCTCTATCTCACCTCTCAAATTTTTCTCTTGGCT
Source organism: Ficus erecta (assembly GCA_008635985.1). Taxonomy (NCBI): domain Eukaryota; kingdom Viridiplantae; phylum Streptophyta; class Magnoliopsida; order Rosales; family Moraceae; genus Ficus; species Ficus erecta. The sequence continues at coordinate 1,057,125 of BKCH01000056.1, read as the reverse complement.
CCATTCTATGATGGCCTCCTCTACCACTCACGTGGCCTCCTCCATTCTCCTACGGGTCCACCAAGGAACTCACGCGGCTTTCCCTCTCTTTCTCGCCGCACTCCGCCCGTACCTACGCTTGACAAGCCGGTAAGTTGTAATGTATATTGCTTGGGTAATGCACGGATTTGGGAATTTTTCGTCCAAAATGTTGATTTTGTTGATTGTGGTTGTTGATAAAAGTTTCCATCCAAAATGTTGATTTTGTAGATTGTTCAGTTGGGAATATTCCGTCCGAAATGGCCAAAATCCGTCCCCTACATTTTCAGTGATTGTTTATTGTGGTTGTGTTTTAGATTGAATTAAATTGGTTGGGTAAGGCACGGATTTGAGAATTTTTTGGAAAAAAAGTGTTGATTTTATGATTTAAATGAAACGAATTCGTAAATTTTTTTTTTTTTTTTACCTACCACGACGGTTTTCTAAAAACCGTCGTGGTAGGTTCGCAATTTTTTTTTTCGTTTTTACCTACCACGACGGTTTTTTGGAAAAACCGTCGTGGTAAGGGGACCTACCACGACGGTTTTCTTGAGAAACCGTCGTGGTATGCCAACTAACCACGACGGTTTCTCAAGAAAACCGTCGTGGAAGATTACCTTACCACAACGGTTTTTTGCGTAGAACCGTCGTGATATGTTCTTAAATGTTCGTATTTAGGCCCTATTTTTGTCCATTCCACGACGGTTAAAAAACCGTCGTGGAATCTGAAAAGATTCCACGAAGTTCTAACCGTCGTGAAAATATTACCACGACGGTTTTTAACCGTCGTGGTATCCACATTTTGTAGTAGTGTAGCTAGGGGCACCAAAATTTTCTCTTGGCTCCTTGGTTGATCCACACCAAAACCGAGCACACCACCAAGCTTTCTCCTCAAAATTTTCAACTTTTCCTCTTCATCTTCTCCTCTCCCTCACTCTTGGCCACTATACCCAAAATGACCCAAAAAAATTCAAACTCTTTTTTTTTTTTTTTTTTTTTTCTAGAGCAAAACCGAACTCCCCTAAGTAAAAGCCCTATGAAAATTTTGATTTTTCTCTCCTCTTTCTCTCTTCCTTGGCTGCTGATTTTCAAGAAGAAAATTGGCAAGAACCTGCCCAAATTTTGAATAAAAGTGAATAGCAACCACCCCTATTTATAGAGGTTGAAAACTTTGCTAAATTGCTTAAAAACCCCTAAAAAAATTAAAATTGCACAATGGGAGGGTGAGGTGGCCGGCTGTCTACTTGGAGGGCAAGGCAAGATGACCTCATCTTGGTGACATCATCTAGGTGACATCACATGCTTACATCACCAAATTTTCAAAATTTGCACTTTGGCCCCAAAAGTTAAAATTTTTGCATTTATGCCCTCTAGGTGGCCGGCCATGTCATCATGTTCTAGAGAGTTCTTGGCTTTCTTTCCAAGCTTATTTAATTCAATTATGATGTCATAAATTGAGCATAGGATGATGACATCCATACCAAGCCCCGTTTGGCTTTTCCTCAATATTCAGTACATTTTTTCGCTACACAGATATTTCTAATACTGTGTTTGCTTAAACACTGTATTTTTATTCTGTACTACAGTCCAAAATTTATCTGTGTAAAAATGGACAGTATAAATTTTTTTTTCTTATTTTTCCGAGCCCTTTCTGTCTTTAATCATCACTAGTTGTGCTTGATTTTTCTAAGGTGGTCTCATAGCTTATTCTAGCTTATTCGTCCGTAAAGACGGTTTTCTGCCGTGTAATTTCCATACTGTTTAATTATACTGCAGTATCATCTTAGTCAACTTTGGTCAAACCTTGACTGGAATAAAAAAAATCAAAATTCCTATTTTGCCATTTTCTCCAAAGGGTCTCATATTTGCCTAAGCAAACTATTGTTGAGTCTCGTAACTAATTAACGAGAATTCAAACATGTACTGTTACTCCACTCTGATCATGATTAAGACTTAGGTTGTCCTTGTTTCAAAGGAAATCTAAAATCATCAAAATTTCGGGTATTACAATGTAAATAGATAAGCGAAGATATAAGAAGCAGAAGGTGTCATCAAGTCATATATCTCCAGGACTCATTAGGAATTAGGAATCTTTTAAAGAAGAAAAGAAAACAACACTGGCCACCCACGTGCTCAAATTCTTGGAATGACTAAAAATAAATAAAAAATAGTAGGAGGTGGTTATATTAAACTCCTTATAAGGTTTGGTAATGACTAGTAGATTGGGCACGTGCCTTTGTTTTGTTTTGTTTTATTTGTTTGTTTTTGTTTTTGTTTTGTTGTTTTTTTTAAATGGTAATTCTTTTTTTTTTTTAATCTTTATTTGTAGCTATTTCTCTTACAGTAAAGACAATCAACGATTTAAAAAGAATCTTGCAAAATAGTACTTGAGAAAAAGAATTTTTGGAACTACAAGAAATTTGTTTTCCAAATTTGTAAAACATTAAGTCTCCATACAATTTTTTTTTTCTTTATTTTTCGGGGATCCTATCTCCGATGGATTATTATCATTTTTTGTTAATTAGGTGTGGGGGATTCTAAACTCTTCACCTTTTGATAAAATCAGATATAAAATTACTATTAGATTATGCCTATAGTCACGATTATTATCAAATTATAGATAAAGTACCACGAGGTTTAGCAAAAAAAGAGAAAGAACGCATACCATAATAAAAAATAAAATTGTTTTTTTTTTTTTTTTAAATTTTGAAAACAGAGTCCATTTATTTGATATAAATAGGGATGTTTATTTACATTTTTTTAAGGGATATTTTTGACCAGTCAAGGAACTAAAGAGCACGAAAAAAAAAAGAAGCCTTATACTATCCCCAATCTCTCTCTCATGTATCATTTTCTGAACGAAAAAGCATAGTAATCATAAACATCAGTTTCAAAAAGCATAAAAATTCAATCATAAACCTACACATGACAGTTAATTAAATAGTATGACTAGCATGTTAATTGAGTATCCATACTTTATATATGTTTATTTATAGAAGTGTAAAAAGAAGAAATTTTAATAGGTGACTCATTCCTTTAGAAGCATGTGGTGGAAAGAGAGTAGAGTAATACGCGTTGAGAGAGGATAAGATCAATTAACGAGTGCGGTGGTGCTTCAGCCAAAACAAAACAAAACAAAACAAAACAAAACAAAGCAAAAAAAAAAAAAAAAACACAAAAACAAAAAAACAAAACGAGTGCGGTGGTGGCCAACATTTTTTATATGGCTTTGATTACCAAAGTTTTTTTTTGGTTAGTTTGTCGTCCTTATGCATGTAATACCTAGTTTTCCGACATCATGATCTCTTGTATAGAAAGTCAAACTATACCATGAAGGTATTTATGAAAAAACCTGGTTAAGGGTTTTTATTGTGTTTTGTGAGCTCTTATGATCTTATGAGACTCAAAAATGATTTCTTAGTTAAGCATGTGACTTTTTAAGTAAAAAGGAGTAAAAATTGCTATGATTTTATGTTGGTCAAAGTTTGACCAAGAACGTCGACGGTTGACCAAAAAGTCAACTATTGACCAAAGAAGTCAAATCTTGACAAGAAAGTCAATGGTTGACAAGAGAGTCAATGGTTGACCAGCAAAGTCAAAGAAATGACGGTATGGTAATGTAACTAGTAGTATAGAAATTATACTGTGAAAAACCATTTTTACGGATAGAATAGTATGATTAAGATTCAAAACCACCATAGAAAAATCAAGCACATTAATTAGGATATCAATGGCCAAATGGCTTCAAGTTATAAGAAAATTTTTATACAGTTCATTTTTACACTGATAAATTTTGGACTGTAGTTCAGTATAATAATACTGTGCATTAGTGAGCCCAGTATTAAAGATATCTGTATTAGCTTAAAAATGGACTGTATAATAAAAAAAAGGAGCAAACAAGCCTTAAGAGGCTTACATCATTACACTTTTAAATTATGACATCATAAGCTTAATTAAACAAAATTTGGAAAGAAATTTTGGAGGCTTCTAGACCAAGCTTGGCCGGCCACCTATGCACTCTTTTTGTGCAAATCCTTGCTTCTTCAAGGACTTATTGGCAATTTTAAGAAGTTTCCCACACCTATAAATAGAGGTGTTGGGGTGGTCATTTTATTCTCAAAAATTGGAAAATCTATCAAAACTATACCCATTTTTCTCCTCACAAAATCCGAACTTGAAAGGCCAAGAGAGAAGAAAGAAAATCAAAACCCAAAGGGGGAAATCTAAGGGGAGTGGTCGGTTTTGAGTTAGAACACAAGGAAAGTTGGACAAAAAATTTTGGTACCCATTAAGGCCAAAGGGCCGGTTGTGGGGGAAGAAAAGAGAGACGAAGAAAGGTGAGGAAAAAGTGAGTGAAGCAAGGTTCAAGAGGCCGGTTTTGGTGTGGAGCAAAGCTAGGAGGTTGAAAAACTTTGGAACCCATCAATCAAGGTGGTGGCCGGTTGTTGGAGAAGTCAGGAAAAGGGAGAAAAAAGCTTTGGTCTAGCAAGCCAAACCTTTGGGTGGAGCAAGGTATAATTTCTTGACCCTAAGCTTCTCAATTCAAGTTTCAATTGAGAAATTTAAATGTATTTCAAGTGGGTCTGTAAGAGCATAAGCTCAATTTAAGTTCTTGCCCTAGATTTGATTTGTTAGGTCTTGTGCTTGGTTGTTAGGGTTTATGGTTGGTTTTGAATGCTTGCATGAGTTTAGGGTTTTTATGCTTGATAATTATGATGATGTATGTTCCTAATTTTGTTAGATGACAAAACTTGGTGTTAGATATACACTGCATGATTGACCTTAAGCTCTCGGTTGCTGCCGATTGAGGTAGGGTGCACGATTAGGACGTAAAATCAATTTAAGCAAGAAAACTGCCAGTTCGGGTGGTAACTGACCAGTTTTCTGGAAACCCGATTTTGAGGCCTTTAGAGGCCCAATTAGGCAAAACATAAAACATGAAAGTTGTAGAGAATGATTTTTCCTAGGGGGTAACGTGGATAGTTTTCCAAAATAAGGCTTCAACGGCCTCGGTTTATATAAAAATATGAGCCTGACCGTGCCCAGGATTCATGCACGGCCAGGTGGGTTTAACAGGGAATATGAACACGTTAATGTCCGAACTGGGTTTTCCTCAAAACATGAAAGTTGTAGGATTTTTTTGAAAGCTAAAACTTTCGTGAAGAAAACTTTTTCAAATTCGGTTTGGATTTTTAAATTAAATTAGATTTCAAAAACTGTGCAGGAAATAGGGAATTCCTGTACATGATTTCTAAAAACAGTGCAGGAAAAGGGCATTTCTGCACATACACAGATAAATTGACAATGTGAAACTGTTCCAAAGGCAGTTTCCAATAGTCAATAATTTTTAACAAATCCTACTCTATGATTTCAAAATTTCAAAGTTAAACAAAGGATTTTTATACATAAAATATAAGGTTTTTCTAAAAGAAAGTAAAAAAAAAAAAAAGGGTTTTTGAACCAAAGTTAAAATAATCCGATTAAGGTAAGTTTAAACCCTAGGGTTACTTAACGTAACCAAGTAGGATAACATGAGATCAAGTAAGGGGTATATAACTAAAGTTATATATAGATGTTGGTTATATTACCAACATTTCTAACCCTTACTTTCATATGATAACAAAAGATAGAACGCGATAGTGTCCTGACGGGATCAAGCTCGACATCGGACACAGCAAACGCAAATAAGGTAAGTACAGCTCTGCCTACAACATAGGCTTTGTTGTGTATACTTGCCTAAGTATGTTTGATAAATATCATATGAAGTATGCTATGTGCTATGAAATGTTATGCAATATGCTATGTGCTATGAAATGTTATGAACGTATGCTATGAATGTATGCTATGAACGTATACTATGAATGTATGCTATGATATATGCTATGAAGTATGTTAAGATATGAGTTATGTTAAGGTTATGGTATGATTAAGATACGATTATGATTTAATTGTGTGAAACATCACGATGCATGTTCACCAATTAATAAGAATAAGATCAAGATATGGGACAATGAAAGTTATGATGACAAGCAAGCTTGCCTGTGTCGTACCGACCCGCGTTAGGTCGGGTTGGACTATGGTTTGAGTTGGAAATGGACTGGCCGCCCCAACCACTCCATAGTTGCGCGCCCGGTACGGACACTTATGTTATGGAGCCCATAAGTTAAGATAAGTTAAGAAAGTATGTTATAAAGAATAAGAAAGCATAAAGAAGCATAAACGGATCATGCATGATTATATTATGTCATGCTATGCTATGATATGTTATGCTATGGTATGTTATGGTATGCTATGGTATGTCATGATATGTAGGGTATGTTATGATGTGTATTGGTATTTATATTAATGTTATGGTTATGCGGTGTCACGGTATATAATACACTACTACAAAAAGTATATTACACGACGGAGATTACACGACGGTTCTTTGTAAACCGTCGTGTAAAGTCGTACTTTACACGACGGTTCTTTGAAACCGTCGTGAAAAGTGCCACGCGAGGGACTTTACACGACGGTTCCAAAGAACCGTCGTGTAAAGTCTGACTTTACACTACGGTTCCAAAGAACCGTCGTGTAAAGTGCCTCGCGGAGCAACTTTACACTACGGTTCCAAAGAACCGTCGTGTAAAGTCCGACTTTACACTACGGTTCCAAAGAACCGTCGTGTAAAGTCAGACTTTACACTACGGTTTCAAAGAACCGTCGTGTAAAGTGCCTCGCGGAGCAACTTTACACTACGGTTCCAAAGAACCGTCGTGTAAAGTGTCTCGCGGAGAAAACTTTACACTACGGTTCCAAAGAACCGTCGTGTAAAGTCCGACTTTACACTACGGTTCCAAATAACCGTCGTGTAAAGTGTCTCGCGGAGAAACTTTACACTACGGTTCCAAAGAACCGTCGTGTAAAGTCCGACTTTACACTACGGTTCCAAATAACCGTCGTGTAAAGTTCCTCGCGGAGCAACTTTACACTACGGTTCCAAAGAACCGTCGTGTAAAGTGCCCCCGCGGGGCCACTTTACACGACGGTTTATTGAAACCGTCGTGTAAAGTCCGACTTTACACGACGGGTTTTAATAACCCGTCGTGTATTCCTAACTTTTTTACCCTTGCAGCAGCCCTCATTTCATCTCATTACAGATCTATCGCGCAGCCGCGAAAAAACATCACAGACACTTGCGAAACCACGTCTCCGCCATTACGAAACCAACACTCGCGTATATTGAATATTTGTAAGTATTGTGATTATTACTTACTCTTCTTTTTATTTATTTGATTTTTATAGACGATTTATTGTAGATGTCAAAAATGGTATATATATATATATTCTCTTTTTTTCTTTTTCGGTATGATTAGTTGTTGACTATACGTTGTGTTTTTAAATGCAAAAACTTGATTATTGAATAATTTGTATGATAAATTTAATATCGATTTAGGGGTTCTTGGAAATGGATCGAAAATGGATGTGGGCTAATAGATTGACTAGAAAATATCGAGATGGGATTGAAGAATTTTTGTCATTTGCGGAAACTCACATGAAGAATAATAAGATTCGATGTCCTTGTGTGGATTGTGGAAATCATAGATCTCATCCAGTTGATGAAGTTAGAAGACACTTGCTTGCGCGTGGGATTATTTGTTCGTACCAAACGTGGTATTTACACGGTGATGAATGTGTTTTAATCCATCATCGAACAACAAAGCGAAAGAAGATGTTGTTGAGGAAGTTGTAGGAGATAATTTGTTTGATATGGTTAATGATTTGGAAGAACAGTTTGTGCATCGTCCGGAGTTATTTGAAGCAATGATGAATGATGTCGAGATGCCCTTGTATGAGGGGTGTAGTAAATATACGAAATTGTCCGCATTGGTCAAATTATGGAACATGAAAGCATCGGGAGGGTGGACAAATTCTAGTTTCACGGCTCTTTTACAATTTCTAAGAGAGGTTCTACCGGTTGATAATAAAATACCCGCTAGTATGTACGAAGCTAAGAAGACGTTGAGCACTTTGGGAATGGAATATGAAAAAATTCATGCATGTCCAAATGATTGCGCCCTTTACCGAAATGCGTACGAGGATTTGGATGAATGTCCGGTTTGTAAGGAGTCAAGATGGAAGAAGGGCAAGAAGCCAACGGATGGCAGCAAAGGTGTGCCGGCAAAGGTGTTATGGTACATTCCTCCGGCACCGCGTCTACGGCGTTTATTCCGTAATGCCGAGCATGCCAAGAATTTGACTTGGCACCATGATAAACGTGTTGAAGATGGTATGCTTAGACATCCAGCCGATGCACCACAATGGAAGACCTTTGATGCCGATCATCCTAAATTTTGTGCGGAACCACGGAACCTACGTCTTGGCTTGTCGGCGGACGGAATTAACCCACATGGTAATATGAGTAGTAGGCATAGTACTTGGCCCGTCATACTTGTCAACTACAATCTCCCTCCGAAATTGAGCATGAAGCGAAAGTTCTTGATGTTGACCTTATTGATATCTGGTCCTCAACAACCAGGGAATGACATTGATGTGTACTTAGCACCACTAATCGATGATCTAAAGAGCTTATGGGAAAAGGGGATCGAAGTTAGAGATGCTTACCGTCAAGAGACATTCACACTCCGTGCAATGTTGATGTGGACAATCAATGACTTTCCTGCTTATGGAAATCTATCTGGTTATTCAGTCAAGAGTTCTATCGGTTGTCCCGTTTGTATGAAAGAAACATCCTCCATCCGATTGAAGAATGGTAAGAAAACCGTTTACCTTGGTCATAGGAGATTCTTACCACAAAATCATCGATACCGCAAACAGAAAAAGGCTTTCGATGGCAAAACGGAAGAAAGAAACCCTCCCGGGTTTTGACCGGCGAAGACGTTTATGAGATGGTTAAGGATTTGAAAGTGGTGCTCGGGAAAAGAAAACGGCGTAACAATGATCCCGTGGTAGACGGCCCTTGGAAAAAACGGTCAATCTTCTACGAACTTCCATATTGGAGGACACTTTTTGTTCGTCATTGCTTGGATGTGATGCATATTGAGAAAAACGTGTGTGAATCAATAGTGGGCACGTTGCTAGACATTCCCAATAAGAGCAAAGATGGTGAGAAGGCACGGTTGGATCTTAAGGAATTGAAGATCCGACTTAACTTGATCCCTACGAAGAAAGGGAATGCAACTTACTTACCTCCGGCGAAGTACACACTATCAAGACAAGAAAAAAGAAAGCTTTGTGAGTGGCTCGCTTCTGTAAAAGTGCCCAACGGGTATTCTTCCAACTTGAAAAGGTTGGTGTCTATGAAGGATCTGCGGCTGATTGGCATGAAATCACATGATTGTCATATCTTGATGCAACAGTTATTACCGCTGGCGTTGCGAGGAGTTTTAACGAAGGACGTGAGATTCGCAATTACCAAGTTATGCTCATTTTTCAACTCGATATGCTCTAAGGTAATAGATCCATTGACACTAGATTCGCTACAATTAGAGTTGGTTAAGACTTTGTGCTTGCTTGAAAAGTACTTTCCACCCTCATTTTTTGACATAATGATTCATCTAACGGTGCACTTAGTCCGGGAAGTGAAGCTATGTGGACCGGTTATACTTGAGATGGATGTATCCTTTTGAAAGGTACATGAAGGTTTTGAAGGGTTATGTCAAGAACCGAAATCGGGCAGAAGGATGTATAGTAGAAAGCTACATTGCAGAGGAATCGGTTTGAATTTTGCTCCGAGTATTTGTCCACCGCGGAGGCGATTGGGTTGCCGAAAGACTACAAACTTTGACTGGAAAAGACTATCCGTCGGCGTTCCATCGCAGGTAAATCGATGTGAATGGGAGAAAGCTTGTCTCTATACTTTACATAATAGGGTTGAAGTTGAGCCTTTTATCGAGCTTCACCTACAGGAAGTAAGAGATAAATATCCAAGAAGAGGACGAAATGAAAAGTTGATACACGATGACCACAATCGGACGTTTCGTCTGTGGCTACGCAGCCATGTTTTTCAGAAGGACGGCTGTTCGCAAGAGTTAATGAAGCTCGCTAGAGGTCCGTCGACGATTGTTACACGGTATACATCGTACTTCGTCAATGGTTATACATTCTACACTCGCGAAAGAGATGAGAAGCATCCCGTTCAAAATAGTGGTGTTAGTATCCGTGCTAAGGCAATGCATATTTCATCTGCAAAGGACAAGAATCCAGTTTATGGAACTATGAACTACTTCGGTTTCATTGAAGATATTTGGGAACTCGATTACTGTGGTTTACATGTAGCACTCTTTAAGTGCAAATGGGCAGACAATAACTATGTAAGGATTGACAGTGATGGCATCACAGTTGTAGACTTTAGACGATTGGGATACAAAAATGATCCATTCATTATGGCATCACAAGCAATCCAAGTATTTTATACAACGGATCCCAGCAATGCAGAGTTGTCCTTAGTTGTGCAGATGAAGCCAAAATTGTACCGTGACGGGCAAGAAGATGAGGAAGATTGCTCCGACATTCCATCTTTCACACAGGGAATGCCACCGGTTGAGGAGATTGACGAATTCGATGATGATGTTTCACACTTGGTTCGACCAGATATTGAATGGACACGTGTTGAGGCAGCAAAGAGAAAAAGAAAAAAACGTGAACATTATGCCATTTAGTGTGTACAAGTACATTAATTAATTTCTATTGTAATTCATCATGATCTATACCATCTTTACTTTGTTATGTTGATTGGTACGTATATACATATATTTAATATTAAATATAAATCAGGTTTAATGCAACAGTTTGCGTAATTTTTTGTGTACAACACAGTAGTATGAGTTCGTCTGAATGTGGTGCCAAATTTCAAAAAATTTTCAAAATTTTTTTAATATTACACCATATGATTACACGACGGGCCCCCATGGGCCCGTCGTGTAGTAAGATCTTAAACGACGGTCCCAGGGACCGTCGTTTAACTATGTGATTACACGACGGGCCCCCATGGGCCCGTCGTGTAATAGCTCTTAAACGACGGTCCCACGGACCGTCGTTTAATCTCCCAATCTTTGGGGAGATTAAACGACGGTCCCTGGGACCGTCGTTTAACCATGCAATTATACGACGGGCCCATGGGGGCCCGTCGTGTAATCTCCCCAGATGTGGGGAGATTACACGACGGGCCCCCATTGGCCCGTCGTGTAATAGCTCTTAAACGACGGTCCCAGGGACCGTCGTTTAATCTCCCAAACTTTTGGGGAGATTAAACGACGGTCCCTGGGACCGTCGTTTAACCATGAAATTACACGACGGGCCCATGGGGGCCCGTCGTGTAATCTCCCCACATCTAGGGAGATTACACGACGGGCCCATGGGGGCCCGCCGTGTAATCTCCCCACATCTAGGGAGATTACACGACGGGCCCATGGGGGCCCGTCGTGTAATCCACGTATTACACGACGGGCCTTGTAAGGCCCGTCGTGTAATCTTCCGAATCTGGGAAGATTACACGACGGTCCCAATGGGCCCGTCGTGTAATCTCCATAATTTTTTGAAGATTACACGACGGGCCTCTCGGGCCCGTCGTGTAATAGTCAAAAAATTTTGAACTTTTGTTTTTCGAATTCCGCGCGCAAACTTATTACTTAAATACAACTTCCTCTCTCATTTTCTTTCCACATACCTTCTCATTTCTCTAAACTCTCTCTAAATTTCTCAAGAACCCACTTCCTCCTCCAATCCGCCGCCTACTCCGACGTTGCCGCCGCCGTCGCCGCCGTGTCGCCGCCGTCGCCTCTTTCAAGGATTTTTGGTGTTATAGTGTTAATTCATCTTCAAAGACAAACAAGGTAAGTTCATATACAAGTTAAATTAAATTTGGGATTTTGTCTTGTTTTTTGTAACTAAAGATGCATTTTTTAGCATGGGTGTTTTAGTTTTTATTATGCTCTTTCTATATTAATGGTTTGTAAGTGGTTTTCACACTTTACATGCACATGAATTTTTCCCGCCCACCAGATGCTCGATGAAATGTCAACTAGAGTTTTTACATGAATAAAATGAAATTTTACATACACTTATGGGGCGCCCTTGGGCTGGCGCCCGTGTGGTGCGCCTAGCGCCCTTGGGCGCCAGGCGCCCGTGTGGGGCGCCGAGGCGCCCTTGGGCGCCAGACGCCCTTGTGGGGCGCCAGACGCCCTTGGGCGCCAGGCGCCCGTGTGGGGCGCCGAGGCGCCCTTGGGCGCCAGGCGCCCGTGTGGGGCGCCGAGGCGCCCTTGGGCACCAGGCGCCCGTGTGGGGCGCCAGACGCCCTTGGGCGCCAGGCGCCCGTGTGGGGCACTGAGGCGCCCTTGGGCGCCAGGCGCCCGTGTGGGGCGCCAGACGCCCTTGTGGGGCGCCAGACGCCCTTGGGCGCCAGGCGCCCGTGTGGGGCGCCGAGGCGCCCTTGGGCGCCAGGCGCCCGTGTGGGGAGGCCAGGCGCCCTTGTGGGGTGCCGAGGCGCCCTTGTGGGGCGCCAAGGCGCCATTGGGCGCCTTCCGCCCGTGTAGGGCGTCTACATTTTGTATATTATTTTTTATTTGTGCCAACATAATAACAATTTAAAAAAATAGAAGAAAAAACTTTAAATACCAATTAACTTAATTTTTGTTTTTTATTTTTTGCCAATAAATGTAGGTGAACGAATACAATGGAAAATTCGAAAAAGGGACGAGCACGAAGGAGAAACCCGATGGATCCCACTGTTGAGGGCAAGCGAAGGGCAACAATAATGAAACGCGTCCATATGGCAAGGAAAAGAGGTGAACGAATTCAAGTCACGTTTGACGAGAAAGGACAACCGGAAGGGAAGCACGGTGACGAATTGATGAGCTGGATTGGCGTGCTCGCTCGAGAGCACGTTCCAATATGGATTCAAGATTGGAGATCTCGTGATTTAGACGAATTGAAAGAAATTATTTGGAAAGAAACTGTTACTTCTTTTACCGTGGAAGAAAGCTTCCGGACCGCTTGTTTAAAATCATGTGGTGAGGCTGCAAGGAATTTTCGGTATGATCTGTACAAGACATTTGTCGAGGATTTTAGAAATGAAGAAAGTGTGTGGACACGGCCGCAAAAAGTGATTGACAACTACCCCCAATATTGAAGAAGAGGATTGGATGAAATTCGTTCAGTATAGAACGTCCTCGCAATTCCAACAACTATCTGATCGTGGAAGCGAAATAAGGACAAACAACGAATACGCATCAAGAGGAGGCCGAGACGGATATAGGAAGCTCGACCAGGAAATGGTATGTCAATAAATTTTGTTTGTACTAAATCGTATCCTATTTATACTAACGATGTTAATTACAGTTTAAGAAGACTGGGAAATGGGAAAAAAGAGATGGTTTGTGGCTAGAGCAACAGACAGCCGCAGATGGAGAGTTGAAAGATCCAGCATGTCAAAAAGTTAGCGAGATGATAATAAGTTTACTAACTAACAATATTTTCTTCATGGCTACAATACGCACTTACAACACTTTTGCTTAAATGATTTCTGTTAATAATCTTGTAGATGGAGTACAACACACAGGCGAGCCAAGGCACTTTCGAGTCAGTTGGCACTAATGATGTATTGTCGCAGGCATTATCTAGACCCGAACACAAAGGCCGTGTCCGTGGCCAATCAAAGTTCGTAAAGCCGTCTCAGTACTTTAACATAAGTCGAAGTTCGAATAAAAACAATGAGGCCTTTCAATCAATGCAACGGGAAATAGAAGAATTAAAGGCGTTGGTGCGTGGTCTATGTGCGAACAAAGATGTGGAGCCGTCGGTTGATCCCAAGAATGTGCCAACCGTAGACCAACACAACAGCTTTAAGGCTAGTTGCTCTGCCCAAGAAAAACAACATGGAGTTGCTGAGCCGCCAACCATGCCTGTCGAAAGTCAGGAGTGTAAGCTCTATACCTTCGATGAAGTTCAGGGTGGACAGTTGCTTGTTGCGTTAGGAAGAGTATGGCTCGAGAGCCTCCCCACCGATACGGTGCATGGGATTCCACTGGGGGAAGGGAACGTGCGAGTGTCAATCAACGTTCCAAAATTAAAAAAAACACCATTACCTATACCGACGTACGACGCAGCCACTGTGGAGGATGCTGTTAATGGGTTTGTTGCTTGGCCTAAAAGTTTAGTTGAGCTCGACATGAGTATGAACAAGGCGAGTCGAGGGCCTAGTCACGTTCCCGACCCAGCAGCTGGCAACAAAAAACGGCAAAAAACGGCTGGAAAGAAAGCGATCGACTCTCGAACTGAGGTACAACAAGGTGCGCAAGAACAAAAACTCGTGTTCGACTTTAATAACATGAACAAGGCAATGAAGCCTTTGGCTTTTTATACACATAGTTGCATGCGTCAAGGTAATCAGATTGAGGGTCCCAATACCAGCCACGATTATGGGTTTTGATATGCCTGTCTTTCTGAGCTTTGAAGATATTTTTGAGTTCTTTAATTTACAAGAAATCAGTGCGAATTGTATATTAGTCTACATGAGGTACGGCATTCTTTATCTTAAATTTTCTTTTTATCTGGAAAATCTTCTATATTTCATGTAGAGTAACATTTTTGATATGGTTATGCAGATATTTGGAGGAACTATGTAGAATTAACGGCCAAGCTGAGAAGTTTGTGTTTGTGTCTCCAAGCTTGATCTCACCGGTGAGAACAGATACTGAAGATGCTGGCATGAGAGAGCGAGCCGACAATCTTATCAGCTTTTTGCGTGACGCACCCAAAGGACGGCTTTATCTTGTGCCACATAACAGAGGGAGACATTGGGTTTTGGGTGTCATTGACCCATGGGAGGACCTCGTCCTTTATTTTGATCCTCTTCGGGAGAAGAAACGCGACGATTTTACTGAGCTAATGAACATGTAAGTCAATTTGAACATGATATTTTTTTTAATCTTAATTATAGGCATCTTAATTAGTTTGAATTTTACCAATTTGCTAGGGCCCTAACGGATTGGAAGATTACGACCGGAGAAGGGATTAGAAGGAGACGAGACTGTAAAACCAAAATCTCGAACCGTCCTTGTCCTCTCCAAGAGGGAAGTGTTGAATGTGGTTATTTTGTTTTAGGTTTTATGAGGGATATAGTGATGAATGGAATTGACGCACTTGAAAGTAAACAATTTTATACTTCTGAGGATTTGGATCTGATTAGGGGAGAATGGGCTAGCCATGTAATGGATTTCATTAATTATGATGTATAAACTTGTAATTTAATAGTTGGAGTGTATTTTTAGTTTGATTAATGAAGATAATACTTGGATCGTGTATTGGATAACATACAGATTAGGCCACCCGTGGGAAAAATTTTTTTTTTTGACGATTACACTAGAGGCCCGTCGTGTAATCCCCCCAGATCTGGGGAGATTAAACGACGGGCCCCCATGGGCCCGTCGTGTAGTAACAGATTACACGACGGGCTCATGGGCCCGTCGTGTAAATTGAAGGATTACACGACGGGCCCTTGGGCCCGTCGTGTAATCGTTGCTATTACACGACGGGCCCAAGGGCCCGTCGTGTAATCTCCCAAGATTTGGGAAGATTAAACGACGGGCCCTTGGGCCCGTCGTGTAATCTTTGCTATTACACGACGGGCCCAAGGGCCCGTCGTGTAATCTCCCAAGATTTGGGAAGATTAAACGACGGGCCCTTGGGCCCGTCGTGTAATCTTTGGAAGATTAAACGACGGGCCCTTGGGCCCGTCGTGTAATCTTTGCTATTACACGACGGGCCCAAGGGCCCGTCGTGTAATCTCCCAAGATTTGGGAAGATTAAACGACGGGCCCTTGGGCCCGTCGTGTAATCTTTGTTATTACACGACGGGTCACATGGGCCCGTCGTGTAATCTCACCCCAGTTGGTAGATTACACGACGGGCCCCATGGGGCCCGTCGTGTAATCTATGGGCTTATGACAGATTACACGACGGTTCATTCCAAAACCGTCGTGTAATGTTATTTATTTTGCTCAACCACATAACTGTTTACCGGGATTACACGACTGTTGGAAAACCGTCGTGTAAAACTAAGATACGACGACAGTAATGAAACCGTCGTGTTATCTTCCACGACGCTGGCTTACACGACGGTTAAGGTACCGTCGTGTAAACTTTACACGACGGTTAAAGCCCGTCGTGTAATCCTACTTTTCTAGTGGTGATAGTTGTACTTGCTGAGCGAAATCTCATTGTCTTACGTCTATGCTGTAGGTAAACAACCTGTCAGCAACTGTTGATACAAGATGGAGAAGTGTGGCCTGGCGAACTGTGAAACGTGGGAAATTATGCCGCTACGCGTTTTGTTCTTTTATATGTTATCTTATGTATATTATTTACGCCCAAACAACTTTTTTTAGTAGACGTTATTTTTCTACATATGTATTCGTGTGTTAATCGCGCCGTATAAAAAAAAATTTCCACTGTTTATGTTAAATAAGTAAGTACGAAAAGTATGTATGTATGGTCGTTACAATGCAAATGAGAAAACGTAAGGAAGAGGTGTTAAAAAATACATATATATATATATATATATATATATATAGGAAAAAGAAATAAGAAGAGGGAAAATTGATAAAAATAGAATAAGTGAAGAATGGAAAACTTATACGATACCTTAGGGCTTAGGTTATGAAAGAAGAAAGCTAACAATAAGTTATTCGAAATATGAGAATATAGTAAAGAAAAGGAAAGAAGAATAAGAGAGAAGGAAGAAATAAAAGGGGGAGAGTTAGAGCTTGGAAGGAGATAAAGGAATTTTAAAGTTCTATAGCTTGAAATCGCTCATATATGTCTTTAAACGTAATTGTGATACTGCATTTTATAATCTTTACGGTTTCTTTTATATGAAATTTGTAGGCTTTTGTTTGATAAAAGTTTTATTTATTTGAGTATTAAGACAAATTTGAAGATATATAGTTGAAAAAACTAGTTTGACGTGTAAAGCTCTAAACTCATATGTCCAATAGAGTACTCACGAATGAACATTCTCACATTTGTTAGTTTATGTTAATTAATTAAGGTTGTCATGAATCTGAGAAACTATAGGACGCTACTAGACTGACCAACGAACAATCTCAAATTCTTGAAAGTCACCTTCGAGTTATATATTAAAAAGAAATATGATTTTATATTACTACTAAGCTTAATTATACCAAACAAAAGATATTTTTTTTTATATACTTTCGTAAATCATATAAAAACAATGAGAAAAAGGATCTATTTTTCTTCGATTTTTCTTATTTGGGTTATCGATTACTTTTTGTTTTTTTTTTTTCCCTCTCCTTTATGCCAAACACGCCATTACTGATGCACCACTTGATATAGCACAGTACTATTGTCAAATGGTGATAGAATTGATGATATCTCAAGCATTCAATATCCTTATAGTAAATTTGCATGCATGTTAAACAAAACCCTCTACATGAATACACACATATATATATATATACATATTGATATACAAGTATATATATAGTCTAATAAATTCTAACAGTAGTTAACGCATCATCCTATCATGCACTTTTATTAATTATTAGGTAAATAACTCCTTTGATCCCTGAATTATTTAAGAAGATGTCAATTGGCCTCTAAATCCCCTTTTTTTATTTTTTTATTGAAAGATCCGCAAAACAATCCTTTTCTTTAAATGACGATAAAATTCAGATGGCAACCCACTGCAACTCACAAATTTCTAATGAATTTACAAAACTAACCTAAAAATAATTAATTACAACTAAAAAAAAATCATAAAATCATACTTCGACCAAACTAATAATAATAAAACACACATAAATCCATCCTCCTAGATCTTTTCTTCTCCAACCGAGACACGCAAATATCAAACTTGAAAAATACAGAGATTCAATGGCATAAGGAAATCGTAGATTTGCTGATTCTGTGACCTAGGCTGCAGTAAATGGTGGCTTGCTGCGAGAGGTAGGGGCTCGCGAGAATGAGCTGTATCTCACGGTGTCTGGGCTCACGACGAGGGGGGTTCACAGTGGCACGAAGGGGCAGAGGTGAGCGGCGGCTTGAGCTTGCGATGGGAGGTTCACGCCAGCTAGAAGAGACTCGCCACAACAAGCTCGATCTCACGGCGACCGAAGCTCGTGACCGGGATGGGTTCGCCGCGGCACAGGGAGGGCTCGAACCGGTAGGCTTGCCGGGGGGGCGGGGTTTTCGAGTGCTGGGGAAAGGGATGGGTTTTACATATTTGCTGAGAAATTAGGGTTTGGCCGTTAGGGGAAGGTGACGAGAGAGAGTCAGAGAGAGAATTAAGTACTCAGGCCTTGTTTGGTCATGAGTTTAGTTTAAACTAAACTGTACTTTTTTCATCATGTTTTTTGTCTTTTTCCTCAAAAAGTTGTTTGTCTTTTCTGAAAATTCAAAAAAATTCAAAAAAATTTACTATTTAAACTTACAAATCTTAACTCAAACTTACACACCAAACACCCCCTCAGTTTTTTTTTTCTTTCTTAATTTTAATTTTAATAATTGTTTTATCAAACAAAAACCTTAATTTATCACGTTCTTTTACCAAAATGCTCTCAACTAGAGGCATGTGCAGCTCACTTAGGCCAAAACTGTTCATTTTTAAATGGCTGTTAGGGTTTTTCCCTTATTTGTATTATTTTAAAGAGTTTGGGATCTTTCAATCAAAAAAATTTTAAGGACCAATAATTGGCACCTTCTTCAATAATTCAAGGACTAGAGGAGTTATTTATCTTTAATTGTTAGGTAGAATTTATGGTGTTAAGTTACCATATTAAAGTTTCTTCAATAAAGTCATGTAGACAGCGATAGGGGAAAAGTCCCACACCTAATGTTGATTAATTGTCCCTTCTGGCCCAATTTAAGCTAAATACCTATATGCATATGTTAAATTGTGACAAAATTTTTACGCAAAAAAAAAAAAAAAAAATTTGTGGGATCAAAATATTGTCCCGAAAGAAGATGCAATAGCCGCGTAACTAGTCTAGGTTCAAACCACACAGTTCACGTAGCTATTGCCTAACAACTTCACCAAATTACAGGGTAGGCGCTGTCTAGGTCGTACTTAAATCTTCTATTTAAATTTTTTTTTTTAAATTTTAAAATGATGTCGAAGCAATCACAATAGGTCTGTTTGAAGTGCCAATTGAAAATGGTGTTGCATCATCTAATTTTAAAATCATAATTTTATATCAAATTTTTTCTCTCTTTCATTTTTAAAAAACTTAAACTTTAAAATTCATAACTTTCTCATTTCAAAGTAGAATAAGATGATTTTTATGTCAAAATACTCATTATGATGAGATGAACAAGATAAGATCTATTTTTCATTTCTTTTCTGAACACTTCAAATTTTTGCAGAATTTTTTATATCACATAATTTTTTTAAAAGTATTCCTTGCAAACACACATTTCAAACTCAATTTTCAAAACATCATATTTAGATGTCCCCAAACGGACCCTTAATTAGTTATGTTTTGAATTGTAATATATTTTCTTGTTTAATAGTCACCATGTTTTTTAATAAAGAGGGAGACCGTGATAGAGCCGCCACCAGATCTCGCCGTTCTAAGGTCGCATCACCTCCGGTGGGCTTTTAGGAGGGGACGAACCAATTCGGAAGTTTAGGGGAAAAAAAAATCTGCTGCTTCCCCCTCAAATAAAAAACTCCATCTGACTATCCATTTCAAGTGACATCAAATAATAACCATTGGATTGATAACTACAAGTAGTGTTTCTTAAAAAAATTCTATCATAAACTTTCCCTTTAATAAATAACAAAATAGAGTAATTTTTTTTTTTAGATATGACAAAATAAAGTAATTGATTAACATCAAAAGTAGGAAATACATCTCAACTAGATTAAGATCAAGTTTCTACTTTATATATCCCCACTAAAACCCACACTAACAAGATCATATATATTCCTCTTTAATGTACATCAATCATGAATTTCTATAGTTGAAATAAGAATATAAGAAAGGTTTTATATGTGGTAACATATACCATCTTACACTTGTAATTTTCTATTTAGAAACTTATAATAATTAGTTTATTTATATATAAATTCATATTTAAAATCTTGTAATATAGTAATTTCTTATTTAGAACTTTATTATATGGTAAAAGTTGAAAAACATTACAGTAAAATTACATGATTAGTAAAACGTATCAACAAAAAATTTACAAATGTCATATAGAGAGGGTGTCGGATAACAACCTCATCTTAAGAATATAAGAATAAATAATATAAGAATATTGCACCAAAAGGTAAAAAAAACAAAAAAAACAAAAAAAAATTACAAGAATACAATTAATATATACAAATAATCCAGAAAGCTAGCTAGCTGAACACTTTTTTACCAAAAAGAAGAAGAAGAAGAAGAAATATATACAAATAATCCAGAAAGCTAACTAGCTGAACACTTTTCTACCAACTAGCTAGCTAATTAATATTGCAGTCATGGCACAATATCTATATAACAGGAGCCTGAGTTTAACCTCGGCAACATTTGTTACTACGATGTCCAACCTCATTCGTGCTTTAACATTCGCAAGGAGCCTGAGTTTAACCTCGGCAACATTTGTTACTACGATGTCCAACCTCACTCCTGCTTTAACATTCGCTTTAGCCGTCTCTTTCAGGTACATATTTTAGACTCATTTACAAATTTATATATACTCTTTAATATCCAGTAAAATAATATTGATTTGATTTGTTATATATAGTAAGATAGATGAGTATTAGTAGTGTTCAAATGGTAAAGAACATTTTACCAATGAAATATCAAACATCCACTTTCCACCGTACTTAGTGTGAAAAATAGTATTGATAAATATAATTAATGGTACAAGAAGGGGATTTATGATGAACGGATAAACAAGAACAAATATTCCCACAAAATGTAAATGAGTTAATATATAAATGCGTATGAATACGTATATAGATAGCAAGTAGACAATAATTCCATTACTAAATTGAAGAACATGAAAGAAAAATAATTTCTGAAATGTGGAAAGAAATCTTTTAATTCTCATTGAGTTGAAACTGATAGTGATGGTTTTCTAAATCATCTAATACTTTATATATAAATATATATATATATATATATTTAGGAATTGTTTCTTATTCGGATTGCCGAACATGTAACTAGTTGATTTACATGTAATTTTATGTAAAATAATTTTTAATATTGTACTATTTAAACTACTAGTATAAGTAGCACGTATCATTAAAAAATATTATATCGAAATCAACTGGTTATTGCAAATAATATTCAAAAAGAAGTTCAAAGTACCATGTTACAAAGATGCGAGTATGAGATTATGACAAAACATAAATAACAAGAATGAACAATTAAGACTAAGGAAATTAGCACAAAATTAAGTTTAACAATCCCTTTTGATAGAAAACCTTTTGCTATTTATTATGATCTATTTCCTACCAGTTTAAATTTTTGGTCCCTTTTGATATTATTGCATTCTTCTTAATGTTGGGTTTTCTAATTACATTCTTCTTAATGTTGTAACATTTTGAGTTGTACTAGGATACAAAATAAGACAATTCATGTGGTAAGATTTAAAACTTAGAAGCAAAAATTTAAAAATTGTACTTAATTACTAATTATGCTCAATTATATGATGACAAAACCTAATTAGATGTAAGTATCCTTATAGTTATTAATTTGTGATAAATATGAAAGGAGATGTTAAGTCCATTCCTATTATATTTCTGCTTTTAGGGAAGTCCGTTCCAATTTATTATTAGTAGTTAGCAAATTCTAGAGTGCTAAAACTATAGAAGCTTGTATAATTACTATTTGTGGTCCTAATAACCTAATTTTAAATGTAAAAACATTTATAACACCATTATTAGCCACAATTTTTGTAAATACAAAAAGATATACTACTTATGTGGAAGTACATGGTCCATTCGTATTCGTAATTAAAAGGAAAATTTTGTAACAACAATAGAACATGTTTAAATTCTCTACTTACGGAGCCACCAATAACTAGGTAGGGGTTTAACTTACACCCTCTGAACTTTTCTTTTCTTCAATTTATTTATTAAAAAATATTTCACTTATCTCATTTTGTTTCACTAAAAATTCTTTATTCATGTATAAGCCTTCATAATATCTTTATACGCCCTCAATGAAAAAATAGACCTGCCCACATAAGTCAGCTGGCACATCATTGAACGCCAAAGAGCTGGTGCTCTTTCATCATATTTCTATATTATAAATATATGTCATTTGCGAGTAATAAGCCATGAACAATATTCGTATTTTCATTTCATTTTAACTTTAGAAATTAATCCCGTATTTCTCTCTCTCTCTCTCTCTATAGATCTAACTCTCTTTCTCTCTAGATTTCTCATCTGGTAACTAGTGGTGTGTATGGGGAGACAACATATTGGAGAGGCTTTGCATGGGCTAAAGCCAGCGTTGTTAATGGTGGTTGTTCAGTTTGCATTTGTTGGAATGAATGTGTTGTACAAACTGGCCTATAATGACGGAATGAATTTCAAGGTCATTGTTGCTTACCGCTATATTTTCTCCACTGCTTTCATTCTTCCCCTTGCCCTTTTCATTGAAAGGTACTATAATTTAAAACCATTTACTTCTCTTTCTCTTTATTTTCTCCTTATTTTTTCTTTTTTAAAAATAAATAAATAAATTTCCCATTTCTTCGGATAGCAGGAGTTTATAAACGTCAAAGACAATTAGTTTTTTTTTTTTTTTTTTTTTGAACTTGGTAGTCATACACCATCAGATGGAGTTAAATATAGTATTACTGCTTGACTATATCTACTATCATCGTTTTTTTTTTTTCCAATAAAGAAAGTTCATGTTTTCAGATAAGAGAGGAATTTTTTTCTTCCTTTGAAAAAATTTATTTTAAACGTTACACATGAAAAAGTTGAATATTAATAGGAAGGAATTAGTCAGTGAACCGGGTGTACAACGCCATTATTATGCTTACGTAGTACACCCATCCAATTAAAAATTGACATTTGGATGATTTGTTTATGTCAACCTTTTGTTATTAATTTTCTTTTTCCTAGTGTGTATCACATTAATTAATTCTTGAGTCAAATTTGTATAAATATATATATATATATGAAGTTAAAAAAAATCTTTATACATATACATATACTCACATCTTTCAAAAAATAAAAATAAATATAAATATACGTACACTGTAATACCTGGATTTTTTTGCGATATCATTATTTTCCTTTAAAGGAATTGAATGTATACCATGGAGGTATTTTTGAAAAAACTCGGTTAAGAATTTTCTTATATTATTAGGAGTTTTATGGTTCAATAAAACTCAAAATGGATTGCTTAGATTAGCAACGGCCTTTTGAGTCAAAAAGAACGAAAAAGTACAAGATTCAAAGAAAGTCAAAGCTTGACCAAGAAAGTCAAAGTTTGACCAAGAATGGTCAAAGGGTTGACTTTACAGTATTATGAAATGCAGTATGGAAAAGATACTGCAGAAACCGTCTTTATGATTGAGTTAGCATGTATAGGCTTTAAAAACCACCTTAGAAAATCAAGCACACCTAGTGAGGATTAATGACAAAAAGGGCTCGGAAAAATAAGAAGAATTTTATACTGTCCATTTTTTTACGCAGATAAATTTTGGACTGCAGTACAATATAAAAATTATGTGTTTAAGTGAACACAGTATTGGAAATATCTGTGTTAGCTTAAAATTGGAATGCTTTTTCAAAAAAGTAGCCAAACAAGGCCTTAGGATGACATCACCTACCTTTTTGATTTATGACATCATCTTATTTGGATTTATGACATCATAATTCCATGAACCAAGCCTTTAAAGACAAGTGTCTTGTTCTAGAACATTCCTTCTTGTTCTCCAAAGTTCATGGCCGGCCACCTAGCATGCCTTTTTCACAAATTTTCAAAAATTTAGGGGTCAAATTACAATTTTTAAAAGTTCCCCTTTTGCCTATAAATAGGGGTGACCTTTATTCATTTTATTCAAAATCCTAGCCAAACTCTTGTCTTTCTTCCTCACCAAAAACCGACCATTAGGGAGAGAAAAGGGAGAAGAGAAAAATAAAAATTTCCCAAGGGGTTTTGCTTAGTGAGTGTTCGGATTTTGAGTGGAAAGCCAAGGAAAAAGTTTGGAAATTTTTTGAGACCCATTGGCCTAGTGGCCGGTTGTGGGAGAAAGGGAAAGGAAGAGAAAAAGTGAAGTAGGAAGGCTTAGTGGTGTGGCCGGATTTGTGGTGAACCAACCAAGTGACCAAAAGAATTTTGGTGCCCCTAGCTAGGGTGAGAACCGGTTGTGTTGACCTAGGAGGAAGGAGAAATTTTTGGTACCCAAACCCTAGTCTTGAGCCAAGGTATTTTCTTTAAACCCTAACATTTTCAATTGAGCTTTCAATTTGGAATTTAGTTGTATTTCAAGTTGAAAAATGTAAGAGCATAAGCTCAAGTTTTCTTTGCCCTAGATTGGTTAGGTGTGGTGCTTGATTTAGGTATTAAGGGTGGTTTGATGTTTAATTTTGTTATGAGCTTTAATTTTATGCTTATGATTGAATGTTAGGATGCATGCTAGATGAATGATGGATTGTATGTCCCCTGTTTTTATGTGTAAGCCGGTTCTAGAAGTGCATGTTAGGTTGTTAGTTTTGATTATGGAATGGTATGTGAATAAATGGAATGATGAGACAACCTAGAACCATGCAAACCTAGGCTAGGACAGTTCGGTTTTTGGTTTGCATGGGCGCGTTTGAGTTGCATGTTGGCTCATGTGGGACGTTAGAAAACGCTGCATGTGTGCTATCTAGGCTCCCGCGAGTTCGGTTGAGGTAGTTTGCGCGAATTAGGACGTAAAATGAATGTGAGAACAAAAACTGCCAGTTCGGATGTGAACTGCCAGTTTTATAAAAAGTGGAATTTGAGGCCTTTGGAGGCCGAATTGGGAAAAACGTAAAACATAAAAGTTGTAGAGAACGATTTTTCCTAGACGGAATCTCGGACGGATTTCCAAAATAAGGCTCCAATGGCCTTCGTTTTCATAAAAATCCGAGCCTGATCCGTGCCCAGGATTTGTGCACGAGCAGGTAGGTTCAAACGCCAAAACGAACCAGTTCAAGTCCGAATTAAATTTTTCATAAAACATGAAAGTTTTAGGATTTTTCGAGAGCTAGAACTTTCGTGAAGACAACTTTTTCAAAATCGGGATGGATCTTTAAACTGACACGGTTTTATAAAGACTGTGCAGGGAACAGGAAATTCCTGCACAGGATTTTCTAAAAACAGTTCGTAAAAATTGTATCTTTCTCCAAAACCACTGTTTTGATTATGAAAACTGTTCCAAAGGCAGTTTCCAGTCCTAAATGATTTTTACAAAGACCTATTTCAAGAATATGAATTTTTATGAGTTAAGTAAAAGATTTTTTTAAGTTAATTTACCCAAGTTTCCAAAGAAATGGAAAATGGATTTTTAAACCAAATTGGGTAAGCAAGATGATTAAGGGTAATAACCGGAAGTAATATCCGAGTTACTAGGCCAAAGTCTAAAGCTCAAGTTTGACCCATATAGGGTTGACCTTAGTTGACCAAAAGTTGACTTTGGTTGACCAAGAGTTTGACTACAATTAACCTTAAGGGTTAGTCAAGATAACCCTAAAGGATACCAAGATTAATAAATTGGGCTAAGATATAGGGTTAATTAAGGTAACCCAATAATTATGGACAAGAATAAAGCCCAAGGATAGAAAGATAACCTAACCCTAACAGTATGTATAAAGGTTTAGCACATGAGGTTTTCCAACGAAACCTCTTAAGAACTAATCCATATTTGGTTGTTTTTTTTAAGTTATTATTTGTAACCCAGTAAGACATCTAGTATTAGGGACATACAACTAGGATTATGTAGGCATGATCGTTAGATCACCAACCTTCCACAATATTAATTAGAACCTCACATATGTCCTTCAACAAGCAGGAGGGAACCTGCAGCTGTACTCAGAGAAGGAGCAACACTACGCAGGACATAGCAAGAGAGGTAAGTACAACTCCGCCTACAGCATAGACTTTGTGTTGATAATTGCCTAAGTATGTGATGTATACTGTCAAGTATGTTAGATGTATGCTAGGGATGTATGCCGCATTGCTGCATTGTTATGTGATTCGATGCTTTGTTGTATGCCATGTGATATGTTAGATTGGTTGTTATATGTGTGATATATTGTATGAAGTGATGTGTTTATGATATGTTTAAGCTATGGTTTATGTGAAGCCAAGTTATGATGCAAGCTATGTCAAGGTACGTTCATGATGTATGATAGGTCATGTTATGATGATGGAGATATGAAGCATGTATGTATGAGAACACGAAGCATGTTCACGAAATCCTATAAGAATAATAAAATCAAGTATGACACGATAAGATGAAAAGAAAGTAAGATGGCGAGCAAGTCGCATGTGTCGTGCCCCCCGTCCGAGGTCGGGTTGAGCTATGGCAAGAGTAAGTCCATAGTTACGCGCCGGGTACGAACACTCAAGTAAGGGGACCATAAGTAAGATAAGTAACGAAAGTAAGTGAAGAATGAATTAAGCATAATACGAGCATAAATGGACCATGCATTATGATGTGTATGTTATGCTATGATGAATGAAGTTAAGAAGTGGTACGATATGTATGAGAAGTTAAGTTAGAATAAGTAAGGTTAGATTATGTTTATTTATGTCGCGGTATAGTAAGTTGTACTTGCTGAGCGAAAGCTCACTGTCTTACGTTTATGCTGTAGGTAAACAACCTATCAGCAATGGTTGATGCAAGATGGAAGGGCATGGTGGGGCAAACTGTGAAATGTGGGAGTTCGAGCTGCTACGCGTTTTGTTCCTTATGTATTTATGTTATGTTAAATATGTTTGATAAAGACACGTTTATATGTTGCATATTTTATGCCATAAAAAAAAAAATTTCCGCTGTTTTTCGTAAGTATGTAAGTATGTACGAGAAGTTCAGTATGTATGTATGTATGGTAACGGCCTGTGCTAGGCGGGTCGTTACATACACTCTTACATTACCTGATTTTAAAAAAATAAACTTTTACTGATTAATTAATTTTAAACATTATATATTACTCTAAATAATTTTAAAAATTCAAATATGTTAAGGATAGCGTTCTTTTTTTTTTTTTCTTTTTTACAAATATATAAATATAAACGAAAAGTGTAAGTGTTGTTGGACAGAACAAAGGCATGAAATACATATTGTGGAAAAAATTAAAAGAATTACTTATATAAAAAAACATACATATTTATATATATATTTGAATTTTCATGTTCTTTCCAATTAGAATTTTGTTTTTCTTCTAAGGATATATCATCGAAACATATATTATCTTTACCGAACAATATGATCTCCCAAAGTATAACTTTTTAGTCATTAAAGAAGGAGAAGGAGAAGGAGAAGCGTTGTTTTGTTCCCAAATATATTCAATTGCTAAAGTTTTTGGAGTAATTAAAAAATGATCTACTTAATGCTGATTTATAAAATTCATTTGTATAAACATGTTTTGTTAATTAAAAATTATAATTAAATTTTAACTGATTAGTATAAGAGAAAGGAATATTTATGGGAATTTGATTTAACAATTAATGTGATATACATTAGTAAAGAGAAATATAATTACAAAACATTAATCGTCTAAAAGTTAATTTTTAGTTGGATGTTTGTACCACGTCATCATACTTTCATAACACGCCCAATTTATTGAATAATTATACATTAATAGAAAGCCAAACTGTCTTTCTACAGATAAAGGAGAATTGAAATCCCTTTATGTTCCTGGTTTTATGTAATTTATTGAGAGAGGGGAGGGTGGGGGTGGGGTCGTGGGAATTTTCAAAAAAGCAAATCAAAATGATGATCTGGCAAAGTATTATAAATTTGACGATGATTATGTAATTTATATCCAATGACGGAGCTAAACATATATATTAGTGGAAGCGTATAGCAATTTTTTTAAAAGAAAAGATTAATAACATCAAAGTAAAAAAACTAAACGATAAAATTTTAGTGGGGGCTATTAAGAAATTTTAATTTTTAGTGCGATGAAGCTAAAAAACCATAAAGTTTTTGAAGTAAAAATAATTTTAGTGGAGGTTATATGCCTCCGTCACTGTTTACATCCCTCTAACTATATTGTTAATTATAAAGTTGTATATTGAAGCATATGCAAGGGTAGACCTACATTGTGTTGAGTAGTGGCTGTCGCCCCAATTGAATTGTTCTTATTTTAAAATTTAATCTAAAATGTTTTGTAATTTTTCCATTATGCCCACATTCAAAACTAATTATCTTATGTATGCTTATATTAAAAACTCTCATCTTTTACCTTTAAGCTCATCGCATATGCATCAAGTAAAAAAGTTTCGGTCATATTAAAAATAAGCTATCATACAGTATTTGATTTTAGTACACACCTCACTAAACTAGAAGACTGGCTTCACTACTGCACATACATACAGAATTTGAATCATATTTTGTTAGTAACTTTGTAAACTAATGAAACAGCTAACTGAACAGGAAAAGCAGGCCCAAGCTGACATGGACAATTCTTTTTCAGGCATTTCTATGTGGGTTATTCGGGTAAGTAGCAACATGGATGATTTTGTTTCTTTTATTTTCATAAATCTACTATATAGAGAATATATTAGACAAAAATAATTAAAATATATATTATTTATGGCGTTTCACTACTACGAAAAGCATACATAACGGCAACATATATATAGCGACGACTTATGTTGTTGCCAAAGAAGTATCAGCAACAATTTGTGTTGTCGTCACTAAAATTAGAATTAACAACGGGTATGTAGCGACGACATATTAGTCACAACGATTTATGTGAATTTTGGGATGTTTAGTGACGACATATAATAGTCTATTTCCTGTAGTGTTTTTGAATTTGTAAAGTTGTGGCAATTAGAATATAAGTCAAATAGAAATTATTTTTTTAAAAAAGTGAAATAATGTCATGAAACACAATTTCTATTAATAGAAGTCAATTATATATCATGAAACGCAATCTCTATTAATGTCATCCATGACAACTGTATGTATTTCACTCTCAAATGCACGAAGTGTGGTATTGTTTCCTACACTTTGCCAATTCAGTGGCTCATTTCTTAACTAATGTTCCTTTTATAAATTCTTGCTTCTTGTTGTTGGATTGTTTACCCAAGTTTTTGGGTCCTTTTCTCAAATAATTTTACCTCCGAATTTCCTTTTTTTTTATTTTATTTTTATTTTTTTAAGTTTTATAATAAAAAGAAGGGTGAATTAGAGTAAGAAATGAATGTAATCCAATAAATTGTGTATAAAACCTGAATAACCAGTGTCATTTGTCAACAATTACTGCAGGGGATCACTGTCACAAAATCTATATCTACAAGGCTTAATTTTAACATCGGCAACAATTGCATCAGCCATGATCAACTTGATTCCTACTATAACATTCATCTTATTCAGGTACACACATATTTCCCTCACTATCTCCCTTATATATGTGTGTGTGCATTTTTTTTTATACAAAATTATTGCTAATTTACTATGTGCTATTAAAAATAATTGTGATTTATGAATTATATATATTTATATATAAATTTCAGGTTAGAGAAGCTGAATTTTGAAAACTCGGGTGGGAAGGCTAAGATATTGGGATCACTACTGGGAATAGGTGGAGCACTGGTTCTAACCTTCTACAAAGGTGTGGAATTTGACATTTGGTCAACACACGTTGACCTTTTGCATCAAGATCATCAGCATGAAACTAGCAACGTGGTGTCGTCACATGCAGAGTCTGGCAGTCATCTCTTAGGCTGCTTATTAGCTGCCAGTGGTTCTGCGTGTATCTCTTTATGGTTTATCATTCAGGTTATCACATAGATCGTCAACGTGGAACCGTCGTGTAATCACATAGAAATACACGACGGTTCCGGGAGGAACCGTCGTGTAATCTCCTGTGTTTTCAGGAGATTACACGACGGTTCCGGGGGGGAACCGTCGTGTAATATACTTGCACGACGGTACATCGTACCGTCGTGTAATATTATTATTTAAAAAAAAAATTTGGGTTTTTTTTTAATTCCCACGGGTGGCCTAATCTGTATGTTATCCAATACACGATGCAAGATATTAACTTCATTAATCAAACTAAAAATACACTCCAATTATTACATTACAAGTTTATACATCATAATTAATGAATTTCATTACATGACTAGACCATTCTCCCCTAATCAGATCCAAATCCTCAGAAGAATAAAATTGTTTACTTTCAAGTGCGTCAATTCCATTCAACACTATATCCCTCATAAAACCTAAAATAAAATAACCACATTCAACATTTCCCTCTTGGAAAGGACAAGGACGGTTCGAGATTTTGGTTTTACAGTCTCGTCTCCTTCTAATCCCTTCTCCGGTCGTAATCTTCCAATCCGTTAGGACCCTAGCAAATTGGTAAAATTCAAACTAATTAAGATGCATATAATTAAGATTAAAAAAAATAACATGTTCAAATTGACTTACATGTTCATTAGCTCAGTAAAATCGTCGTGTTTCTTCTCCCGAAGAGGATCAAAATAAAGGACGAGGTCCTCCAATGACACCCAAAACCCAATGTCTCCCTCTGTTATGTGACACAAGATAAAGCCGTTCTTTGGGTGCGTCACGCAAAAAGCTGAGAAGATTGTCGGCTCGCTCTCTCCTGCCAGCATCTTCAGTATATGTTCTCACCAGTGAGATCAAGCTTGGAGACACAAACACAAACTTCTCAGGTTACCCGTTAATTCTACATTGTTCCTCCAAATATCTGCATAACCGTATCAAAAATGTTACTCTACATGAAATATAGAAGATTTTCCAGATAAAAAGAAAATTTAAGATAAAGAATATCGTACACTAATATACAATTCGCACTGATTTCTTGTAAATTAATGAACTCATAAATATCTTCAAAGCTCAGAAAGACAGGCATATCAAAACCCATAAACGTGTATGGTATTGGGACCTCAATCTGATTACCTTGACGCATGGAACTATGTGCATAATAAGCCAAAGGCCTCATTGCCCTATTCATGTTATTAAAGTCGAACACGATTTTTTGTTCTTGCGCACCTTGTTGTACCTCAGTTCGAGAGTCGATCGTTTTATTTCTAGCCTTTTTTTGGCGTTTTTTGTTGCCAGCTGCTGGGTCGAGAACGTGACTAGGCCCTCGACTCGCCTTGTTCATACTCATGTCGAGCTCAACTAAACTTTTAGGCCAAGCAACAAACCCATTAACAGCATCCTCCACAGTGGTTGCGTCGTACGTCGGTATAGGTAATGGTGCTTTTTTTAATTTGGGCACGTTGATTGACACTCATACATTCCCTTCCCCTAGTGGAATCCCATGCACCGTATCGGTCGGGAGGCTCTCAAGCCATGCTCTTCCAAACGCAACAAGCAACTGTCCACCCTGAACTTCATCGAAGATATAGAGCTTACACTCCTGACTGTCGACCGGCATGGTTGGCGGCTCAGCAACTCCATGTTGTTTTTCTTGGGCAGAGCAACTAGCCTTAAAGCTGTTGTGTTGGTCCACGGTTGGCACATTCTTGGGATCAACCGACAGCTCCACATCTTTGTTCGCACATAGACCACGCACCAACGCCTTTAATTCTTCTATTTCACGTCTCATTGATTGTACTTCATTGTCTTTCTTCGAACTTCGACTTAGGTTAAAGTACTGAGACGACTTTACGAACTTTGATTGGCCACGGACACGGCCTTTGTGTTCGGGTCTAGATAATGCCTGCGACAATACATCATTAGTGCCAACTGATTCGAAAGTGCCTTGGCTCTCCTGTGTGTTGTACTCCATCTACAAGATTATTAACAGAAATCATTTAAGCAAAAGGGTTGTAAGTACGTATAGTATTGATGAAGAAATCATTGTTAGTTAGTAAACTTACTATCAACTCGCTAACTTTTTGACATGTTGGA
This sequence comes from Ficus erecta, assembly GCA_008635985.1. Taxonomy (NCBI): domain Eukaryota; kingdom Viridiplantae; phylum Streptophyta; class Magnoliopsida; order Rosales; family Moraceae; genus Ficus; species Ficus erecta. The sequence goes on along the minus strand of BKCH01000056.1, from coordinate 1,025,049 downwards.
TCTTTTAACTCTCCATCTGCGGCTATCTGTTGCTCTAGCCACAAACCATCTCTTTTTTCCCATTTCCCGGTCTTCTTAAACTGTAATTAATATCGTTAGTATAAATGGGATACGATTTAGTACAAATAAAATTTACTGACCTACCATTTCCTGGTTGAGCTTCCTATATCCGTCTCGGCCTCCTCTTGATGAGTATTCGTTGTTTGTCCTTTTTTCGCTTCCACGATCAGATAGTTGTTGGAATTGCGAGGACGTTCTATACTGAACGAATTTCATCCAATCCTCTTCTTCAATATTGGGGTAGTTGTCAATAACTTTTTGCGGTCGTGTCCACACACTTTCTTCATTTATAAATTCCTCGACAAATGTCTTGTACAGATCATACCGAAAATTCCTTGCAGCCTCACCACATGATTTTAAACAAGTGCTCCGGAAGGTTTCTTCCACGGTGAAAGAAGTAACAGTTTCTTTCCAAATAATATCTTTCAATCCGTCTAAATCACGAGATCTCCAATCTTGAATCCATATTGGAACGTGCTCTCGAGCGAGCACGCCAATCCAGCTCATCAATTCGTCACCGTGCTTCCCTTCCGGTTGTCCTTTCTCGTCAAACGTGACTTGAATTCGTTCACCTATTTTCCTTGCCATATGGACGCGTTTCATTATTGTTGCCCTTCGCATGCCCTCGATAGTGGGATCCATCGAGTTTCTCCTTCGTGCTCGTCCCTTTTTGGAATGTTCTATTGTATTCATTCACCTACATTTATTGGGGAAAAAAAAAAAAGAAAAAATTACGTTAATGGGTATTCGAACTTTTTTCTTCTTTTTTTTTTTTTTAAATTGTTATTAAGTTGGCACAAATAAAATATAGTGGAAAATATAACAAAAGTTATATTTCCACACGGGCGGCATGTAACACCCGAATTTCTTCGGTTCATATTTTATAGACATGTCGTGTAAATATTTACCGTAATCGGTATTTCATGAGGAAGTTCGTTTTAGAACTTAATTTTGTTAAATGAGTTCTTAAGATTTATTAAGACTCAAAAACAAATTGCATGAACTCGCAAAAGACCTTTATGAGTGAAAGGAGGTCGTATTTGCATATTTCAAGACAAGTTGACGTTGACCAATAAGTCAGTTATACTAAAACGGTCGAAAAACGTCAAACAAGAATTTTAAGATTTCAGTACAAGTGAGATTACTGCTAAAAACTCATTTCTTGATCAAGATGAGTTTAAATAGAATTAAAATCACCTTAGAAAAATCAAGCATACTAAGTTAGAGTTCAGGGCGAAAGGATTCGGAAAAATAAGAGAAAAATTTTTCCGATCGAGTTTTTCACAGATCGAAATTTTTAAATGCAATGTAATTTTCGATACTGGGTATTTAAGCAACTCAGTATTAAAATTAATTGCAATGTGTTGAAATTACACAATTTTTTCAAAAAGATTGAACCAAACAAGCCTTTAAGCTTAATTACATCACAATTAAGCTAATTTAGGACTTAACCCTCCACACACATGGACCAATGAGCTTGTGACACCTCATCTATGAGTTGTCAACCACTCACCACCTCTCTCCCCTTATCAGCCGGCCACATCAAGCCCCCTATGGGCAATGGCTTGCAAAAATTGGAGGACCCAATAGCAAAAGTTGAACCAAGATTTGCCTTGGAAAAGAGAGCCTAGGATTTCCCCTAGCTAGAGACACTATTCCTAGGGATTTCAAGCCCCAATGTCAGCTGCCATTAACCCATTCCCAGCCATGCTATTCGGATTTCCCATTCAAAAAATTCGAAGAAGAGAGAGAGAGAAGAGAGAGAGAAGAACAAGAGAGTTCAAGCCAAGAAATTGTGAGAAAACCCCCCCTAAGTATTCGGTTTTCTTGAGAGTTCCAAAGGAGAGATTGTTCAAAAAATTTTCCCCCTCTCTTTCCCATCTTGCCGAGTGTTTGGGAGCCGAGAAAATCAAAAAAATTTTCGGGTTTTGGCTAGAAGCAAGGGTTGGAAGAAGGTGTGATCTAGAGCCTAGAGAAACCAACTTTTTGTGAGTTGGTGCTCAAGGATCCACGAAATTTTTGAGGTAAGATTTTTGGGCATTTTCTTCTCTTTTGCCGAGATTGGTTGGGGGAGGAAGTTAACAAATTTTGTGACCATTTTTGAGGTCCAAACCGTGCACCTTGGAGGCCTAATCTCAACTAGGAGCTAGCTAGTGACACCCTCGGAATTTTGAGGTAAAAATCCGAACTTTACCCTAGCTTATGGGTTCAAATTTTTGGTTCATTTTCTCAAGGGTTTTACCGTGTATTTCAAGCACAAAAGTTGTAAGAGCTTAAGCTCATAATTTTCGGTTTTAGCCCTAAATAGCTTAGGTTATATTTTTATGCTTGATTTAGGTTTTTGAGGTGATTATTTTGCATGTTTGGTTGGATATATGCTCTATGATTTTTGTGTGTTAGAGATGCATGCTAGGGTTTCTATTTAAGGGTTTTATGTCCCTAAAATGTTTATCAAATTTCTAGATGCATGTTTTAGGGTTTGTATGGTGATATGGTTGAGTTTGTGGTATGTATATTTCTCTCTCAAAACCGTGGACCAAGGGGTCTCGGCTTTGAATCGCATCCGAAACACGGGATTTAAAATTTTATGTGTATGAGGGACGTTAGAAGACGTGCATGTGTTAGTAGGTCCCGCATTGGGCGGTCGAGCTAGAACGACGCATAGGGACGTAAAATTTGGACTAACACCAAAACTGCTCTCGGGTCCAACACCCGGCAGCTCGGAAAAGTGGGATTTACAGGTCCTTAGAGGCCGAATGGGTAAAAACTTAAAACACGAAAGTTGTTCGTTAGGGTGTTTCCTATGGGGCCACGTGAACAGATTTTAAAAATATGGCTTCAATGGCCTTTGTTTTTAAGAAAAACCGAGAACTGGTCAGGGTGACCAAGTTCCAACGATTCACACGTGTTCAAACAAAAACTGGTATCAAATGAGCCAGAATCAGAAAATGTTCAAAACATGAAAGTTTTAGATCTTTTTGTTAGCTACAACTTTCATGAAGAAATTGTTTCCAAATTCGTTTTATATTTTAAGTTATGAATTTTCAAATAAAAGCCGTGCAGTGAACAAAATTTCATGCATGGGATTTTCTAGACCAATGACTAGGAAAAACGTTTTTCTAATTTTCAAACATCATTTTCAAACCCGAAAATCGTTCCAAAGGCGGTTTTCGATCCCCAAATGTTTTATAGAAATATTTTCAAGTATTTTGTAATTTTCAAGACAAGTTTGGGTACTATTCACCAAACTTACTTAAATAAACAAGAAAATGATATTTTAAACAAGTTCAAGGTTTTCAAGATTAAAATGAATAAGATACTGCGTTAGTATCCGGAAAATTATTCCGAGTTACTAGGGCCTTGCCCAAGCCCAGAGTTAACCTTTCGGATTGAGGTTTAAGTTAAGATTATGGTTTTCTACATGAACCCTTAATTAATAATTCCGTTGTGGGTTACTCCGTGTGACCCCTTCACATGTGTTAGTAGAGGGTCGTATAACCGAAAAATGTATATGTTGGTTTAATCCTACATTAAACGATCTTAGAATAGAGACCTCACGTGTAAACGTCCATGGGCAGGAGGTGACCTGCGAGCGTGCTCGGGAAAGGAAATTCGATCACGCGAACAACGAAGACAAGTAAGTACAACGTCGCCTACAGCATAGGCTAGAGTTGTATGTTTACCAACATGTTTGCTTTACACTGTTTAAGTGTTATTTGATGATTTGCTCGATGGTTGCAATATGCTTACTGTATGATGAATGTTTTAAATGCTAATGCTATGTTTTAAAAGTATGTTTCAAGTATTGTTATTATGCTTACATGAAAAAGTACGTATGTCCATACATTGATAGAACATGAGATTAGGAGACATCATATAAGTATGCTCACTAATCTATCAAGTGGTAAAATGTCAAGAAAGACATACAAACAGAACGTTTGAGAAAAGGCCACAAGAGCCAGTGTCGTGCCCCCTGATGACGGTCGGGTCGAAAGCTTGGGCAATTTCCTCAAGCTGCGCGCCGGGTACGTGCACATCAAGTTAACGGGCCCATAAGTAAAATCAACAAAATAAAGTGTGATACAAGAAAGCAAGCATAACTGGACATAAACGGTTCATGCATTTCACGATAGAATGTCATGTTTAAGATTAAGAAATCGATGATATGATGCTATGTTTATGATTTCATGTTAGGATGTCATGTAAAAGGTTATGTATAATTCATGTAATTGGTTCGCGATATAGGAGTTGTACTTGCTGAGCTTTCGCTCATTGTTTGAAGTTTATGCTGTAGGTAAACAGCCGGTTTTGAATTAACTGCATGGTGGAGGGTGAAGCCGGTGGCTGTGAAATGATGAACGGGTTGGGGTTCGCAACTCAGAAGGATTTAATTAATATATCTATTTTGAGAAAACAGACAGTTATTTTATTTATGTATGAGTGTACGTAAATATTTTCTAAGTATAATGCTTCCGCTAAATATATATAAAAAAAAAAAAAAAAAAAAATCCCCACTATTTTTATGACATATGATAAAGAAATATGGGATAAAACAAGTTTAAGTTCAAGTAAGTATAAGTCAAGTGACGGCCTGTGCAAGGCGGGTCGTCACAGATTGGTATTAGAGCGGTTCCCTGCGACATCATTTCACGGTCTGCCTGCCATCGCCGCCACCATATGTAAGCTTAGATTTACTTTATGTTATATATACGTATGCTTATAGTTAAGTGTTGTGTGTTAGATACGGTACGATGGACCCCATGATGACTGAAGAGGATAGAGACTGCGTTCTGGTTTTCTTCCGCGCACACCCCCTATCTTTTGACAGCACGAGGCGTACAGTGCACGTCGAGGCGTGGCTCCACGATATGGAGCAAACATTCTTGATGTGTCACATCCCGGACTATCTGGAAATCATGCTCGCTGTTAAATGTCTTTACGGAGATGCGCGGCTATGGTGGATCGACATTGGTGAGCGTCAGGTACCTAGTCGCACCTGGACGCAGTTTCGTGCGGTAATGTTAGAGCGCTACGGACCACTCCCACCCAGAGAGGAGGGTGCACCAGCTAGAGATCCGGATATTTACCGTGATATGCGTCATACACGGTATCAGATGTTATCCCAGGCCTGGCACGCATACCCGGGCGAGGCGATGAGCCACTACTGGTGGAGGTTTGAGGAGATGATGCATCCCTATATACCCCAGGATCTTCCAGAGCCCCAGTTGGAGGCAGTGACTCTACTAGTGAACGGAACGCCGCCTCACATCAGACAGCATGTTCCGCAGCCTACCATCCACTCGACCATCGCTGGGACCCTCGATGATATCTTAGCGGCAGAGATCATTGCTCAAGACGTTGGGAATGATGCTCCAGCGAACCCTGAGCAGCCCCCAGTCGATGATGCTGATGAGCCACAGTATGAGGTCGGACCCCTTGAGGATGAGATGGAGCACGCCCAGATTCCACTCATCATCATATCCAGTGATGATGAAGATGAGGAGGACGACGATGAAGACATGGAAGATCCCGAGGAGATCCCGGACGACGAGGAGGATCCCGAAGAGTTTCCCCTCGAGGACGAGCCACATCACATCGTTCCAGATGACGGGGACTAGGAAGATGATTTAGGGGACGACACGGATTCCGATATATCCGCGCTTGAGATCGAGGTCATCCGTTAGATTAGGGCCGTTTTGTTTTGAACCCTCTTTCTTTTGGACTCAAATTTTATTTGTAATGTATTTTGTACATTCGGACGTTAGGATGTACCTTATGTACGATGGAAAGTGTTAGATCACTTCCATCTTGTTGTGTTAACCGTGTGTATTTTTGGTACAGTAACCAGTATTTTTTGAAGATATGTATATATATATATATATATATCAGTACCCGGCACCTTTTGAAAAAATGCCGAGGGAATCATGTATTTTGAAAAGCCTTATATTTTGATTATGTACAAAGAGACCGTGCAGACACGGGTTAAATGAAATCAAATGATATTTTCATTTCTCTTTACGAGTTTCCTTTTATTTACAAGTAAATATGTCATTAAATATCTGCCTTTGAGTTATGGCAAGATACAAGTATATTATGATGTTACATGCATATTATGTGATATTTTATGATGTAATGATAATAATTATATGAAAGAAGAGATGTGATTGATATCTTTTCTTGCTATAAAGGCTACAAGATGGTACGCCTGAGGGGATCAATGCCGGTAAATCCTCCAGCACAGGATTTGACCGCCATATTAGCAAATATACAACGCCAGCTGCAAGAGCAGCAACAAGAGATGACTCTTATTCGGGAGCAGCTAGCTCAGCAGAATCAGGGACCCAGAGTCCAAGAGGTTCCACCACCGGCACAGCCAGTCCCTCCGGCAGTGCCGCCAGTGCAACCTATTCCTCCGGTAGCCCAACCAGAGGTCAGGCAGGAATTTCCGCGGAACGCTGAGGTTCCAGTAGCCCCGGCTGAGGTACAGATGCAGCCACAGCCGGTGAGAGAGGACCTTCTGTATGAAAGGTTCAGAAGGATGAAGGCGCCCGAGTTCGAGGGGCCAATTGATCCGATTGCAGCAGACAACTGGCTGATCGACATGCAAGTCATTCTGGACTTTATGCGCCTGACCGAGCAAGAGAAAGTACTCTGTGCATCCTTTGCGCTGAAAAAGGACGCGAGGCACTGGTGGATAACAGTGCAGATGAGAAGAAATGTGCTGGCTATGTCTTGGCAAGACTTCGTGAATGAGTTCAGGGCTATGTACTACAACAAAGAAGTCCTGGCTGCCCAGCAGGACGAACTCACCAGCTTCACTCAAGGATCCATGACAGTGATGGAAGCTGTCAAGAAGTTCGAGCAATTGGCCCGGTTGTGCCCGAACCTAATTACCGGTGAAACTGAGAAAGTGCGGTTGATGATGAAGATGTTCCGCACAGATATTGCCCGACAGTTGAGCGCTGGAAACAGTCCCCCTGTAACAGTGTCGGACTGCATTGAGAGAGCCCTGAGAGCCGAGTATTGGATCAACAGGGATAAGGAGGCCAGAGCCCAATTTTACAAGTCCAAGAAAGAAGAGAAAGCTCTAACCAAGACGAACCAGTCTCGTCAATCCACGGAAGCAAAGCCACAAGCTCAGGCCAGCAACCCCAATACACAAGGTCCCCGACAACCCGGAAAGAACAAGCGGAAGGGGAATTTCAACAACCAGGGACAGCAGAGAAATTTCCCCCAGAAGAGAAACGACCAAGGCAACGAGAGGAACAAGAATAGTTACCCTCAGTGCAATAAGTGTGGTAAGAAGCATCCGGGTGTTTGCCGTCAGGGTACCAACACTTGCTATGTCTGCGGCAAGGAAGGGCACTACGCGAGAAGCTGTCCTCAGAACACACAGCAGCAGTACCAGCCCTATCCGAACAGAAACCCCCAACACCAGCAATTACATGCAGTCCAGGCTACACTCGAAGGTCCATCGATTTCCCAGGGTAGATTGGAGGCACCCGAGCCACAGGCCAGGATCTACGCTTATACAAGGGGAGATGCAGAAGCGGGCACCTCCAACGTGGTGACAGGTCAGCTTTCTATCGCCACCTATGATGTAATTGCCCTAGTTGATTCTGGCGCTACCCACTCATTCATATCGATGGAGTTCGCTCAGAAGTTAGGCAGAGTCGGGAGTCGAGTAGAGCAGACCTTTTCGGCATCTTTGCCATCGGGAGAAGTTTTGTGGTCCAACTTTTGGATCCAAAATGTTCCTATTAGGATCAATGGCAGAGAATTACTCGCAGATCTCATCGCAATCAGGTTACACGATTTCGATGTGATCTTGGGGATGGACTTCTTAGGCCGTCACAACGCAAAGATCGACTGTCGAAAGCGTAACGTCACGTTCAGCCCCTGCGACGATGAGGATTTCAGTTTTCAAGGACAGTCCCGACGTTCCACCACAAAGCTCATCTCCACAATGAAAGCCTGGAAAATGTTAGCCAATGGATGCCAGGGATATTTGGCTAATTTGGTGGACAAGGAGCAAGAAGAAGATTTGACACCGGAAGGAGTTCCTATTATTAGGGAATATCTGGACATCTTTCCACAGGATCTACCCGGACTTCCACCGGAGCGTGAGATTTCCTTCGAGATCGAGTTGCTACCCGGAGCTGCACCAGTGTCAAAGGCGCCGTACAGAATGGCACCGGCCGAGCTAAGAGAACTCCAAGTACAGTTGCAGGAGTTACTCGACAGAGGATTCATCCGACCAAGCCACTCTCCATGGGGAGCACCTGTCCTGTTCGTAAAGAAGAAGGACGGATCGTTGCGCATGTGCATCGACTACAGAGAATTGAACAAGCTCACGATCAAGAACAAGTACCCACTGCCCAGGATCGACGATTTGTTCGACCAGCTTAGAGGAGCAGAAGTGTTCTCCAAAGTGGACTTGCGATCAGGTTATCACCAACTTCGAATCAAGGAGTCGGATGTGTTCAAGACGGCTTTCAGAACGCGCTATGGGCATTACGAGTTTTTAGTAATGCCATTCGGATTAACGAACGCCCCAGCTGCATTCATGGATCTCATGAACCGAATTTTCAAGGAACACTTGGACAAATTTGTCATCGTTTTCATCGACGACATTTTGATCTACTCGAGATCCAAAAAGGAGCACGAACAACACCTCAGGCTAGTAATGGAAATGTTGAGGCGACATCAGCTATACGCCAAATTCACAAAGTGTGAATTTTGGCTGGAGAAGGTTCACTTTTTGGGGCATGTAGTATCTAAAGAGGGAGTTTCCGTAGATCCAGCGAAGATTGAAGCGGTTAGCTCATGGCCGACCCCCAGGAACGTTACCGAGATAAGAAGCTTCCTAGGGCTCGCTGGATACTATCGACGCTTCGTAGAGGGATTCTCCAGGATAGCAGTACCCCTCACGGCCCTCACCAGGAAGGACAAAAAGTACGAATGGACTCCAAAATGCGAGGAAAACTTCCAGAAGCTGAAGAGAAAGCTGACAAGTGCCCCGGTGCTCATCATTCCTAACGTTGATGCGGGAAATTTGGTAATCTACAGCGACGCTTCTAAGATTGGATTAGGAGCAGTTCTGATGCAGGACGGAAAGGTAGTAGCTTATGCATCAAGACAGCTGAAGAATCATGAACAGAATTATCCTACGCACGATTTGGAGCTAGCAGCGGTGGTCTTCGCACTTAAGATATGGAGACATTATCTGTATGGAAGCAAATGCGAGATCTACACAGATCACCAGAGCCTCAAGTATATTTTTACTCAGAAGGAGCTGAATATGAGGCAAAGAAGATGGCTGGAGTTAGTAAAGGATTACGACTGCGAAATCCTTTACCACCCTGGAAAGGCCAACAGGGTAGCCGATGCGCTGAGTAGGAGATCAGTAGGCACACTGATGTCCATTGAAGCACTTCCCAAGGCGTTGCAGAAAGAGATCAGTAATCATCAACTGGAAATAATCACCGGGAGATTGGATTCACTGACTCTTCACTCAGATTTGCTGGACAGAATCAAGGCGCAACAGGGAGAAGATTCTTCGTTGAAGAAGGCGCGACTTGCTGATCAGGACAACAAGGATTTTACGACTTCTGCAGATGGAATAATCCACTTCAAGAGACGGATTTGGGTACCAAAAGTGAAGGATTTAAAGGAACAAATCCTAAAAGAGGCACACCAGACGCCATATTCCGTACATCCCGGAGCTACCAAGATGTACAAGGACCTCAAGGAGACGTACTGGTGGCCCAACATGAAGAATGACGTGGCAGAATTCGTAGCGACTTGCTTAACTTGTCAGAAAGTTAAGGCAGAGCACCGACATCCCGGAGGCGAACTACAGAAAATTGAACTTCCAGAATGGAAATGGGAGCAAATTACGATGGATTTCGTAGTAGGATTGCCAAGGACGACAAGTGGGAATGACGCGATTTGGGTCATTGTCGACAGATTGACCAAATCAGCTCATTTCATCGCCATCAAAACCACCTTTTCAGTAGAAAAATTGGCCGAACTCTACGTAAATCAAGTCGTCAAACTGCACGGAGTGCCAAGATCAATCATATCCGACCGCGACGGGCGTTTTACTTCGCGTTTCTGGACTAGCGTTCATATGGCAATGGGGTCGAGGTTGAAGTTCAGTACTGCATTTCACCCCCAAACCGATGGTCAATCGGAGAGAACTATCCAGACGCTTGAAGATATGTTGCGATCGTGTGTTTTAGACTTCAAAGGAAATTGGGATCAGAAGCTCCCGTTGATCGAATTCTCGTACAACAACAGCTATCACTCTTCGATTGACATGGCACCATTCAAAGCGTTGTATGGGAGAAAGTGCAGATCGCCAATAAATTGGCAAGAAGTCGGCCAGAAGCAGCTACAAAAGACAGACTTCATCAAAAAGACCTCCGAGGATATCCAGAAAATCAAACAAAGGCTCGACATGGTTTTCAGTCGTTAGAAGAGTTACGCTGATAAGCGTCGCAGACCTTTGGAATTTCAAGTTGGAGACGCAGTCTTCATAAAGATTGCCCCGATGAAGGGAGTAATGAGGTTCGGTAAGAAAGGAAAGTTGAGCCCACGCTACACAGGACCGTTCGAGATCCTGGAAAGGGTAGGAAAGGTCGCTTACAGACTCGCTTTACCGCCAGAGCTATCATCGATGCACGACGTTTTCCACGTTTCAATGCTCAAGAAGTATATCTCGGACCCTTCCCACATACTTCATCAGGAGCCGGTAGAGGTTCAGACCGATATGACATACGAGGAGAAGCCTGTCAGAATCCTCGATAGGGAAGATAAGGTCCTGAGGAACCGAACGATTCCTATGGTCAAGGTTTTGTGGAAGAATCACGCGGTTGAAGAAGCGACATGGGAAGTCGAGAGCGACATGAGAAGCAACTACCCCGAATTGTTCTGATTTTCGAGGACGAAAATTTTTAAGGGGGATAGATTGTAACACCCGAATTTCTTCGGTTCATATTTTATAGACATGTCGTGTAAATATTTACCGTAATCGGTATTTCATGAGGAAGTTCGTTTTAGAACTTAATTTTGTTAAATGAGTTCTTAAGATTTATTAAGACTCAAAAACAAATTGCATGAACTCGCAAAAGACCTTTATGAGTGAAAGGAGGTCGTATTTGCATATTTCAAGACAAGTTGACGTTGACCAATAAGTCAGTTATACTAAAACGGTCGAAAACGTCAAACAAGAATTTTAAGATTTCAGTACAAGTGAGATTACTGCTAAAAACTCATTTCTTGATCAAGATGAGTTTAAATAGAATTAAAATCACCTTAGAAAAATCAAGCATACTAAGTTAGAGTTCAGGGCGAAAGGATTCGGAAAAATAAGAGAAAAATTTTTCCGATCGAGTTTTTCACAGATCGAAATTTTTAAATGCAATGTAATTTTCGATACTGGGTATTTAAGCAACTCAGTATTAAAATTAATTGCAATGTGTTGAAATTACACAATTTTTCAAAAAGATTGAACCAAACAAGCCTTTAAGCTTAATTACATCACAATTAAGCTAATTTAGGACTTAACCCTCCACACACATGGACCAATGAGCTTGTGACACCTCATCTATGAGTTGTCAACCACTCACCACCTCTCTCCCCTTATCAGCCGGCCACATCAAGCCCCCTATGGGCAATGGCTTGCAAAAATTGGAGGACCCAATAGCAAAAGTTGAACCAAGATTTGCCTTGGAAAAGAGAGCCTAGGATTTCCCCTAGCTAGAGACACTATTCCTAGGGATTTCAAGCCCCAATGTCAGCTGCCATTAACCCATTCCCAGCCATGCTATTCGGATTTCCCATTCAAAAAATTCGAAGAAGAGAGAGAGAGAAGAGAGAGAGAAGAACAAGAGAGTTCAAGCCAAGAAATTGTGAGAAAACCCCCCCTAAGTATTCGGTTTTCTTGAGAGTTCCAAAGGAGAGATTGTTCAAAAAATTTTCCCCCTCTCTTTCCCATCTTGCCGAGTGTTTGGGAGCCGAGAAAATCAAAAAAATTTTCGGGTTTTGGCTAGAAGCAAGGGTTGGAAGAAGGTGTGATCTAGAGCCTAGAGAAACCAACTTTTTGTGAGTTGGTGCTCAAGGATCCACGAAATTTTTGAGGTAAGATTTTTGGGCATTTTCTTCTCTTTTGCCGAGATTGGTTGGGGGAGGAAGTTAACAAATTTTGTGACCATTTTTGAGGTCCAAACCGTGCACCTTGGAGGCCTAATCTCAACTAGGAGCTAGCTAGTGACACCCTCGGAATTTTGAGGTAAAAATCCGAACTTTACCCTAGCTTATGGGTTCAAATTTTTGGTTCATTTTCTCAAGGGTTTTACCGTGTATTTCAAGCACAAAAGTTGTAAGAGCTTAAGCTCATAATTTTCGGTTTTAGCCCTAAATAGCTTAGGTTATATTTTTATGCTTGATTTAGGTTTTTGAGGTGATTATTTTGCATGTTTGGTTGGATATATGCTCTATGATTTTTGTGTGTTAGAGATGCATGCTAGGGTTTCTATTTAAGGGTTTTATGTCCCTAAAATGTTTATCAAATTTCTAGATGCATGTTTTAGGGTTTGTATGGTGATATGGTTGAGTTTGTGGTATGTATATTTCTCTCTCAAAACCGTGGACCAAGGGGTCTCGGCTTTGAATCGCATCCGAAACACGGGATTTAAAATTTTATGTGTATGAGGGACGTTAGAAGACGTGCATGTGTTAGTAGGTCCCGCATTGGGCGGTCGAGCTAGAACGACGCATAGGGACGTAAAATTTGGACTAACACCAAAACTGCTCTCGGGTCCAACACCCGGCAGCTCGGAAAAGTGGGATTTACAGGTCCTTAGAGGCCGAATGGGTAAAAACTTAAAACACGAAAGTTGTTCGTTAGGGTGTTTCCTATGGGGCCACGTGAACAGATTTTAAAAATATGGCTTCAATGGCCTTTGTTTTTAAGAAAAACCGAGAACTGGTCAGGGTGACCAAGTTCCAACGATTCACACGTGTTCAAACAAAAACTGGTATCAAATGAGCCAGAATCAGAAAATGTTCAAAACATGAAAGTTTTAGATCTTTTTGTTAGCTACAACTTTCATGAAGAAAGTGTTTCCAAATTCGTTTTATATTTTAAGTTATGAATTTTCAAATAAAAGCCGTGCAGTGAACAAAATTTCATGCATGGGATTTTCTAGACCAATGACTAGGAAAAACGTTTTTCTAATTTTCAAACATCATTTTCAAACCCGAAAATCGTTCCAAAGGCGGTTTTCGATCCCCAAATGTTTTATAGAAATATTTTCAAGTATTTTGTAATTTTCAAGACAAGTTTGGGTACTATTCACCAAACTTACTTAAATAAACAAGAAAATGATATTTTAAACAAGTTCAAGGTTTTCAAGATTAAAATGAATAAGATACTGCGTTAGTATCCGGAAAATTATTCCGAGTTACTAGGGCCTTGCCCAAGCCCAGAGTTAACCTTTCGGATTGAGGTTTAAGTTAAGATTATGGTTTTCTACATGAACCCTTAATTAATAATTCCGTTGTGGGTTACTCCGTGTGACCCCTTCACATGTGTTAGTAGAGGGTCGTATAACCGAAAAATGTATATGTTGGTTTAATCCTACATTAAACGATCTTAGAATAGAGACCTCACGTGTAAACGTCCATGGGCAGGAGGTGACCTGCGAGCGTGCTCGGGAAAGGAAATTCGATCACGCGAACAACGAAGACAAGTAAGTACAACGTCGCCTACAGCATAGGCTAGAGTTGTATGTTTACCAACATGTTTGCTTTACACTGTTTAAGTGTTATTTGATGATTTGCTCGATGGTTGCAATATGCTTACTGTATGATGAATGTTTTAAATGCTAATGCTATGTTTTAAAAGTATGTTTCAAGTATTGTTATTATGCTTACATGAAAAAGTACGTATGTCCATACATTGATAGAACATGAGATTAGGAGACATCATATAAGTATGCTCACTAATCTATCAAGTGGTAAAATGTCAAGAAAGACATACAAACAGAACGTTTGAGAAAAGGCCACAAGAGCCAGTGTCGTGCCCCCTGATGACGGTCGGGTCGAAAGCTTGGGCAATTTCCTCAAGCTGCGCGCCGGGTACGTGCACATCAAGTTAACGGGCCCATAAGTAAAATCAACAAAATAAAGTGTGATACAAGAAAGCAAGCATAACTGGACATAAACGGTTCATGCATTTCACGATAGAATGTCATGTTTAAGATTAAGAAATCGATGATATGATGCTATGTTTATGATTTCATGTTAGGATGTCATGTAAAAGGTTATGTATAATTCATGTAATTGGTTCGCGATATAGGAGTTGTACTTGCTGAGCTTTCGCTCATTGTTTGAAGTTTATGCTGTAGGTAAACAGCCGGTTTTGAATTAACTGCATGGTGGAGGGTGAAGCCGGTGGCTGTGAAATGATGAACGGGTTGGGGTTCGCAACTCAGAAGGATTTAATTAATATATCTATTTTGAGAAAACAGACAGTTATTTTATTTATGTATGAGTGTACGTAAATATTTTCTAAGTATAATGCTTCCGCTAAATATATATAAAAAAAAAAAAAAAAATCCCCACTATTTTTATGACATATGATAAAGAAATATGGGATAAAACAAGTTTAAGTTCAAGTAAGTATAAGTCAAGTGACGGCCTGTGCAAGGCGGGTCGTCACACGGCAGGCGTCCAAGGGCACCTGGCGCCCCACACGGGCGCTTGGCGCCCCACACAAATTAGGACAAAAAAAAAACACCCGAAAAAAAACCATAAGTGCAAAACGCTGTCATAGGACAAAAATAACACTCGAAAAATTCATGTGTATGCTTTTATACATATATAATAGTGATTGCTTCTATATTATTCCTCCAAAAACTCAAGTTGACATTTCATCGAGCATATTGTGGGCGGGAAAAATTCATGTGTATGTAAAGTGTAAAAACCATTCACAAACCATTAATCTACAAAGAGCAACATTATGAACTTAAACACCCATGCTAAAAAATGGATCTTTAGTGACAAACAACAAGACAAAATCCCAAATTTATTTTAAGTTGTATATGAAGTTACCTTGATTTTCTTTGAAGATGAATAGACACTCCAACACCAAGAGATTGGCGACGGCGGCGGCAATGACGGCGACGTCGGCGGCAACGACGGAGTTGGCGGCGGCTTGGAGGAGGAAGTGGGTACTTGAGAAATTTAGAGAGTGTGAAGAGAAATGGGAAGGTATGTGGAGAGAAAAGGAGACGAAGTTGTATTTAAGTAATGGGTTTTCGCGCGGATTTCAAAAAACGAAAGTTAAAAATTTTCAAAATTTTTTGAAGATTACACGACAGTGTATTTTAAAACCGTCATGTAATAGGGAGATTACACGACAGTCCCCCAGGGACCGTCGTGTAATCTCCCTATTACACGACGGTTTTAAAATGTACCGTCGTGTAATCTTCAAATTTTTTTGAAAATTTATCACTACATTTAGACGACCTCATACCCCTGTGTTGTATACAAAAAATTACGCAAATTGTAGCATTGATCCTGATTCAAATTTTATATTCAATATATGGTATAGATCATGATGAATTATAATAGAAATTAATTAATTTACTTGTACACAGTAAATGGCATAATGTTCAAGTTTTTTTCTTTTTTCTCTTTGCTGCCTCAACACGTGTCCATTCAATATCTGGTCGAACCAAGCGTGAAACATCATCATCGAATTCGTCAATCTCCTCAACCGGTGGCATTACCTGTGTGAAAGATGGAATGTCGGAACAATCTTCCTCATCTTCTTGCCCATCACGGTACAATTTTGGCTTCATCGGCACAACTAAGGACAACTTTACATTGCTGGGATCCGTTGTATAAAATACTTGGATTGCTTGTGATGCCATAATGAATGCATCTTTTTTGTATCCCAATCGTCTAAAGTCCACAACTGTGATGCCATCACTGTCAATCCTTACATAATTATTGTCTGCCCATTTGCACTTAAAGAGTATACATGTAAACCACAGTAATCGAGTTCCCAAATATCTTCAATGAAACCGAAGTAGTTCATAGTTCCATAAACTGGATTCTTGTCCTTTGCAGATGAAATATGCATTGCCTTAGCACGGATACTAACACCACTATTTTGAACGGGATGCTTCTCATCTCTTTCGCGAGTGTAGAATGTATAACCATTGACGAAGTATGATGTATACCGTGTAACAATCGTCGACGGACCTCTAGCGAGGTTCATTAACTCTTGCGAACAGCCGTCCTTCTGAAAGACATGACTTCGTAGCCACAGACGAAACGTCCGATTGTGGTCATCGTGTATCAACTTTTCATTTCGTCCTCTTCTTGGATATTTATCTCTTATTTCTTGTAGGTGAAGCTCGATAAAAGGCTCAACTTCAACCCTATTATGTAAAGTATAGAGACAAGCTTTCTCCCATTCACATCGATTTACCTGCGATGGAACGCCGACGGATAGTCTTTTCCAGTCAATGTTTGTAGTCTTCGGCAACCCAATCGCCTCCGCGGTGGACAAATACTCGGAGCAAAATTTGACCGATTCCTCCGCAATGTAGCTTTCTACTATACATCCTTCTGCCCGATTTCGGTTCTTGACATAACCCTTCAAAACCTTCATGTACCTTTCAAAAGGATACATCCATCTCAAGTACACCGGTCCACATAGCTTCACTTCCCGGACTAAGTGCACCGTTAGATGAATCATTATGTCAAAAAATGAGGGTGGAAAGTACTTTTCAAGCAAGCACAAAGTCTTAACCAACTCTAATTGTAGCGAATCTAGTGTCAATGGATCTATCACCTTAGAGCATATCGAGTTGAAAAATGAGCATAACTTGGTAATCGTAAATCTCACATCCTTCGTTAAAACTCCTCGCAACGCCAGCGGTAATAACTGTTGCATTAAGATATGACAATCATGTGATTTCATGCCAATCAGCCTCAGATCCTTCATAGACACCAACCTTTTCAAGTTGGAAGAATACCCGTTGGACACTTTTACAGAAGCGAGCCACTCACAAAGCTTTCTTTTTTCTTGTCTTGATAGTGTGTACTTCGCCAGAGGTAAGTAAGTTGCATTCCTTTTCTTCGTAGGGATCAAGTTAAGTCTAATCTTTAATTCCTTAAGATCCAACCGTGCCTTCTCACCATCTTTGCTCTTATTAGGAATGTCTAGCAACGTGTCCACTATTGATTCACACACGTTTTTCTCAATATGCATCACATCCAAGCAATGACGAACAAAAAGTGTCCTTCAATATGGAAGTTCGTAGAAGATTGACCATTTTTTCCAAGGGCCGTCTACCACGGGATCATTGTTACGCCGTTTTCTTTTCCCGAGCACCACTTTCAAATCCTTAACCATCTCATAAACGTCTTCGCCGGTCAAAACCCGGGGAGGGTTTCTTTCTTCCGTTTTGCCATCGAAAGCCTTTTTCTGTTTGCGATATCGATGATTTTGTGGTAAGAATCTCTTATGACCAAGGTAAACGGTTTTCTTACCATTCTTCAATCGGATGGAGGATGTTTCTTTCATACAAACGGGACAACCGATAGAACTCTTGACTGAATAACCAGATAGATTTCCATAAGCAGGAAAGTCATTGATTGTCCACATCAACATTGCACGGAGTGTGAATGTCTCTTGACAGTATGCATCTCTAACTTCAATCCCCTTTTCCCATAAGCTCTTTAGATCATCGATTAGTGATGCTAAGTACACATCAATGTCATTCCCTGGTTGTTGAGGACCAGATATCAATAAGGTCAACATCAAGAACTTTCGCTTCATGCTCAACTTCGGAGGGAGATTGTAGTTGACAGGTATGACGGGCCAAGTACTATGCCTACTACTTATATTACCATGTGGGTTAATTCCGTTCGCCGACAAACCAAGACGTAGATTCCGTGGTTCCGCACAAAATTCAGGATGATTGGCATCAAAGGTCTTCCATTGTGGTGCATCGGCTGGATGTCTAAGCATACCATCTTCAACACGTTTATCCTGGTGTCAAGTCAAATTCTTGGCATGCTCGGCATTACGGAATAAACGCCGTAGGCGCGGTGCCGGAGGAATGTACCATAACACCTTTGCCGACACACCTTTGCTGTCATTCGTTGGCTTTTTTCCCTTCTTCCATCTTGACTCCTTACAAACCGGACATTCATCCAAATCCTCGTACGCATTTCGGTAAAGGGCGCAATCATTTGGACATGCATGAATTTTTTCATATTTCATTCCCAAAGTGCTCAACGTCTTCTTAGCTTCGTACATACTAGTGGGTATTTTATTATCAACCGGTAGAACCTCTCTTAGAAATTCTAAAAGAGCCGTGAAACTAGAATTTGTCCACCCTCCCGATGCCTTCATGTTCCATAATTTGACCAATACGGATAATTTCGTATATTTACTACACCCGTCATACAAGGGCATCTCGACATCATTCATCATTGCTTCAAATAACTCCGGACGATGCACAAATTGTTCTTCCAAATCATTAACCATATCAAACAAATTATCTCCTACAACTTCCTCAACAACATCATCTTTCGCTTTGTTGTTCGATGATGGATTAAAACACATTTCACCGTGTAAATACCACGTTTGGTACGAACAAATAATCCCACGCGCAAGCAAGTGTCTTCTAACTTCATCAACTGGATGAGATCTATGATTTCCACAATCCACACAAGGACATCGAATCTTATCATTCTTCATGTGAGTTTCCGCAAATGACAAAAATTCTTCAATCCCATCTCGATATTTTCTAGTCAATCTATTAGCCCACATCCATTTTCGATCCATTTCCAAGAACCCGACCTAAATCGATATTAAATTTATCATACAAATTATTCAATAATCAAGTTTTTGCATTTAAAAACACAACGTATAGTCAACAACTAATCATACCGAAAAAGAAAAAAAGAGAATATATACCATTTTTGACATCTACAATAAATCGTCCATAAAAATCAAATAAATAAAAAGAAGAGTAAGTAATAATCATAATACTTACAAATATTTTATATACGCGAGTGTTGGTTTCGCAGTGGAGGAGACGTGGTTTCGCAGGTGTCTGTGATGTTTTTCGCGGCTGCGCGATAGATCTGTAATGAGATGAAATGAGGGCTGCTGTAAGGCTAAAAAAGTTAGGAATACACGACGGGTTCTTAAATCGTGTAAAGTGGCTCCGCGAGACACTTTACACGACGGTTCTTTGGAACCGTAATGTAAAGTCGGACTTTACACGACGGTTCTTTGGAACCGTAGTGTAAAGTGTCTCCGTGAAGCACTTTACACGACGGTTCTTTGGAACCGTAGTGTAAAGTTGCTCCGCGAGGCATTTTATACAACGGTTCTTTGGAACCGTAGTGTAAAGTCCGACTTTACACGACGGTTCTTTGGAACCCTTGTGTAAAGTTCCTCGCGGAGCACTTTACACGATGGTTCCTAGGAACCGTCGTGTAAAGTCCGACTTTACACGACGGTTTCAAGGAACCGTCGTGTAATGTACTTTTTGTAGTAGTGACTTAAGTGAATGCTATATACATACACATATATGGAAAGATCTTTTACGCAATACCGGATACTATCCAGTACTTGTAACTTTATATTTAAAAACTTATAACAACTAGTTGATTTACTTGTACTTCTTATTTAAAATATTGTTACATGATACTATTTAGATATTGGTGCAGACCATATGCATCACTTAAAAATATTAAATTATAATAACCTAGTTGATACAATATATTACAAAAATGTTACAAGTAGCGTATAAAGAGAGTGCCAAATAAAAAGCCCTCCCTACATATATATAAACAAAGCAATTAACATACATCAAACAATGTTAGTCAGGGACACCAACTCCAATTTCAATTTTGTAACATCAACCTACATGTTATATAAATTGTCATTTTGTTTATTGATAAGTTTTTAAATTACTATCGCGTCAATTTAAATAAAAAAAATTAAATATCTACAAACGAAAAAAAAAAATCATCGAATACCACATATATTTTATGTCAATTTTTATCTCAAGTTCAATATAATTCCTTAATATATATATAGAGAATATGATATTTAAAGTTTATAACTTCTGAATTTAATATGAAACTCTGTAAGATGAGAGATCAACTATTACTTACCTGTACAATTCCTTCAATTCTTGCTGGTGCGTTGATTGCACAATGTTGAAATCTAATATAGCAAGCTCAAGAAAAGTAGGATTCAAATCAATACGTTTGTTCCTGCATAAATCAATAAACCACCTGGCCACCACCCTAGGCACTCTCCAGTGTACTGGAACCTCCAACGCATGGCCCACTAACGTAGACAGATAGTTTTCTTCTTTGTTATTATTGACAAAATCTTTGAGATGTTTTGAGGTGAAATCTCTTGCTTCCTCCAAAATAGTTTCCCCTGGTATCAAAAGGAAGGACGCGTCATAGAGTGACAAAATTCCCTTTATGTCATTACTTAGAGATTCCTTGAATTTCCTTGTTTCATCCTTGAAAACATCGAAAATCTCTGTCAAATGCATTAAAATTCCACATTAGTAATATGAACTTTGCATTTAGCTCCTTTCTAGCTTTTTTTTTTTTTTTTTTTTTTGGATAAATTGCTCGTTTGATTGCTAAATCTTTTATGAAGTTATAATTTGGTCCCTAACTTTTATTTCCTCTAAAAGGTCCCTAAACTCTTTAAAATGGTGCAAAATAATAATTTTTTTTTGTTAACATATTTATTATGTTATGTTGATATTTTTTTGCTAAGAAAATGGTCCTCTTTAAATTATGTCACATTAATCACACGTAATTACTATATCTAAAGATAATTCAAATTAAAATGCATAATTCCAACTTATATGTGTAATACACATGATTTATTATAAAAAGGTCAAAGACCAAAGGAGCAATTAATAATCCTATTTGGTTTGAAAGAAAAAAAATGAGGGATGACCTATAGTACCTTGAGGAACCCTATATTGGTGTTGTCGTAGAAGTCTAAATTTGAGAGATGTAGCATGTAAGTTGTCCTTCCACGTATCCTTTCCAAAATCAGAACTGTGTATACCCTTCAGTAAATTATTTATTTCGTCCTCAAAGTGATATGATAATCCAAGCCTCTGCAGCATATCGATCTGTTCAAGCTTGGCCAAAGGATCCATGTCTTGGTCAAGCACTATCCTAACGTCGTCCTTCAACTGGTTACATTGGCTGGCATATGGTTCACCCTGCATGGTTATTAAATCTACACTGCTCACTAAAAGAAATTGTACTTGCAAAAATTGCAATGGCTCAAACTTAGTGAGACCATCTCCAACTTAAACGCTCTATTTTCTAACAAAAAAAAAAAAAAGTGTGAATATATGATATTTAATATATCCTACTTTATGTTTCACTGGATGATGCTATCTCTAATTAATATTATACATAGTTTAAAAAAAACCTTTTTAGTACTTAAATAACTTCAAAATGACAGTAATATAAACGATGAAATGAAAAAATCAATACATCGACCAATGGCAGTCAAAGTCTAAAATCTAGCAATTGCCATTGTTGGGAAAAATTTGCCACCAAGTAGAGGAATTGCCAAAATTAGCATTGAAAATAGCATTACTCTTTCCTAACTCAAAGGACAAAATTTGACTATAGTGGTACATAAATTTTGCATTACATTAGAGATTCTCTAGTTTAAATTATTTTCTTTCCGATTATGTTGTAAAAGATATATATATATATATATATATATATATTATTGCTTTCTTTTCGTTATTAGAGAGAGGGAAACTAGTCTTAGAAAAACTTATCACATCCCCAACTGTACTGGCAACTCTACTATACTGGCAAACCTCCGACTATAGGATACTAAAATAAGAAATAAGAAACAGAAAAAAAAAAAAAAAGGAAAATGAAATTAATATGGCAAATGTAAAAGTATCTACTCTCTTAAGAAGGAATTAACATATGTCTCATTAAAACTCTCTAGCAGAAAAACTCAAAGGAAAAACATGATAAAGGGAAAAAGCCACTACAAGAAAGTACAGATTAAAATGACGCTTTTTTGAAGACAGTTTTTCCGAAAACCTTCAGCTAATTTCTTTAGTGAAAACATGGCACAAAGATTTTGATGTTTAGGATGTGGTAACGATTTCTGCGTCTGACATCTGACTATGGATTGCCTAAAAATCTATGATTACCATATATATATAATATCTACTAATAATAGAAATTTATTACCATCAAATTACGCCAACAACTGATTCGTATTGAAATTAATTATTAGCTCAATTTGTGATGTTCAAAAAAGTATGGAACTATATGGATAGATGTATTTTTTATTTTCCTCTTTTGCATTAGGCAAAAATTATGCCATAAGATTTTTAAGAAACAATGATATATGGAGGTAAATGTTGGATTCCAAAAATAGAAAGAGAGGGAAAATGTTGGATAATGATGTATAGATTTTATTTTATCTTCAATCATTAATCTTTAACAAATATTAAAAGAGCAAATGCTCTCTTTTATTCTGCCCTCAATGTGTATATATTTTATTTTATTTTATTGTTTTTTTTTGCATGTCTATCCTGCACAAGCAAGTGTTGTCCGACTAATTTTTATTATAACAGGAGAATTTGATGTAAAGGTTTAATTATAGAAGTGAAACATTTGATGTAAAGGCAATATACTATAATAATGCAGTAAAGAAGTTGCAATTATGAACACATAAGTTTGATTTATGACTTGGACAAATGCTAAAATTATGCTAACGTTATATTGGATCATTGGAGTGTTAAATTTTACTTAAATGCTATATTTTGCCCCATATATATATATATATATATTTATATTGAGCCTAACGCTTGGGAGCTTCCTGAGCCAAAAACGAAAAACAACAAACCAAAATTATATATATCTTGGGACTTGAGCCACTATTTTTGGTATGAGGATCGCTCTGATATAAGTACAACCTGATTTTATATTTGAAGCCTCTCACCCAAAGAAGCCAAGTAGCAGTTTTCATAGTATATTATATTATATGTAAATATTCAATTGTATATTTTTTATGGAAAAATATTCGTAGTCCCTTTCTCTTATTAGGGACCCATGCTTCTTTTATCTTTTTCCATTTCGTCAACTCTCTCCACCCCCCCCCCCCCCCCCCCCCCCCCCCCCCCCCAACAACTCTGTCCTTTTCTTCATATTCTCTTTATGCACATACATATCTATGTATACTGATATATGTTTAAATACGTTTTTATGAATATTTACACAGGCTTCTACATATATGTAAGCATAGCTTCTACGTATATATAAAACATTCAATAAATATATATAAACAAATTCCCCTACTGTTACAGCAATCATAGCGATAAACAATTAACGCCATAAGATTGAGTCCTCCCATTAAAAAATAAATAAATAAACTTTCAAGCACTTTTATTAACAGTATAAAACTTATTCTTCTAATTTTCATCAAATCACGTTAAGCACAAACAAATCTTCATGATGATGAAATCACTATTTTCATCTGTCACAACTACTATAATTTCATGCTATTATCAATATTAGATTACGAATTAAA
Organism: Ficus erecta; assembly: GCA_008635985.1. Taxonomy (NCBI): domain Eukaryota; kingdom Viridiplantae; phylum Streptophyta; class Magnoliopsida; order Rosales; family Moraceae; genus Ficus; species Ficus erecta. The sequence continues at coordinate 1,001,330 of BKCH01000056.1, read as the reverse complement.
TGTTATCTGTTATGATTACTAGAATAATTTAATTATAGATAATACTGATCAAATAAGTTAGACAGACCCATATACGTATGTGCTTATATATATGAATACATGTAAATATGTAAATTTATTTTTACATGCAAAAATCGCAATGTGCTTATCCATAGATCTTCACAATATATGGGCATTCACGAAGCATAATTCGTCAGCACCTGAAGTTTGTGTGAATACCAATGCGTATTTAATGGGCTAGTTGACCTATAACAGCATTATTTCCCAAAAAAAAAAAAAAAAAAAACCAAAACAAAACAAAATGTACCCACTCTGTGATCTCCAATTTGCTTATAACAAGTTGACATTTTTCTTCTCATAAAAAAAATATTTTTTTATCAATTTCATATTTGATATTTAAGCAATATTCAAGTCCAATCTTATTTTAATACATAATTTATAACTAATACTGAAACTATCAATTTGTATCCCAAAATTCCTTCCCTCGAAAGCACTGTACAAAATTATGATAATCATGATCATGTGAAGATCACTTGTAAATTTTTTGAAAGTTATAAATTCTTAAAATACTTACATCCAGCTGACATCAAAATAGCAAACTATATGATCTTTGTTGATATAAAATTTATAACCTGGTATAGGGGGTTTTTTTTTTTTTTGTTTGTTTCCGTTAATCACTTCCTCTTAATGTCTTTTTATCTTTCCATACCCAAGACAGCCTGTCTAGCACCAACATGAACTTATCTACTGAATAATAAATAAGAAAGAAGCCAAAACTTATTATGACTAGCTGAGCGGGTAAGAGGATGGATATTTATGTAGGAGCTTCCTAATTCAAAATTTTGAAGCGGTTTTTTTTATTTTTATTTTTAACTAATTGTATGGCATACGCTTTGTACATATGGAATAGGTAAATAAAATAAAACAAAAGAAAAAGCAAAAATAAAATAAAATAAAATCTACGTGACGATAATATAACGATTACGTGGCTGTCACATGACAAGCAAAGAAGGCGTGATTTGGCTCTTTTGAATATAAGTAAAAGATAAATGAGCCATAGACTCCATTTCGTAGTAAAATGTTAAAAATTAAAAATGAAAAAAGTATAAATAAAAAAAATAAAAAGAAAGAAGCCACGTTGAAACATTACCTCATTGTATTGGCTAGTAACGGATTGGATGTAATCGAAGTCCCAAATCGCTGGGTATTGCGAGTACCCAGACGACCGAATTATAATCTCTTCCGCCATGCTTGATGTATCGACACACTGTTTTTCTGGTCTCTGAAATCATATGTAGAGAAGCACTAGTTATACATATAGTAAGTTGATTTATATATATATATATATATATATATATTTGCCCTACTAGATTTGAACAAACAACATCTATATGTATATATAGCAAGCCTATATATATGTGCAAGAAAAAACACTTTCTGAAAACATATCTATATTTGATGTTTGTTTATCACCAGTAGAACAAAAAGAAAAATGTTTACCTTATATTCTGTCTTTGCTTTGCAAGTTTTTTCCTTGACTTGGATGTGAAGCAGAGGATCTACTTATATACACGGACAGGAGGCGATATGCTTAAGACTTAAAAGTCATGGCTTAGCTGCCAGTTCGTCAAATTAGTGGTCCCCATTTCTTGAGGAAAAAGACAATTTAGCTTTCCCCTTTGACAGCGCGAATGCCAATTTTTATATCCTACAATTTTTTTTTCTAGTGTGTATTGATCCAATTTTATCCTAATTTTTTTTAGTTTATGTTAATTTCTATACTTAACTTCACCACCAAATAGTAAAGAACGAGTTTGAGACCCGTGCTACGCACGGGAATATAGGGGAAAAAATAAAAAGAAATCATTAAATATTATACAATAAAAGTAGTTAGTTAAGATAAATAATATAATTATGATGAGTATATTTTTTTAGCATTAATTATTACAATATTATAATATTTACATTCAAGTTTATATCAAAGTATTGGGTTTATATATACAAACAAACATATGTAGATATATGTTTATAAATAAAGTTGTTATAAATGAAACATCTTCTGCTGAAAATGTCATCAACTGTGTTTAAGTTTTTTCCCTTTCTCCTCTGATCTGTCATGAGGAAAAAAATTTATTTATGTTTATAAATAAAATTGAAATTAGTATAATTATATGATATGATATGTAATTATATATAAAAGATAATTATACCTTGATTCTTTTCGTTTTCTAGATGGGTCAACGGAAGATGTTTCAATTTCTGTTGAGGGAGGATGTTGTGGAGAGCTGAAATAATATGAGTATAATTATATAATTGTTTATAATTTATGTTTATATATTTGTAGTAAAAAAATATAAAAATTTTGAAACAAATTATGAATAGTAGTGTACCTTGATTGAATGTTTTCTGTTATAGGTTCGGTGATGAAAAGTTGTTTTTTCACACTTTTTTTTGTTTCTGGTAGCGGTGTTTTCTGGATCCAAAGATGCCAATGGTGCAGGAATATCTTTTGGGGATTCGGTTGGTGGTGTAGGCAATAACAATTGTGATTCATCGTCATCAAAAGTTTTTATAACTGTTGCATCAATAAATGCACCTCTTGGACAAAATTGAATTGAAAATATTTTGGACATGCCTTTGAGTTGATCGAGGACAGGCGGAATGATGTTTGGATCGGTATATCCATCTTGAATTGTGAGTATGGCGCAAACTTTATTTACCAGTGATTGTACTGTTTTTCCAATCATAACAATATTCATGCCTCCAGTGCTGTCTTCGATTCGAGCATTAATTTTGTACCTGTTATAAATAATTAAAATTTTGTAAATTTTTTATTGTTTAAAAGTTATGTATTAATTTTTTATAAAAAAAAAGGTGAAGAATATTACCAACTAATTGGTATTATCATTAAATATGCATGGGTGTCGCACCACCATGAAGTCCCTGATTGTTTGACACGTCTATAGCAGCGTGGACAGGCATTGTAAAACCAACCTTGCCGTGCATCAATTTCGGTGATTGTTGCTTTTGTTGTAAATTTTTTGTCCTGTTATTTGGAGAGGGAAAATTTTATTAAATTATATATTATAATTAGAAAGGAATAAATAAAGATTTACCTGATTTTGGTATGGATCTAAGGCTCGAAGTTCTGCTACCATTAGTCTATTCATCATTTTTTGCTCTTCTAATGTTATTGGTTTTTGTGTCGATGGAGCAATAAAGTCTATTCCTTGAATATTAGAATGACAAAACCTATAAGTAGATAAGATATTAAATAATGTTAATTTTTTAAGAGAATTGTAAAATGTATAAATAAGTGTAATATTTTTGTACTAAATATTAACAATACCTTTTTTTGATTTTTTTTTTTTTTTTTTTTGATTCAGCGATATCTGGTTCGAAATAGAATGATGTTCTAGAAGTGCTTGCTACATAAAGTCCACCTGTATATTTATAATTATTAAAATTAATAATTAGAAATGTTTTGTTATTATTTGGGATAAATTTGTATGTACTAATATATATTATATTTATACTTACCGAGATACTGTTTAGCTGCCATGGCTGTAAAGGCGATTACAACTGGTTCGGACATCTGATGAATTGCATTTTCATCAAAATTTTCAGCAATTTCTCCCCAAAGATTTATATTTAGTGATTCTTCTCTGCAAAATATAATAAATTTAAATAAATGAATTATTAAGAAATAAATTGTCAGTAAATAGTAATATATTTGTAATAATATATAATTTATAATTACCTGATATTTTGAATTGTTAGATTTTGACTTTTAACTAATTTATTCCCTACATTGGATTCTTCCACACCTTTTACAGATATGAGACGACCAATAACATCTAGTATAAAATTAATAAATATTGATATTAATATTATATATTTATATTTCTTTTTTTAAATAAAAATATAAATATTTTTTAGTATTTACCTGAAAGAAGGTTGTTGATATCAACTTTTGATGTTAATTGGTCATATTCCACAAAATTAAATTTGTACTGAGGTATCTCGGGAACATCTTCTTTAACTTTCTTGAAAATTATGCATCGTGCAAATTGTAGCATTGCTCTATGTGGAACAATCTTGTATCTTTGTTTATTGTTCGTAACAAAGAAGTTGTTGATTTCATATATATTACGAACTTGTATTTTGTTTGTTATGAAATCAGCGTCTTTTGCACGAACAAATCCATGTATTGCTTCATCCTGAAAAAATATATATATTAATTTAATATGATTTATATACAATAATAATAATATGAAGTTTTGATTATTAATAAATATAATTTTGATAAAATATAAATTTAATTACATGTTCATCTACTAAAAAGCAATCAACGCTTATTAGACGTCCGGTGTTGTAATATGTGTTTCCATAAGCGACAAACTCGAGCACGGATAGTGTCATATGTTTCGCCTACTTTTAGTATTCGTAGTGGACTAAACATTTTCTATAAATAATAAAAACAGATAAATATTTTGTTATGAATTTTCGAATTGAATTTAATATTTAAAAATTATAATAAATATTTGATAATATAATTATTAAAAGGAAATTAATATATGTTAAAAAATTATTTTATTTCATTGATTATTAATATTTTAGTTTTAAATTTATATAAAGTAATATATATATATACCAAATGTATTGTTTTGAAATTTAACTAATTGAACAAAATTTATGTTTCTTATTTTATAATATGAAATTTTATTCCTTATTTTTGTTCTAAATTTCTACAATTGTTATAATTACAAATTTTGATAAATTATTTTTTAGTTGTTATTTATTTTTAGTACCATGATTTAATTGTATTAATATGATATTTTTTGTTAATTAAATTTTTTTGGACAAAATATTTTAACAGTTGTGTAAATTGATTTATTTTTTTTACAATTATAAGTTAAAGTTAATTGTATTAATTTTGTTATTGTTTTGGGGCATAATTATTTGTTAGTCAACATTTAATCATTTTTGTTTATTATTTAAAAAATTGGGTGAATAAAATTTGATAATTTTATTTTTCAGTTTAGTAGTCAATTATTCATAGGCAAATAGTTCGCAAGTTTTTTATCTACTTATCTTTTTTTGCTGTTACTAATATTTTGAAACAATTTTAGTCTGTTATATAATTATGAAATTGTCAATCTGACTAATTTGTCAAAACTATCTAAAGAAATATGATAAATCTTCTAAGGTAAAAATTTATTATCCTACTACAATATAACATAAAATGAAAAAGTAAATCATACAATAAAAATTACAGAAATTATAAAATACTAAAAATTGAACAATACATTAAAAATTACAAACATTTGTAAGTACAAAAATATTTATACAGATAAATTCTCCTATTAAATCTAAATAATTTACAATCTGGGAAAAAAAAAAAAAAGACCCCCTCGGCTAATAAAAATACAGGGAAAAAGTTATGTGAAATGAGCAAAAAAAATAATAATAATAACATGGCAAGATAATCGAAAGGATAAATGAACATTCAAAATGTTGAATCAATACAGAATCAATATATAGATACTAATATAAATGAATAATTCAATATATTCATATTATAGAAAATATTAAAAAACTTGATGGATACTGTTTTCTGGGAAAATAGAAGAAAATTAAGATTTATTATACTATGCTCAGATCTGATATAGCATAAGATTATTTATGAAGAATAACTAAATTGTTATTCAATCTTGTCTTCAATAGCTACCAGGTGAGATATTTGGGAATATCTAAAGTGTGAAAAAAATTAATAAGCAGAAAAGGAAGATAACCAAATATATATATATATATATATATATAGTAAGAAAACATCAAGTAGTAAAAACAATAAGAGATGGAATAATGGGTAAAGAGAAAAAAGAGAGCCAAAAATTGAACTCTAGAAAACATAAATAAAAACAATAAGAGGAGACAGAAAATAGTTACAATACAAAACTGCAAATGCAAAAAAAAAAAAAAAAAAAAAATTAAAAACTCAAGAAACTAAGTAAAATAGTAATATATTCAATATAATTTTATTATCAGAAAAAGATAGAGATTATAATTCCCAAATACTCATAGCAACAATGAAAACTATCAAATAACATCTAACAGTTATTCAACATACATTTTGAATAATATTAAATTCAGCAACATATACCAAATTAAGTAATATATTTGGTATATGGATTATATTATACATAAATGGAGATCATCATAGCATGTTATAATTTGTGGTCGAAAATTTTGTCATAAAATATTTAAAGTATCAACGAAAGAAAAGAAAGACAGTAAACGGACGGGAAAAAAATCATACATTCATCACAACTATAGTAACAATCACAACAGTTAAAAAAAATAGTCAATCATATAATATAATCAACTATCTTAAAATAAGAATTAATAAGAAGAAAAGGGAATATGTATACTATCGAAAAAATTAATAAAAAGAAAAGGGAAATAACATAAAGGAAAGAATAGTAAGAAAAGACCAAGTACTAAGAATAGTAAAAAAATGGAATAACCAGTAAAGGCAGAAAAGAAGACCAAAAAATGAACTTCTGAAAACAAAAATGAGAAAAATGAAAGGAGGGGAAAAAATAGTAAAAATACAAAACTGTGCAGATAGGAAAAATAAGAAAATACTAAGAGGTACAGAAAATAAATTAAATAGTAATATATTCAATATAATTTTATTATCAGAAGAAGAAGATAGAGATTATAATTCCCAAATATTCACAGTAACAATAAAGATTAACAAATAACATATAATAGTTATTCAACATACACTTTGAATAATATTAAATTCAGCAAAATATATCAAATTGAGTAATATATTTGGTATATGAATTATAATATACATAAATGGAGATCATCATAGCATGTTACAATTTTTGGCTGGAAATCTTGTAAAAAAGTATTTAAAAAATCAGGAAAAGGAAAAAAAGCCAGAAAAGAGACGGGGAAAAAAACTAAACATTCATCACAACAACACTAACATTCACAACAATTAAAGAAAAATCAAAAACTCAAAATCAAGTAACATATGAAAAAAAAAAATTAGCAAAAAAATTACTAAAATAAAACACAACAAAAAGGAAAGCATACCTAAATTTTTAATTTCACTCCTTCCATTTAATTGTATAGTAAAAAAAAAAAGGTAGAAGAAAATTAAAAAAAAAATCAAAACTTAGAGTTGTAAAAGACAAATGAAGTAGGTGAGTTTACTAAAGAATTCAATGTAACAGTTGACAGAAACAATGAAGGAAATTGATGAAAAACGAAAATAAGAGAAAAATCTCAAAACCTAGAATTCCAAAAATATAAATTGAAACAATGAGAAGGAAAAAAAAAACCCGACACAATAGTCAAAAAACTGAAACAAAGAAAACAAAACCAAAAAGTATCTTTTTTTTTTCCTACATACATTCACCGGTAGAAGAGAAAAAAAGTCAAAAAACCCAAAAAAAAAAAATTAGATCAGAAATAACAAAAACAGAAAGGATCAAAATAATTCCAACAACACAATAAAAAAAAATGCTAAAGTTTTAAGACAAAAATACATTAACAATAGAGGACGAAAAAAATATCACACAAACTAACTCAAAAATACCCACAAAAATCACAAAATCAAAACCTGGAGCTTAAAAAAAATTATTCATACCCAGACATAAATTTAAAAAAAAAACCCATCAACAGTAGATGGACAAACTGAAAATATGGGGGAAAAAAAAAATCAGGGGGGCACCTAGAAAGGCGTGAATAAAGAATGGAAAAATCATATTTGAAAAAGCAAAAACCCAAAAAAAAAAAAAGGGAAACAACAAACAAAGAACAAATAAAAACATAGTAAACATCAAAGAAAAACACCGAAAAATGAGAGGAGACCACCGGAAAAGGTAAGAACAACCCAAAATAGGGTTTGGAAAACAATACAAATAAAAGGCTACACTTCAAAAACAAAATTGCATTAACAATAAAGAAGGAAAAAAATATTATACAACCTAAGGCCATCTCCAACCCAAATACTCTATTTTAGAGTACAAAAACTCTAAAATAAAGTATCTGTCACTTCAAATAACTATTTCATCTCCAACCCATTTACTCTATATCATACTCTAAAAGCAATATTCTATTTATATTCTTTATTTTTACCTAAATATTACTTTAAAATTTAATTAAAAAACAAAAAAAAATAAAAAATAGTTTAGAGTATGAACAGTGATACTTCAAATATGAAGTATACTGTTCATACTCTATATTTGAAGTTCCATTTAGAGTATGGGTTGGAGATGCCCCCATACTCTAAAATGGTGTAAAACTCTAAAATAGAGTTGGGTTGGAGATGGCCTAACCCGAAAATACCCAAAAAAAATGCCAAAATCAAAACCTACGGTTTACAAAATTTTATTTCTATTCCGGCCAAAAAAAAAAAAAAAAAAACCCAATCAACATTACATGTGCATACTGGAAAATGATGAAAGATTAAGAGAGGAATTGGAGCTGGGAAGAAAAATAGAAAATGGGGAAAAAAAAATGAAAAACCTGAAAATCCAAGGGGAAAAAAAAAACCCAGCAACATTAAATGCGCATACTCCAAAATAATGAAACATCAAGGGAGGAGGAAGGAGAAGCAAAAACAATAAGAAATCAGAAAAAAAAAAAATTGGAAAACCCAAAATCCAAAAATAAAAAATTCCGAAAAGAACAAATAGAGAACAAACAAAAACACAAAGAACATCAAAAACATACAACCAAAAATTAGAGGAGAGTGCCGAACAGAGCAAGAGGAAGCAGAAATGGGATTTTGAGATGAGAAAACCAACAACTGAAAAGGGAGAAAAAGAAGCACAGAGAGAGCGAGAAAGAAAGAAAGGGAAAAAAAATTAACAGAGAATGGCCAATTGTGAGGGAGGCTGCAACCAAGGCAAGGAAAACACTATTCTTAGGGTTTGGGGGGCAAAAAAGGCATATCACTGTACATAATACAGGCCGGTAGAAACAAATTGAAGGGCAAAACCGGTAAAAAACAGTGAGGAGGGGGTAAAAAGGGGAATTTACTGTACTAACCCAGCTCCCAAAGCTAATCTGAAGGGATAGAAACGTAATTTTACTGTGCATTAAACAGTGATTAGTCCATCCTTTTAGTATATTAGATAATTTGAATCCCTCCATTTTTTTTTTAAGTAAACTTCCAATAATTAAATAATATGAATGATTGTGTTATAATATTAAATTAGAGGTTTAACATTCAACTAGTAACAATTATTTACATTTAGATATGTTATATCTTTCGTTAAATTTGACACCTAGTAGCATATGCAAAATTTAAGTAACAAAAAAAATTGTTTTGAAAATGATTTTCTATCCAAATGTTATATCTTGTCATTTTATAGAAGTTGTTCTATCTTAAATTTGTTAGTTTTTGAATGCTGAAATAGTCGTATTTGAAAGTTAAAAATAGGCCAAATTTTCTCTCCTTCAAAAAACAAAAACAAAAAAAACAAAAAAAACTTTGATAATTAGTGGATTCGAACTCTACGTTTTATAATTAAATTATATGTGCAATTATTGCTCATAGTAGCCAAAAATAATAACTGATACAATTTTACTTTGTACTAAAATATGAATAAAGGCTAGATTTATTTAAAAAAATATATATTCATGCAAGCAAAAACATGCATAATCCAATAAAACATATTGACCACAAGGGCTTTCAGGTGAGAAATCATAGTACGTAGAATCTTAAATGGAACCCCATTAAGTACAACTTCCAGTCCCACATCGGTGGGGATGACTTCTAGTAATTTATAAATGGTGTAAGTTCTCTTTTAGTCAATAAAAGCTAAATAAGGACAACACAAACACCACTATTATCAATTTACAAAAGAAAACACCATGGGTAACAGCCTCTAGCTTTTTCTGTCACTAGTAAACATTGGTATTTTTTAACTTGACATGTTTATAAGTTTATGGAACCTACTAAGATATGTTTTAAAAACTAAGATTTAAGTTTTTTAATTTCCTCTTTCTCGGCCTTCTCTTTTTATTTTATCACTTATCTTATTAGTTTTTCTTTAAGGGACTTGCTTTTATTTTTTCTTTTAAAAGTTTTTACAGTATAACTTCGTATTTTATATTATTGAAAAAAACTATTGTTTTAATCGTTGGATAATTTCTCAATGGTCTGATTTATAATTAAAGTAGTTATGTGTCTCATACAGTAGTAGCAGGGGCCTCGCGGCATGCATTGGCGTGAGGGACAACATACCAAATATGTCGTCTGTCTTGCTTTTTTAGATCTATGGAATATCTATGGTGGTTGTTTCTGTATTGCTGTGTTTTGTTGTTTGTTTTATGTTGACTGTTTGTGTGCAATAATGGCATTGTTCTTGCTGGAATACTTGTTTTTGTTGTTTCGTTATTGATTTAAAGCCTTCAGTAATGGCGGTGGTTTCTCCACTTTTCAAAGTTTTCGTTTGTCCCCTAGATCTACATCTTGGCAGTGTGTAATTGTTCTGCTAAACCTATGTTTATATGTAGTTAGCGGTGACCTTTGTACTACAAGGTCTTAACTCTCAATTGATTAGGAATATCCGTCAATTATATATAGAGGTATTGTCGAAAAGAGTCTTATGCTTACTCGATATAAGTATGTTGAGGTATTTTTATGTTGTCACATTCATGGTCATAAATATCCACAATATTTTTGAAATTTTCACCGATTTTTTAGGGTTACCAAAATATATTTCCTGGGCAAAATCTTTTACGTCAAAATATGAGGAAAATTTTGGAAAATATTGGTAAAAGTAATTTGTACCAAATATTGGGATATATTGGTCAAAATTTCAAATTTGTTTTCTATTTATCTTTTTCAATTAACATGCTTAAATTTTCCGCGTGGGAGTACAATGAGATCAAAAGACCAACAAACCTATATATGACATGTACATAACTATATTCAATACTATTCAAATAACATATCATGTCACCACTATTACATGAATCATGATGACATTTCAATCATATTTTAACTTTATAGGACTTCTTTTGGTAGTGAGATAGGTAAGATGTAAGAAGTTTACATGTAAAACTTCTGTATTTATTTATCTTCTTAATTTTTATGCTATCCTAAAATGTTATAAATATGATTTAAATTAAATTCCGTGACTTTCAAAATTTTCACTGCTATCAATAGTATCTCTGAAATTTCTGTAAAACTGGAGTACCGATGTTTTTACCGGTACAAATATTTTCATGTTTGGTTCATTATATACATATATATGTGTGGGTATTTATTTATTTTGAGCAGCAGCCACGGTCATGTGATCTGGTAACAAATCCCAAAAACCAGTGAAATTGCTTTATATGTTATACATAATGAGCATCAGCCCCGGCCACGTCGTGAAGTAAGGGACACCCTAACTTTATTCTTAAAAAATAGATATAAATCAGACAGTCTTGAATTAGTTTTTATTGCTCCATGGTGAAAATACTACATTCAGTTTGATGATATACTTCGCTGTTTATCTATTTACACTCACAAAGTATATCAGCTGCACTTCTCACTATCATTTTAAATAACCAGATCTCTTAAATGTTATAATTACATTAATCAAACTCCCAACCATATTTACTTACTTAAACTACTCTCCTAAATTCACAGAGTTGCAATATGACCGTCTCATTTTCACACTGCACTTTTCACACTTTCTCATGTATAAATTACTCAAAGTTTTGTCCTATATTCTCACCTCACTCTTACTACGTTAACCTTTTCTTTTAGTTTTACATTCGTTTTCTCACACTATTACATTTCTCTTATCCGATAGTCATGTTTGACTCTAAACCTGTCAAAATTAATGATGTAGGAGTGACGCAACTATTTCTCTAAAAATTATAACTGATGTGAAATGCATAATCAAACCTTTTAAACATCATCCATCACCAAACTCGGGAATCCAACCTAAGCACCATCCATTTTGGCCCTTATTTTCTAGAAATCCCTTATGAATATGTAGGTGCACCTAGCGGATGGGCTCATGCACTTCGTCGAAGTCAAAACCACAAAGGCTGGCCTCCCAAGTTCCAATATGCTCCTGCATCATTCTCCTCTTCTTAAAAAAATGCCCCCTCCAGGGCACACCGATGAGGACTTGAACTTGGGACAACCTAGCTCTGATACCAACTAATAGAAGAGTGATGCAACTATTCCTCCCAAACGTTACAATTGATGGGAAAGGCATAATCAACCCGATGAGGACTTGAACTTGGGACAACCTAGCTCTGATACCAACTAATAGAAGAGTGATGCAACTATTCCTCCCAAACGTTACAATTGATGGGAAAGGCATAATCAACACATTTAAACACCACCTACTAACAGACTCGGGAATCTATCCTAAACACTATCCATTTGGACTCTCATTTCGAGAAGTCCCTTACAAATTCGTAGACGCACCTAACAGACGGGCTCAGGCACTTCTTCGAGGCCCGAGCCACCTAGACCCCTCCCAAGTTCGAGTATGCTCTTGCTTCAATTAACTAATTATTATCTTCACCTTTTTTATTTATCAAGACAATTACTCATATAAATAACATTTTCTCGCACTGACATATGCCCTTCCAAATTGTCCTTGCTTTCAGTCCTTTTTAGGAACCATACTTGCCAGCCATGTAAAAAATAACTTCCTCCAGATAACTCACACTTGTTGACTCAGTGCCGTCTTGAATCCGATATCAGATTTGAGACTTATCATATATTTATATATATATATATATATATATATAGCAGCAGAAGATACGTGGTAAGGGACATCCAAGCTTTATTGTTAAAAAATAGAAACAAAACTAGAATATAGAAGTTAGTAAAAAATGTGTCATCGCCAATCTTGAATCAGTCTTTAATTGCTCGACAGTGATTCATCTACAGAATTTTTTATTTTTTACTTCTGGAAAACAAGCATACATAGTTGTGCATAGAAAAATTCGTATTAGATTAAAGGACTATAATATATATATATATATATATATATATGTATATATAGAGCTGCAGCCAGGGTGATGCCATAGAGTAAGGGACACCCAAGCTTTACTCTTAAAAAATAGAAATAAAACTAGAATATATTGATTAGTCAAAAATGTGTCATTGACAATATATATATATATATATATATAGAGAGAGAGAGAGAGAGAGAGAGCAGTAGCCAGGGTGATGCCATATAGTAAGGGACACCCTAGCTTTACTCTTAAAAAATAGAAATAAAACTAGAATACATTGATTAGTCAAAAATGTGTCATTGACAATATATATATATATAGAGAGAGAGAGAGAGAGCAGTAGCCAGGGTGATGCCATAGAGTAAGGGACACCACAGCTTTACTCTTAAAAAATAGAAATAAAACTAGAATATATTGATTAGTCAAAAATGTGACATTGACAATATATATATATAGATATATATATAGAGAGAGAGAGAGAGCAGTAGCCAGGGTGATGCCATATAGTAAGGGACACCCAAGCTTTACTCTTAAAAAATAGAAATAAAACTAGAAAATATTGATTAGTCAAAAATGTGTCATTGACAATCTTAAAAGTCTTTAATTGCTCGATGGTGGTTCATATATAGAATATTTTTTTTATCTTTTACTTTTGGAAAATAATTATTCATAATGGTGCACAAAAAATTTGAAAGGCTAAAATTATATATATATATATATATATATATATAGCAGCAGCCAAGACGATTAAACTAGCTAAACTATATAGATTAGTCAAAAATACGTCGTCAACAATCTTAAAAGTCTTTAATTGCTCAAGTGTGAAACATATAGATACATACATATATAATTTTTATTTCTTACTTTTGGAAAACAAGCATTCAAAGTGGCACATAGAATTCTTAGCAGCTGCCAGAGTGATGTCAGAGTGATTTCATGTAGCCAGAGTGGTACATAGATTAAATTTAGATATATATAGCAGCAGCCAGAGTGATGTCATGTAGTAAGGGACACCCAAGCTTTGTTCTTAAAAAACAAAAATAAAACTAGAATATATACATAGATTAGTCAAAATAGAGATGTCAAAATGGGTGAGGTTCAGTGGATCGATATAAATACAGCACGTTAAAAAATGGATACGGTATGACACTGTATGATTATAATATGGGTCTAGTCCTACACGTTTAATTAAATGAGTTGGGCTTAATATGAGTTTTAGGCACGAAGCACGCTAAAGGCACATATATGTTAATAGCACGACACGAGTACGAGCACGGAAACGATAAGGGGCACGAAAATGACACAATAATATTACTCTTTTTCTATTATATTTTATATTAATTTTCAAATAAGACTTATGGTGTTTTTTATTTTATTGAGAAGATTTCATCCCTTTTGAATTTTTAATTGATAAGGTTTTTAATATTGTAGTTTTTTTTTTTAATAATATGCTTTGTTTTTTGTTAAAAAAAATTTCTATGACATTCAAAACTTACTTTTCTTATTTATTAAAAAAAATTTATTACTGGACACGATTAAGGCACGAGGACGACACGGCACGGCACGTTTATAAATAGACCGTGGACCGGGCTTGACGCTATAAATTCTTTATGAGCACAACATGGCACGGCACATTATTAAATGGGCCGGTATGAGCACGGCACGAAGCATTAATGGGTTTAAAATAAAAGGGCTAGACCAATATATTTGACATCTCTAATCAAAAATGTGTCGTGGATAATCTTAACAATCTTTAATTGCTCGAAAGTGATTCATATCTATAATTTTTTATTTTTTATTTTTAGAAAACAAGCATTCATAGTGGTGCAAAGAAAATTTCGTGTTAGATTGAAAGATTATAATATGTGTGTGTGTGTGTATTTTATTGAATGAGACTATAATAAGACACCATGTGCGTACCATGATTGTGACAGCGACATTTTTTTTTTTTAATAACAGCGACATTTTATTATTATTATTATTACTCTTTTGTTGTTTGGAAATTGGAAAGAGGGAAATAGAAAAAATGGAAACAATCTTCATGTTGGATACCAATTTTTATTATTGGACTAGTTAGAGTACGTGCAGATGCATGTAAAATAACATATTGTCTGAATCATGAATCATAAATGAGAGAGTTGTGAGAAAAAATGTTTAAAGATAGATGTATTTGAAAAGAATTGTTTTAATAAGGATAAAGAAATCAAAAAAAAAAAAAAAAGTAAAAAGTAAAGGTTGATCAAAACAGTACTTAGAATGATTGTCACTTTTGATAATGTACAAAGTTTTGAGTTTGATTCTCCAGTCACCAAATTAAAAAATTATAATAATTACACTTAAAAGGAAACCACACCTAACTCTACTTAAAAGTTCAGAGTTCAAATTCTCTCACCCCAAGTTCAAAGAAAAACTAAAAAATAAAAAGGAAAATTGAGGATTTATTTGAGAAAATTATTTTAATAAGCACAAATTAAAAGAAAGAATGGTAAGATCAAAATAAATGAGAAAATGTTTAAACAATAATAAAATTAAATTATTTTATAGAAAAATTAACTATGGTACATATGAATAAGAAACAAATGTTTAAATATAGAAGAATTAAAAAGAAAAAGAAAAAAGCTATAAGATAGTTAAAATAAGAAAGTTGAAAGAAATAGAGAAACCAAAACAAAAAATAAAAATTTACTCAAAAAAAATAATAAATAATAAATAAGAAAAATGAGGATATAGGTGAAAAAGAAAAAAAAAAAAAAAAAAAGTTATCTTAATGGGGACAAATTGAAAGGAAAAATGATAACACTAAAATAAAAGGAAAAAAATGTTTAAATAGTAACTAAGTGAAATTATTATATAGAAACTTAACTGAGGCACATATAAGAAAGAAACAAAAAATGTTTAAATGGAGATACGTTTTCAATAATGAAATTTAAAAAAAAAAAAAAAAAAGTAGTTATGAAAATCACATTCTTAAAATAATATTTTAAGAGATAAAAGAAAATTATTTAAATGAAGATATATTTTTTTAAAAAAGTTATTACACAATACAAATAAGAAAGAAAGAAAAAATGTATTCGGTGGTATATATTAAAAGTTTTGGATTTTGAAGAAGAAAGAGGGAAAAAAAATGTAATAAGAAGTTATAAAAGGGGAAAAATCATGAGGCAACAGTAGTTTGGGGGTGATGGCATGATAGATTATGGATAGCCGATTAAGAGAAATTAGTATAAAAAAAAAAAAACGTCTTCTTGTCATATTTAAGGATAGGGATTCCTGTTTATTGTGTTGAAAACATGAAAATAATATGATTACTCAATATCTTTTATAATCACCAAAAAAAAAAAAAAAAAGTTATGAGGGGGAGGGAGGTGTCAATAAAAAAAAAAAAAACATTTGTAAAGAGGCTGAGGCAAATAAGAAATATGAAGCGAAAAAACAAAAAAAAACAAAAAAAAAAGGAAAGAAAGACATGCCACATGTAAGAAGGAAAGGAAATGCACTTTGAGACTTTTATATGTTAAGATAAGATAATAGATAGTATACCGGTGAGAACAATTTCCGAGACAACTAAAACATGTGATTTGCATTGATTATTGAGTGATTAATAAACAACTGGAAGAAGAAGTTACAAAATGACGTCGTACGAATTAAGAATACTGACAAAAAAACATAAAAATAAAGGTAAATTATTCCCGTGAGTCTCTAAACTTTTAAAATGTGCCGATTGATTCGTGAGCTTTTAAGAAAGGTGCCGATTGGTCCTTAAACTTTTTTTTTTAACATATCCCCCCAAACTCTTAAAAAAGGTGAAAAAAGGAACCCTAACCGCCATAAAAAGAAAGACGGTTTTTACCCATCTAAGTCGCATATGCCTTCACTTCAAGGGCATTTTGATAAAAGAACCTGATTTATTTTTAAAAAACATAATTAAAATTAAAAAATAAAGCTAAAAAAATCAAGCATCCGTGTTGGAGTTGAAATTTTTAAGTTGGAATTGGTTGATTTTTTAAAAACTAATTTTATTTTTATTGATTTTAAAAAAAAGATAAAACTGAGATAAAAAATTTAAGTTTGAGTTAAATCACTAAACCAAAAAAAAAATAAAACAAAAACAAAACAAAAAAAACAGAAGGCCAAAAAACTGATTTTAAAAAAAAAGGCAAAAAAGGGTTTCTATTTTCTGTTGTGCCAAAAAAGATTTTTGAAAAAAGGCAAAAAAGGGTTTCTATTTTCTGTTGTGCTCATCGGAGAGCCATAGAGGTTTGTGAGGCCCGCAGCCCTAGAGGGAGATGGGTGCGCAGTAGGGGGTGGGGGGTGACTAGATCGGCACCAGACCGTTGAGCCCGTGCTTTTCCAAGCCACTACGACATGGATCTATCATTGGGGCTCGCGCGGCGGTGATGGCTCATGACGGCGCGATAGTTTCTCTACGGCTTGGGCTTGTTTGGTGGTGCGACGGTTGGAGATTGGTCTCACCACAGAGGAGGGAGGTCGTGACGCTTAAAGTTATGTGCGATTGCAAATCGGTTCACGGCGATGTACGACCTCTGCTTTCGCGGCGGCGTGCGAGGGGGGACGACGGCAGAGGTTCTTGTGGGTCTGGGTTTGTGAGGGGGGACATTGGCTCACGATGGAGGAGGGAAGAGGTGCTGCTTTTTGTTGATGGGATTGCACGACGGCAATGGGTGGGTTGGGTGGTGATGTTTGATTTTCATTTTATTTTTATTTTTTTGTTTACGTATTTTTTTTGTTAAGGGTAATATAGTAAATTCCATTAAAATTTAAGACCAATTATAGGTTTCCGTAAAGTTATTAATGACGGTTAGGAAAGAGGATTAACTTACATGCTTTTCAACAGATTGGGGACCTCTTGATAAAATAAAAAAAAAAATTCAGAGACCGTTATAATAATTTACTCTAAAATTTATGACAATGACAATGTCATTTCAATTAATTTGTAACATTTGTTTCCTCTAACTTTGAATCATTAGATAAATATTTTTTTTTTTTTCATTTTGTTAGTTTTGTTAATAGAATTTGAGGACACATTTTCATGGTAGCCCCCAAATTTTGATTTGTCACAAAATATCCCTTGAACTTTAATTTATAACGACATTCGTTTCCCTAAATTTTGAAATGACAACAAATTTTTCCATTCTATTAGTTTTGTTAATGGAATTGCCACGTGTCACCAAAAAAAATTAGAAAGAAACTTTTATAAGAACATAAATTAAGTATACTAAATATGGCTAATTAATTCTTTTAATGCTTTAATTTTTGCTATTAATCTTTATTAGGGGTATACTACAATTTGTTTTCTACAAAATTATACATTTTAATTTGACTTCTTTTATGACACATGATAATTTCATTAACAAAACGAACAGAAGAGAAAAGTTTGTTAGCATTTCAAAATTTGAGGAGAACGGATGTTATAAATTAAATTTATGGGGTATTTGTTGACAAAATCCAAAATTCGGGGGCAAACGTGTACTTTATTTTCAATATCCGTTAACATAATTAATAAAAGGGGAAAATTTACTAATAATTATATATTAAAATAATAGATAAATATTAAGAAAACAGATGTTAGCTATATTGTTTACATCTAGTATATAAATCTATACTTATTCTTCTTTATCTACATTGAAAAACCAAAATACCCTTGTAATTAAAAAAACAATAACTGAGGAAGTTCTATCTTCAATTAAGGGCTAGATAAAAAGACTGAGACAGGACCCGAAAGGGTGCGTGGCAGTGGGATGGGAAAGGGTTGGGTTGTTATTAGGTGGGGTTGAGAAATTTGAATTTTTTGTTGTGCAAAACTAAAAGTTTTGATGTATCATAATTTTTTCCCTTTAAGAGTATTTTGAGCATTTTTAGGTTAAACGATCTAAGGTACTGATTGAGATCAAAACTAACTGATTGAGATCAAAACTAACATATTAACTATATAATGATATAAAATGCATTACTTTGAATGCAGGATATAATTCATAAATAAAAGTAAAATATAGTGTATAAAAAAGGTAATAATCCTAACTGTAGTTTTCTATATAAGGGTGTTTTGGATATTTAGGTCACAATTATGTATTCACCTAGAAAATATACAGATTTATATATTAAATGTAAAAATGTAAAAATTGAAAATACCTGGATACATTATGAACAAACTAAAATATAAAGTATAAAAATGTAAATGTAAAACAATTGTAATTTACGCATTATAATGATGAAATCAACAAAGTACAACTCCGGTATGTCATAATTAACGGTAATTACAAAACTTCATGTGGTCTTTATTATCAAGCATGATCGTGTCATTTATTTATTTATTTATTCTGAAAATTGATCGTGTCATTTCTCTGAAAAAAAATAATATAAAATAAAAGCCGCCAAACGTCAACTTTAAGGGGGGTAAAAAGGTAACATTAACCCACACAAAAAAAGAAAAAAGAAAAAAAGAAGGCAACATTGAACCTCAACAATGAATGTAATCATCACCTATGTTAATTCGTGGTGAACAACATAAAAAATATAAATATACCCCATCAACACAAGATTTTCCCAATCAAATTAAAACAGAACACAAAAATATGGGGGAAAAAAAAACACAAACACAAACACATCCCCACCCCCCCCCCCCCCCCCCCCCCCCCCCCCCCCCCCCCCCCCCCCAATCTAGAAAAAAATGATGTAGACCATAGAAAGCATAAACATAAAATGAAAAAAAAAAAAAATAGCAGTACAATTAATCATCAACAATATATGATCATTATAATAATGGTCATATCAGTTTTATTCGTAATCATCAATACATTACACAGGTTGAAAAATGGCTTGATAAGCTCATTTTGGGTACCAATTTTGAGGCCTAATTTTGTTCGTAACAAATTGTATTTATTTCAATAAGTTATCTAGTTGTTTAAAACTTGATATCTAATTTGATATTATTTTAAATGAAAAATAACTATTTCGCACTTTTAAAAAATTCATATACTTTTTAGCAAAGAAAGAAATTTAGAGACCAAATCATAATTTTGTAAAATAATAATAATAATAAAGACTAAGCCGATAATTTATTTTTGTATAAACCATATATAGATGGAAAGCACGAGTCTGCATTAGTCTGCGTAAGAAATTAACTTTTTGTATTTTGTTGTTTCTCTAACCGTTCACTTCACCTAATAAAGAGTTGGTGATGTCGTCGTTTATTTCTTCATCAAGACAGGAAAACATGATTTTTTGCTTTAGCTATTGGATTAAAAAAAAAAAATGAGTAACAAAATTTGCAATAACTTTGGGGAGACTTTTAAAGATGAGAGTTTCGAGATTGGTTTAAAATATGTATTTGATTAAAAGATGAATCAGAAGTGAACTGGAAACCAAACGCCTCCTTAGTTGTTGATTTAGGGCGACAATTAATTCCCCCGACCAATTCATGCGGCAGCTTCCTGAAAGTAGCTTTGTCATCTTGTTCATCCTTATCCTGCAATAACAGCTATTGAAGGAGTTTTTTTTTTTTTTTTGGGTAAAGCCCTATTGAAGGAGATTAGACATGAAAACTGCACAATGAGATTCCTCAGAGTTCTGCCAGCCAAACAACTTATCCTTTGGAGTTGATTTTACTCTTCTGTTTGTATTCTTGTTTGTTTTTCCCTAAAAGATTTTATTCAATCGATTTTAAAAAGAAAGATAAAAAGAAAAGACAAGTCACTGACGAAATACTCAATTATTGACCCGTGACACAATGCTATATGTGTACAAGAGTACAGCTAGCAAAAGGACATGTCGTTAAGTATTTAGGTCGTGTTTGGTATTGATTTTAAAATTATTTGAAAAAGAATTTTATGATTTCCAACAAAAGTGTTTTGAAAATGATTTTGAAATAATATTTATTTTACATAAATTAAAAACATAAACGGAGATGAAATTATTTTCTCATTTTGTTTTTTATTTTCTAGGAACTTGCATACTTAATAAATATTTTGAGAAACATACTCAAATATTTTTTTTGGTATTATTTTAAATTGTTTTTGGAAATGATAGAATGAAAACGATTTCTAAATCATGTTTGATTAACAAATGCCATGAAAATGAAAACAAAAATAAAAAATAGTGATAGTTGTTTTTGTTAAGTAAAAAGTAAATGGTTAAAAGTTGTTTTTTTTTTTTTTTATAATATTTTTTCATTCTCGTTAATTTTCTAGGGCTTTATAATCTAATACATATTTCCATAAACATACTCAAACACAATTTTACATTTTTCTTATTTAAATAATCACATAAAAAGTCTATTTTTAGGACCTAATTTTAAAAAATGTCCATTTATCATAAATATCTATTTTATAAAAATAACCATGTATAGTACTCATTTTGCCTTTTTATTATATTTAACATCATTCTCCCTCATCATGATTTATATTTTTTTTCTTATTTGTTCATTATTGTTGTATCTTTATCTTGATGACTGGTTCTTTTATTATAGTGATTACTTGTTAGTAAGATTTAAGTTTTTTATAAACCTATCTCTTAAGAATGATTTAGTTTTCTTGAAAACTTTTTTTTTAATATGATTTAGTTTCTTTACAATAATTGTAACATTATCATGATAATTTATATTATTTATTATTATTGGAATTATTTTAATAGTTAGTTTCTAAAGTTTAAATGCCATAAGAACTTAATTATTTCTTTATAGAGAGAGATAATCTACCTGTAAATTTATTTTTAATTATAATGATGAATTTTAAGAAAATTTTAATGGAATTTGTTTTGAGTTTTTTTTTTAAATTAATATATTGGATAGAGTATGGATATAACACCCTGTAATGAGACTCTCCATCCTATGTTCACCTTAAATTTTAAGGGTATGGAGATGGATATGGGGAGTAAAAATGAGGCTAGGAAATGTATAACCACCCCACCCGGCACATAGCGATCCCTAAATTTTCCATCACTTATAAAACACATTTATTATTTAATATGATTAATTGGTGCACTGTTTCTAACGTTCGTGTATTATAAGATGTCCTTCTTAAGATAATTCTTCCTATAAATACGTTCAAACGCGCATTACAAGAAATACGATCATAGACAGACATATGCATGCACGTCTACATACATATTACATATATGTATATATACAGATAATAATAATAAAAAACAGATACTAACCTAATAATAATTTCACATCTGAAATAAATCTACATACCTGTGGGACGACACGCTAAAAATCTCTCAAGCAACTGCTGCAAATGGAGTGTCCTTGAAAACACCTGCTTCGTCTTCATTTCCCTCACCAGAGTTGCCCTAAAGACCAATTGGTGCTGACCTTTTGTCGTCTCGTTGTCGTCGTCTTCAAAACTGAAAGCGCTTCGCCTCCCACGGCGGCTCTGCATCCGGTACTCAAGCCGCTCATCGAGGTACAACGCGCAGGTCTGTACAAACGCCTAGTAGTCCTACGACGACGAGCTCGAATTGTCCCTCAAATCCGACATGTTGAGAAAACGCGTACCGCGGCGCGTGGAGAAGAAGATCTCCTGCTCGTAGGCTGGATCGCCGTCGTTGAGCAGCCGATGGACCAAGATCAGGGTCTTGAGCGCCACCGCCCAGTTCTTGGTTTTGTTGAGGCGTTTTGCCAATGTGTTGACGCATGCGCAGATGAAGGCACGTGAGTTGCATGTCAGGCTGAGGATCTCTCGTATGTGCTTCTCCTCGGCCGGATTCTCTTCGTGCCGCGTCGCCTTCACGATCGCCACGTCTAGGTCGGACAGCGAGGCCGAGGTGCTGACCTTGGCGAGGCCGATGCTCGTCTGATCCTTGAAAGCGCCTAGGGCTCTCCTTATCTTGCTAGAACCCATGGCCCTCCTTCACATTAGAGGAAGATGCTATGGAGGAATTTGTGAAGAGTTAAATGATAGAGAGAGTGGAAAAATAATAATAATAATAATAATAATAATAACAACAAAAGAAAGAGAGAATTAAGTTTTGGAACATTGAGATCTCACACAGTGCCGGCTTAAGGATGAGGCATTAAGGAAAATGTCCTTAGGCCCCTTAATTCAAGGCTCTCTTTTATTAGGAAACTCTAAACTAATCACCTTTACGCCTCAAGGCCTCCTTATAATCAGGAAACTTTAACTATTTTTTTTTACGCCTCAAAATGCTGATGTTATTATTATATATTTTTTTTTAAAGGAAAAATGCTGATGTTAATTGTGTAAACTTATTCTTAAAAATTAAAAGAAATCCAAGCGTTTAATTATTTCCGTAATTCTCGTATTGTATTAGCGTTAGGTGTTATAAATAATTGCTTCTTAAAATAAATTTTGCGTATTTTAATTATATATTTTTTAAGACTTTTTTTAAAGTTTTATTTTTACACGTAAATGGCGTATTTGATATTTCTTTCAAAATATCTCAATAATCATCTTGTCACTTAAAAAAAAAAATTCAATTAATAGTCTCTCATATTCACCTATTAAAGGGATCATAGAACTTATCAATGAATCAAATCTTGCCTCTTTAAATTCAGAATATCGACAACAGCTATCATAGACTCTCTCATGTAGATCATCACCTCCCTCTGGTACACCATCACCGTATTCAGGTACACCATCATATATCCTTTAGGCACATCATTATCTCTTTTCAGTACATCATCATCTACCTTATCTACGCCATCATCTTCATTAGGTACTTCCTCATGTACTATCTCCTCAAGTGTTATTGGAACTAGTGATTGGAATTGGATTGAAACCAGTGATCCTTTCATGGATTGTTGTGCTAGTTGTACAAATCTGCAACAAATGTTCATAATTACCAAATAATTCAGTTGGAACAAACCTTGCAATAAATGGGATTTCTTTACTAATCCGACACTCAAAATGGTCTTCATGAAAGCCTAGCACATCATTGTCATCATTGTTTAAATTATCATCACATATTTCTTTGAGCATAACAGGTAGAGTCATTAATTGTTTTTCTTTGTACAAAAACATAAGATCTATAACATCTAAATAGTTGGGCATAAGAGCTAGGGCAGCAGTGTCACCAACAGGCTTATGTGTTATCTCAATTGCATACTCACTTTGTTCAATACTTGTTCTTTCATATATTGTTGCTTCCAATTCCAAAACCTTCACTCCTATCAATCACAAAGCCCTTGTTCATATCAATTCCAAACCACATCCAAAAGCCGCCATCCACATTTTTTCCATTATACTGCACGAGAACGTATCTATCAAGGATTTTAAGATGTATCAATTAACTAACAATATAAATAATAAAACTACAAATTTTACATCAATCTGCACACACACATATATATATATATATATATTAAAACAAGAATAATGCAAGAACAATCGTTATTATTCCACACTAATTCCATCCAAGTCATCTTTAACCTTTCAACCAACATTTAAAAGTCTTTTTTCACTACTACAAAAAGTACATTATATGACGGCGATTACACGACGGTTCCAAAGAACCGTCGTGTAAAGTGCTCCGCGAGGAACTTTACACGACGGTTCCAAAGAACCGTCGTGTAAAGTCGGATTTTACACGACGGTTCTTTGGAACCGTAGTGTAAAGTCGGACTTTGCACGACGGTTCTTTAGAACCGTAGTGTAAAGTGGCTCCGCGAGGCACTTTACACGACGGTTCTTTGGAACCGTAGTGTAAAGTTCGACTTTACACTACGGTTCCGTTGAACTTTACACGACGGTTCCTTGGAACCGTCGTGTAAAGTGGCTCCGCGAGGCACTTTACACTACGGTTCCAAGGAACCGTCGTGTAAAGTCGGACTTTACACTACGGTTCCAAAGAACCGTCGTGTAAAGTACCTCGCGGAGCCACTTTACACTACGGTTCTAAAGAACCGTCGTGCAAAGTCTGACTTTACACTACGGTTCCAAAGAACCGTCGTGTAAAGTGCCTCCGCGGTGTTACTTTACACTACGGTTCCAAAGAACCGTCGTGTAAAGTACCTCGCGGTATCACTTTACACTACGGTTCCAAAGAACCGTCGTGTAAAGTGCCTCCGCGGTGTCACTTCACACTACGATTTCAAAGAACCGTCGTGTAAAGTCCGAATTTACACTACGGTTCCAAAGAACCGTCGTGTAAAGTGCCTCGCGAAGCCACTTTACACTACGGTTCCAAAGAACCGTCGTGTAAAGTCCGACTTTACACTACGGTTCCAAAGAACCGTCGTGTAAAGTGCCTCGCGGTGCCACTTTACACGGTTCCAAAGAACTTTCGTGTAAAGTGCCTCCGCGGTGTCACTTTACACTACGGTTCCAAAGAACCGTCATGTAAAGTCCGACTTTACACTACGGTTCCAAAAAAACCGTCGTGTAAAGTACCTCGCGGAGCCACTTTACACGACGGTTCCTAGGAACCGTCGTGTAATCCGCCCCTCGGTGGGGACATTACACGACGGTCCCGGGGGACCGTCGTGTAATCCCCGGTATTACACGACGGTTCTAAATAGACCGTCGTGTAATCTTCTAAAAATTTTGAAAATTTTCAAATTTAATTTTTCGAAATCTTCGCGCCAAAACCCATAACTTAAATACAATTTCCTCCTCGTTTCTCTTCATCTCCGCACAAATTTTTTAAATTCTTTCTTCACACTCTCTACATTTCTCAAGTACCCACATCCTTCACCAACCCGCTGCCACCACTCTTTTAGAATCCGGTCAAGCCGCCGTTGCCGAAGTTGCCTCCCTCGTCGTGTGGCCGTGCATATTCTTTTTCAAAGAAAAGCAAGGTGACTTCGTATATAAACTAAAACACATTTGCTCTCTTGTATTGTTGTTTTCCATTAAAGATCCATTTTTGAACATGAATGTTTTTGTTTTTAATGTTGCTCTTTGTAGATGAATGGTTTGTGATTGGTTTTGGCACTTTACACACATTTTTCAACATGAATGGTTTTTGAACTTTATCAATTTGCTAGGGCCCTAACGGATTGGAAGATTATGACCGGAGAAGGGATTAGAAGAAGGAGACGAGACTGTAAAATAAAAATCTCGAACCGTCATTGTCCTCTCCAAGAGGGAAGTGTTGAATGTGGTTATTTTATTTTAAGTTTTATGAGGGACATAGTGTTGAATGGAATTGATGTACTTGAAAGTAAAGAATTTTTTACTTCTGAGGATTTGAATTTGATTAGGGGAGAATGGGCTAGTCATGTAATGCAATTCATTAATTATGATATGTGAACTTGTAATGTAAAAATTGGTATGTAATTTTACTTTGATCATTGAAGTTACTATCTTGGATCATGTATTGGATAACATACAGGTTAGGCCAGCCGTGAGAAATCACCAAAAAACCATAATTTTTTTTTAATAAAAGAGACATTACACGACGGTTCGGCCAAGACCCGTCGTGTAATGTCTCTATATTACTTGTATCCACTATGGTATACCTTGTTTCGACGACGGTTTTTAACCGTCGTGTAACATTGAGATACCACGACGGTTCAATAACCGTCGTGTTATCTTCCACGACACTGGATTACACGACGGTTGGGTAACCGTCGTGTAAACTTTACACGACGGTAAAAAACCGTCGTGTAATCCACAATTTTTACTAGTGTTTTATTTTCCACCAAAGTTTTGTTGGTGCTAAGTATTCTTATAAATTTCAAGGGAAAGAGATATTGGCAATAAATTTATAAAAAAGAAACGCAAATAACTTTGGAACAACCATCTTTTTTCCACACGGTTGTTCGAAACTGACAATCGTTCTATCTGAGTTATCTTCAAGATTCGTACACAATAATGGCAAGCCGCAAATTCATTTAATTTTTTTTTAATTTTAAGACTAAATAAACATATACATTTACATATAATCCTCCAAAACTACTTTACAAACAACATCTAAAGCCATTACTAACCTTATGAGTGTTTTCCCAAAATCTGATATCTCCTTCTTTTTTTTTACCTTCTTCAAAGCCCTTGTTCGTAGAACATTGAAAGTTCAATTATTGTAGAGCTCGATCTTTGGGTATGCCATAATTGCCGGAAAATGGAGTAACTGTTGAAGAATTGAGGTGGTTCTTTGGGTTTCTCTCACATGCACGAAAGCTCTATTCCAGGACTCAGATTTTGTTTTGTTTTGTTTTGTTTTTTATATTTATTTAACTTCATTGAAATAAATCTAGTGAGTTGTTAAATCTAAATATATGTATTTTTATATTCTTTTAAAGAAAAAACTTATTTTACTAAGTAAAATTTTTAGAAAGTCATTTTACAAATAAAAGAAAGTGAATAGGTTATTTTACTAACTATAAGGAAATGGGAGAGGTTAGAGCCAAGGGACTTGGTTTCTACGCTGGTGGCGGCAGCAGGGAGATAAAAACTAAGCAAAGAAGACAGAAGATGAGGGCTGCAAGCCTTTGGGCCTTAACCAAATTTCAAACCCTGAGCCCAAAACAAGTACTTCTGACCCAAATTTTTGAATGGCATCAATTAAATAGAAATTTGTAGAAATATTTGTCCATTTTTATAATTCCGTTTTAAAATATGGCTGTATTTAAATAATATAATATATATACATCTATTTCTTATGAAATATATGTATGTAGTATCTATTTTATCGTTTTATTATAATTGACTTTATTTCATTTAATTTATAAAGATTATCATATTTTCCTTTTTTGTTTTTTTGACTTTAAAGATGATATTTTTTTTCTCACAAATGAGAATCACCTTTAATAAACCCAAATTATTTTTCCCTTTTTTTTTTTTTTTTAATTGATTCTAAAAAATTCAATGAATTCTTTTACTAAAAAACCAATTTATTTATGCAATCCACTACAAATCGGATGGTTACCATTTAAGCCTAAACCAAATAAATTTAAGAATAATAAAAATGATCTTGAATTCTTTACGAAAAAAGACTACTTTTTATATAAACTAGTAGAAATAAAATGAAAAATATCTTTATGATAAAACCTGATTCATTATAAAAAAAGATGAATTCTTAAAAAATAAAAAATAAAAAAAACAACTTATTTATGAACTCCACTACAAATTAAATGGATACTTTATATGCCTCAACTAAACTAATTGATGAGTAACACACCAAATGGTATTGAATTATTTACCAAAAAAACTTTATTATTTATATAAACTAGTTGACATGAAATCAAACCTAATTTTATGAAAAATAATGATTCATTATATGAAAGACGGATTCTTTAATCTAAAATACAAAATTTCTTAATTATAAAGATGATTTTCAAAATAAAACCACAAAAAAAAAAAAAAAAAAAAAACTTACAAATGGTTGACCGTTAGAGTCCTACATCGACTTCAACGCCCAAAACTTCTTTTGAACCTTCACCTATCTCACACGGCCTTTTTCATTACTTGGTACAGCTCTTTCGGTAGATTGGTAGGGACGTTGCCTTTCTTATCCTTAGCAATGGACCATTTATTCAGAACTATTTTCATTGTCATTTTTAGACAAAAAAAATTCGATTTAGGGTTTCTGAGTATGAGAATTGGAATTGGTTTGAAGGAAGATGGAGGGGATTTACCATACGTTTGTAGAAGACAAACGTTTAATTAGACTTTCTTTTTGGATATTCGTTTTTCTTTATTTAGATTTTTCTTATTAATGTGAAATCCAATTTTAAGAAAACATTCCCATTTTTGGATCATTATGAATATTCACATATTTTTCACAACAATAAAAAAATTAGAAACTTTCCTTTTTTTTAATATTTCAGTCTTCAATTCATACAAATCACCTCTAGTAGTAAACGTAATTCCATGCTTTGTTTTCTTTCCTTTTTTTTTTGTAAATTCTTTATATGATAATTCTTAATTCTTTAAGAAGGGTAACATTGTCTTTATATTTACACTTTCAAACATATATGTAAATAAAAGGAAAAATAGACTTATTTCAAAACAATATCTTGAATTTAGATATCTATGTAAATAATCCAAATTTGTAAGCAAAATTCAAGTCTCTTGAAATCTTGCTCTCAGACCATGCGGCCAAAGACTTACCAAACACTCATGGAAATATTTTTAACCAAACATAAGGCTAAATTTGAAGGAAATATATTGAGTAAGGTATGCAAAGTGAAATTGAAAATTAAACCTAATCACATTCATATCACAAATCAATTATAACAGATTTCATTAACCACAAATCCCTTTCATCCTATACTTAAAATCCTAAATTGTTATACACATCTAAATAACTTTAATTTGAGATTATAAATGTTAAGATTCCAAAACCGAAAAAAAAAAAGAAAAAAAGAGAAGGTTTTTTTTGGGGGGGGGGGGGGGGGGGGGGGGGGGGGGGGGGGGCGGGCAATAAATAGCTTATCCACAAGATGCGGTGCGGCGACGAGGGGGGCGGTGGCGGTGATTAGGGTAAGATGTATAGTAGTGGCAAGAGTGGTGGCGGCATGAGGAGAAATTGAGAGAGAAGGAGAGAGTGAGTTCACGGCAAAGGAAAGAAAAAGAGAAAGAGGGAGAGGGGGGCGATGAAGGGGTGGGACGGCGAGGCCAGAGTGATGGAGGGATGACGGCTAGAGAGCACAAGTGAGTTCGCAATGGGCTAGAGAGAGAGGTTGGTTAGCGAGGGCTTAGAGGGAGACATAAATGGGTTCGCGAGGGTGACTTAAAGTTTAAATTTCTTTTTTAAATGATACCACAATAGATTTCAAAAAGCATCATGGAAAGTATAGATTTTCATGACGGTTTTCAATAATCGTAGTAGAAACCTGTGAGTCGGAAAACCATCATGAAAACATGTTTTTCTCTGTCGGTTTTCATAAATTAAATCTACATCGATTTTTTGGATGTCGTTTAGTCTACGGTTTTTTAGAACCGTCGTCTAAATTACGTCATTTATTCTCATTTTTGTAGTAGTGACGTTGATGATTTATCCTTGATCGAAATCTAAGATTGTATAGAATGTTTTGAATTCTAAGCTCGAAGTTGGAAAGAAATGGTCTCAAATTTATTTCTCGCTCTCTCTCTATATATATATATATAAGCTTGAGCTGATTTTAGTGTTCAATGTATGAATAAAATTTTGTAGGCTCTAAACATCACAAGCTTGGGGCGGCGAAATTTTAATAAAAAAAAATATGATGGTCAAGATATATGAGGAAGGTATATATCATGTAAATAGATAAGCGAAGATATAAGAAGCAGAAGGTGTCATCAAGTCATATATCTCCAGGACTCATTAGGAATTAGGAATCTTTAAAAGAAGAAAAGAAAACAACACTGGCCACGTGCTCAAATTCTTGGAATGATTAAAAAAAATAAAAAATAGTAGGAGGTGGTTATATTAAACTCCTTATAAGGTTTGGTAATGACTAGTAGATTGGGCACGTGCATAAGCACGTGCCTTTGTTTTGTTTTGTTTGTTGTTTTTTTTTTTAAATGGTAATTCTTTTTTTTAAATCTTTATTTGTAGCTATTTCTCTTACAGTAAAGAGAATCCAACGATTAAAAAAGAATCTTGCAAAATAGTATTTGGGAAAAAGAATTTTTGGAACTACAATAAATTTGATTTCCAAATTTGTAAAAAATTAAGCCTCCATACAATTTGGTTTTTTCTTTATTTTTCGGGGATCCTCTCTCCGATAGATTATTATAATTTTTTTAATTAGGTGTGGGAGATTCTAAACTTTTCACCTTTTGATAAAATCAGATGTAAAATTACTATTAAATTATACCTATAATCACGATTATTATCAAATTATAGATAAAGTACAATGAGGTTTAGCAAAAAAAAAGAAAAAGAACGCATACCATATTAAAAACGAAAATTTTCTTGCCGTTTTTTTAAAATTTAATAAAAAATTAAAATGTTTTTTATTTTTGAAAACAGAGTCCATTTATTTGATATAAATAGGGATGTTTATACACATTTTTGAAGGGATATTTTTGACCAGTCAAGGAACTAAAGAGCACGAGAGAACTAACAAAGGGAAAAAAAAAAAAAAAAACATAAAACAAAAAGCCTTAAACTATCCCCAATCTCTCTCTCACGTGTCAATATATGTAACAGGGAAACTGAACGAAAAAGTTGAAAAATGAACGAAGAAAACTAAACATCAGTTTCAACAAGCATAAAAATATAATCATAAGCCTACACGTGACAGTTAATTAAATAGTATGACTAGCATGTCAATTTAGTATCCATACTTATATATATGTTTATTTATAGAAGTGTGAAAAGAAGAAATTTTTAGAGGTGACTCATTCCTTTAGAAGCATGTGGTGGAAAGAGAGTAGAGTAACAAGCGATGAAAGAGGATAAGATCAATTAACGAGTGCGTTGGTGCTTCAGCCAAAAAAAAAAAAAAAAAAAAAAAAAAAAACAAACAAACAAACAAAAAACAAAACAAAACAAAACAAAACGAGTGCGGTGGTGGCCAACATTTTTTATATGGCTTTTATTACCAGAGTTTTTTTTTTTTTTTTTTTGGTTAGTTTGTCGTCCGTATGCAAATGAGAAAACGTAAGGAAGAGGTGTAAAATGTATATATATATATATATATATATATATATATATATAGAGGAAAAATAAATAAGAAGAGGGAAAATTGATAAAAATAGAATAAGTGAAGAATGGAAAAGTTATACGAAACCTTAGGGCTTAGGTTATGAAAGAAGAAAGCTAAAAACAAGTTATTCGGATTATGAGAATATAGTAAAGAAAAGGAAAGAAAAAGAAGAGAGAAGGAATAAATAAAAGAGGGGAGAGTTAGAGGCTTGGAAGGAGCTCAAGGAATTTTAAAGTTCTATAGCTTGAAATCGCTCATATATGTCTTTAAACGTAAATTGTGATACTACATTTTATAATCTTTACCGTTTCTTTTATGTGAAATTTGTAGGCTTTTGTATGAAAAAAGTTTTATTTATTTGAGTATTAAGACAAATTTGAAGATATATAGTTGAAAAAATAGTTTGATGAGTAAAGCTCTAAACTCATATGTACATTAGACTCACGAATGAACAATCTCACATTTTGTGAGTTTATGTTAATTAATTAAGGTTATCATGAATCTGAGAAACTATAGGAAGTTACTAGACTGACGAACGAACAATCTCAAATTTATGAAAGTCACCTTCGAGTTATATATTAAAAAGAAATATGATTTTATATTACTACTAAGCTTATTTATACCAAACAAAAGAGATTATTATTTTTTTTTTTATACTTTCTTAAATCATATAAAAATAATGAGAAAAAGGATCTATTTTTCTTCGATTTTTCTTATTTGGGTTATCGATGACTTTTTTTTTTTTTTTAATAAATTTTTTCTCTCCTACATGCCAAACACGCCATTATCCTTATAGTAAATTTGCATGCATGTTAAACAAAACCCTCTACATGAATACTTGTATATATAGTCTAATAAATTCTAACATTATTTAACAAATCATCCTATCATGCACTTTTATTAATTATTGGATAAATAACTCCTTTGATCCCTAAACTATTTAAGAAGATGTCAATTGATCCCTAAACCTTTTTTTTTTTTTTATTGAAAGGTCCGTAAACTCTTAAAATAGATGCAAAACAATCATTTTCTTTAAATGACGTTAAAATTCACACGGCAACCCACTGCAACTCACAAATTTCTAATGAATTTACAAAACTGACCTAAAAATAATTAATTACAACTAAAAAAATCATAAAAACATACTTCGGCAAATAATAATAATAATAATAATAAAACACACATAAATCCATCCTCCTTGATCTTTTCTTCTCCAACCGAGACACGCAAATATCAAACTTGAAAATTACAGAGATTCAATGGCATAAGGAAATCGTAGATTTGCTGCGAGTCTGCGACCTAGGCTGCAGTAAATGGTGGCTTGCGGCGGCACGGAGGGGTAGGGGCTCGCGAGAATGAGCTGTATCTCACGGTGTCTGGGCTCACGACGAGGGGGTTCACAGTGGCACGAAGGGGCAGAGGCGAGCGGGGCTTGAGCTTGCGATGGGAGGTTCACGGCAGCTCGAAGAGACTCGCCACAACAAGCTCGATCTCACGGCGACCGAAGCTCGTGACCGGGATGGGTTCGCTGTGGCACAGGGAGGGCTCGAACCGGTGGGCTCGCCGGGGGAGGTTTCGAGTGCTGGGGAAAGGGATGGGTTTTACATTTTTTAGCTGAGAAATTAGGGTTTGGCGGTGACGAGAGAGAGTCAGAAAGAGAATTAAGTTCTAAATTTTTTTTCTTTAATTTTAATTTTAATAATTGTTCTATCAAAACAAAAACCTTAATTTGTCGCGTTCTTTTATCAAAATGCCCCTCTAACTAGAGGCATGTGCAGCTCACTTAGGCCAAAACCGTTCATTTTTAAACAGCTATTAGGGTTTTTCCCATATTTGCACCATTTTTAAGAGTCCATGGATCTTTTAATAAAAAAAAAAAAAAATTGAGACCAATTGGCACCCTCTTCAATAATTCAGGGACCAAATGAGTTATTTACCATTAATAAAGTAATGTAGACAGGGGAAAAGTCCCACACCTAATGTTGATTGATCAGCATGTATGATTAATTACGTCCCTGCTGGCCCACTTTAAGCTAAATACCTATATGCATTTGTTATATTGTGAGAAAAATTTTACCCAAAAAAAAAAAAAAAATTTGTAGGACAAAATATTGTCCCGAAAGAAGACGCAATAGCCACGTAACTAGTCTAGGTTCAAACCATACAGTTCACCTAGTTATTGCCTAACAACTTCACCTAATTACAGGGTAGGCGCTGTCCAGGTCGTACTTAAATCTTCTACTTAATTTTTTTTTTAATTTTAAAATGATGTCGAAGTAATCACAAGGTTTTATATCTGGTAACAGATATCATCTGACACTTATAATTTTCTATTTAGAAACTTATAATAATTAGTTGATTTATATATAAATTCATGTTTAAAATCTTGTAATATAGTAACTTCTTATTGAGAATATTATTACATGGTAAAAGCTGGAAAACATTATATTAGAATTACATGATTAGTACAAAAATACCGAAAAAAAAAAAAAATACAAATGTCATATAGATAGGGTGCTGGATATATAACAACCTCATCTTAAGAATATAAGAATATTGCAACAAAAGGAAAAAAAATTACAATAAATATATACAAATAATCCAGAAAGCTAACTAGCTGAATACTTTTCTGCCAAAAAAAAATAATAATAAGAAGAAGAAGAAGAAGAAGAAAGCTAACTAGCTAGCTAATTAATATTGCAGTCATGGCACAAGATCTATATATCGAGAGCCTGAGTTTAACCTCGGCAACATTTAGTTACTACGATATCCAATCTCATTCCTGCTTTAACATTCGCTTTAGCCGTCTCTTTCAGGTACATATTTTAGACCCATTTTCAAATTTATATATACTCTTTAATATCCAGTAAATAATATTGATCTGATTTGATATATATATTAAGATAGATGAGTATTAGTAGTGTTCAAATGGCAAAGAACATTTTAACAATGAAATATCAAACATCCATTTTCCACCGTACTTAGTGTGAAAAATAGTATTAATAAATATAATTAATGGTACAAGAAAGGGATTTATGATGAACGGATAAACGAGAACAAATATTCCCACAAAAATGTAAATGAGTTAATATATAAATGCGTATGAATACGTATATAGATAGCAAGTAGACAATAATTCCGTTGCTAAATTGAAGAACTTGAAAGAAAGATAATTTCTGAAATGTGGAAAGAAATCTTTTAATTCTCATTGAGTTGAAACTGATAGTGATGGTTTTCTAAATCATCTAATACTTTTTATATATATATATATATATATATATATATATATAGGAATTGTTTCTTATCCGGATTGCTGGACATGTAACTAGTTGATTTACATGTAATTTTATGTAAAATTATTTTTAATATTATACTAGCTAAACAACTAGTATAAATGACACATATCATTTTAAAATTTTCTATTGAAATCAACTGGTTATTGTAAATAATATTAAAAAAAAGTTCAAAGTACCATTTTATAAAGATGCGAGTATGAGATTATAACAGAACATAAGTGACGAGAATGAACAATTAAGACTAAGAAAATTAGCACAAAATTTAAGTTTAACAATCCCTTTTGATAGAAAACCTCTTGCTATTTATTATGATCTACTTCCTACCAGTTTAAAATTTTGGTCCCTTTTGATATTATTACATTCTTCTTAATGTTGGGTTTTCTAATTACATTCTTCTTAATGTTGTATCATTTTGAGTTGTAGGATACAGAATAGGACAATTCATGTGGCAAGATTTAAAACTGAACGCAAAAATTTAAAAATTGTACTTAATTACTAATTATGCACAATCATGATGACAAAACCTAATTAGATCGATGTAAGTATCCTTATAGTTATCAGTATTAATTAGTGATAAATATGAAAGGAGATGTTAAGTCCATTCCTATTATATTTCTCTTTTTAGGGAAGTCCGTTCCAATTTATTATTAAATGTAAATTTTGAAGTGACAATATAACGGTTTATAAATTTCTATGAAAACTATGCTGCGTAGACAATGACGTAAACATTTAATTGCCAGTACATAGCCTTCGGAACACAGAAGTGCCTAAAGAGAATTAGTAGTTAGCAAATTCTAGAGTGCTAAAACTATAGAAGCTTGTATAATTACTATTTGTGGTCCTAATAACCTAATTTTAAATGTAAAAACATTTATAACACCATTATTAGCCACAATTTTTGTAAATACAAAAAGATATACTACTTATGTGGAAGTACATGGTCCATTCGTATTCGTAATTAAAAGAAAAATTTTGTAACAACAATAGAACATGTTTAATTTCTCTACTTACGGAGCCACCAATAACTAGGTAGGGGTTTAACTTACACCCTCTGAACTTTTCTTTTCTTCAATTTATTTATTAAAAACATTTCATTTATCTCATTTTGTCTCACTAAAAATTCATTATCCATGTATAAGCCTTCATAAAATCTTTATACGCCCTCAATTAAAAAATAGACCTGCCCACATAAGTCAGCTGCCACATCATTGAACGCCAAATAGCTGGTGCTCTTTCATCATATTTCTATATTATAAATATATGTCATTTGCGAGTAATAAGCCATGAACAATATTCCTATTTGCATTTCATTTTAACTTTAGAAATTAATCCCGTATTTCTCTCTCTCTCTCTCTCTCTCTCTCTCTCTATAGATCTAACTCTCTTTCTCTCTAGATTTCTCATCTGGTAACTAGTGGTGTGTATGGGGAGACAACATATTGGAGAGGTTTTGCATGGGCTAAAGCCGGCCTTGTTAATGGCGGTTATTCAGTTTGCATTTGCTGGAATGAATGTGTTGTACAAACTGGCCTCTAATGACGGGATGAATTTCAAGGTCATTGTTGCTTACCGCTATATTTTCTCCACCGCTTTCATTCTTCCCCTTGCCCTTTTCATTGAAAGGTACTATAATTTAAAACCATTTATTTCTTTTTCTCTTTATTTTCTTTATTAAAAATAAATAAATAAATTTCCCATTTTTTCGGATAGCAGGAGTTTATAAACGTAAAAAAAAAATAAAAATAAAAAAATAAAAAGTTTTTTTTTGAACTTGGTAGTGGGGGAAGTCGAATCATGTACCATTAGGTGGAGTGAAGTATGGTATTACCGTTTGACTATGCCTGCAACCATAGTTTTTTTTTTTTTTTTTCCAATAAAGAAAGTTCATGTTTTTCAGATAAGAAAGGAATTTTTTTCTTCCTTTAAAAAAAATTTATTTTAAACGTTACACAGGAAAATTTTTGAATATTAATAGGGAGGAATTAGTCAATGATTACGTAGTTCACCCATCCAATTAAAAATTGACATTTGGATGATTTGTCTATGCCAACCTTTTGTTATTAATTTTCTCTTTCCTAGTGTGTATCACATTAATTAATTCTTGAGTCAAATTTCTATAAATATATATATGAAGTAAAAAAAAAAATCTCTATACATATACGTATACTCAAATCTTTCAAAAAATAAAAATAAATATAAATATACGTATACTCTTACATTACGTGATTTAAAAAAAAAAAAAAAAACTTTTTACTGATTAATTAACTTTAAACATTATATATTACTCTAAATACTTTAAAAAATTCAAATATGTTAAGGATTGCGTTAATTTTTTTTTTCCTTTTATACAAATATATAAATATAAACGAAAAGCGGAAGTGTTGTTGGACAGAACAAAGGCATGAAATACATATTGTGGAAAAAATTAAAAGAATTACTTATATAAAAAACATAAATATTTATTTACATTTGAATTTTCATGTTCTTTCCAATTAGGATTGTTTTTCTTCTAAGGATATATCATCGAAAAATATATTGTCTTTACCGAACAATATGATCTCCCAAAGTATAACTTTTTAGTCATTAAAGAAGGAGAAGGAGAAGGAGAAGGAGAAGCGTTGTTTTGTTCCCAAATAAATTCAATTGTTAAAGTTTTTGAAGTAATTAAAAAATGATCTACTTAATGCTGATTTATAAATTCATTTGTATAAACATGTTTTGTTAATTAAAAATTATAATTAAATTTTAACTTATTAGTGTATGACAAAGGTATATTTATGGGAATTAGATTAGCAATTAATGTGATATACATTAGAAAAGAGAAATATAATTACAAAACATTGACATTAAGTAATCATCCAATAGTCAATTTAAGTTAGATGTGTGTACCACGTTATCATACTTACATGGTATGCCCAATTTATTGAATAATTATACATTAATAGAAAGCCAAACAGTATCTCTACAGATAAAGGAGAATCGAAATCCTTTTATGTTCCTGGTTTTATGTAATTTATTGAGAGAAGGGAGGGTGGGGGTGGGGCGGTGGGAATTTTCAAAAAAGCAAAACAAAATGATGATCGGGCGAAGTATTATAAATTTGACTATAATTATGTAATTTACATCCAGTGGCGGAGCTAGACATATATATCAATAGAAGCATATAGCAAATTTTTTTAAAAGAAAAGATTAATAACATCAAAGTATAAAAACTAAATGGTAAAATTTTAGTGGGGGCTATTAAGAAATTTTAAACTTTAGTGGGATAAAGCTAAAAACCCATAAATTTTTTGAAGTAGAATTAATTTTAGTGGGGGTTATGCCTCCGTCACTGTTTACATCCCTCTAACTATACAGTTAATTATAAAGCTGTATATGCAAGCATATGCAAGGGTAGACCTACATTGTGCTGAATGGTAACTGTTGCCCCTATTGAATTTTTCTTATTTTAAAATTTAATCTAAAATGTTTTGTAATTTTTCCATTATGCCCACATTCAAAACTAATTATCTTATGTATGTTTATATTAAAAACTCTCATCTGTTACCTATAAGCTCATCGGTCATATACATCGAGTAAAAAAATTTCGGTCGTATTGAAAATAAAGCTGTCAAGATTGATTTTAGTGTATACACCACACTAAACTAGAAGACTAGCTTCTGCACATACATACACAATGTGAATATAATATATTTTGTTAATAACTTTGTAAACTAATGAAACAGCTAACTGAACAGGAAAAGCAGGCCAAAGCTGACATGGACAATTCTTTTTCAGGCATTTCTATGTGGACTATTCGGGTAAGTAGCAACATAGATGATTTTGTTTCTTTTATTTTCATAAATCTACTATATAGAGAATATATTAGACAAAAATAATTAAAATATATACTATTTATGGCGTTTCACTACTATAAAAAGCATACATAACGACAACATATATAACGACGACTTATGTTGTTGCCAAAGAAGACGTATCAGCAACAATTTGTGTTGTCGTCACTAAAATTAGAATTAACAACGGGTATGTAGCGACGACATATTAGTGACAACGATTTATGTGAATTTTGGGATGTCTAGTGATGACATATAATAGTCTTTTTCCTGTAGTGTTTTTGAATTTGTAACGTTGTGGCAATTAGAATAGAAGTCAAATAGAATTAAATTAAAAAAAAAAGTGAAATAATGTCATGAAACACAATCTCTATTAACAGAAGTCAATTATAGTCAACTATATCATGAAACGCAATCTCTATTAATGTCATCCATGACAACTGTATGTATTTCACTCTCAAATGCACAAAGTGTGGTATTGTTTTCTACACTTTGCCAATTCAGTGGCTCATTTCTTAACTAATGTTTCTTATATAAATTCTTGTTTCTGGTTTGATTGTTTACCCAAGTTTTTGGGTCCTTATTTTCTCAAATAAATTTAAGTCCGAATGTCCCTTTTTTTTTTTAAGTTTATATAATAAAAAGAAGGGTGAATTAGTGTAAGAAATGAATGTAATCCAATAAATTGTGTGTAAAACCTGAATAACCAGTGTCATTGTCAACAAGTACTGCAGGGGATCACTGTCACAAAATTTATATCTGCAAGGCTTAATTTTAACATCGGCAACATTTGCATCGGCCACGATCAACTTGATTCCTACTATAACATTCATTTTAGCCGTCTTATTCAGGTACTTACACACATATTTCCCTTACTATATCCCGTATATATGTGGGTGTGCATTTTTTTTTTTTTACAAATTATTGCTAATTTACTATGTGCCATTAAAAATAATTGTGATTTATGTAATAATATATATATATATATATATTTATATATAAATTTCAGGTTAGAGAAGCTGAATTTTGAAAACTCAGGAGGAAAGGCTAAGATATTGGGATCACTACTGGGAATAGGTGGAGCACTGGTTCTAACCTTCTACAAAGGTGTGGAAATTGACATTTGGTCAACACACCTCGACCTTTTGCATCGAGATCGTCAGCATGAAACTAGCAACGTGGTGTCGTCGCATGCAGAGTCTGGCAGTCATCTCTTAGGCTGCTTTTTAGCTGCCAGCGGTTCTGCGTCTCTCTCTTTATGGTTCATCATTCAGGTTATTTTGTATATCTTCTACTTGTTAATTAAAAATAATTTACAACACACGGGACATTTCTTTTCTTTTTCTTTTTTTTTTTTTTCGCTTGTCCTCCTACAGAAATTAAGTCAAGTGGCATGACTAAGAGTTTTATGAGACAATGAATAGAATTTTCCGTACTTTTTTTTTTCAGGCTAAAATGAGTGAGAAATATCCGTGCTATTACTCAAGCTCAGCTCTTATGTCAATAATGGCCTCCATTCAGGCAGCAATTTTTGCCCTCTGCACGGAGAGGGACTGGAGCCAGTGGAGGCTTGGTTGGAATATTAGGCTTCTCGCTGTGGTATACTTGGTAAGCCTCTGAAATTGTGTCACACGTACAGACTTCATACAGTCGATATCTGTTGTCCCAGATTTTTTGAAAAATGAGACGTACAGCAGATTTGGAGTGCTCTATATACACCTGTATACCGTATACGTACCTTTATATATATGTATATTCAGAAGATTAATTTACATACTAATTGATCTCTCAACTGTTCCTAACCATTAACGGAAAATGTCAGCGTGGTGCATATGTCTGCTCATACACACACACACACACACACACCCTATATATAGTAATTTCAGAAACTTAATCTACCTTATTAAAAGATGAAATTTACATGTTTGATATTGGTACGTGTCTGTTTATAAATCTACACATGTGTGTATATTTTTATTACTAATGATATAATCAATTTGGTAATTAAATTCTCTTTTTTTTTTTTCCTGGTGATGATATATATATATATATATATTTATATTTCAATAGGGTACTGTGGCTTCTGGACTAGCGGTGATACTTATAGCGTGGTGTGTGCTCAAGAAAGGTCCAGTGTTCGTGTCTGTTTTCAGCCCTCTCTTGTTGGTTCTTGTAGCTATTGCTGGGTCTCTGCTGCTAAACGAGAAGTTACACCTGGGAAGGTATGTGTGTGTGTGTGTGTGTGTGTGTGTGTGTGTGTGTGTGTGTGTATGTATGTATGTATGTTTATGGTATATACACGCATCTAACACAAACATTTATTTCTACACACATATAGAACATTTCTTTAAAATCTTTTTCCTCATAATGTAAGGGTTATTGGAATTTGATTTATGTACTTAATTAGAGGCTAATATATACAGCAACAGATCTTTAATATTCAATTCCGTATAGCTCGTATGCTATTTCACCAATAAATTGTCATCACATCCAGTTGTAGAACTACATTCAAATCAATGAGGTCAAGCGCCCCCACTTATATATTTCAAATTGGATTTTCAATTTTGAATTTTTGTAAAAAAATTTAATGTGCCTCTATATTATAAGAAAAATTACAATTGTACTCCCATTTAAATTTTTTTTCTTCTAAAATTTTAATAGAATTTAGTTCTGTGCCCATTTTATTGAAAAAAAAAAAATTTATTTTACCCACACTCAATTATTAAAATACATAATTATGTCTTTCTTTTAAAAATATAGAAATAAATATCTTTATTTTTTTTATTGAGCGCCCGCTAAAACCATTTTCTGACTCCTCTACTGATCACCATTCGCCTTACGCAAATGTGTTGTATATTATTTTATAGCACTCCCGCTAACCATTTTCTGACTCCGCTGCTGATCACCATTCACAATGTGAAAAAAAATGTGATTGCATAATGACAGTGTATTAGCAGCAGTGCCGATTGTGGTGGGGTTGTATCTTGTGCTGTGGGGAAAAGGACAAGAGATGAAGAAGATAAATCAGTCATTATCTCCTAATTCAGAGAGCTTTGGAAATCAACCAGAGTCGGTTCACATTGTTGTAACTTCCACTGCAGACAACACCATAACTTGGAGAAGCAATAGCATTAACATGAGTGGTCATGTCTCAAAATTTACTCCTGATCATGCAATGGACAATATCGTTGTACAAAAGGAAAATGCTCAAGATAATTAATAATTCTCACACGACATTAGATATGTTCATCTTCGATTTTTTGTATATATATAAATATATATATATATATAGGTCATAATCGCAGACTTCCCGAATTCAAACTGCATAAAAGTTTGGCCGTTTTTTCACATGTATTTCTTCAAAACTCTCTCTCTCGCTCTCTCTCAGAGATTCGAACTCCACCAAAACTCAGAGATCCGAAACTCTTCACCTTTTAGTGAAGTTAGATGTGGAATTACAGCTAAATTATACATGCAACATAGACCGAATGATCAATTATTAAATTTAGGCATTGATGTGAAAGATGTCAAAATTGAATTAATAACATTTCTTACTATATAATCTCATTTTAGGATAAATTGCTTTGTTGGGTTTTAAACTTTTATATTTGTAACATTTTTGTCCCTGTTGTGTTTCTTAGACGAAATCAAATGACGCTAAAGTCTTAAAAATATTTTAATTTAGTCCTTCTCGTTAACTTATGTATGAAACAGATTTACTGAATAACACATGCATATGATATATGAGGACGTTTTGGTAAATTTGATATATGTGTTCATCTTCGATTTATTGTAAACATTATAAATAAATTTTGATTTATATAGTATTTGATGCAGCATAAAAATAAGATAATTAAAAGTGATGATAATATGGTATTTTTTAGAAAAAAGAAAAAAAAATCACGAATTTGTGTTATTTATGCTTCTGTTATACATCACTATTGCAAGTGGAAGTGCAGTCCTTTTACAAATATCCAAATATCTCTCTCATTGGCCTAATAATCTGTTATTTAGATTAGGCATCCTGATAATAAAGATACGTAGAAAGACTGTATTCAAATAGAATTATACGAGTTTAATTATAAGAACACTTCTTAATATATAATATCATTTTATTATAAACTGCCAGAATTGTTTGCGTAATTGTCCATACACTCATCTCTATAATGATTAAAAAGAAAATCAATAAAGAATCCTATAATAAGAAAATCACAAACCAAATTAGAATAACCATATCATTTCCATTTAATATCATTATATAAATTCAAAATTAGGGTTCAAAATTATTATTATTGTTTCTTTTTTAGAGAATCCAGGAGTTACTAAAGAATCAGATATTTAACCCAATAGACAAAGATCCAAGGAAAAAAAAAAAAAAAACACACACACACACACACAAACACACTCAGGATCATAAATCTCTAATATGGGAAACATCATAAACGATATTGGTCAAAAAATGTCTTTTCTTGAAATGCTGTAACTTTTACAATATATATATATATATATATATATATATATGTTAGCCAATAGATATAACTATTATATATATCACGGCGCGCAAATATGTCCTTTTAAATTTAAAACAAGTAATGCATAACATCAAAACAATATAATGGATGGATATATACCAGCAATCTTTTGGGAGACGAAAGTGTACTTACACTACTTTACGTAAAGACTTTTTTATTTTTTAACAAAAGAGAGAGAACAATAAATTAGAATAAAGCATGAATAATATTAAAAAACTGCAGACGGAAGCCCAAAGGCAATACCACAAGAGCAATTGCCAAACAATCCCAAAAGACACGAAATAAAATATCCTCGGCAAATGAGACAACTACTACAAACAATAGAGCTCAAGCGGAATCTCTGACTTTAATATAATGCAACAGGCCGAGCAAATAAAAAACTGATTACTGATACTAATCATCCTGGTCTTCATGTCCAAAGGGAATGGAGTTTAGAAGCAATAAAGAGGCACAATCTTTTGTTTTGCACTGGTATTGTATCCCAAACCCATCTCTTCCATCGTAAAACCACATTGTCATCCTAGGAAGATTGGTACAAATGTCCATGAACGTATGAGAGAAGGTAGAATTTTCAACTCGATCTTTATTCATTTGCTTCCATGTCTCATCGATAACGAACTTTATATGTTGACGAGCTTCAGCTTCAGAAGCACCAAATTCATTCATGTAGCAGTAAATTGATGTGGGAACGTTGCCCTTTTCCAATTCGAACTGAAAAATAGGGAGGAAAAAAATTAGAAGCTGTATAAGCGTTATAAAAAACGTGGTTCTAGTTGAGTAATATTCATGGTTCTACTTGGATCATGTGAAGAGAATGGTCTATACCAAGATAAAGCTATGTTTGGTGAACAAAAACTAAACTTTATGCTAACTTAAGCTTTATTTGGGGTTTTAGTTTAACTCAAACTAAACTGTATTTTTTCATCTTAT
The DNA here is from genome assembly GCA_008635985.1 of Ficus erecta. Classification (NCBI taxonomy): domain Eukaryota; kingdom Viridiplantae; phylum Streptophyta; class Magnoliopsida; order Rosales; family Moraceae; genus Ficus; species Ficus erecta. The sequence continues at coordinate 957,181 of BKCH01000056.1, read as the reverse complement.
TTTTTTATTTTTTTTCTAAAAAGTCAGCAAAATTTATACCTAGTTTTTGAAAAGTTAACCAACTCCAACTTAAAAAATTTCATCTCCAAGCGGCGAACCAAATGCAAGCTTAATGAAGAAGATTGAATCTCCCAAGAGGAGTTTGAAAAATGCTCGGGGACATCTTTTTTTAATTTTAATATAGTAGTTTTTTTTTTTAATATAGTCGAAATGTGTATAAATTAGTTTTGGTCCCCTTAAATTAATAGTTCTCTATATTTTATTGGGCAAAAAATTTAGATTTTATGAAATAAAACAGTAAAAATAAATTCATAAAGCTAGTGACTTGATCTAAAATCTAAATCTGAACTACAATTTTAACAGCTCAAGTATTTTAAAAGACTAGCCCATTATACAAAGTAATATTTTGTCTCTACATCAACTAAAAGCTTCGAAAGGAAGCCAACTCTTCACTTTCCCATTCCACCATTCCCAAACAAATTTCCAGAGACATAACACGAATCTTGGTTTTTTGTCAAGGTTCAAAGAAGTTTGGAATTTACTCTATTATTCAAGGTGAGATTTAATTTTTTCTTCTCCTTTTCTTTCTTTCCTTTATAATTATTTTCTCTTCTATTTTAATGTCTAATTTATGTATTCTAGTTCCTTCATTTTTCATGTTGGGTTTAGGAAATTTAATTGTATAACTTAACTTATGTTTTCTAGTTCCTTAATTTTCATGTTGGGTTTAGGAAAGATGCAGTGGAAACGATATGATATAAGCTGTTATAAATATACGTGAAGATTTAAAACAATGAAATAGTTAAGTCAGAAAAAAAAAAAAAAAAAAAAAAAAAGAGGAAATAATTTTTGATGGTTTTGAACAATGACTGGATTAAATTTGAGGAAAAAGAAAGTAGAGAAACAATTAATTTTTCAAAAGACTGAAATGATTCCTTACAGGTGATATATTGGACTTAGAGTTTTAAGATGTGAAATTTGAACGGCTATGATATAATGAAAACATGAAGATCAACACTTCAATTTCAGGTTTTTTCTTGTATTATTTTTATTTCTAATTACATATAATTGGCAGTGACATGTTTTCCTATTTAGATATAATATGGATGTGTTCATGTGTCGATATGTCATGAATTTAGTAAACAAAAATTGTTTCATGTATATATAATAATCTTGATTAAAAATTTTTTTTGCCCCCCACTAATAAATACTGGCTCCGTCATTGGTGGTGGGTAGTGTTCTAAAAAAGAAAATGTAAATGGAGCGTGCTTACTGGCAATGTGGCTAGGTCATTTGTAAGCCGACCAATAATTGACGCTTGGCGAATTATGCTTGGATATTGTTCCATCACCTTCATGGCCTCTTCAGTTACATGATTTGTCACACAAACATAAGCAATCACCAGGACAATGGGTGCTGCAATGGAAAGCCATCCATTCTCTAAATATTCTTCGAAGGTTGGTGTGTCTCCACCATAGTACCCACCTTGCCTCTTGTAAATAACATCCACAAAGATCTGACCACTGAACATGTTTGATTGAAGAGTAATTAATTCTAATTTATTTTCATTGAATAGAAGATAAACAATAATAGTTTAATAAAAAGGAGCTAGAAGAGTACCAATTTTTTCAGGTATTTAATGACGTGGAACCTTTTTTCTTTTATAACATCATAGGCCAATTGGTTCGTGGTGTTGAATACAGCAAGGAAGCTTATTTTCATTGTGTCTGATAATGCATCCATTGCATTTATGTCCCAACTGCAGTGCATATATTTATATATATACATATATGTGTATGTATATATGGATTACTTGCTTCAGATTGAATTAAACTTGTATAAAAATCAAAATCCACATTTTTATTTATCACTTCAAAGCACACAAGTCAAACTGATGTGGGATAGAGGTAAAAGAGAGAGAATAGAATCAAGAGAGAAAATTGAACCACTAGAGATAGAAAGGAGAGCAGGAAGGGAATTTAGAAGGAGAAGAAGAACACAAGAGCGGACTAGAAATCTCAATATCCATTAACAATCCAAAACAGTATGAGAATAAAAATTAGTAACGTTTTTATATATCTTTGCAAATATATATATATATATATATATATTGTGTTAAACCAACAAAAGATAAGCTTAACTTAAATATTCTAACTAGTCTTTAGATGTAATATAAATCGACATTCATATTTAGATACTAAACGTGAAATATATGCTAATAAATACTAATTTTAAAATCAAATTAGATTGATCGTCACAAACCTTTGAAAAGCATGTGTAAACCGCTCGAGTTCATCTAAGGTACCATAGGAATCATATGTGTCATCAACTACCGTCAACAGCAAAAATATTTGGTTGAAATGTCTCTACAATATCCATATTGGGGTTCAGATACCATTCCCACGTTCCATAAGGCATTCTCCACCAGCCTATCTCTGCAAAATTTCATTTCTTTTCCAAGCCCGCTGTGCCTCCACCACCTGATTATATATATATAAATACACACGTGTATATATAAATATTAGTGCGTCAGCAATTCTTTTACTTGCCTGATTAAAGTTCCCAAAAATAAGGGGGGAAAGACTACTTAAGTGAATGCTATATACATACACATATATGGAAAGATCTTTTACACAGTACCGAATACTATCCGGTACTTGTAACTTTATATTTAAAAACTTATAACAACTAGTTGATTTACTTGTATTTCTTATTTAAAATATTATTACATGATACTATTTAGATATTAGTGCAGACCATATGCATCACTTAAAAATATTAAATTATAATAACCTAGTTGATACAATATATTACAAAAATGTTACAAGTAGCGTATAAAGAGAGTGCCAAATAAAAGGCCCTCCCTACATATATATATAAACAAAGCAATTAACATATATCAAACAATGTTAGTTAGGGACACCAACTCTAATTTCAATTTTGTAACATCAACCTACATGTTATATGAATTGTCATTTTGTTTATTGATAAGTTTTTAAGTTACTATCACGTCAATTTAAATAAAAAAAATTAAATATCTACAAACGAGAAAAAAAATCACCGAATACCACATATATTTTATGTCAATTTGTATCTCAAGTTCAATATAATTCCTTAATATATATAGAGAGAGAATATGATATTTAAAGTTATAACTTCTGAGTTTAATATGAAACTCTGTAAGATGAGAGATCAACTATTACTTACCTGTACAATTCCTTCAATTCTTGCTGGTGCGTTGATTGCACAATGTTGAAATCTAATATAGCAAGCTCAAGAAAAGTAGGATTCAAATCAATACGTTTGTTCCTGCATAAATCAATAAACCACCTGGCCACCACCCTAGGCACTCTCCAGTGTTCCTGCATAACGCATGGCCCACTAACGTAGACAGATAATTTTCTTCTTTGTTATTATTGACAAAATCTTTGAGATGTTTTGAGGTGAAATCTCTTGCTTCCTCCAAAATAGTTTCCCCTGGTATCAAAAGGAAGGACCCTTCATAGAGTGACAAAATTCCCTTTATGTCATTACTTAGAGATTCCTTGAATTTCCTTGTTTCATCCTTGAAAACATCGAAAATCTCTGTCAAATGCATTAAAATTCCACATTAGTAATATGAACTTTGCATTTAGCTCCTTTCTAGCTTTTTTTTTTTTTTTTTTTTTGGATAAATTGCTCGTTTGATTGCTAAATCTTTTATGAAGTTATAATTGGTCCCTAACTTTTATTTCCTCTAAAAGGTCCCTAAACTCTTTAAAATGGTTGCAAAATAATAATTTTTTTTTGTTAACATATTATTATGTTATGTTGATATTTTTTTGCTAAGAAATGGTCCTCTTTAAATTATGTCACATTAATCACACGTAATTACTATATCTAAAGATAATTCAAATTAAAATGCATAATTCCAACTTATATGTGTAATACACATGATTTATTATAAAAGGTCAAAGACCAAAGGAGCAATTAATAATCCTATTTGGTTTGAAAGAAAAAAATGAGGGATGACCTATAGTACCTTGAGGAACCCTATATTGGTGTTGTCGTAGAAGTCTAAATTTGAGAGATGTAGCATGTAAGTTGTCCTTCCACGTATCCTTTCCAAAATCAGAACTGTGTATACCCTTCAATAAATTATTTATTTCGTCCTCAAAGTGATATGATAATCCAAGCCTCTGCAGCATATCGATCTGTTCAAGCTTGGCCAAAGGATCCATGTCTTGGTCAAGCACTATCCTAACGTCGTCCTTCAACTGGTTACATTGGCTGGCATATGGTTCACCCTGCATGGTTATTAAATCTACACTGCTCACTAAAAGAAATTGTACTTGCAAAAATTGCAATGGCTCAAACTTAGTGAGACCATCTCCAACTTAACGCTCTATTTTCTCACAAAAAAAAAAAAAAAGTGTGAATATATGATATTTAATATATCCTACTTTATGTTTCACTGGATGATGCTATCTCTAATTAATATTATACATAGTTTAAAAAAAACCTTTTTAGTACTTAATAACTTCAAAATGACAGTAATATAAACGATGAAATGAAAAAAATCAATACATCGACCAATGGCAGTCAAAGTCTAAAATCTAGCAATTGCCATTGTTGGGAAAAATTTGCCACCAAGTAGAGGAATTGCCAAAATTAGCATTGAAAATAGCATTACTCTTCCTAACTCAAAGGACAAAATTTGACTATAGTGGTACATAAATTTTGCATTACATTAGAGATTCTCTAGTTTAAATATTTTCTTTCCGATTATGTTTGTAAAAGATATATATATATATATATATATATTATTGCTTTCTTTTCGTTATTAGAGAGAGGGAAACTAGTCTTAGAAAAACTTATCACATCCCCAACTCTACTATGCAAACCTCCGACTATAGGATACTAAAATAAGAAATAAGAAACAGAAAAAAAAAAAAAAAAAAGGGAAAATGAATTAATATGGCAAATGTAAAAGTATCTACTCTCTTAAAGAAGGAATTAACATATGTCTCATTAAAACTCTCTAGCAGAAAAACTCAAAGGAAAAACATGATAAAGGGAAAAGCCACTACAAGAAAGTACAGATTAAAATGACGCTTTTTTGAAGACAGTTTTTCCGAAAACCTTCAGCTAATTTCTTTAGTGAAAACATGGCACAAAGATTTTGATGTTTAGGATGTTGGTAACGATTTCTGCGTCTGACATCTGACTATGGATTGCCTAAAAATCTATGATTACCATATATATATAATATCTACTAATAATAGAAATTTATTACCATCAAATTACGCCAACAACTGATTCGTATTGAAATTAATTATTAGCTCAATTTGTGATGTTCAAAAAAGTATGGAACTATATGGATAGATGTATTTTTTTATTTTCCTCTTTTGCATTAGGCAAAAATTATGCCATAAGATTTTTAAGAAACAATGATATATGGAGGTAAATGTTGGATTCCAAAAATAGAAAGAGAGGGAAAATGTTGGATATGATGTATAGATTTTTATTTTATTATCTTCAATCATTAATCTTTAACAATATTAAAAGAGCAAATGCTCTCTTTTATTCTGCCCTCAATGTGTATATATTTTATTTTATTTTATTGTTTTTGTTTTGTTTTGCATGTCTATCCTGCACAAGCAAGTGTTGTCCGACTAATTTTTATTATAACAGGAGGAATTTGATGTAAAGGTTTAATTATAGAAGTGAAACATTTGATGTAAAGGCAATATTACTATAATAATGCAGTAAAGAAGTTGCAATTATGAACACATAAGTTTAATTTATGACTTGACAAATGCCAAAATTATGCTTAACGTTATATTGGATCATTGGAGTGTTAAATTTTTACTTAAATGCTATATTTTGCCATATATATATATATATATATATATTTAACCTAACGCTTGGGAGCTTCCTGAGCCAAAAAACGAAAAACAACAAACCAAAATTATATATATCTTGGACTTGAGCTACTATTTTTGGTATGAGGATCGCTCTGATATAAGTACAACCAGATTTTAATTTGAAGCCTCGCCCAAAGAAGCCAAGCAGAAGTTTTCATAGTTTATTATATTATACTATAATATAATATAGTAAGTTTTTTTTCTTCCCTCCTTGCTTTTTCTGGTTTTTTTTTTTTCCCCTCCTTTCTTTTCCAATTTATTTATTGCCATCAAGAATTGTACTTGCATGCATACGTATGATCCATATTTATGCACATACATATCTATATATACTGATATATGTTTTAATACGTTTTTATGAATATTTATATACAGGCTTCTACATATATGTAAGCATGGCTTCTACGTATATGTAAGCACATATATATAAAACCTTCAATAAATATATATGGACAAATTCCCCAACTGTTACAGTAATCATAGCGAGAAACAATTAACGCCATTAGATTGAGTCTTCACATAAAATTTAAAAAAAAAAAATTTAAACTTTCAAGCACTTTTATTAACAGTTCTAAAGTTATAAAACTTATTCTTCTAATTTTCATCAAATCACGTTAAACACAAACAAATCTTCATGATGATGACGTCACTATTTTCATCTGTCACAACCACTATAATTTCATGCTATTATCAATATTAGATTAGAAATTAAATGTTATCTGTTATGATTACTAGAATAATGTAATTATAGATAATACTGATGAAATAAGTTAGACGGACCCATATACGTATGTGCTTATATATAGTATACATGTATACATGTAAATATGTAAATTTATTTTTACATGCATAAACAAAAATCGCAATGTGCTTATACATAGATCTTCACAATATATGGGCATTCACGAAGCATAATTCGTCAGCACCTGAAGTTTGTCTGAATACCAATGCGTATTTAATGGGCTAGTTGAGCTATAACAGCATTATTTCCCAAAAAAAAAAAAAAAAAACAAAACAAAACAAAATGTACCCACTCTGTGATCTCCAATTTGCTTATAACAAGTTGACATTTTTTTTCTCAGAAACTTTTTTTTATTAATTTCATAATTGATATTTAAGCAATATTCAAGTCCAATCTTATTTTAATACATAATTCATAACTAATACTGAAACTATCAATTTGTATCCCAATATTCATTCCGTCGAAAGCACTGTACAAAATTATGATAATCATGATCATGTGAAGATCACTTGTAAATTTTTTGAAAGTTATAAAGTCTCAAAATACTTACATCCAGCTGACATAAAAATAGCAAACTATATGATCTTTGTTGATATAAAATTTATAACCTGGTATAGGTGTTTCTTTTTTTTTTTTTTTTTCGTATATCACTTCCTCTTAATGTTTTTTATCTTTCCATACCCAAGACGGCCTGTCTAGCACCAACATGAACTTATCTACTGAATAATAAATAAGAAAGAAGCCAAAACTTATTACGACAAGCTCAGTAGGTAAGAGGACGGATATTTATGTAGGAGCTTCCTAATTCAAAACTTTGAAGTGGTTTCTTTATTTATTTATTTTTAACTAGTTGTATGGCACGCGCTTCATTTATACGGAATAGCCAAGAAAAAGCAAAAATAAAATCAAATCAAATCTACGTAGCGATAATATAACGATTACGTAGCTCCCACATGACAAGCAAAAAATGCATGATTTGGCTCTTTTGAATATAAGTAAAAGATAAATGAGCCATAGACTCCATTTCGTAGTAAAATGTTAAAAATTAAAAATGAAAAAAGTATAAATAAAAAAAATAAAAAGAAAGAAGCCACGTTGAAACATTACCTCATTGTATTGGCTAGTAACGGATTGGATGTAATCGAAGTCCCAAATCGCTGGGTATTGCGAGTACCCAGACGACCGAATTATAATCTCTTCCGCCATGCTTGATGTATCGACACACTGTTTTCTGGTCTCTGAAATCATATGTAGAGAAGCACTAGTTATACATATAGCTAGTAAGTTGATTTATATATATATATATATATATATATATATTGCCCTACTAGATTTGAACAAACAACATCTATATGTATATATAGCAAGCCTATATATATGTGCAAGAAAAAGCACTTTCTGAAAACATATCTATATTTGATGTTTGTTTATCACCAGTAGAACAAAAAGAAAAATGTTTACCTTATATTCTGTCTTTGCTTTGCAAGTTTTTTCCTTGACTTGGATGTGAAGCATAGCATCTACTTATATACACGGACACAGGAGGCGATATGCTTAAGACTTAAAAGTCATGGCTTAGCTAACAAATCCAGTTCGTCAAATTAGTGGTCCCCATATCTTGAGGAAAAAGACAACTTAGCTTTCCCCATTGACAGCGCGAATGCCAATTTTTATATCCTACAATTTTTTTTTCTAGTGTATATTGATCCAATTTTATCTAATTTTTTTAGTTTATGTTAATTTCTATACTTAACTTCACCAAATAGTATAGAATTTGAATCCCGTCATTTTTTTCAAGTAAACTTCCAATAATTAAATAATATGAATGATTGTGTTATAATATTAAATTAGAAGTTTAAGATTCAACTAGTAACAATTATTACATTTAGATATGTTATTTCTTTCGTCAAATTTGACACCTAGTAGCATATGCAAAATTTAAGTAACAAAAAAAATTGTATTGAAAATTGTTTTTCTATCCAAATGTTATATCTTGTCATTTTATAGAAGTTGTTCTATCTTAAATTTGTTAGTTGTTGAATGCTGAAATAGTCGTATTTGAAAGTTAAAAATACGCCAAATTTTCTCTCCAAAAAAAAAAAAAAAAAAAAAAAAAACTTTGATAATGAGTGGATTCGAACTCTACGTTTTATGATTAAATTATATATGCAATTATCGCTCATAGTAGCCAAAAATAATAACTGATACAATGTTACTTTGTACTAAAATATGAATAAAGGCTAGATTTATTTTTTTAAAAAATATTCACGTAAGCAAGAACATGCATAATCCAATAAAACATATTGACCACAAGGGCTTTCAGGATGAGGAATCATAGTAGAATCTTAAATGGAACCCCATTAATTACAACTTCTAGTCCCACATCAGTGGGGAATGTGGACTTCTAGTAATTTATAAATGGTGTAAGTTCTCTTTCAGTCAATAAAAGCTAAATAATGATAACACAAACACCGCTATTATCAATTTACAAAAGAAAACACCATGGTAACAGCCTCTAGCTTTTTCTGTCACTAGTAAACATTGGTATTTTTTAACTTGACATGTTTATAAGTTTATGGAACCTACTAAGATATGTTTTAAAAACTAAGATTTAAGTTTTTATTTTCCTCTTTCTCGGCCTTCTCTTTTTATTTTTATCACTTATCTTTTTAGTTTTTCTTTAAGGGACTTGCTTTTATTTTTTCTTTTGAAAGTTTTTACAGTATAACTTCGTATTTAATATTATTGAAAAAAACTATTGTTTTATCGTTGGATAATTTCTCAATGGTCTGATTTATAATTGAAGTAGTTATGTGGCTCATACAGTAGTAGCAGGGGCCTCGCGGCATGCATCGGCATGAGGGACAACCACTACTAAAAATTGTGGATTACACGACGGTTATTTACTGTCATGTAAAGTTTACACGACGGTTAGACAACCGTCGTGTAATCCAACGTCGTGGAAGATACCACGACAGTTCCAAAACCATCGTGGTATCTCAATATTACACGACAGTTCACACCGTCATCGAATCAAGAAATTAGTAGGAAATGCCGCAAATTGAGAACTTTACATGACGGTTTTACTCAAAACCGTCGTGTAATTAGGCTTGAATTTTAAAAAAATAAGCTTTTTTTGGCAATGGCACACATTACACGACGGTTTCGGAGCAAAACCGTCGTGTAATGTGTATCATCACAAAAAAAATCCTATTTTTTTTTAATTTAAGCCCAATTACCTAGAATCATTCCATAATTACCAAAACAAAATCCATTTGGCATTTCATCGAGCATGTGGTGAGCGGATAAAAACCATGTTAAAAAATGTGTGTAGAGTGCCAAAACCGTGCACAAAACATTCATCTCCAAAGAGCAACAATTTAAAAAAAAACATTCAAACAACACTACAAATTACACTCCACTCAAATTATTAAAGCATTGTGTATTCGTAGTTTTTAGTTAAAAACAAGAAATTGAGCAATATGAAAGTTACCTTGCTTTTCTTTAAAAAAAATAGTCATAGTCTTGATGGGAACACCAGGAGAAAGAGGTGGGGACGGAAAAAAACCGGGCTATGGCAGCGGTTTGGGAAAAGTTTGAAGTGGCGGCGGCGTGACCGGATTTTAAGTTGGGGGACGGGCGAAGAGGTGGGGGAGAAAAGTTTGAGTTGTCTAGAGAGTTGAAGATGAAAATGATGATAAATGAAGAGGAAAGTGTATTTAAGTAATGGGTTTTCGTGCGAATTCTAAAGCATGAAATCTGAAAATTTTGAAGGATTACACGACGGTTTTGCTCAAAACCGTCGTGTAATCCTCAGATTACACAACGGTTTTTGTAACCGTCATGTAATCCTTTTTTTTTTTTGAAAATTTTGAAAATTTTGAAATTTTCGGAGGATTACACGACGATTTTGCTCAAAACCGTCATGTAATAATCCTCCGAAAATTTTCAAAATTTCAAAATTTAAAATTTTCAAAAAAAAAAAAAAAAGATTACACGACGGTTCTTAGAACCGTCGTATAATCCTTCTCTTTTTTTGTTTTTTTTTTGAAAATTTTAAATTTGAAAATTTTGAAATTTTGAAAATTTTCGGAGGATTATTACACGACGGTTATATAAAACCGTCGTGTAATCCGAGGATTACACGACGGTTCTAAAAATCGTTGTGCAATCCTTCCTTTTTTTTTTTTTTTCAAATGCTGCCGGATTACACGACGGGTTCCAACAAAACGTCGTGTAATCCGGCGGATTACACAACAGTTCATCAAAACCGTCGTGTAATCCGACGGATTACACGACGGTTCATCAAAACCGTCGTAGTCCTTTGTTTACACGACTGTTTTGTCAAACCGTCGTGTAATCTTGTTTAAGACGACGGTTTCACAAAAACCGTCGTGTATTTTCCGTCGTGTAAGCTAACTTTTGTAGTAGTGAACATACCAATCTGTCGTCTGTCTGGCTTTTTCAGATCTATGGAATGTCTATGGTGGTTGTTTCTGTATTGCTGTGTTTTGTTGTTTGTTTAATGTTGACTGTTTGTGTGCAAATGGCATTCTTCTTGCTGGAATACTTGTTTTTGTTGTTTCGTTATTGATTTAAAGCCTTCAATAATGGCGGTGGTTTCTCCACTTTTCAAAGTTTTTGTTTGTCAGCTAGATCTACATCTTGGCAGTGTGTATTTTTTCTGCTAAACCAATGTCTATATGTAGTTAGCGGTGACCTTTGTACTACAAGGTCTTAGCTCTCAATTGATTAGGAATATCCATCAATTATATATAGAGGTATTGTCGAAAAGTCTTATGCTTACTCGATATAAGTATGTCGAGGTATTTTTATGTTGTCACATTCATGGTCACAAATATCCACGATATTTTTGAAATTTTCACCGATTTTTTTGGGGTACCAAAATATATTTCCTAGGTAAAATCTTTTACGTCAAATATGAGGGAAATTTTGGAAAATATTGGTAAAAGTATCGTTATCGATAAAAATCTAGAGTAATTTGTACCAAATATTGGGATATATTAGTCAGAATTTCAAATTCGTTTTCTATTTATCTTTTTCAATTGACATGTTTAAATTTTCCACGTGGGAGTACAATGAGATCAAAAGACCAACAAACCTATATATGACATGTACATAACTATATTCAATACTATTCAAATAACATATCATGTCACCACTATTACATGAATCGATGACATTTCAATCATATTTTAACTTTATAGGACTTCTTTTGGTAGTGAGATAGGTAAGATGTAAGAAGTTTCACATGTAAAACTTCTGTATTTATTTATCTTCTTAATTTTTATGCTATCTTAAAATGTTATAAATATGTTTTAAATTAAATTCCGTGACTTTCAAAATTTTCACTGCTATCAATAGTATATCTGAAATTTCTGTAAAACTGGAGTACCGATGTTTTTACCGGTACAGATATTTTCATGTTTGGTCCATTATATTCATATATATGTGTGTATTTATTTATTTATTTATTTTGAGCAGCAGCCACGGTCATGTGATCTGGTAACAAATCCCAAAACCAGTGAAATTGCTTTATATGTTATACATAATGAGCAGCAGCCCCGGCCATGTCGTGAAGTAAGGGACACCCTAACTTTATTGTTAAAAAATAGATATAAATCAGACAGTCCTGAATTAGTTTTTATTGCTCCATGGTGAAAATACTACATTCAGTTTGATGATATACTTCGCTCTTTATCTATTTACCCTATCATTTTAAATAACCACATCTCTTAAATGTTATAATTACATTAATCAAACTCCCAACCATATTTACTTACTTAAACTACTCCCCTAAATTCACAGAGTTGCGATATGACCGTCTCATTTTCACGCTGCACTTTTCACACTTTCTCATGTATAAACTACTCAAAGTTTTGTCCTATATTCTTGTAACGCCCCAACCTACGTAGGGCCGTTACCATACATACTTAAACTAAACTTATTGAAAATTTCGGGGTAAATTTTTTTTATTTATTATATAAGTAGACTTAGTCAATATGAGTAAGCTTTTTATACACACATATTACTTATTTATAATAAGCAGTCTTACATTTAACTTGAGTCATCATATTTCATATGTACACAATTTATTCCATTTCATATATATATATATATACATATATCTTTGTTCAAAAGAACCTGCGGGAAGATTTGCATAGTGGTATCCCACACCGCCCTTCATTCGTTGTCGCATCGTCTACGTGGCCCACCAATTAAGCTGCAGGCTTTTTACCTACAGTATGAAATATACTAATGAGCTTTCGCCCAGCAAGTACAAACATAATCTCACAAACGTAACAAGTATGGTGCAACTTATGCATGAACCATTTATGTTCATTTATGGATCTTTTATGATCAATTACGAACTTGAACTTATTATCTTGCTTAACATGTGGGCCCATAGTGTACGTACCAAAAGCGCGCAGCCTCCAGACAAAGTTAGGATTTGCAAGGCCCTAAACAGTTCTGGGAATCATAAACATAACCCTTCACGGTCTGACGGAAGGTTGATTATCATTATACCCTCACGCATCAACGAGAGGTTGATAATCATAAACTTGAACTTGAAACATGTATCCTCCACCTGACGGGAGGTTGGTACGACACCTTGCTTGGCTTGGTTTAGTCTTAGTCTTGTATATTTCAGGCTAAGAATCTTTAATTGTGATCTTATTAATCAAGATGCACATGAGACATAAACATGGCATAACCATAAATCATGGTATAACTTGATACATCATGCCTTATCATGACTTATCATGACTTAACATAGCTTAATATGTCATAACATAGCTTAACATAGCTTTACATGACATGGCATAGCATAACATGGCATAACATAGCATAGCATGGCATAACATAGCATAGCATGACATAACATGACATATATGAAACATGTTATATATTTGAAAATAGCTTACTATTTCCATACTGTAGGTGAGGTTTGTACTTACCTCGTATATTATGTCCTTTGTTGTATTGTTCAAGTCTGGTTGCAATAATAGGCCTCTTTCTCTGCTATTACAAAGGACATAGGGTAAGGATTCTCTAGTCATAACCGTAAAATGTTGGTGATCTAACCAACATGCATACATAGTCTTAGTTGTATGTCCCCTATAAAATATCTTATTTGGTTACAATAAGTAACCTTTGATGTGATAACCTTGGTCAACCAAAGTCAACATTTTGGTCAACTATGGTCAACCTTCTATGGGTCAAACTTGGGCTTTGGGGGCCAAGCCTAATAACTCGAATATCCTTCCCGGTTACCATCCGCTACTAGCTTGCTACTTATCCGTTTTTCCTTTGTCTTGGAAAATTTGGTGAATTCAGTTCAAAAATCATTTACTTAACTTATAAAAATTCATAGTTCTTAAAGTGGGGTCTTATAAAAATTGTTAAGGGCTGAAAACTGCCATTGGAACAGTTTTCACAGTCAAAGCATTGGGGGTTGGTGAAAAATACAGTTTTTCTGCATTGTTTTAAAAAATCATGTGCAGGAATTTCCTGTTTCCTGCACAGTTCTTAGAAATCCGTTTCTATTTAAAAATCTGGATTGAATTTGAAAACTTTGTCTCACGAAAGTTTTGGATCTCGAAAAATCCTATAACTTTCGTGTTTTGAGGAAAACCCAGTTCAGACTCTAACATGCCCTTATTCCTTGTTGAACTCACCTGGCCGTGCATGAATCCTGGGCACGGTCAGGCTCGGATTTTCATAAAAACCGAGGCCGTTGGAGTCTTATTTTGGAAAACTGTCTGCGGCTCCCCCTAGGAAAAACCCTTCTCTACAACTTTTATGTTTTACGTTTTTCCCAATTCGGCCTCTAAATGCCTCAAATTTCACTTTCCAGAAAACTGGCCAGTTTGTACCCGAACTAGCAGTTTTTGTTCTTAAATTCATTTTATGTCCTATTTCGCGCAATCTAACTCAACCGAACACGCAGGAGCCTAGAAATCAGGCATGCAGCATTTTCTAATGTCCCACTTTAACATGCATGTAACCCGATTGCATCCGCACAAACCATTCCATTCATCATGTTTCTCTTCTAGCAACCTAACATACTCATACAACTTCATTCACATACTTGGGGACATACAACCACATTAAACATCTAGCATGCAACCCTAATGGTCAAATAAGCATAAGCATATAACAAATCAAAGCTCATAAATCAACTCATAAATCAAACCACCCTTAATACCTAATCAAGCACCACACCTAAACTATTCTAGGGCAATAAAATAACTTGAGCTTATGCTCTTACAATTTTCGACTTGAAATACAAATAAATTTCAAATTGAAACTTAATTGAATAGTTTTGGGTTTTGGGAGAGTTACCTTGATCAAAGCAAGGCTAAGCTTAGGGTTTGGGTCCAAAATCCTCTCCCCCCTTTGGTCTCCTCCCAATCCGGTTTTCACCCTCCAAAGGTTACCAAAAATTTTGTCTCACTCGGTGGTTGATCCAACCAAATCCGGCCACTACTAGCTCCCTAAATCCGGCCACAATGGATTTTTCTCTTCCTCTTTTCTTCCTCCCTCACAACCGGCCCTTAAGACTAAAATGGGTATCAAATTTTTTTCAACTTTTTGTTTGTGTTCCACAACAAATCCGACCACCTAGGAGTCTTTCTTACTCTTAGTTTTGCTTATTTTCCTTTCTCCCTTTCCTTCTCAATTTCGGATTTTGAGGAGAAAAATGGGCATGGTTTTGCTAAGATTTTTAATTTTTTGTGAACAATGGCACCCCTATTTATAGAGGTTTGAGAACTCTTCAAAATTGCAAAATGACCCCTAAAAAAGCAAAAATTTGCACAAAATGGTGCATAGGTGGCCGGCCAAGGAGTGATCTAGAACCAACTAATACTTTCTAATTTTTCCTTAATTCAAATGATGTCATAATTTGAGGATAAGGTGATGTCATCCTCATTAGGGCTTGTTTGGCTCTTTTCTTCAATATGCAGTCCATTTTTATACTAACACAGATATTTTCATACTACTATCTACTAATAACAGTATTTTTACACTGAACTACAGTCCAAAATTCATCTGTGTAAAAATGGTCTGCATAAAATTTTTCTTATTTCTTGAAGCCTTTTTGCCCTTAATATCCTACTTGGCGTGCTTGATTTTTCTATGGTGATTTTAAATCTTATTCATGTTATCTTATCCGTAAAGACGATTTTCGAAGTATATTTCCATACTGCTTTGTCACATACTGTACGGTCATTTCTTTGACCAATTTAGTCAAAATTTCACTTTCTCGGTCAATGTTGACTTTTCTTTGGTCAAACTTTGACCAACATAAATCATAGAATTTTTCTACCCTTTTTACTCAAAAGATCACATGCTTGGCTAAGCAAACTGCTTATTGAGTCTCATAGTTATTTAAATGAGAACTCAAACATTTACTGATAAAATTATGAATTTCACATTGATACTCATATTTTCATGAAACATTACATAACACATAGTACAAACTTAAATTTCTTATGTACAAGGAAATCATGAGTCCGTAGAAATTTTTGGGTTACTACAATTCTCCACCTCACTCTTACTACGTTAACCTTTTCTTTTAGTTTTACATTCGTTTTCTCACACTATTACATTTCTCTTATCCGATAGTCATGTTTGACTCTAAACCTGTCAAAATTAATAATGTAGGAGTGACGCAACTATTTCTCTAAAAATTGTAACAGATGTGAAATGTGCAATCAACCCTTTTAAACATCATCCATCACCAAACTCGAGAATCCAACCTAAGCACCATCCATTTTGGCCCTTATTTTCTAGAAATCCCTTATGAATATGCAGGTGCACCTAGCAGATGGGCTCATGCACTTCTTCGAGGTCAAAACCACATAGGCTGGCCTCCCAAGTTCCAATATGCTCTTGCATCATTCTTCCCTTCTTAAAAAATGCCTCCTCCAGGGCACACCGATGAGGACTTGAACTTGGGACAACCTGGCTCTGATAACAACTGATGGAAGAGTGATGCAACTATTCCTCCCAAACGTTGCAATTGATGGGAAAGGCACAATCAACACCTTTAAACACCACCGACTAACAGACTCGGGAATCTATCCTAAGCACTATCCATTTGGACCCTCATTTCGAGGAGTCCCTTACAAATTCGTAGACGCACCTAACAGATGGACTCAGGCACTTCTTCGAGGTCCAAGCCACTTAGACCCCTCCCAAGTTCGAGTATGCTCTTGCTTCAATTAACTAATTATTATCTTCACCTTTTTTATTTATCAAGACAATTACTCATATAAATAACATTTTCTCGCACTGACATATGCCCTTCCAAATTGTCATTGCTTTCAGTCCTTTTTAGGAACCATACTTGCCAGCCATGTAAAAAATAACTTCCTCCAGATGACTCACACTTGTTGACTCAGTGCCGTCTTGAATCCGATATAAGATTTGAGACTTATCATATATATATATATAGCAGCAGACTGATACGTAGTAAGGGACATCCAAGGTTTATTGTTAAAAAATAGAAACAAAACTAAGAATATCGAAGTATAAAAAAATGTGTCATCGCCAATCTTGAATCAGTCTTTAATTGCTCGACAGTGATTCATCTACAGAATTTTTTATTTTTTCTTCTGAAAAACAGCATTCATAGTTGTGCATAGAAAAACTCGTATTAGATTAAAGGACTATAATATATATATATATATATATAGAGAGAGAGAGAGAGAGAGAGAGCAGCAGCCAGGGTGATGCCATATAGTAAGGGAGACCCAAGCTTTCCTTTAAAAAATAGAAATAAAACTAGAATATATTGATTAGTCAAAAATGTGTCATTGACAATATATATATATATATGAGAGAGAGAGAGAGAGAGAGAGAGGAGAAGAGAGAGAGCAGAAACCAGGGTGATGCCATATAGTAGGGACACCCAAGCTTACTCTTAAAAAATAGAATAAAACTAGAATATATTGATTAGTCAAAAATGTGTCATTGACAATCTTAAAGTCTTAAATTGCTCGATGGTGACTACTACAAAATGTGGATTCCACGCGGAACTTCCACGACCGTTTTTTAAAAAACCGTCGTGGAAAATGCGGAAAAACACGAAGCGGAACAGAGTTTCCGAAAACCGTCGTGGAAGAGCATGCTTCCACGACGGTTTTTAATAACCGTCGTGGAAGCTGAAAAAAAATTTTTTTTTTTTTTTTTTTTTTTGCAAAAATTTTTTTATTTATTTTTTTTTGCAAGCTTCCATGACAGTTATTAAAAACCGTCGTGGAAGCATGCTCTTCCACGACGGTTTTTTATAACCGTCGTGGAAGCTTCGGCTTCCACGATGGTTTTCGAAACTCTATTCCGCTCCGTATTTTTGTCGCATTTTTCCACGACGTTTTTTAAAAAACGGTCGTGGAAGGGTCTTTTTTCAAAAAAAAAAATTTTAAATTTTGGACTCTACCACGACGGTTTTTGGGGAAAACCGTCGTGGTATGTAACATACCACGACGGTTTTCCCCAAAAACCGTCGTGGTAGATACTAAGGCGGGAATTTTGAAATTTTTTAAATTCAATTCAATTTTTTGGAGCGTGTATTAAAACCCAAAAAATATCATCTTTCCCACCCAATTACATTCCGAGCATTTTTCACTTTTTCACTCTCTAACTCCATACCCAAAGCCACCAAATTTCTTCCCTCTATTTCCTCCGATGGCCTCCTCCACCACTCACGCGGCCTCCTCCATTCTCCAACGGGTCACCAAGGAACTCACGCGGCGTCCCTCTCTCTCTCGCCGCACTCCGCCCATACCGACGCTCGACAAGCCGGTAAGTTGTAATGTATATTGCTTGGGTAATGCACGGATTTGGGAATTTTTCGCCCAAAATGTTGATTTTGTAGATTGTTGAGTTGGGAATATTCCATCCGAAATGGCCAAAATCCGTCCCCTACAATTTCGGTGATTGTTCATTGTGGTTTGTTTTAAATTGAATTAAATTTGGTTGGGTAAGGCATGGATTTGGGAAATTTTCGAAAAAAAAGTGTTGATTTTGTGAGGAAATTTCCGGAAAA
Source organism: Ficus erecta (assembly GCA_008635985.1). Classification (NCBI taxonomy): domain Eukaryota; kingdom Viridiplantae; phylum Streptophyta; class Magnoliopsida; order Rosales; family Moraceae; genus Ficus; species Ficus erecta. The sequence goes on along the minus strand of BKCH01000056.1, from coordinate 938,457 downwards.
AAGTGTTGATTTATTGGGAATTCGTAAATTTTTTTTTTTTGTTACCTACCACGACGGTTACTCAACCGTCGTGGTAGCTCCATTCGTAAATTTTTTTTTTCATTGTTACCTACCACGACGGTTTTCGAACCATCGTGGAATCCAAATATATACCACGACGGTTAGAAAACCGTCGTTTAAGTATTACCACGACGGTTTTTTAACCGTCGTCGAATCTCTATTTTGTAGTAGTGTCATATACAGAATATTTTTTTATCTTTTACTTTTGGAAATAATCATTCATAATGGTGCACAAAAATTTGAAAGACTATAATATATATATATATATATATATATTTATAGCAGCAGCCAAGGCGATTAAACTAGCTAAACTACATAGATTAGTCAAAAATACGTCGTCAACAATCTTAGAAGTCTTTTAATTGCTCAAGTGTGATACATATAGATACATACATATATAATTTTTATTTCTTACTTTTGGAAAACAAGCATTCAAAGTGGCACATAGAATTCTTAGCAGCTGCCAGAGTGATGTCAGAGTGATTTCATGTAGCCAGAGTGGTACATAGATTGAATTTAGATATATAGCAGCAGCCAGGTGATGTCATGTAGTAAGAATGTAGAAAAGTGTTCCATATTTTTCACGTGTTCTTTTTTGACTTTCTTCCTTTCTTCAAAGAAAATTTTCCACCTAGCGGACTCAAATCATGACGTTTCCACCGCTAGCTATATGTCGACGACTGGTTTATCTAGATATATATTGAATTTGACGTGCACTGGGAGATTTCGGCTAGCTAGATATTGAAACTATTTGGCTGAATAAGTTGAAAATTTTCTACCGATAGTAACATGTCCAGTGTACTAGGGAAGAGGTTGTAATATAGTTCATATATATTATAATATTATATGTATGATGTGTGTGTGTGTATCCCCAAGCTTTGTTCTTAAAAAACAAAAATAAAACTAGAATATAAAATTAGTCAAAATTAGAGATGTAAAAATGAACGGGATTTAGTGGATCGGTATACATATAGCGTTAAAAAGTGGACATGATACGATACGACACAATAATATTATTCTTTTTTTATGATATTTTTAATAATTTTCATATAAGACTTATGGTGTTTTTATTTATTGGGAATATTTCATCCCTTTTGAATTTTTACTTGATAAGGTTTTTAATATTGTAGTTTCTATTTATAATATGCTTTGTTTTTTGTTAAAAAAAAATTTTCCTATGATATTCAAAACTTACTTTTCTTATTTATTAAAAAAAAATTATTGCTGGACACGATTAAGGCACGAGGATGGTATGACACGGCACGTTTATAAATAGATTGTGGACCAAGCTTGATGCTATATATTTTTTATAAGCATGGCACGAAACACTAATGGTTTCAAAATAAATGAGCAGGACCAACCTATTTGACATCTCTAGTCAAAAATGTGTCGTCGATAATTTGACAGCCTTTAATTGCTTGAAAGTGATTCATATCTATAATTTATTATTTTTTTTAGAAAACAAGCATTCTAGTGGTCCACAGAAAATTTCGGTTAGATTGAAAGATTATAATATATATGTGTGTGTATTTTATTGAATAAGACTATAATGTTGTAGACATAATAAGACCCATGTGCGTACCATGATTGTAACAGCGACATTTTTTTTTTAACAGCGACATTTTATTATTATTATTATTATTACTTTTGTTGTTTGAAAATTGGAAGAGGAAAAAAAAAAAAAAAAAAAAAAAAAAAAAAAAAAAGGGAACAATCTTCATGTTGGATACCAATTTATATTATTGGATAGTGTACGTGCAGACACGTGTAAAATAAAATATTGTCTAAATCATAAATGAGAGAATTGTGAGAAAAAATGTTTAAAGGTAGATGTATTTGAAAAGAATTGTTTTAATAAGGACAAAGAAACCAAAACAAAAAAAAAGTAAAAAGTAAAGGTTGACCAAAACGGTACTTAGAAACATGATTGTCACTTTTGATAATGTACAAAGTTTTGAGTTTGATTCTCGTACTACAAGAAAAGTGAGAATCAACGACAACAATTTTAGTGACGACTAAAACTTCATCGTTGAAAGTGACATTCAACGACAGGTTGTCGTTGAAACTGCGCTATTAACAACAGGATGCAATACAAGCATCAACGACAACTATACTGTCATTAAAAAGCTTTTATTGGTGACACTTTTCTTCACATTGTCACTAAAAATTTGAGATTTTGGCACCAACGAGCTTTGGGACCCTCATATTGGAGGGTAAACTTTTAACGATAACTTATATAAATTAGTGACAATCATATGTCGTCGTTGAATATGTTCAGAATTAGTAATTTTAATGATGACTAACTTTGCAGTTAATTAAACACTTTTTGTCGTAAATTATGAACTTTTAATGACGATACAATTGTCGCCGTTAAAGTTGTCGATAAAAGTTTTGTCCAATCGCATTTAACGACAAAGGTCGTTGTCATTGAAAATCTAATGAATTAGTGATTTTTAACGATAATCAATTTTGTCATTAATTTTCTAGTTTTTCTCATAAATTATCAACTTTTAGTGACGATACATTAGTCGCCGTTAAAAATTGTCAGTAAAAGAGTTGTCCAATTACATTTAACGACAAAGATCGTTGTCATCATTAAAAGTCTAAATTTTATAAAGAAGTATAATTTTTGTCATTGAAAGTTTAAAATATAAAAAAAATTGTATATTTTTGCTTTTAACAATTTTTGGCAAAAAAAAAAAAAAAACTCAAAAGAGTCATCTATGTTGCAAAATAATATCAATATAAACACATCTAATGCCCAACTTACCACAACTTACCGCAAAAATAATTGTTTTTAGATAATTAAATACCTATTTTTTTAATTTAAACGTGTTGTGCTGCTATTCTTTAAAAAAAAAAAAAAAAAAAAAAAAAAAAGGGAAAAAAAACATGTTGGCGCTTAAACGGAGGTAAACGAAAATTTTGGATTTGATGTTTAAATGGATTGTGAAAAATAAAATTTTTGGCGCTTTGTTTTCATTTTAAACTTTACATTAACTGCAAACACGTTTACAGCTCTCACTCCCACTAACACATAATTTCTTGTTTCTATTCCTTATTTCTTTATCTCTGCTTCACACAAGAATCTCCCCCAATATGCTCATAGGTAATTTATTTCTCTTATCAAATTTATTTGCTTAAAAACCATAAATTTTTTTAAGTAGAATTAATTTTAGTGGGGACTATATGCCTCCGTCACTGTTTACATATCTCTAACTATATTGTTAATTATAAAGTTGTATATGCAAGCATATGCAAAGGTAGACCTACATTGTGTTGAGTAGTGGCTATATCGCCCCTATTGAATTTTTCTTATTTTAAATTTAATATAAATGTTTTGTAATTTTTCCATTATTCCCACATTCAAAACTAATTATCTTATGTATGCTTATATAAAAACTCTCATCTTTTACCTGTAAGCTCAGTGATCATATACATCAAGTAAAAAAATTTCGATCGTATTAAAAATAAAACTGTCAATACTGGATTTGATTTTAGTAAACACCCCCTAAATTAGAAGACTAGCTCCGCTGAATATACATAAACAATTTGAATATATATATTTTGCTAATAACTTTGTAAACTAATGAAACAGCGAACTGAACAGGAAAAGCAGGCCAAGCTGACATGGACAATTTTTTTTCAGGCATTTCTATGTGGTTATTCGGGTAAGTAGCAACATAGATGATTTTGTCTCTTTTATTTTCATAAATCTACTATATAGAAATATTAGACAAAAATAATTAAAAATATTTACTATTCATGCGTTTACTACAACAAAAAGCATATATAATGACGACACATATATAGCGACGACTTATGTTGTTGCCAAAGAAGACGTATCGGCAACAATTCGCGTTGTCGCCGCTAAAGTTAGAATTAACAACGGGATGTAGCGACAACATGCTAATGACAACGATTTATTTGAATTTGAGATGTTTAGCGACGACATATAATAGTTTTTTTTCCTGTAGTGTTTTTGAATTTGTAAAGTTGTGGCAATTAGAATAGAAGTCAATAAAAAAAAAAAAAAAAGCGAAATAATGTCATGAAACACAATCTCTATTAACAGAAGTCCATTATTGTCAACTATATCATGAAACGCAATCTTATTAATGTCATCCATAACAACTGTATGTATTTCACTCTCAAATGCACGAAATGTGGTATTGTTTGCTACACTTTGCCAATTCAGTGGCTCATTTCTTAACTAATGTTTCTAATATAAATTCTTGTTTCTGGTTGGATTGTTTTACCCAAGTTTTTGGGTCCTTTTTTCAAATAAATTTACCTCCGAATTTCCCTTTTCTTTTTTTCTTTTTTTTTTTTTAAGTTTTATAATAAAAGAAGGGTGAATTAGTGTAAGAAATGAATGTAATCCAATAAATTGTGTATAAAACCTGAATAACCAGTGTCATTGTCAACAATTCCTGCAGGGGATCACTGTCACAAAATTTATATCTGCAAGGCTTAAATTTAACATCGGAACTTTTGCATCGGCCACGATCAACTTGATTCCTACTATAACATTGATTTTAGCCGTCTTATTCAGGTACACACATATTGCCATCACTGTCTCCCATATATATGTAACGACCCGCCTAGCACGGACCGTTACCGTACATACATACATGCTTAACATACTTATTTATTTAACAAAAGTAGTGGAAATTTTTTTTTTTTTTCTACTACTGGAGACTGTTTGGAATAATATAAACATAAAATATTAAACATAAATTTACGGAAGACATAGCGGCTTATCCCTTCTTTCACAGTTGCCCCGCCAACTCCATCATCTTGTATCAAAATTCGCCAGTAGGTTGTTTACCTACAGCATGGACGTAAGACGTGAGCTTTCGCTCAGCAAGTACAACTTTATTTTCCGCAACACAATCAATTATAAACTTAACATAGCAAATCATAACATATTCTAATTATGCATGATCCAATTATGCTTTATTATGCGTATCTGATTATGGGCCCCTTATCATGGGTGATCGTACCGGGCGCGCAACTATGGAACGGTTGGGGCGGCCAAACCATTTCCAACTCAGTCCAGTCCTACCCGACCTTGGACGGGTCGGTACGTCACAGGCAAGCTCGCTCGCCATTATACTTAATTGTCATTGACCTTGTTTTATTAATGTGAACATGCTTCATGATGTCACATGATATAACTGGTAATCATATCGTAGTCATGCCATCATAGCACATAACATACATTGTATCATGTTACACTTAAAAAGCCTATGTTGTAGGCGGAGTTGTACTTACCTCTCTTACTATGTCCCTCTTTGGTACTGTTCTCTTACTGGCACAGCTGCAGGCCCTTTCCTGCTTGAATAGGGACATAGGTGAGAGTTCAATTCTCATTGTGCAGTGTTGGTGTCCTAACCAACATGCTTACTAATTTCTAATTGTATGTCCCCGATACTTGATATTTGGTTTGGTCACAAATATTAATCCTACTGTTTGGGAGGATTTATTCTTTAAAAGATTATTTTGGACAATCCCTTGGGCTAATTCTTTGACAAAAATGCCGGGTTTCTTTAAACCTTGAGCTTTGGGACTAGGCCCGGTAACTCAGGTATTATCCTTGATTTTTAATATTTTTGGTAAAAATTCCAATCTTTAAAACAAATCTTTATAAAGGTCGTTTAAGATTGAGAACTGCCTTTGGAACAGTTTTAAGCAAAAATAGTTTTCTTTTTCTTTTTGAAACTGTTTGTAAAACTTATGTGCAGGAATTTTCGGTTCCCTGCACACTCTTCATAAAACAATACCAGTTTAAAAATCATTTGGAATTTGAAAAACTTGTCTTCGAAAGTTGTAGCTCTCGAAAAATGGTAAAACTTTCATGTTTTACGAAAATCCAGTTCTGCTTGTATTTGCGTCAGTTTTTGTTTAAAACTGGCTGATCCTGTAACTTGGGTCTGGGCAGACCAGCCACGGATTTTTGTAAAAACGAAGGCCATTGGAGCCTCATTTTTAAATTCTACCCGGTAGTCTTCTAGGAAAAATCGTTCCGAGCAACTTTCGTGTTTTACAATTTACCCAATTCGTCCTCTAAATGCCTCTAATTTTTACTTTCCCGAAACTGACCAGTTTTGAATCCGAATTGGCAGTTTTGGTTGTTAAGTCCGTTTTACGTCCTATTTCGTGAAATCTATCTCGACCGATCACTTCGGGAGTCTATATGGCAAACACACAGCGTTTCTAACGTCCCACATGAACCCTTAAATCGTCCAATTGAAACCATGCAAACCAAATTCAAAAGCCCTAGCCTAGGTTTGCATTAACCCTAACTTTTTGCATACATCACATACAAGCATCAAACTTTGCTCCTTAAACTAGCATGCTTCAAGCACTGCCCTAGGGCAGATTTTTGGACCAAACTAGGGACACACAACCCTAAGCATCAAGCATGAAAATCAATCATAAACAAGCACAATAATGCAAGAATTTAAACCATACACCCCTAGATCTACAAATCAAGCACATACCCAAACTTAGGGCAAAATGGAAATGGACTTATGTCCTTACAACCAAATTGAACTACCTTTTATCTTTAAATTTGAACTCAAATAAGAGAGTTAGGGCTCTAGTTTTTACCTTAGACCAAAGTCAAGTTTGGTCACAAAATTTCTTCCTCCACCTAGCCCTCCTTAGCTCACGGCCACACCACCAATTGGCACCAAAAATTTTTTGGTTGGTCTCCTTGTAGATCCACTCCAAGCCGAGCACTCCACCAAGATTTGCCTCAAAATTTTCAGTTTTTCTTCTTCCCTCACTCACTCGGCCACACACCCCAAAAGACCTAAAAAATTTCTAAACTTTTCTTGGCTTTTTTCCTAGCTCAAACCCGAACTCCTATGAACAAAAGCCCCAAGAAAATTTCTGATTTTCTCACCCCTTCTCTTCTCCCAATTTCCGGATTTTCAAGAGAGAATTTTGCAAGAATTTCCCCAAATTTCTTGAATAAAATGAATAGGCTCAAGGGGGTATTTATAGAGGTTGGGAAACTTTGCAAAATTGTCAAATAATCCTTAAAGAAGCAAAAATTTGCCCACAAGGGGTCTTAGGTGGCCGGCCAAGGAGAATTCTAGAGCCAACTAATACTTTCCCAATTTTTAGATAATCCTTTAATGAAGTCATAAATCAAAAGGTGATGATGTTATCACCATTAAGCTTGTTTGGCAATTTTTCTTGCTAAGCAGTCCAAATTCAAGTTAACACAGATATTTTTAATATTGTTAACTATTAATAACAGTATTTTATCACTAAACTGCAGTCCAAAATTTATCTGTGTAAAATTTGACTGTATAAAATTTTTCTTATAATTTGAAGCCCTTTGGCCCAATATACCCTAATTTATGTGCTTGATTTTTCTAGGGTGATTTTAAATCTTAATCTTAACATCTTGTCCGAAAAATGTTTTTCGCAGTATATTTTCCATACTGCTTGACCATAAAACAGTATCATCATATGGTTGACTTTTCTAGTCAACCGTTGACTTTTTAGGTCAACGTTGACTTTTTAGGTCAAGCTTTGACCACCATGCAAAACCATGCAATCGTGAAATTTTCTACTCTTCTGACTCAAAATGATACATACTTGTTTAAATAACTATTTTTAAGTCTCATAATATCATGAGAACTTAAAATTTTCAAATAAAAACCATCTCAGGTTTTTCATAAATACCTTTAGAACATAACTAGGTTTCTTTACAAGAGAACGTAAGGTCATAAAAATTTAGTTATTACAATCTTCCCCCCTTAAAATTTTCGTCCTCGAAAATTAGAATAAATCGGGGTAGTTCTTTCTCATCTCATCTTCCAATTCCCAGGTTGCTTCTTCCTTGTGGTTTTGCCATAATACTTTAACCAGGGAAATGGTTTTATTTCTTAGGACCTTTTCTTCTCGATCCAGAATTCGAACTGGCTTTTCTTCGTATGTCAAATCCGTTTGAACTTCCATCGGGTCTTGACTAAGCACATGCGACGGGTCTGGTACATACTTCTTTAACATTGAAACATGAAAAACATCGTGCATTGCAGCTAATTCTGGTGGTAAAGCAAGCCTGTAAGCTACTTTCCCAATCCTTTCAAGGATTTCAAATGGTCCTGTATATCGGACTGAGCTTCCCCTTTTTGCCAAATCTCATTACCCTTTCATAGGAGCAATCTTAATGAACACGGCCTCTCCAACTTGGAATTCCAATGGTCTTCTACGTTTATCGGCATAACTTTTCTGTCTGCTAAAAGCTATGTCGAGCCTGCTTAATCTTCTTGATATCTTCAGAGGTCTTCTTGATAAGTCTGTTGTTTGTAGCTGCTTCTGTCCAACCTCTTGCCAGTGGATGGGAGATCGACATTTCCTTCCATATAGGGCTTCGAATGGTGCCATACCAATTGAAGCATGGTAACTGTTGTTGTAAGAAAATTCGATCAATGGCAGCTTCTGATCCCAGTTTCCTTTGAAATCCAGAACACATGATCTCAGCATATCTTCTAATGTTTGGATGGTTCGTTCCGACTGGCCGTCAGTTTGGGGGTGAAAAGCTGTACTGAACTTCAGTTTGATCCCATGGCATTGTGAACACTGGTCCAAAATCGAGAGGTGAAACGTCCGTCACGGTCTGAAATGATTGATTTTGGCACTCCATGCAGCTTAACAATCTGAGATACGTAGACTTCAGCCAATTTTTCCACTGAGAATGTGGCTTTGATAGCAATGAAATGGGCTGATTTGGTCAATCTATCCACCACAACCCAAATTGTGTCATTTCCACTTGTCGTCCTGGGTAATCCTACTACAAAATCCATAGTGATTTGCTCCCATTTCCATTCAGGAAACTCTATTTTCTGCAATTCTCCTCCAGGATGTCGGTGTTCAGCCTTAACTTTTGACAAGTTAGGCATTTTGACACGTATTTTGCTACTTCATTCTTCATTTTTGGTCACCAAAAGTTCTCTCGGAGGTCCTTGTACATTTTGGAAGCTCCTGGATGTACCGAGTATGGAGTCTTATGAGCCTCTGACATGATCTGATCCTTCAAAATTCAAAGTCGGGAACACAGATTCTTTCCTTGAAGTAGATAGCGTCATCGGCAGAGGTTTTGAACTCCTTGTTCTTTCCGCCAAAAAGTTGTGATTTTAGCAAAAACGAATCTTTTCCTTGATGCGCTTGATGGATTCCAATAGATCGGACTGAAGAGTCAGAGAAGATAATTCCCCGTGATCATTTCCAGGTTGAACTCAGAAATCTCCTTTTGTAGTGGCTTAGGGAACGCTTCGATAGACATTAGCATGCCCGAGGATTTTCTACTTAAAGCATCTGCTACCCTGTTTGCCTTCCCAGGGTGATAAAGGATCTCACAATCGTAGTCCTTTACAAGTTCCAGCCATCTACGCTGTCTCATGTTGAGCTCCTTCTGAGTAAAAATATACTTGAGACTCTGGTGATCAGTGTAGATTTCGCATTTGTTTCCATACAAATAGTGTCTCCAGATCTTAAGTGCGAAAACTACCGCTGCTAGCTCCAGATCATGCGTAGGATAATTCCGTTCATGATTCTTCAATTGTCTTGATGCGTATGCTACTACTTTCCCATTTTGCATCAGGACAGCTCCTAATCCGTTCTTGGAAGCATCACTGTAAATTACGAAATTTCCCGCATCTACATCTGGGATTATTAACACGGGCGCACTTGTCAACTTTTTCTTGAGCTCTTGGAAATTCTCTTCACACTTCTGGGTCCATTCATACTTTTTATCTTTTCGAGTAAGAGCGGTAAGTGGTGCAGCAATCTTGGAAAATCCTTCGACAAAACGTCGGTAGTATCCTGCTAATCCAAGAAAACTTCTTATTTCCGTAACACTCTTGGGTACTGGCCATGAACTGACTGCTTCCACCTTCGCAGGATCTACGGAAATTCCCTCTTTTGACACAACATGCCCCAAGAAATGAACTTTCTCCAGCCAAAATTCACATTTTGTGAACTTAGCGTAAAGTTGATTCCTTCTCAACGTTTCCATTACCAACCTAAGATGCTGCGTATGTTCCTCCTTGGACCTTGAATAAATCAAAATGTCGTCAATGAAGACAATGACGAATTTATCCAAATATTCCTTGAATACTCGGTTCATAAGATCCATAAAGGCGGCTGGGGCGTTAGTTAATCCAAAGGGCATCACCAAGAACTCATAGTGCCCATATCTTGTGCGAAAAGCTGTCTTGGAGATATCCGCCTCCCTAATCCTGAGCTGATGATATCCTGACCATAACTCGACTTTTGAAAACACAACTGCTCCTCGGAGTTGATCGAAAAGATCGTCAATCCTTGGAAGAGGATACTTATTCTTGATTGTAATTTTATTCAGTTCACGGTAATCGATGCACATTCGCAATGATCCATCCTTCTTTTTGACAATAAAACGGGTGCTCCCCATGGAGAGTAACTTTGTCGGATAAATCCTTTATCAAGCAGTTCTTGCAACTGTACTTGAAGTTCTCTCAGCTCAGCTGGTGCCATACGATAGGGGGCTTTCGATATTGGGGCAGCTCCAGGTAGCAACTCAATCTCAAAAGAAATTTCCCTTTCTGGCGGAAGTCCCGGCAAATCCTTCGGAAAAAATATCTACAAATTCCTTTATAACAGGAACGTCTTCCGGTGTCAGCTCCATTTCTTGATCCTTGTCCACCATGTTAGCTAAATATCCTTGACAACCATTAGCTAACATTTTCCAGGCCCTTATTGCTGAAACAAATCGAGTTGCTGGACTCCGAGACTGACCATAGAAGTTGAACTCTACTTCTCCGTAAGGGTTGAACGTCACGCACCTCTTGCGGCAGTCAATCTTGGCGTTGTATTTACTCAAAAAGTCCATTCCTAAGATCACATCGAAATCCTGAAGCTTGATTGCAATGAGATCTACATATAATTCTCTGCCACAAATTCCTATGGATGTGTTTCGTATCCAAAAATTGGACCACAAAAATTCTCCGGATGGCAGAGAGGTTTTGAATGGTTGTTCTAAACTATCCACACCCCTTCCTATTTTGAGCAAATTCCAATGATATGAACTAGTGGGTAGCACCAGAATCAAACAGGACAATTGCATCATAGGTGGCGATAGAAATCTGACCTGTCACCACATGCGAAGTCCCGGCTTCTGCATCTCCCTTGGTATAGGCGTAGATTCTAGCTTGCGGTTCAGGAGCCTCTAATCTGCCTTGAGCGATTGTGGGTCCTTCGAGCTTTGCCTGGACTGCATGTAACTGGCTGTTGGGGTTCCGGCTTGGGTATGAAGGATTCTGACCTTGGGTGTTCAAAGTGCAATTCTTTGCAAAATGACCCTCCTTGCCACAGAGATAACAAGCATTTGATCCCATTCGACATACTCCCGGGTGTTTTCTCCCGCACTTGGTACACACCGGGTAGCTATTGCTATTACCCCCATCCGCGAGCAATCTTTTTCTGAGGGTAGTTTCTTTGCTGACCCTGGCCAGTAGAGTTCTCGTTTCGTTTATTCTTCCAAACTGTTTAGAACCTTGAGCAAAATTGCGGGGCTGACCTTTCTGGTTCATTTCGAGATTCTGACGGGGTTGCGTCTGCTTCCCCATGGCCTTTCTTCCTTCTTTGCCTTAAAGAACTTAGCTCGTTCTTCCTTGTCCCGGTTAATCCAATATTCTGCTCTTATGGCTCGGCTTATACAATCAGATACCCGAGTAGGTGGACTATCACCAGCACTGACTTGCTTAGCGATATCTGACCGAAACATCTTCATCATCAATCTAACTTTTTCGGTCTCACCTGGCACCAATTCCGGGCACAATCGGGCTAACTGCTCAAACTTATTAATAGCCTCCATTACCGTCATCGTTCCCTGTCTCAAACTGGTAAATTCATCCTGGGCTGCCAGGATTTCTCTGTTAAAGTACATAGTTCGGAACTCCGACACGAAATCTTGCCAACTCATGGTCGTAACGTCGCGACGCATCTGGACGGTCATCCACCAGTGTCTAGCGTCTTTCTTGAGAGCGAAGGAAGCACAAAGGACTTTTTCTTGCTCTGTCAGCCGCATGAAATCCAAAATAACTTGGATGTCAATCAACCAATTGTCAGCGGCAATCGGATCTGTTGGTCCCTCGAATTCCGGCGCTTTCATCCGCCTAAATCTCTCATAAAGCAGATCTTCCCGTACGGGAGGTAAGTTCGCTTGTAACCCTACTGGTGCTACTGGAACCTCTGGCTGAACCTCTGGTTGAACATCAGGTACCGGAGGTACTACTGGAGGTACTCTGATATTCTGTGGGGAACCTCATTAGCCTGAGGTCTCTGATTATCTGAGCTAACTGCTCCCGGAGTCTATTTGTTTCCTGTTGCTGCTCAAGTAACTGTCGTTGCAAATTTGCTACAACAGTTGCTAGATCCGGTGCAGGTGGATTCTGGTTCACAGGCATTGTTTTGCGAGGGCGTACCATCTTTTATTTCCTATTAAATCATAAGAAAAGATATTATCGAACTAGTAATATCCTTTCTTTCATCATACATCATATTGTAATACATCGGATCATAACACAATCATTCTTATCATAACATGGCTTGCGTAATCATAACGTATCGCATCATAACATGATTTTCGTGATCATAACGTAACATGGTACTTGATCTGTTTCTTGGATATTTACAGAAAGTACATTATATTGCCAAAATAATATATACAAGATTGTTACATCATTCTTGTAAATACATATCTGTTTCATAGTATTTTATGTACATGAACAAAAATGGTAATGGGAGTGTCTAACACTTCACCATCATACATAGTCAAAATGGCGATGGAAGTGGCTACCACTTTCCATCATACATCAGTACAAGCCTACTATCCAAAAAGAAATAAGCGAGTACATAACAGTGCTAAGGTCAAAATGAATATACATGATCAATCAAAATGCTGATCTCTATCGTCGTCTAAGCGTCTACGTCGGAATCAGTCTCCCAATCTCCGTCGTCGAAAATGATCTCCTCAGGGTCGTCAACAAAATCCTCCTGATCCTCAAACCATCATGCCTGCTCTAGCTCGGGCGCCGGCTCCATCTCCTCGTCGTCATCCTCCTCCTCACTGGATATATCGGTATCCGCACGTACCTCAGCCTGCAAAATATACTCTATCATGTGCTCCACAGACATCCTGGGTGAGGGATAAGGAACATGCTGGCGAATACGGCTAGGTAAGCCGTTCTGCAAAACCATCAATGCCTCCAACATAGGGTGGTCCATATCCTGAGGAATGTAGGGTAACATGGCCTCCTGAAATCTCATACAGTAATGGGCCATGGTCTCGAGAGGATATGCGTGCCACTCAAGTGTATAGCCGTGGTATCGCATGTCATACATATCTCTATAAATATCAGGGTCACGCTGAGGCGCTCCTGGCCCGTAGTCCAGTATCGGTCCAAAACGTCCAACCATCAGTGAGCGAAAATGTACCCAAGTCCGGTTGGGTAGCTGTGGCTCCCCTACTGACATCCACCAAATACGGGCGTCGCCCCTCAAACATCGACTCCCCAACGAGACCTGTATGCGCCCCGGGATATGGCTGGTGCGGAAAATCAGCTCAATGTCATATAACCATGCTCCTAAAGATACCGTGTGACTCGTACCGTCAAATAATAACGGATGTGCCTCATAGAATGATGATATAGCCTCTCGGTCCGCATCTATGTGATCCGACTCCATATCGACGAATATACATACCATAATCACATAAAAAATATTTATGCATAACTAATTTTAACTTACAATGATAGTGGCGATGGCAGGCGAACTGTGAAATCAGGTGGCAGGGAACCGCTCTGATACCAACTCTGTAACGACCCGCCTAGCACGGACCGTTACCGTACATACATACATGCTTAACATACTTATTTATTTAACAAAAGTAGTGGAATTTTTTTTTTTTTTCTACTACTGGAGTACTGTTTGGAATAATATAAACATAAAATATTAAACATAAATTTACGGAAGACATAGCGGCTTATCCCTTCTTTCACAGTTGCCCCGCCAACTCCATCATCTTGTATCAAAATTCGCCAGTAGGTTGTTTACCTACAGCATGGACGTAAGACGTGAGCTTTCGCTCAGCAAGTACAACTTTATTTTCCGCAACACAATCAATTATAAACTTAACATAGCAAATCATAACATATTCTAATTATGCATGATCCAATTATGCTTTATTATGCGTATCGGATTATGGGCCCCTTATCATGGGTGATCGTACCGGGCGCGCAACTATGGAACGGTTGGGGCGGCCAAACCATTTCCAACTCAGTCCACAGTCCTACCCGACCTTGGACGGGTCGGTACGTCACAGGCAAGCTCGCTCGTCATTATACTTAATTGTCATCTTGACCTTGTTCTTATTAATTGTGAACATGCTTCATGATGTCACATGAATATAACTGGTAATCATATCGTAGTCATGCCATCATAGCACATAACATACATTGTATCATGTTACACTTAAAAAGCCTATGTTGTAGGCGGAGTTGTACTTACCTCTCTTACTATGTCCCTCTTTGGTACTGTTCTCTTACTGGCACAGCTGCAGGCCCTTTCCTGCTTGAATAGGGACATAGGTGAGAGTTCAATTCTCATTGTGATGTGTTGGTCCTAACAACATGCTTACTAATTTCTAGTTGTATGTCCCCGATACTTGATATCTGGTTTAGTCACAAATATTAATCCTACTATTTGGGAGGATTTATTCTTTAAAAGATTATTTTGGACAATCCCTTGGGCTAATTCTTTGACAAAAATGCCGGGTTTCTTTAAAACCTTGAGCTTTGGGACTAGGCCCGGTAACTCAGGTATTATCCTTGATTACCGTCCGTAATCGGCTTGATTACAATTTTTTTCTTAAAAACTCTTTTTCTTATCCTTTTGCCATTTTGAGAGATTTAACTTTAAATCCCTTTAATATTTTTGGTAAAAATTCCAATCTTTAAAACAAATCTTTATAAAGGTCGTTTAAGATTGAGAACTGCCTTTGGAACAGTTTTAAGAAAAAATACAGTTTTCTTTTTCTTTTTGAAACTGTTTGTAAAACTTATGTGCAGGAATTTTCGGTTCCCTGCACACTCTTCATAAAACAATACCAGTTTAAAAATCTATTTGGAATTTGAAAAACTTGTCTTCGCGAAAGTTGTAGCTCTCGAAAAATGGTTAAAACTTTCATGTTTTACGAAAAATCCAGTTCTGCTTGTATTTGCGTCAGTTTTTGTTTAAAACTGGCTGATCCAGTAACTTGGTTCTGGGCAGACCAGCCACGGATTTTTGTAAACACGAAGGCCATTGGAGCCTCATTTTTAAATTCTGCCCATGCAGCCTTCTAGGAAAAATCGTTCCGAGCAACTTTCGTGTTTTACGATTTACCCAATTCGTCCTCTAAATGCCTCTAATTTTTACTTTCCCGAAACTGACCAGTTTTGAATCCGAATTGGCAGTTTTGGTTGTTAAGTCCGTTTTACGTCCTATTTCGTGAAATCTACCTCGACCGATCACTTCGGGAGTCTATATGGCAAACACACAGCGTTTCTAACGTCCCACATGAACCCTTAAATCGTCCAATTGAAACCATGCAAACCAAATTCAAAAGCCCTAAGCCTAGGTTTGCATTAACCCTAACTTTTTGCATACATCACATACAAGCATCAAACTTTGCTCCTTAAACTAGCATGCTTCAAGCACTGCCCTAGGGCAGATTTTTGGACCAAACTAGGGGACACACAACCTAAGCATCAAGCATGAAAATCAATCATAAACAAGCACAATAATGCAAGAATTTAAACCATACACCCCTAGATCTACAAATCAAGCACATACCTCAAACTTAGGGCATAAAATGGAAAATGGACTTATGTCCTTACAACCAAATTGAACTACCTTTTATCTTTAAATTTGAACTCAAATAAGAGAGTTAGGGCTCTAATTTTTACCTTAGACCAAAGTCAAGTTTGGTCACAAAATTTCTTCCTCCACCTAGCCCTCCTTAGCTCACGGCCACACCACCAAATTGGCACCCAAAAATTTTTCGGGTTGGTCTCCTTGGTAGATCCACTCCAAGCCGAGCACTCCACCAAGATTTGGCCTCAAAATTTTCAGTTTTTCTTCTTCCCTCACTCACTCGGCCACACACCCCAAAAGACCTAAAAAATTTCTAAACTTTTCTTGGCTTTTTTCCTAGCTCAAACCCGAACTCCTATGAACAAAAGCCCCAAGAAAATTTCTGATTTTCTCACCCCTTCTCTTCTCCCAATTTCCGGATTTTCAAGAGAGAATTTTGCAAGAATTTCCCCAAATTTCTTGAATAAAATGAATAGGCTCAAGGGGGTATTTATAGAGGTTGGGAAACTTTGCAAAATTGTCAAATAATCCTTAAAGAAGCAAAAATTTGCCCACAAGGGGTCTTAGGTGGCCGGCCAAGGAGAATTCTAGAGCCAACTAATACTTTCCCAATTTTTAGATAATCCTTTAATGAAGTCATAAATCAAAAGGTGATGATGTTATCACCATTAAGCTTGTTTGGCAATTTTTCTTTCTAAGCAGTCCAAATTCAAGTTAACACAGATATTTTTAATTTGTTAACTATTAATAACATATTTATCACTAAACTGCAGTCCAAAATTTATCTGTGTAAAATTTGACTGTATAAAATTTTTCTTATAATTTGAAGCCCTTTGGCCCAATATACCCTAATTTATGTGCTTGATTTTTCTAGGGTGATTTTAAATCTTAATCTTAACATCTTGTCCGAAAAATGATTTTTCGCAGTATATTTTCCATACTGCTTGACCATAAAACAGTATCATCATATGGTTGACTTTTCTAGTCAACCGTTGACTTTTTAGGTCAACGTTGACTTTTTAGGTCAAGCTTTGACCACCATGCAAAACCATGCAATCGTGAAATTTTCTACTCTTCTGACTCAAAATGATACATATTATTTAAATAACTATTTTTAAGTCTCATAATATCATGAGAACTTAAAATTTTCAAATAAAAACCTTATCTCAGGTTTTTCATAATACCTTTAGAACATAACTCAGGTTTCTTTACAAGAGAACGTAAGGTCATAAAAATTTAGTTATTACAATATATATGTGTGTGTGCATTTTTTTTAATACAAAATTATTGCTAATTTACTATGTGCTATTAAAAATAATTGTGATTTATGTATTTATATATTTATATATAAATTTCAGGTTGGAGAAGCTGAATTTTGAAAACTCAGGAGGGAAGGCTAAGATATTGGGATCACTACTGGGAATAGGTGGAGCACTGCTTCTAACCTTCTACAAAGGTGTGGAAATTGACATTTGGTCAACACAAGTTGACCTTTTGCATCGAGATTGTCAGCATGAAACTAGCAACGTGGTGTCGTCGCATGCGAGTCTGGCAGTCATCTATTAGACTGCTTATTAGCTGCCAGCGGTTCTGTTTGTCTCTCTAATGGTTTATCATTCAGGTTATTTTGTAAATCTTCTACTCGTTAATTAAAAATAATTTACAACACATGGGACATTTCTTTTCTTTTCTTTTCTTTTTTCGTCCTCCTGCAGAAATTAAGTCAAGTGGCATGACTAAGAGTTTTATGAGACAATGAATAGAATTTTCCATACTTTTTTTTTTCAGGCTAAAATGAGTGAGAAATATCCGTGCTATTGCTCAAGCTCAGCTCTTATGTCAATAATGGCCTCCATTCAGGCAGCAATTTTTGCCCTCTGCACGGAGAGGGACTGGAGCCAGTGGAGGCTTAGTTGGAATATTAGGCTTCTCGCTGTGGTATACTTGGTGAGCCTCTGAAATTGTGTCACACGTACAGACTTCATACATATACACGAGTCGATATCTATTGTCCTAGATTTTCTGAAAAATGAGACGTACAGCAGATTTGGAGTGCTCTATATACACCTGTATACCGTATACGTACCTATATATATGTATATTCAGAAGATTAATTTACATACTAATGATCTCTCAAATGTTCCTAACCATTAACGGAAAATGTCAGGGTGATGCATGTGTCTGCTCATTATATTTATAAATATATACACCCTATATATATAGTTATTTCAGAAACTTAATCTAACTTACTAAAAGATGAAATTTACATGTGTGATATTGATACGTGTCTGTTTATACATCCACACGTGTGTATATTTTATTACAATAGATATAATCAATTTAGTAATTAAACTCTCTTCTTTTTTTTTTTCCCTGGTGATGATATATATATATATATATATATATTTCAATAGGGTACTGTGCTACTGGACTAATGGTGACACTTATAGCGTGGTGTGTGCTCAAGAAAGGTCCAGTGTTCGTGTCTGTTTTCAGCCCTCTCTCGTTGGTTCTTGTAGCTATTGCTGGGTCTCTACTGCTAAACGAGAAGTTACACCTGGGAAGGTATATATATATAGATGTATGTATGTATGTATGTATGTTTAAGGTATATACACGCATCTAACACATAAACATTTATTTCTACACACATATATAACATCTCTTTAAAATCTTTTTCCTCATAATGTAAGGGTTATTCGAATTTGATTTATTATGGACTTAATTAGAGGCTAATATGTATAGCAACAGATCTTTAATATTCAATTACGTGTAGCTCGTATACTAGTTCACCAATAAATTGTTATCACATCCAGTTGTAGAGCTACATTCAAATCAATGAGGTCAAGCGCCCCCACTTCTATTTTTCAAATTGGATTTTCAATCTGGAATTTTTGTAAAAATTTTTAATGTGCCTCTATTTTACGAGAAAAATTACAACTGTACTCCCATTTGAATTTTGAAATTTTATTTTCACTTGTAAAATTTTTATAGAATTTAGTTATATGCCCATTTAATTGAAAAAAAAAATTTGCACACATTCAATTATTAAAATACAAAATTATGTCTTTCTTTTAAAAATACAGAAATATATATATCTTTTTTTTTTATAGAGCGCCCGCTAAAACCATTTTCTGACTCCTCTATTGATCATCATTCGCCTTACGCAAATGTATTGTATATTATTTTATAGCACTCCTGCTAACCATTTTCTGACTCCGCTGCGGATCACCATTCACAACGTGATCAAAATGTGATTGTATATTGACAGTGTATTAGCAGCAGTGCCGATTGTGGTGGGGTTGTATCTTGTGCTGTGGAGAAATGGACAAGAGATGGAGAAGATAAATCAGTCATTATCACCTAATTCAGAGATCTTTGGAAATTAACCGTAGTCGGTTCACATTGTTGTAACTTCCACTGCAGACAACACCATAACTTGGAGCAGAAGCAATAGTATTAACATGAGTGGTCGTGTCACAAAATTTACTCCTGGTCATGCAATGGACAATATCGTTGTAGAAAAGGAAAATGCTCAAGATAATTAATAATTCTCACACGACATTAGATATGTTCATCTTCGATTTGTTGTATTTATATAAATATATATAGGTCTTAATCGCAGACTTCCCGAATTCAAACTGCGTAAAAGTTTAACTATTCTTTCACATGCATATCTTCAAGACTCTCTCTCTCAGATATTCGAACTCTTCACTAAAACTCAAAGATCCGAAACTCTTCACCATTCTAGTAAAGTAGATGTGGAATTACAGCTAAATTATACATGCAACATAGACCGAATGATCACTTATTAAATTTAGGCATTGATATAAAAGATGTCAAAGTTGAATTAATAACATTTCTTATTATATAATCTCATTTTAGGATAAATTGCTTTGTTGGCTTTTAAACTTTTATATTTGTAGCATTTTAGTCCCTGTTGTGTTTCTAAGACAAAATCAAATGATGCTAAAGTCTTAAAAATATTTTAATTAAGTCCTTCTCGTTAACTTATATATGAAACAGATTAAGTGAATAACATATGCATATGATATATGAGGACGTTTTGGTAAATTTGATATGTGTGTTCATCTTCGATTTATTGTAAACATTATAAATAAATTTTGATATATATGTATTTGATGCAGCATAAAAATAAGATAATTAAAAGTGATGATAGTCTGGTGTTTTTTAGAAAAAAGAAAAAAAAAATCAACGAATTTGTGTTATTTATGCTTCTGTTACACATCACTATTGCAAGTGGAAGTGCACTCCTTTTACAAATATCCAAATATCTCTCTCATTGGCCTAATAATCTGTTATTCAGATTAGGCATCCTGATAAGAAAGATGCGTAGAAAGACTGTATTCAAATAGAATTAATTATACGAGTTTAATTATAAGAACACTTCTTAATATATAATATCATTTTATTATAAACTCCTCAGAATTGTTTGCGTAAATATATGTCTTTATCTATTGTCCATACATTCATCTCTATAATGATTAAAAAGAAAATCAATAAAGAATCTTATAATAAGAAAATCACAAACCAAATTAGAATAACCATATCATTTCCATTTAATATCATTATTAAATTCAAATTTAGGGTTCAAAATTATTATTATTGTTTTTTTTAGAGAGTTTAGGAGTTATTATAGAATCAGATATTTAACTCAATATACGGAGATCCAAAGGAAAAAAAAACGCACACACACACAAACACACAGTATCATAAATCTCTAATATATATATGCGAAATATGGTCATTATTATGAATGATGCGCAACATCATAAATGATACTTGTCAAAAAATGTCTTTTCTTGAAATGCTCTAACTTTTACAATATATATATATATATATATATATATGTCAGCCAACAGAAATAACTATTATATATCGCGGCGCGCAAATATGTCCTTATAATTTTAAAACAAGTAATGCATAACATCAAAACAATATAATGGATATATACCAGCAATCTTTTGGGAGACGAAAGTGTCCTTACACTACTTTACGTAAAGACTTTTTGATTTGTTAACAAAAGAGAGAGAACAATAAATTGGAATAAAGCATGAGTAATCTTAAAAAACTGCAGACGGAAGCCCAAAGGCAAATACCAAAAGAGCAATTACCAAACAATCCCAAAAGACATGAAATAAAATATCCTCGGCAAATGAGACAACTACTACAAACAATAGAGCTCAAGCGGAATCTCTGACTTTAATACATACGATCCAAGTAATAACACAACAAAATATAATGCAACAGGCCGAGCAAATAAAAAACTGATTACTGATACTAATCATCCTGGTCTTCATGTCCAAAGGGAATGGAGTTTAGAAGCAATAAAGAGGCACAATCTTTTGTTTTGCACTGGTATTGTATCCCAAACCCATCTCTTCCATCGTAAAACCACATTGTCATCCTAGCAAGATTGGTACAAATGTCCATGAACGTGTGAGAGAGAGGTAGAATTTTCAACTCGATCTTTATTCATTTGCTTCCATGTCTCATTGATAACGAACTTTATATGTTGACGAGCTTCAGCCTCAGAAGCACCAAATTCATTCATGTAGCAGTAAATTGATGAGGAACGTTGCCCTTTTCCAATTCGAACTGAAAAATAGGGAGGAAAAAAATTAGAAGCTGCATAAGCGTTATAAAAAACGTGGTTCTAGTTGAGTAATATTCATGGTTCTACTTGGATCATGTGAAGAGAATGGTCTATACCAAGATAAAGCTATGTTTGGTGAACAAAAACTAAACTTTATGCTAACTTAAGCTTCATTTGGGGTTTTAGTTTAACTTAAACTAAACTGTATTTTTTCATCTCATTTTTTATCTTTTTCTAAAAAGCCAACAAAATTTACTAATTTTTGAAAAGTCAACCAACTTCAACTAAAAATTTCATCTCCAACTGGCGAAACAAATGCAAGCTTAATGAAGAAGATTGAATCTCCCAAGAGGAGTTTGAAAAATGCTCGGGGACATCAGCGGTGCTAACACCCAGTTAAAATAAGTTAGATTCCATCTGTTAACTTTAAATTATGGGATCCACCTTTTATATTAGTGGGTAGCAATGACAGAGTGAAGGGGGCACATGAGCTCTGATTTTTTCTTTGTTTCTTTTTTAATTTTAATAAGTAGTTTTTTTTTAATATAGTAGATATGTGTATAAATTAGTTTTGGTCCCCTTAAATTAATAGTTCTCTATATTTTATTGGGTAAAAAATTTAGATTTTACGAAATAAAACAGTAAAAATAAATTCAAAACTAGTGACTTGATCTAAAATCTAAATCTGAACTACAATTTTAACAGCTCAAGTATTTTAAAAGACTAGCCCATTATACAAAGTAATCTTTTGTTCTACATCAACTAAAGCTTCGAAAGGAAGCCAACTCTTCACTTTCCCATTCCACATTCCCAAACAAAACATAACACGAATCTTGGTTTTTTGTCAAGGTTCAAAGAAGTTTGGAATTTACTCTATTATTCAAGGTGAGATTTTATTTTTTCTTCTCCTTTTCTTTCTTCCCTTTATAATTTTTTTCCCTTCTATTTTAATGTCTAATTTATGTATTCTAGTTCCTTCATTTTTCATGTTGGGTTTGGGAAATTTAATTGTATAACTTAATTTATGTTTTCTAGTTCCTTAATTTTCATGTTGGGTTTAGGAAAGATGCAGTGGAAACGATATGATATAAGCTGTTATAAATATACGTGAGGACTTAAAACAATGAAATAGTTAAGTCAGAAAAAAAAAAAAAAAAAAAAGAAAAAAAAGAGGAAAATTTTTTGATGGTTTTGAACAATGACTGGATTAAATTTGAGGAAAAAGAAAGTAAAGAAACAATTAATTTTTCAAAAGATTGAAATGATTCCTTACAGGTGATATATTGGACTTGGAGTTTCAAGATATGAAATTTGAACGGCTATGATATAATGAAAACATGAAGATCAACACTTCAATTTCAGGTTTTTTCTTGTATTATTTTATTTCTAATTATATATAATTGGCAGTGGCATGTTTTCCTATTTAGATATAATATTGATGTGTTCATGTGTCGATATGTCATGAATTTAGTAAACAAAAATTGTTTCATATATATATATAATAATCTTGATTAAAATTTTTTTTGCCCCCACTAATAAATACGGGCTCCGTCATGGTGGTGGGTAGTGTCTTAAAAAAGAAAATGTAAATGGAGCGTGCTTACTGGCAATGTGGCTAGGTCATTTGTAAGCCGACCAATAATTGACGCTTGGCGAATTATGCTTGGATATTGTTCCATCACCTTCATGGCCTCTTCAGTTACATGATTTGTCACACAAACATAAGCAATCACCAGGACAATGGGTGCTGCAATGGAAAGCCATCCATTCTCTAAATATTCTTCGAAGGTTGGTGTGTCTCCACCATAGTACCACCTTGCCTCTTGTAAATAACATCCACAAAGATCTGACCACTGAACATGTTTGATTGAAGAGTAATTAATTCTAATTTCTTTTCATTGAATAGAAGATAAATGTTGATGCCGAAAACGACTCCGGCAACAACACCCAAAGTAACAGGGTTGCCTGGTCAGTTCTAGCAGCCAGAAACTCCGCCGTCGATCACCTGCAAAAGAGAAGCACTCGGAATGAGGGGGACACCGGTGTGGTGTTTGCCGTGGGCACTCCGATGCCTAAGTCAGTAACGATACTGATGAGTGCAAGGAGAGGCAGGGATTTGGCAAGGCAAGAATGACCGTACCTGGATTTGCATAATTTTCCTCTATTTATAGGCACACTCCCCGGATTCGGGTGCTCGGGGCGACCCGGTCGGGTCGGCTACCTAGGGCGCCCGACGGGGGGGGGGGCTAGGGTCCTAGGCCTGCAGGGGCTATTGGCCCAATCGGTTCGTGCCACGTGGTGTCCGACTCCTAGTGGGGGACAGAAGGGAACTGTCGCCGGCGCCTGCGAGGGCAGGTTGTGTCAGAGTAGGTGGCGGCGGGTGGCGAAGTGATGTTCTGCAGGAGTAGGTGGGCGGCGACTGTAGCTGATGGGTGCCAGGGCAGGGTCGCGTCTGCTGTGATGAGGTGGCCTGTGGGCCTGGATGACTCACGCAAACATGGGAACCACCGGAGTGACCGGGTGGTCCGAGAACGATGTGGTCCGAGTACGCTGCTTGTCCTCGCGACGTTATGGGGTGTGGTCGGCTATGACTACTGGTCGGCTAAACGTCCGGCTACCGGAACCGCTCGCCGAGAAGGTTGCCGGATCGCTGCGGGTGGTCGGAATTAGTACTTCTAGGTCGGAGCAGAAAACGACATCAACATAAGCCCCCCAGCATCTTTGGACTGACTTGGCCAAGGATGCTCGAGTAGTCGGCTGTTCATAATCTGCTCGACCATGTTTTCGAAGTCGGTTTGTTGTCGGATGCTCGGACATACAGATGTTCTCGGGAAAGGTCTGCCGTACGCCACGTGTCAACAGTGCAACGTGTCTCTCCTTGACTGGCGGGAAGACCGAACGACACTTCAAAATTTAAGTTTCCGAAACTGGCGCCGACGTGGGTTAATGGCGGGAAACCGAAGGGTCGCCTCACGAATCGTGCCCGGATTTTTCGCTAAACCCTCGCCTATAAATAGAGGGGGGGCGACACTCATTTCCTCACCGTTCGAGAGAGATCAAGATTGCCGAGAGCTGCCGAAGACTTCCGAGGACAATTTAGCGCAGGAACTTGCAGATCAGCGTCGACCATATCCGAGCAGGTAAAAGTTTTTATTTATCTGCGATAATGAGTGACGTTTCTGATTCCGAGAACGCGGCCTTGTCCGAGAGCGTGGACATGTCGGGGAGTAGTTTCTCGACGTCGAGTACCAGGACGTCGTCGACAGGAGAGGCAACGGGCCCGAGGGGCAGGACACCCGACCAGCTGTCGGGGATCTCTGACATACCATCGCCGGGCGAAGAAGTCTATCCGAGCAGCCGGGAAAAGTCTGGCGCGGCAAGGCTCGAGGAAATACTCCGCGCGGGCCCGAGCACGGCCCCCGACCAAGAATTCGTCGAGGAGCTGGGCAGGGGCTCTCAGGCCCGACCGGCCCCGGTCGTTGATCTCACGGCGGGAAGAAGAAGCTGCCGAGAGAACGGCTAGCCAGGCTAGCACGTCTGGCCGAGATGAAGAGTCGGAGTCGGAGTCGGCCAGCACCGACCCGTCCGGGGAAGACACTGAAGCGCGCGACCGCGACAGCGGGAAGGCGATGCGCATCAATGATGTGAAGGTGTACCGCCGAGCAGACGCTGAGATGTCCAGACTGGCCGGCGGTCGTCCCGTGTACACGGCCGACTACTTTACGACGGCCGTCACTCAGAGGTACATGGCCTCGCTACGCCGGGACTTTGGGATTCCGGAGAGCGTGCTGCTCCTTGCTCCGGGTCCTGACGACATCCCATCTCGCCCCCCGGAAGGATACATCGCCCTCTCCGCCGAGAGTACTTCCGAGCAGGGCTGCGCCTCCCTTTCCACCCATTTCTGAGGCAGGCGCTGACCAGGCTGAACGTTGCCCCCGCCCAGCTGAACGCGAACGCGTATCGCCTTCTGGTCAGCTGCTACGTCCTGTGGTCGGCGAGCTTCGGCGAGAAGATGCCCGTTGCTGTGTTCCAGAATCTCTACCGCATGAAGACGGCCCCTTCGTCGAAGGGGTTCTACTATTTCCAGGGGTTCAAGGGGACCTTCATCACCGGGTGCCCAGACTCGGACAAGCAGTTCAAGCACCTCTGGTTCTATGCAGGTGGCCAGTGGCTGCACGAGCACCTGTCATACTACCAGCTACCCCGGTCCGAGAGGGTTCCAGTCCGGTTCAGGAAGGGCTACGTGTGGACTCGGGCACCACACGTCCCGGAGCAGACCCGGAGAAGAATAAATGTGCTGCGGGATCTATCCGACCCCGAGAGGAACCAGCACGGGCTCCTGGCCGAATCCAGCCTAAGGCAGCACTGGGTCGGCTCGTCCTCAACCTCAGGTCGTGTAGACGACCAGCCGAGGACTATTCCACCGACTGTGACGGTTGCGGCCATGCCACCGCCGGCTGTTCACTACCGTTCCCGGGCAAGGGGGGCAACAGTTGCCACGGTCACTCGTTCTGGGGTTCAGCAGGGGGTGCCCGAGGCCACGGTCCGCGGGTCTTCGCCCGGCGACCTGTCCCCGGGAACCTGGGGTCCTCGGGTTGCCGACGAGGACCTGGATATGGTGATCCGGGATCTATCCCTGTCCGAGGTGGTCGGGGTCCTCGGGCAGGCATCCGGATCGAAGGTCGTTGGCCGTCCCGCTTGTCATGTTGTTATTTACCAGCTCTCCGAGCGCTCACGAACTTGTTCCTTTTGCAGAACCGATGGCCGGTGGAGAGCGGCGTGGGACCAAGCGCCCGAGCTTGGAGGAAAGCAGGGAACGGCTCCTCAAAAATGCGAGGCTGGCGAAGGGGAAGGGGAAGGAAAAAGAAGTCGTGCCGCCGAGCAGGGCGGCGGCACCCCCAACAGCCCCCGCCAAGGCAACCGCACCGGCAGCCCCCGCGAAGGCAGCTCCTTCTGCAGCGCCGAGTAGCCGGCAATCCTCTCGCCATGATGATCGGCCCGAGAAGCCGAGGGAGGATAGGCCGAGGGACGACAGGCCGAGTAAAGAACGGCCGAGGGAAGACAGGCCAAGTCGGCGCGAGCCTAGCTCGAGCCGTCCCCGGGACGATCGTCCTGCAGTTTTGCCACCGCCGCTCCAACTCGGGCCGGGCGAGCAGCCTCCTCCCGGGTCCTCGGTTCACGGGTGATGGTCAACAAGTTCGCGGAGGCATTGACGGCCGAACTTGCCGAGGCTTCCACCCGATCCGACCACATCGAGGCCATCCATGATTCCATCCTTGCACAGCTCGGGGTAGGCCTTCTCTCTCTCCCCCCTTTTTCCTTGTTTTGAAGGTTTCGTTTGTCTAACTTTGAACATGTTTAAATCAGTCCCTCTGCAATCTCTTCTCCGGGAGTGCGGCTGCTCGGGCCCACTCGAACTTGATGGAGGAGAAGCTCAAGGTGGCCGAGGCCGACCTGAGGGCCATGGGGAGGGCCGAGAGGGATGCCAGAGCGGCCCAGGAAGCCTCCGAGAAGGCTAAGAAGGCCGCCGAGGAAACGGCTAGGACTGCCGTGGAGACGGCAAGGGCTGCCGAGGCGGCGGCTACTGCGGCCAAAGATCAGTGGGCTAGGGCCGAAGACTGGGCACGCTCGGCGCAGCAGAGGGCCGAGGAGGCTGAGACTTCACGCCTCGAGATGGAGAAGGAGTTGGAGAAGGCTCAGGGGGAACTCGCTGCTGCTCGGGCCGAGCACCAGAGATACGTCGACGTCGCCCTTCCTGCCGCACGCGAAGATGCTCGCGCGGAGGCGGTGGCCGAGTACCTCCAATCCGAGGAGTTCAAGGCTCGCCTTGTCAGCGAGTACCAGGACGGGATGCGGGACATGAAGGCCTGCTTCATCGACAGCAACCCCTCGCTAGTCGGGGTAGATTGGTCGTTCGTCCCATCCTGGTCGGAGGAGACGGCGGCCGAGGAGCCCCTTGAGGAGGGGGAAGTGGCCGGCCCAGCCCCAGCGCCCGAGGTCGTGGTTGTTGACGAGCCGGAGCAGCCCGAAGCGCCCGAGCCCGAGCAGCTGTTGCTCCAGAGCAGCCCCCGACTGATCAGCCGGCCACTCCCAACTTCGAAATCTCGATGGCCGATATCTTCCCGGACCACCTAGATTAGGGCTAGCCGACTGTTTTTCATAGGGTTTTTTTTTTTTTTTTTTTTTTTTTTTTTTTTTTGGGTTCGAGGGTGCCCAACTTGTACCCTGCTCGATGTAATCTTTTTTTTTTTTTTTTAAATGAACACAATTTTTCCTATTCTTGTTTTTCTTTGTTATATATATATTTTTTACGAACTGTGGTTTTGGTCGGGTACTCCGAGTACCTCTCCTCCCCCCTGGTCCGACTGGGTGAACCAGAGTTGGCCCGAGTCGGACCACGTTGGGTTTTTTTTTTTTTTTTTTTTTTTTAACGCGACTGGGGACCAGGTCGGGCACGTCCAACTATGGTCGGTGCCCGGTCAGAGGACCTGTCTCCTTGGTCCGAGAACCATAGGAGTTCGAATAATTTGAAATATATTGGGTCCTGGTCAGGCACGTCCAATTCTGGTCGGCGCCTGGTCAGAGGACCTGTCTCCTTGGTCCGAGAACCGAAGGGGTTCGAATAATTTGAAATATATTGGGTCCTGGTCAGGCACGTCCAATTCTGGTCGGTGCCGGTCAGAGGACTGTCTCCTTGGTCCGAGAACCGAAGGGGTTCGAATAATTTGAAATATATTGGGTCCTGGTCAGGCACGTCCAATTCTGGTCGGCGCCTGGTCAGAGGACCTGTCTCCTTGGTCCGAGAACCGAAGGAGATCAATAATTTAAAAGCAAACTATAAGGATTAACGACTCAAAACATATTTATATATATATATATATATTTTTTTTTGAATGAATTCTATTATATATATCGGCCGTGGCCTTTCTTACAAAACATTTATTGATAAAAACGCTTCAAGTGGTCGGCATTCCAAGGGTGTCCGAGCTCTCTGCCATCCTGGTCGGCCAGGCGATATGTTCCCGGGCGAACGACCTCGGTGACCGTGTACGGGCCGTCCCATTTCGGGCCAAACGAGCCGAGGCCGGGTTCCTGGACCAAGACCTTTTTTAGCACGAAATCACCAACTCGGAATACCCTTGGTCGGAACCTTTTGTCGTAATATCTGGCCACCACTTGGTTTCGGGCGGCTGTTCGTATCAGGGCCTGCTCGCGCCGTTCCTCTACTAGGTCGAGCTCGGGAAGCATCTGTTCGGCATTACCCTCTTCATCGTAGTTTTCTACTCGGAGACTCGGCAAGCCAACCTCGACGGGAATGACAGCCTCTACCCCGAATGCCATCGCGAATGGGGTTTCCCCGGTTGCAGTGCGCTTGGTCGTTCGGTAAGCCCAGAGTACTCGGGGAAGTTCGTCTATCCAAGCTCCCTTGTGCCTCTCAAGGTTTTTCTTCAAGTTCTCCTTGATAGTCTTGTTGGCGGCTTCCACCTGTCCATTGCTCTGGGGATGCCCGGGAGAAGAGAACACCTTCTTGATCCCGAACTGTTCACAGAGCGCGATGAACTTGGGATTGTCGAACTGCTTCCCGTTGTCGGTTACCACGGTGTGGGGGAGCCCGAACCGGCAGATTATGCTCTTCCACAGAAAACTAGTGCACTTTGGCTCGGTCTGCTGGGCCAATGGTTCGACCTCGACCCACTTCGTGAGGTAGTCTATTGCCACGATGCAATAGCGGAGTTGTGACCGTGCCATGGGGAGTGGCCCGATCAGGTCGAGAGCCCATTTGGCGAACGGCCAGGAGCACACTACCGAAGTCAGCTTCTCGGGATGCGACTTGATTGCTCTGGAGAACTGCTGGCACTTGAGGCATTTCTGAGCGAAATCCATCGCATCTTTACCCATGGTCGGCCAATAGTACCCCTGCCGGAGGCACTTGAATGACAGGGCTCTCCCCCCTGAATGGTTCCCGCATACCCCGCTGTGTACTTCTTTCATAACGTACTCGGCCTCGGCAGGGCCGATGCAGCGCTGGTATGGGGAAGAGTACCCTCGGCGGTACAGTTTTCCGTCTATGAGTGTGTACCTGGCCGAGGCGTTCTTGACTCGCCGAGCCTGTTCCCGGTCCTCGGGTAGCGTGAGAGACTCGCCGAGGTACCGGATGAATGGGTCCATCCAGGTAGTAGCGTTCTCGGAACAGAGGACCTGCCCTTCTCGCTCGATACTCGGACGGTCCAGTCGTTCGATGGGGAACGAAACTAGGCCGTCGAGGTCATTCCCCGAGGCGAGCCGAGCGAGGGCATCTGCCTCGATGTTCTCCGAACGAGGGATCCGGGTAACTACCTGGGTCTTGAACTGGCCGAGCAGAACCTTCACCCTGCCCAGGTACTTCGCCATTCTCGCTTCCTTCGCTTGGAACCCCGGTCACCTGGTTTACAATGAGCATCGAGTCGCTGAACACTTCGATGTCTTGTACGCCAAGTTCCCGGGCTAGGCCGAGCCCGGCAATCACCGCTTCGTACTCCGCCTCGTTATTGGATGCCTTAAAATTGAAGCGGAGTGCCTGGCTGGTCTTGTACTGGTCGGGGCTTACAAGGACGAGCCCCGCTCCGGAGCCCCCCGAGTTTGACGACCCGTCAACAAATAACTTCCACCTTGAGACGTCCATGTTCAGAGCCGTCGGGCCTTCTTCAATGGGTGCTGCCACCTTCTCCGAGGACTCTGGGGCAGGCTCGGGAGCACCCGTGAATTCGGCCACGAAATCGGCTAGCGCTTGCGCCTTGACGGCGGTGCGTGGAACATATTCGATGTCGAACTCCCCAAGCTCGATTGCCCACTTCGCGATCCGACCCGACAGCTCGGGGTTCTGGAGCACCTGGCGGAGCGGGTAGCTGGTCGGCACACGGATTGGGTGACCCTGGAAGTATGGTCTCAGCTTGCGGGCTGAGGAGACCAACGCCAGGGCCAACTTTTCTAGAGGGGTATACCTCTCCTCTGCGCCTTGGAAGGCCTTGCTGCTGTAGTAGACGGGGAGCTGTACTTTGTCTTCTTCTCGGATCAAGACCGAGCTAACTGCCTTCTCGGACACTGCAAGATAGACGAGCAGCACCTCCCCGGGAACAGGTTTCGACAGCAGCGGTGGGCTAGCCAAGTATCCTTTCAGGCCTTCGAAGGCTGCCCCGCACTTGTCATCCCAGCTGATCTTGCCTTGGCTCTTGAGCGCTTGGAAGAACGGGACGCACTTGTCGGTGGACCGTGACACAAACCGGGCGAGGGCAGCGATCATCCCGGTGAGCCTCTGGACCTCCTTTGTCGTTCTCGGCGGCTGCAGGTCGACGACAGCCTGGGCCTTGGCGGGGTTGACCTCGATTCCCCGGTGGTTCACCATGAACCCGAGGAATTTCCCTGACTCTACCCCGAAGGCGCACTTGGCCGGATTGAGCTTCATCCGGTACTGCCGCAAGATATTGAAGCAGTCCCGGAGGTCTTGGATATGGTCGTCTACTCGGCGGCTCTTCACCAACATGTCGTCGACGTACACCTCCATGGACTTCCCAATGAGCGGGGCGAACATCTTGTTCATCAGCCGCTGGTATGTCGCCCCGGCGTTCTTGAGGCCGAACGGCATGACTTTGTAGCAGTACAGCCCCTGGTCGGTGGTGAACGCCGTCTTGACCTGATCGGGTCGGCTCAGAGGGATCTGATTGTATCCCGAGTACGCGTCCATAAAGCTGAGCAACTCGTGGCCAGCCGTCGCGTCGACCAGCTGGTCAATCCGAGGAAGCGGGAAGCTGTCTTTCGGACACGCCTTGTTGAGGTCCGTGTAGTCTACGCAGACTCTCCATTTCCCGGTGGTCTTCTTGACCAGGACGACATTGGCTAGCCACTCCGGGTAGGTGACTTCTCGGATGAAGCCTGCCGCGAGCAGTTTCTTCACCTCCTCGTTGATGGCCGCGTACCTCTCTGGGTTGAACGCTCTCCTCTTCTGGATCACGGGCCTATGCCTCGGGCTGACGCTCAGGTGATGGCACATCACCGCCGGGTCGATCCCAGGCATATCCTCGTGCGACCAGGCGAACACGTCCTTGTGCTCCTGGAGGAATCCCTGGAGTGTCGCCCTGGTCTCCGGACCGAGTTTCGATCCGAGCATTACGGTCCTCTCCGGATGCTCGGGGTCCAACTGGAAGGGTACCAGGTCCTCGACCGGGTGTGCCCGGATCTCCTCCTCGGGAATCCTCGGGTCTAGGTCGCTCAGGCGGGTTATCTCTCCGCTGGGGGTCTCGATCTCATCTACCGTAAAGACGGCAGCCACGATTATCGGGGCGGGTGCCTTTCGGCACACTTTGTTGACCGCCTCCACGTAGCACTTCCTCGCGCCCTCCTGGTTTCCCTGGAACACGCCGACTCCACCGCTGGTTGGGAACTTCATCGCCAGGTGGTAGGTGGAGACTACCGCCTTTATGGCGTTGAGGGTCGGCCTCCCAAGGATGACATTGTAGACGGATGGTCGGTCTACCACGATGAACTCCACCATCCGGGTCACTCTCTCGAGGCCATCTCCGATCGTAACTGGGAGGTTGACCGTCCCGGCAGCACGGACGCATTCTCCGGAGAATCCATAGAGGGGAGTCTGGGTGGGCATGAGCACGGCACCCTCTATCTTGAGCCTCGTGAAAGCGTCCATGAACATTATGTCGGGGAGCTGCCGTTGTCGATCAAGACACGTCGGATGACATTGTCGGCTACTCGGATCTCGCCGACCAACGCGTCGTTGTGGGGGTGGAGCAGCTGATCGGCCTCCTCATCGGTGAAGGTGATTGGCACACTGTCTTGACGGCATATCTTGGAGATATGCCGCCATGTTGATTTACTCCCCCGGGCGTGCCGGCGGGCCTCCCGAGATAACTCCTTCGGCTGATGGCAGTGTCGCCGGTTGCGGTCCACCGAAGATGGTGTGGACGATGTGCTCCTTCTCCGGCTCGTCAATTCGATCGGCTGGTCTCGGATTCTGCCGGGGAGCCTGCGCGGGCCTACTTGGCCCGCACTTGTGATAGCCCTCTCAACGAACTCCCGCAAGTGGCCATCGCGGATCAACAGCTCGATCTGGTCTCGGAGCTGTCTGCAATCCTTGGTGTCGTGGCCCACGTCCTTGTGGAAGTTGCAATACTTGTTCTGGTTCCTTGCGAACGGTCTGCTCGGAGGGGTGGGGGATCTCGGAGCAGCCCACGGCCGCTCATGGTGGAGGACGTGCTCGATAGTCGTCACCAGCGGGGTATACTGTTGGAATCTCCCTGCTGGCGTTCTCTGACTGGGGTTGGGCATAGCCCGGTTGTCAACGACTACAGCCTTCCCCCTGTCTTGTCGGCTATGGTCGGGTTGATGTTTCTCCGACTTCCTTCGGGAAGCCGGGGTTGTTCCCTGGCCACGAGTCCACGTTCTCGGACATACTCGTCCGCCTCGGCATGCCTCCAGGCGATTCCCCTCAGCTGCGCGAAAGTGGGAGGCCTATCGTAGGCGAGCGTCCAGACAAGCCGGGCATCCTTGATGCCTTCTCGGAACGCGCCCATCAAAGTGTCGTCAGTGCAGGACTCGGCCTGCACGACCGCTTTGTCGAAGCGCTCGAGGTACGTTTTCAGGGGCTCCGTCTCGCCCTGCTTAATGCTGAACAGGTGGGACGCTCCCAGCTTCCTAGTCTTGGCGCTCAGGAAGGCCTTGCTGCAAGGGCATCAGCGAGCTGTTTGAAGCAGCCGATCGACCGGGGGCCAGCCTCCGGTACCACTGGCGCGCCGGTCCGGACAGGGTAAGGCAAAATGACTTGCACAGGGCAGCTCATTGGCATTTTGGATCAGCATGTGGGTCTGGTAGTTCTCAACGTGCTCGTCAGCGTCGGTCGAACCGTCGTAGGAGGCTACAGACGGCATCTTGAACCTAGCAGGGTACGGGGCCGCCATGATAGCTGGAGAAAATGCGGGTCCACCGCCCGAACTGGTCCATGCCGTATTGCTGCCCACGAGCTGGTCGAGCTGCCGTTGGAGCTGGTCTAGCCGGGTCTGATTGTAGTCCTCGGTCTTGGCAGGTTTGTCAACAAGAGCGTTCTCGGCCTAGGCGGCGGTGGGCGGCCGGCCTGCCGAGCGGGTCGAAGACGGAAGTGGTACTCCCCCGGATGTTCACGGTATCTCTCCCGCGGACGTCCGGGTAGCCGTCAGTCGCTGCAGCGCGTTCGGGCGCTCCCGAGCGAGTGGCCTGCGTATGGCGGCTCTGGACCGGACTCGGCTCGGTTCTGCGCCCTCCTGGGGCTGTCGGCCAAGGCTCTCTCGGTGAGACCGGTGGTTGCTCCTCCTGTCGCCTGATGGCGGGGCATTGCGTTGTCGGCTTCCTGACCCTGGGGGTCTGCTTGGCGTGGACTCGGCCACCTCGGGCGGTTCCTCGGGGAACTGGACAACATTAGCCTCCGCGCCCTTCCACCAGCGACCTGACGAGCTCCGTCAGGCTCCGGACGTTCTCGGTGAGAACCTCCGTCTGGGTGGGCCTTCTCTGCACCGGGCCCTTCTAGCACGCTGGGACCTCACTGTGCCCCTCGAGCCGGAAGGCCCCGGGTTGTCCCGTTCTGGAAATCTTGGTTGTCTTGATCAGCCATGACTTGGGTAGACGGGCGCTCGGGGAGCGCGAGTAGTGAAAAAGATTGCTGGAAAGGCGCGGGGCCCTCCTTCTAGCGCCAAAATGTTGATGCCGAAAACGACTCCGGCAACAACACCCAAAGTAACAGGGTTGCCTGGTCAGTTCTAGCCAGAAACTCCGCCGTCGATCACCTGCAAAAGAGAAGCACCTCGGAATGAGGGGGACACCGGTGTGGTGTTTGCCGTGGGCACTCCGATGCCTAAGTCAGTAACGATACTGATGAGTGCAAGGAGAGGCAGGGATTTGGCAAGGCAAGAATGACCGTACCTGGATTTGCATAATTTTCCTCTATTTATAGGCACACTCCCGGATTCGGGTGCTCGGGGCGACCCGGTCGGGTCGGCTACCTAGGGCGCCCGACGGGGGGGGGGGCTAGGGTCCTAGGCCTGCAGGGGCTATTGGCCCAATCGGTTCGTGCCACGTGGTGTCCGACTCCTAGTGGGGGACAGAAGGGAACTGTCGCCGGCGCCTGCGAGGGCAGGTTGTGTCAGAGTAGGTGGCGGCGGGTGGCGAAGTGATGTTCTGCAGGAGTAGGTGGGCGGCGACTGTAGCTGATGGGTGCCAGGCAGGGTCGCGTCTGCTGTGATGAGGTGGCCTGTGGGCCTGGATGACTCACGCAAACATGGGAACCACCGGAGTGACCGGGTGGTCCGAGAAACGATGTGTCCGAGTACGCTGCTTGTCCTCGCGACGTTATGGGGTGTGGTCGGCTATGACTACTGGTCGGCTAAACGTCCGGCTACCGGAACCGCTCGCCGAGAAGGTTGCCGGATCGCTGCGGGTGGTCGGAATTAGTACTTCTAGGTCGGAGCAGAAAACGACATCAACAATAAACAATAAAAGTTTAATAAAAAGGAACTAGAAGAGTACCAATTTTTTCAGGTATTTAATGACGTGGAACCTTTTTTCTTTTATAACATCATAGGCCAATTGGTTCGTGGTGTTGAATACAGCAAGGAAGCTTATTTCATTGTGTCTGATAATGCATCCATTGCATTTATGTCCCAACTGCAGTGCATATATTTATATATACATATATGTGTATGTATATATAAGGATTACTTGCTTCAGATTGAATTAAACTTGTATAAAAATCAAAATCCACATTTTTATTTATCACTTCAAAGCACACAAGTCAAACTGATGTGGGATAGAGGTAAAAGAGAGAATAGAATCAAGAGAGAAAATTGAACCACTAGAAGATAGAAAGGAGAGCAGGAAGGGAATTTAGAAGGAGAAGAAGAACACAAGAGCGGACTAGAAATCTCAATATCCATTAACAATCCAAAACAGGATGAGAATAAAAATTAGTAACGTTTTATATATCTTTGCAAATATATATATATATATATATATTGTGTAAACCAACAAAGATAAGCTTAACTTAAATATTCTAACTAGTCTTTAGATGTAAATATAATCGACATTCATATTTAGATACTAAACGTGAAATATATGCTAATAAATACTAATTTAAAATCAAATTAGATTGATCGTCACAAACCTTTGAAAAGCATGTGTAAACCGCTCGAGTTCATCTAAGGTACCATAGGAATCATATGTGTCATCACTACCGTCAACAGCAAAAATATTTTGGTTGAAATGTCTCTACAATATCCATATTGGGGTTCAGATACCATTCCCACGTTCCATAAGGCATTCTCCACCAGCCTATCTCTGCAAAATTTCATTTCTTTTCCAAGCCCGCTCTGCCTCCACCACCTGAATATATATATATATACACGTGTATATATAAATATTAGTGCGTCAGCCAATTCTTTTACTTGCCTGATTAAAGTTCCCAAAAATAAGGGGGGAAAGACTACTTAAGTGAATGCTATATACATACACATATATGGAAAGATCTTTTACGCAGTACCGAATACTATCCAGTACTTGTAACTTTATATTTAAAAACTTATAACAACTAGTTGATTACTTGTACTTCTTATTTAAAATATTGTACATGATACTATTTAGATATTGGTGCAGGACCATATGCATCACTTAAAAATATTAAATTATAATAACCTAGTTGATACAATATATTACAAAAATGTTACAAGTAGCGTATAAAGAGAGTGCCAAATAAAAAGCCCTCCCTACATATATATAAACAAAGCAATAACATATATCAAACAATGTTAGTCAGGGACACCAACTCCAATTTCAATTTTGTAACATCAACCTACATGTTATATGAATTGTCATTTTGTTTATTGATAAGTTTTTAAATTACTATCGCGTCAATTTAAATAAAAAAAAATTAAATATCTACAAACGAAAAAAAAAATTCACCAAATACCACATATATTTTATGTCAATTTTTATCTCAAGTTCAATATAATTCCTTAATATATATAGAGAGAGAATATGATATTTAAAGTTTATAACTTCTGAGTTTAATATGAAACTCTGTAAGATGAGAGATCAACTATTACTTACCTGTACAATTCTTTCAATTCTTGCTGGTGCGTTGATTGCACAATGTTGAAATCTAATATAGCAAGCTCAAGAAAAGTAGGATTCAAATCAATATGTTTGTTCCTGCATAAATCAATAAACCACCTGGCCTCCACCCTAGGCACTCTCCAGTGTACTGGAACCTCCAACGCATGGCCCACTAATGTAGACAGATAATTTTCTTCTTTGTTATTACTGACAAAATCTTTGAGATGTTTTGAGGTGAAATCTCTTGCTTCCTCTAAAATAGTTTCCCCTGGTATCAAAAGGAAGGACGCTTCATAGAGTGACAAAATTCCCTTTATGTCATTGCTTAGAGATTCCTTGAATCTCCTTGTTTCATCCTTGAAAACATCGAAAATCTCTGTCAAATGCATTAAAATTCCACATTAGTAATATGAACTTTGCATTTAGCTCCTTTCTAGCTTTTTTTTTTTTTTTTTTTTTGATAAATTGCTCGTTTGATTGTTTAAATCTTTTATGAAGTTATAATTTGGTCCCTAACTTTTATTTCCTCTAAAAGGTCCCTAAAATCTTTAAAAATGGTGCAAAATAATAATTTTTTTGTTAACATATTTATTATGTTATGTTACGTTGATATTTTTGCTAAGAAAATGGTCCTCTTTAAATTTTGTCACGTTAATCACACGTAATTACTATATCTAAAGATAATTCAAATTAAAATGCATAATTCCAACTTATATGTATCATACACATGATTTATTTTATCCAATTTTTAACCTCGATCGAGTTTGCGCCCTTTACAAAGTTTAGTGACCTTTCAACTACCAAAAAAAAAAAAAAAACAGGTCATGAACCAAACCACGACTTCATAGAAAGGTTAAGACCAAAGGAGCAATTAATAACCCTATTTGGTTTGAAAGAAAAAAATGAGGGATGACCTATATTACCTTGAGGAACCCAATATTCGTGTTGTCGTAGAAGTTTAAATTTGAGAGATGTAGCATGTAAGTTGTCCTTCCACGTATCCTTTCCAAAATCAGAACTGTGTATACCCTTCAATAAATTATTTATTTCGTCCTCAAAGTGATATGATAATCCAAGCCTCTGCAGCATATCGATCTGTTCAAGCTTGGCCAAAGGATCCACGTCTTGGTCAAGCACTATCCTAACGTCGTCCTTCAACTGGTTACATTGCGTGGCATATGGTTCACCCTGCATGGTTATTAAATCTACACTGCTCACTAAAAGAAATTGTACTTGCAAAAATTGCAATGGTACAAACTTAGTTAGACCATCTCCAATGTAAACGCTCTATTTTCTCACCAAAAAAAAGTGTGAATATATGATATTTAATATATCCTACTTTATGTTTCACTGGATGATGCTATCTCTAATTAATATTATATATAGTTAAAAAAAAAAAAAAAAACCTTTTTAGTACTTAAATAACTTCAAAATGACAGTAATATAACGATGAAATGAAAAAATCAATACATCGACCAATGGCAGTCAAAGTCTAAAATCTAGCAATTGCCATTGTTGGGAAAAATTTGCCACCAAGTAGAGGAATTGCCAAAATTAGCATTGAAAATAGCATTACTCTTTCCTAACTCAAAGGACAAAATTTGACTATAGTGGTACATAAATTTTGCATTACATTAGAGATTCTCTAGTTTAAAATATTTTCTTTCCGATTATGTTGTAAAAGATATATATATATATATATATATATATTATTTATTGCTTTCTTTTCGTTATTAGCTAGAGAGAGGGAAACTAATCTTAGAAAAACTTATCACATCCCCAACTATACTGGCAACTCTACTAAGAAACTCGTCCTTGTATCAAACCTCCGACTATAGGATACCAAAATAAGAAATAAGAAACAGAAAAAAAAAAAAAAAAAAAAAAGGAAAATGAAATTAATATGGCAATGTAAAAGTATCTACTCTCTTAAGAAGGAATTAACATATGTCTCATTAAAACTCTCTAGCAGAAAAACTCAAAGGAAAAACATGATAAAGGGAAAAAGCCACTACAAAGAAAGTACAGATTAAAATGACGCTTTTTGAAGACAGTTTTTCCGAAAACCTTCAGCTAATTTCTTTAGTGAAAACATGGCACAAAGATTTTGATGTTTAGGATGTGGTAACGATTTCTGCGTCTGACATCTGACTATGGATTGCCTAAAAATCTATGATTACCATATATATATATATATATATATAATATCTACTAATAATAGAAATTTATTACCATCAAATTACGCCAACAACTAATTCGTATTGAATTTAATTATTAGCTCAATTTGTGATGTTCAAAAAGTATGGAACTATATTTTTTATTTTCCTCTTTTGCATTAGGCAAAAATTATGCCATAAGATTTTTAAGAAACAATGATATATGGAGGTAAATGTTGGATTCCAAAAAAAGAAAGAGAGGGAAAATGTTGGATGATGATGTATAGATTTTATTTTATCTTCAATCTTTAATCTTTAACAAATATTAAAAGAGCAAATGCTCTCTTTTATTCTGCCCTCAATGTGTATATATTTTATTTTATTTTATTGTTTTTGTTTTGTTTCGCTTGTCTATCCTGCACAAGCAAGTGCGTGTTGTCCGACTAATTTTTATATTATTATAAAAGGAGAATTTGATGTACATACATATCTATTTATACTGATATATGTTTTAATACGTTTTTATGAATAATTATATACAGGCTTCTACATATATGTAAGCATGGCTTCTACGTATATGTAAGCACATATATATAAAACCTTCAATAAA
Organism: Ficus erecta; assembly: GCA_008635985.1. NCBI lineage: Eukaryota > Viridiplantae > Streptophyta > Magnoliopsida > Rosales > Moraceae > Ficus > Ficus erecta. The sequence continues at coordinate 898,976 of BKCH01000056.1, read as the reverse complement.
TATATATAGACAAATTCCCCCACTGTTACAGTAATCATAGCGAGAAACAATTAACGCCATTAGATTGAGTCCTCACATAAAATTTTTTTAAAAAAAATTTTAAACTTTCAAGCACTTTATTAACAGTTCTAAAGTTATAAAACTTATTCTTCTAATTTTCATCAAATCACGTTAAGCACAAACAAATCTTCATGATGATGAAGTCACTATTTCATCTGTCACAACCACTATAATTTCATGCTATTATCAATATTAGATTACAAATTAAATGTTATCTGTTATGATTACTAGAATAATGTAATTATAGATAATACTGATGAAATAAGTTAGACGGACCCATATACGTATGTGCTTATATATGTATACATGTATATATGTAAATTTATTTTAACATGCATAAACAAAAATCGCAATGTGCTTATCCATAGATCTTCACAATATATGGGCATTCACGAAGCATAATTCGTCAGCACCTGAAGTTTGTGTGAATACCAATGCGTATATAATGGGCTGATTGAGCTACAACAGCATTATTTCCAAAAAAAAAAAAAGAAAAAAAGAAAAAAAGAAAAATGTACCCACTCTGTGATCTCCAATTTGCTTATAACAAGTTGACATTTTTCTCAGAATTTTTTTTTATTAATTTCATATTGATATTTAAGCAATATTCAAGTCCAATCTTATTTTAATACATAATTTATAACTAATACTGAAACTATCAATTTGTATCCCAATATTCATTCCGTCGAAAGCACTGTACAAAATTATGATAATCATGATCATGTGAAGATCACTTGTAAATTTTTTGAAAGTTAAAAATTCTTAAAATACTTACATTCAGCTGACATCAAAATAGCAAACTATATGATCTTTGTTGATTTAAAATTTATAACCTGGTATAGGGGATTTTTTTTTTTTTTTTTTTTTTTCCGTTTATCACTTCCTCTTAATGTCTTTTTATCTTTCCATACCCAAGACAGCCTGTCTATGTGACGACCCGCCTTGCACAGGCCGTCACTTGACTTAACTTACTTGAACTTAAACTTGTTTTATATCCCATTTTTCTTTATCATGAAAATAGTGGGGATTTTTTTTTTTTTTTTTTTTTATATATTTAGCGGAAGCATATACTTAGAAAATATTTACGTACACTCATACATAAATAAAATAACTGTCTGTTTTCTCAAAATAGATATATTAATTAAATCCTTCTGAGTTGCGAACCCCAACCCGTTCATCATTTCACAGCCACCGGCTTCACCCTCCACCATGCAGTTAATTCAAACAGGCTGTTTACCTACAGCATAAACGTCAAACAATGAGCGAAAGCTCAGCAAGTACAACTCCTATACCGCGAACCAATTACATGAAACATACATAACTTTTTACATGGTATCTTAAACATGAAAGCATAAACATGGCATCATATCATCGATTTCTTCATTTTAAACATGACATTCTATCGTGAAATGCATGAACCGTTTATGTTCAGTTATGCTTGCTTTCTTGTATCACACTTTATCTTGTTGATTTTACTTGTGGGCCCGTTAACTTGATGTGCACGTGTACCCGGCGCGCAGCTTGAGGAGATTGCCCAAGCTTTCGACCCGACCGTCGTCAGGGGGCACGACACTGGCTCTTGTGGCCTTTTCTCAAACGTTCTGTTTGTATGTCTTTCTTGACATTTTTCTACTTGATAGATTAGTGAACATACTTGTATGATGTCTCCTAATCTCATGTTCTATCAATGCATGAACAGACGTACTTTTCATGTAAACATAATAACAATACTTGAAACATACTTTTAAAGCATGGCATTAGCATTTGAAACATTCATCATACAGTAAGCATATTGCAACCATCGAGCAAATCATCAATTAACACTTAAACAGTGTAAAGCAAACATGTTAGGTAAACATACAACTCTAGCCTATGCTGTAGACGGCGTTGTACTTACTTTGTCTTCGTTGTTCGCGTGATCGAATCTCCGTTCCCGAGCACGCTCGCAGGTCACCTCCTGCCCATGGACGTTTACACGTGAGGTCTTTATTCTAAGATCGTTAATGTAGGATAAATCCAACATATAAATTTTTCGGTTATACGTCCCTCTACTAACACATGTGAAGGGGTCACACGGAGTAACCCACAACGGAATTATTAATTAAGGGTTCATGTAGAAAACCCTAATCTTAACTTAAACCTCAATCCGCAAGATTAACTCTGGGCTTGGGCAAGGCCCTAGTAACTCGGAATAATTTTCCGGCTACTAACGCAGTATCTTATTCATTTTAATCTTGAAAACCTTGAACTTGCTTAAAATATCATTTTCTTGTTTATTTAAGTAAGTTTGGTGAATAGTACCCAAACTTGTCTTGAAAATTACAAAACACTTGAAAATATTTCTATAAAACATTTGGGATCAAAACCGCCTTTGGAACGATTTTCGGGTTTGAAAATGATGTTTGAAAGTTAGAAAAACGTTTTTCCTAGTCATTGGTCTAGAAAATCCCATGCATGAAATTTTGTTCACTGCACGGCTTTTGTTTGAAAATTCATAACTTAAAATCTAAAACGAATTTGGAAACACTTTCTTCACGAAAGTTGTAGCTAACAAAAAGATCTAAAACTTTCATGTTTTGAACATTTTCTGATTCTGGCTCATTTGATACCAGTTTTTTGTTTGAACACATGTGAATCGTTGGAACTTGGTCACCCTGACCAGTTCTCGGTTTTTCTTAAAAACAAAGGCCATTGAAGCCTTATTTTAAAATCTGTTCGCGTGGCCCCTTAGGAAACGCCCTAACGAACAACTTTGTGTTTTAAGTTTTTACCCATTTGGCCTCTAAGGACCTGTAAATCCCACTTTTCTGAGCTGCCGGGTGTTGGACCCGAGAGCAGTTTTGGTGTTAGTCCAAATTTTACGTCCCTATGCGTCGCTCTAGCTCGACCGCCCAATGCGGGACCTACTAACACATGCACGTCTTCTAACGTCCCTCATACACATAACATTTTAAATCCCGTGTTTCGGATGCGATTCAAGGCCGAGACCCCTCGGTCCACGGTTTTGAGAGAAAAACATACATACAACAAAATCAACCATAATATCATACAACCCTAAAACATGCATCTAAAAAATTGATAGACATATTAGGGACATAAAACCCTTAAATAGAAACCCTAGCATGCATCTCTAACACACAAAAATCATAGAGCATATATCCAACCAAACATGCAAAATAATCACCTCAAAACCTAAATCAAGCATAAAATATAACCTAAGCTATTTAGGGCTAAAACCGAAAGTTATGAGCTTAAGCTCTTACAACTTTTGTGCTTGAAATAAACGGTAAAACCCTTGAGAAAAATGAACCAAAATTTTGAACCCATAAGCTAGGGTAAAGTTCGGATTTTTACCTCAAAATCCGGGGTGTCACTAGCTTGCTCCTAGTTGAGATTAAGCCTCCAAGGTGCACGGTTTTGACCTCAAAAATGGTCACAAAATTTGTTAACTTCCTCCCCCATTCAACCTTGGCAAAAGAGAAGAAAATACCCAAAAATCTTACCTCAAAAATTTCGTGGATCCTTGAGCACCAACTCACAAAAAGTTGGTTTTTCTTGGCTCTAGATCACACCTTCTTCCAACCCTTGCTTCTAGCCCAAAACCCCGAAAATTTTTTTTTTTTGATTTTCTCGGCTCCCAAACACTCGGCAAGATGGGAAAAAGAGAGGGGAAAATTTTGAACAATCTCTCCTTTGGAACTCTCAAGAAAACCGACCACTTAGGGGGGTTTCTCTCAAATTTTCTTGGCTTCCAAACACTCTTGTTCTTCTCTCTCTCTCTCTCTCTCTCTTCTCTCTCTCTCTCTTCTTCGAATTTTCTGGATGGGAAAACCGAATTGCATGGCTGGGAATGGGTTAATGGGCAGCTAACATTGGGGCTTGAAATCCCTAGGAATAGTACCTCTAGCTAGGGGAAATCCTAGGCTCTCTTTCCAAGGAAATTTGGTTCTATTCTTGCTAATTGGTCCTCAAACTTTTGCAAGCCATTGCCCAAAGGGGGCTTGTGGGGCCGGCTGATAAGGGGAGAGGAGTGGTGAGTGGTTGACAACTCATAGATGAGGTGTCACATGCTCATTGGTCCATGTGTGTGGAGGGTTAAGTCCTAACTTAGCTTAATTGTGATGTAATTAAGCTTAAAGGCTTGTTTGGTTCAATCTTTTTGAAAAATTGTGTAATTTCAACACATTGCAATAAATTTTAATACTGAGTTGATTAAATACCCAGTATCGAAAATTACATTGCATTTAAAAATTTTGATCTGTGAAAAACTCGATCGGAAAAATTTTTCTCTTATTTTTCCGAATCCTTTCGCCCTGAACTCTAACTTAGTATGCTTGATTTTTCTAAGGTGATTTTAATTCTATTTAAAACTCATCTTGATCAAGAAATGAGTTTTTAACAGTAATTTCACTTGCACTGAAATCTTAAAATTCTTGTTTGACGTTTTTCGACCGTTTTAGTATAACTGACTTATTGGTCAACGTCGACTTGTCTTGAAATGTGCAAATACGACCTCCTTTCACTCATAAAGGTCTTTTGCGAGTTCATGCAATTTGTTTTTTGAGTCTTAATAAATCTTAAGAACTCGTTTCACAAAATTAAGTTCTAAAACGAACTTCCTCATGTAATACCGATTACGGTAAATATTTACACGACATGTCTATAAAATATGAACCGAAGAAATTCGGGTGTTACAGTCTAGCACCAACATGAACTTATCTACTGAATAATAAATAAGAAAGAAGCCAAAACTTATTATGACTAGCTGAGCGGGTAAGAGGACGGATATTTATGTAGGAGCTTCCAAATTCAAAACTTTGAAGTGGTTTTTTTATTTTTATTTTTAACTAGTTGTATGGAATACGCTTTGTACATATGAAATAGACAAATAAAATAAAACAAAAGCAAAATCAAAATAAAATAAAATAAAATCTACGTGATAATAATGTAACGATTACGTGACTGTCACATGACTAGCAAATAAGGCATGACTTGGTTCTTTTGAATATAAGTAAAAGATAAATGAGCCATAGACTCCATTTTGTAGTAAAATGTTAAAAATTAAAAATGAAAAAAGTATAAATAAAAAATAAATAAAAAGAAAGAAGCCACGTTGAAACATTACCTCATTGTATTGGCTAGTAACGGATTGGATGTAATCGAAGTCCCAAATCGCTGGGTATTGCGAGTACCCAGACGACCGAATTATAATCTCTTCCGCCATGCTTGGTGTATCGACACACTGTTTTTCTGGTCTCTGAAATCACATGTAGAGAAGCACTTGTTATACATATAGTAAGTAGATTTATATATATATATATATTTGCCCAACTAGATTTGAACAAACAACATCTATATGTATATATAGCAAGCCTATATATATGTGCAAGAAAAAACACTTTCTGAAAACATATCTGTATATGATGTTTGTTTATCACCAGTAGAACAAAAAGAAAAATGTTTACCTTATATTCTGTCTTTGCTTTGCAAGTTTTTTCCTTGACTTGGATGTGAAGCAGAGTATCTACTTATATACACGGACAGGAGGCGATATGCTTAAGACATAAAAGTCATGGCTTAGCTAACTAATCCAGTTCGTCAAATTAGTGGTCCCCATTTCTTGAGGAAAGAGACAATTTAGCTTTTCCCTTCTACAATGCGAATGCCAATTTTATATCCTACAATTTTTTTTTCTAGTGTATATTGATCCAATTTCATCCTAATTTTTTTTTTAGTTTACGTTAATTTCTATACTTAACTTCACCAAATAGTATAGAATTTGAATCCCTCCATCTATTTTTTTTAGTAAACTTCCAATAATTAAATAATATGAATGATTGTGTTATAATATTAAATTAGAGGTTTAACATTCAACTAGTAACAATTATTTACATTTAGATATGTTATATCTTTTGTCAAATTTGACACCTAGTAGCATATGCAAAATTTAAGTAACAAAAAAAATTGTATTGAAGATGATTTTTCTATCCAAATGTTATATCTTGTCATTTTATAGAAGTTGTTCTATCTTAAATTTGTTAGTTTTTGCATGCTAAAATAGTCGTATTTGAAAGTTAAAATTACGCCAAATTTTCTCTCCTTAAAAAAAAAAAACAAATAACAAAAAAACTTTGACAATGATTCGAACTCTATGTTTTATGATTAAATTATATGTGCAATTATCGCTCATAGTAACTTTTAATAGCCAAAAATAATAACTGATACATGTTAGTTTGTACTAAAATATGAATAAAAGCAAGATTTAATTTTTTTTTTAAATATTCACACAAGCAAGAACATGCATAATCCAATAAAACATATTGCCCACAAGGGCTTTTAGGAGGAGGAATCATAGTAGAATCTTAAATGGAACCCCATTAAGTACAACTTCCAGTCCTCCATCGATGGGGAGTGTGGATTTCTAGTGATTTACAAATGGTGTAAGTTCTCTTTCAGTCAATAAAAGCTAAATAATGACAACACGAACACCGCTATTATCAATTTACAAAAGAAAACACCATGGGTAACCGCCTCTAGCTTTTTCCGTCACTAGTAAACATTGGTATTTTTTAACTTTGACATATGTTTAAAAGTTTATGGAACCTACTAAGATATGTTTTAAAAACTAAGATTTAAGTTTTTTATTTTCCTCTTTCTCGGCCTTCTCTTTTTATTTTTATCACTTATCTTTTTAGTTTTTCTTTAAGGGACTTGCTTTTATTTTTGCTTTTGAAAGTTTTTACAGTATAACTTCGTATTTTATATTATTGAAAAAAACTATTGTTTTACCGTTGGATAATTTCTCAATGGTCTGATTTATAATTAAAGTAGTTGTATGTCTCATACAGTAGTAGCAGGGGCCTCGCGGCATGCATCGGCTTGAGGGACAACATACCAAATCTGTCGTCTGTCTGGCTTTTTCAGATCTATGGAATGTCTATGGTGGTTGTTTCTATGTTGCTTTGTTTTGTTGTTTGTTTTATGTTGACTGTTTGTGTGCAATAATGGCATTGTTCTTGCTGGAATACTTGTTTTGTTGTTTCGTTATTGATTAAAGCCTTCAATAATGACGGTGGTTTCTCCACTTTTCAAGGTTTTCGTTTTTCTGCTAGATCTACGTCTTGGCAATGTGTAATTGTTCTGCTAAACCTATGTCTATATGTAGTTAGCGGTGGCCTTTGTACTACAAGGTCTTAGCTCTCAATTGATTAGGAAAATATGTCAATTATATATAAAGGTATTGTCGAAAAGAGCCTTATGCTTACTCGATCTAGGTGTGTCGAGGTATTTTTATGTTGTCATATTTATGGTCACAAATATCCATGAAATTTTCACTGATTCTTTAGGGGTACCAAAATATCTTTTGGGGGTAAAATCTTTTATGTCAAAATATGGGGGAAATTTTGGAAAATATTGGTAAAAGTATCGTTATTGATAAAAATCTAGAGTAATTTGTACCAAATATCAGGATATATTGGTCAGAATTTCAAATTTGTTTTCTATTTATCTTTTTCAATTAACATGGTTAAATTTTCCACGTGGAAGTACAATGAGATCAAAAGACCAACAAACCTATATATGACATGTACATAACTATATTCAATACTATTCAAATAACATATCATGTCACCATTATTACATGAATCAGGATGACATTTCAATCATATTTTAATTTTATAGGACTTCTTTTGGTAGTGAGATAGGTAAGATGTAAGAAGTTTCACATGTAAAACTTCAGTATTTATTTATCTTCTTAATGTTTATAATATCCTAAAATATTATAAATATGTTTTAAATTAAATTCCATGACTTTCAAAATTTTCACTGCTATTGATAGTATCTCTGAAATTTTAGTAAAACTGGAGTACCGATGTTTTTTACCGGTACGGATTTTTCATGCTTGGTCCATTATATACATATGTGTGTTTATTTATTTATTTATTTTGAGCAGCAGCCACGGTCATGTGATCTGGTAACAAATCCCAAAAACCAGTTAAATTGCTTTATATGTTATACATAATAAGCAGCAGCCCCGGCCATGTCGTGAAGTAAGGGCCACCCTAACTTTAATCTTAAAAAATAGATATAAATCAGAGTGTGTCCTCGTCAGTCTTGAATTAGTTTTCATTGCTCCATGGTGAAATACTACATTCAGTTTGATGATATACTTCGCTGTTTATCTATTTACACTCACAAAGTATATTAGCTGCACTTCTCACTATCATTATATATAACCACATCTCTTAAATGTTATAATTACATTAATCAAACTTCCAACCATATTTACTTACTTAAACTACTCCCCTAAATTCACAGAGTTGCAATATGACCGTCTCATTTTCACACTGCACTTTTCACATTTTCTCATGTATAAATTACTCAAAGTTTTGTCCTATATTCCCACCTCACTCTTACTACGTTAACCTTTTCTTTTAGATTTACATTCGTTTTCTCACACTATTACATTTCTCTTATCTGATAGTCATGTTTGACTCTAAACCTGACAAAATTAATGATGTAGGAATGACGCAACTATTTCTCCAAATATTGTAACTAATGCGAAATGTGCAACCAACTCTTTTAAACATCATCCATTACCAAACTCGGTAATTCAACCCAAGCATTATCCATTTGGGCCCTTATTTTCTAGAAATCCCTTATGAATCTGTAGGTGCACCTAACGGATAGGCTCATGCACTTCTTCGAGGCCAAAACCACATAGGCCGCCTCCCAAGTTCCAATATGCTCCTGCATCATTCTCCCCTTCTTAAAAAATGCCCCCTCCAGGGCCCACCCATGGGGACTTGAACTTGGGACAACCTGGCTCTGATACCAACTGATGGAAGAGTAACGCAACTATTCCTCCCAAAAGTTGTAACTGATGGGAAAGGCACAATCAACACCTTTAAACACCACCCACTAACAAACTCGGGAATCTATCCTAAACACTATCCATTTAGACCCTCATTTCGAGAAGTCCCTAACAGACGGGCTTAGGCACTTCTTCGAGGCCCGAGCCCCTTAGGCCCCTCCCAAGTTGGAGTATGCTCCTGCTTCAATTAACTAATTATTATATATCTTCACCTTTTTTATTTATCAAGACAATTACTCATATAAATAACATTTTCTTGCACTGACATATGCCCTTCAAAATTGTCCTTGCTTTCAGTCCTTTTTAGGAACCATACTTGCCAGCCATGTAAAAAATAACTTCCTCCAGATGATTCACACTCGTTGGCTCAATGCCGTCTTAAATCCGATATCATATTTGAAACTTATCCTATATTTATATATATAGCAGCAGACGATGCCATATGTAGTAAGGGACATCCAAGCTTTATTGTTAAAAAATAGTAACAAAACTAGAATATAGTAGTTAGTTAAAAATGTGTCATCGCCAATCTTGAATTAGTCTTTAATTGCTCGACAGTGGTTCATCTATAGAATTTTTTATTTTTTACTTTTGGAAAACAAGCATTCATAGTTGTGCATAAAAAAATTTGTATTATATTGAAAGACTATAATATATATATATATATATGTATATATAGAGTAGCAGCCAGGGTGATGCCATATAGTAAGGGACACCCAAGCTTTACTCTTAAAAAAGAGAAATAAAACTAGAATACATAGATTAGTCAAAAATGTGTCGTCGACAATCTTTAAATTCTTTAACTACTCGACAGTGGTTTACTTTTTAAAACACTTATTCATAATGGTGCACAAAAAATTTCGTGTTGGATTGAAAGAATATATATATATATATATATATAGCAGCAGCAAAGGCAATAACACTAGCTTAGACTATATAGTTAGTCAAAAATATGTCATCATATATATATAATTATATATATATATATTTATAGCAGCAGCCAGGCGATAAAACTAGCTTAGACTATATAGGTTAGTCAAAAATATGTCGTCAACAATCTTAAAAGTCTTTAATTGCTCAAGTGTGGTTCATATATAAATACATAATTTTTTTTTGAGGTAAGTGACTAATATTATATAAATATGTATACAAGAACGTCATGTATCTAGTACCTGATAAATCTGACAGAAAATTATATTTAAAACCAATAAAGAAAACAAGCATTCAAATGGTACAGAGAATTCTTAGCAGCAGCCAGAGTGATGTCAGAGTGATTTCATGTAGTACGTAGATTGAATTTAGATATATAGCAGCAGCCAGAGTGATGTCATGTAGTAAGGGATACCCAAGCTTTCTTCTTAAAAAACAAAAATAAAACTTGAATATATAACATATTGTCTAAATCATAAAGGAGAGAGTTGTGAGAAAAAATGTTTAAAGGTATATGTATTTGAAAAAAAATTGTTTTAATAAGGACAAAGAAACCAAAAAAAAAAAAATGTAAAGAAAGGAAAAAAAAAATTAAAAAGTAAAGGTTGACCAAAACAGTACTTAGAAACGTGATTGTCACTTTTGATAATGTACAAAGTTTTGAGTTTGATTCTTCTATCATCAAATTAAAAAAATAATAATAATTACACTTAAAGGAAACCACGCCTAACTCTACTTAAAAGTTTAGAGTTTTAATTTCTTACCCTTAGTTTAAAGAAAAATTAAAAAATAAAAATGAAAAAAATTGAGGATTTATTTGAGAAAATTATTCTAATAAGCAAAAATTAAGAGAAAGAATGATAATAAAAATAAATGAGAAAATGTTTAAACAATAATAAAATAAAATTATTTTATAGAAAAATTAACTATGGTACATATAAGAAACAAATGTTTAAATATAGAAGAATTAAAAAGAAAAAGAAAAAAGCTATAAGATAGTTAAAATAAGAAAGTTGAAAGAAATAGTGAAACCAAAAGAAAAAATAAAAATTTACTCAAAAAAATAATAAATAAAAATAATAAAAATGAGGATATAGATTAAAAAAAAAGTTATCTTAATGGGGACAAATCGAAAGGAAAAATAATAACACTAAAATAAATGGAAAAAATGTTTAAATAGTAACTAAGTGAAATTATTATATAGAAACTTAATTGAGGCACATATAAGAAAGAAACAAAAATGTTTAAATGGAGATACGTTTGAAAAAAAAAAAAAGTTTTAATAATGAAATTAAAAAAAAAAAAAAGTAGTTATGAAAATCACATTCTTAAAATAATATTTTCAGAGATAAAAGAAAATTTGTTTAAATGAAGATATATTTTAAAAATTTATTACACAATACAAATAAGAAAGAAAATAATGTGTTTGGTGGTATATATTAAAGTTTTGGATTTTGAAGAAAAAGAGGGAAAAAAATGTAATAAGAAGTTATAAAAGGGGAAAAATCATGAGGCAAAAGTAGTTTTTTTTTTTTTTGTTTGGGGGGGGGGGGGAGTGGTTGGTGATGATCAGTAGATCTTGGATAGCCAATTGAAAGAAACAAATATAAAGAACATGTTTTTTTGTCATATCTAGGGTAAGGAGTTCCTGTCTGTTAGGCTGAAATCTGAAAATGATAGGATTACCTCATATCCTTTATATTCACCAAAAAAAAAAAAAAAAAAAACCCCGTGAGGGGAAGGGTGATGTCAAATAAAAAAATAAACTCACAAAGGGAAGGGGGGTGTCGATCGGTTGAGGGTCAAATAACAAAAAGCAAAAAAAAAAAAAAAAAAAAAGCGTAAGCGGATGGTCAAATCACAAGCAAAACAAATATATATATATATATATATATATATATGTGTATATATATATATATATATATATATATATGTAGAAGAAGTATTAAGCAGAGAGGAAAGGCAAAGAAGAAATATGAAGGGAAAAAAAAGGAAAGAAATACATGCCAAGTTTAAGAAAGAGTGGAAATGCACTTGAGACTTTTATAACATGTTAAGATAAGATAACATATAGCATATCCAGTGAGAAAAATTTCTGAGACAATTAAAACAATGTGGTTTGCATTGATTATTGAGTGATTAATAAACAAGTGGAAGAAGAAGTTATCAAAATGATGTCGTATGAATTAAGAATACCGACAAAAGAACATAAAAATAAAGGTAAATTGCTCCCGTGGTCCCTGAACTTTTAAGGAATGTGCCGATTGATCCGTGAGCTTTTAAGGAAGGTGTCGATTGATCCCTAAACTTTGTTTTTTTTTTTTTTTTAACAGGTCCCCCCCAAACTCTTAAAAAAGGTGCAAAAAGAGGTTAAACCCCTAAAAAGAAATATGGTTTTTACCCATCTAAGTTGCATATGCCTTCACTTCAAGGGCATTTTGGTAAAAAAACTTGATTTATTTTTAAAAAACATAATTAAATTAAAAAATAAAGCTAAAAAAAACAAAACAAAACAAAACAAAAGGCCAAAAAACTGATTTTAAAAAAAGGCAAAAAAGGGTTTCTATTTTATGTTGTGCTCATCCGAGAGCCATAGAGGTTTGTGAGGCCAGCAGGCCTGGAGGGAGATGGGTGCATAGTAGGGGGTGGGGGGTGACTAGATCGGCACCAGACCTTTGAGCCCGTGCTTTTCCAAGCCACTACGACGTGGATCTATCATTGGGGCTCACGCGGCGGTGATGGCTCACGATGGCGCGGTAGTTTCTCTACGGCTTAGGCTTGTTGGTGGTGCTACGGTTGGAGATTGGTCTCAAGACAGAGGAGGGAGGCCATAAACCTTTTTACAAATTTATGATTTCCTTTTTAAGGAATCAAAGTTTGTATTATGTATGTTTATGTGAAATGTTTGATTTGATTTATCATAGTATTATTGAGTTCTTGTAATATTATAAGACTCAATAATAGTTTATTTATACAAGTATGAGGCCTTTTGTTGTGAGAGGCGGAATTAGGTTTACGATCCTATGTCGGTCAATATTTGACTAGAATGACCTAATGTATGATTAAGACGGTACTATAGTATAATAAGCGGTATGGAAATTATACTGCGAAAAATCGTCATTATGTATGAATAAGTAAGAATAAGGAATGAGATCACTGTAGAAAAATCAAGCACAATTTTTAGAGCAATAAGAACTAAGTGGCTTCAAGTCCTAAGAAAAATCTAAACATAGTCCAATTAAGTGCAGATAAATTCTAGACGGTAGTCTAGTAAAACTATACTGTTATTAGTTGAAAACAGTATTTGTAATATCTGTATTAGTATGAAATTTGGACTGCATTTAGGAGGAAATCCAAACTGAGCCTAAGGGGATGACACCTCATCCTAAGATAATTATGGATTTTTAGAAAGTTCAGAAAGTATTAAAATGGATGACTATGTAAGAATTGGAAGCCAAATGCCTCCACCTTAGCCGGCCACCTCACAGGAACTAAAGTGTAAATATTTTTTCTTAGGGGTCAATGTGCAATTTAAAAAAAATAAATAATTGTGGATAAGTATGTAATTTTTGAATTATGAGAACTAGGGATTTTCCTAACCAAGCCTCCAACTAGGTCAATGATTGGTTACAAGCTTGGTTACACTAGTTACCTTGGAATACAAAGAGAATAAGTTAGAGATAAACTTGAAAAAAATTATTTTCTTCTCAAGCCTCCACATGGCCCTATATGGCCGGCCACCTCATTGGGTCTATGAGCAAATATTGTGCTCTTGAGGACCAATATTCAATTGTGGAAATAAAAATAATCCTATAAATGAAATTATTTTTCACCTATAAATATATGAGGTGGGTGCACTTTGTGAGCATTTAGTGAAACCCAAAAATTTGCAGCTTATTCTCTAGTCTTCCCCCCTTAGGAGCCGAGCCAAAAAGAAAAAAAAAGTGAGAGAGAAAGGTCGGATTTTTGGTGTTGGTGGAGTGAGAAGAAAATTTCTCAACTGAAGGGTAGATCTACTCTCTTGAATCTTGAGGTATTCCTCTCCACCCTCTAGTTCTTCAATTTAGTTTGATTCAATATTTAAGTGTATTTCCATGTTGGGAATGTAAGAGAATAAGCTCACTTTTTAGTTTCATTCACTAGGGTTTATGGTAAGTGCTTGAATGTGCTTGATTAGGATTTGGTGATCTCTAATTATGGTTTGATGCATGTTTATGATAATTTGTGTTAGAGATTATGTGGTTGTGTGAATGCCTACTATATGTTTGCTATATGTCCTCACATACTCAAAGATGATGTTTTATGAATGAATATGGAAAAGGTGATGTATGTTGCATATAGGGTTCAAGAAAACCCTAAAAACCCTAATTTGGTATAGATTACCATTTGGGTTTGTATGAAGGTTTTATGGATGAGAAATGAATTCATGATAATTAAAACGTTACGTAACGCGCTGCATGCTTGTCGTAGGCTCATAGTTTTAACCGTTCGGGTAGTGTGTGCGTAATTTTACGTAAGAACTAACCAAAATGAAAACTGTCAGTTTCGGATTAAAACTGAGCAGCAATCTGGAAACAGGATTTTGAGGCCTTTAGAGGCAGATTTTGGAAAAAGTCAAAACTGAAAAGTTGTAGGAAATGGAAAATCCGAGACCAATCTATTTTTATCAAAGAATGCTTCAAAGGCCTCTGTTTTTAAAAAGAATGCTTCAAAGGCCTCTGTTTTTATCAAGATCCGAGACCAATCTATATAGTTAGTGAATATGGTCAAAAATTTTCAAAGGAGGAAACAAGCAAGTTAAAGGGAGATTTAGGTTTTTGACCAAAAACAAAAGTTATAGATTTCGATGCAATCTATAACTTTTATGAAGGAAACTTTGTCAAATTCAAAACAAAATTTTAAAGAAAAAATGGATTTCCAAAACCGTGCAGGGTACAGAAAATTCCTGCACATGATTTTCAAACAGTGCATAAACCGGCAATTCCTGCACATGCACTAACAACCAAATTTATAGGGCCAAGTTATTTAGAAACAAATGTTATATGTTGGGTTTTGGATCCAAGGATACTTATAGTAACCAAATGAGATACCAATGTAACATGATAAGCTTGTAACTAGGGTTACTTATGGATATTGTTTTGGATACTAACATTAAATGATATGATTCATAATAAGATAGGATGATTCTCATTTTACGACTTTCTGGAAACAGGAAGGCAACCTGTTATTGTGATTTGGTGGAACACAGAACTCAAGACTTAGCATAATCAGTAAGTACAACTCCGCCTACAGCATAGACGAAAAATGTTTCACTGTTAGTATGTTTTCAAGCTCATGCATACATGTTGAGGTGCATATGATTTATGCTTTATTTTTGTGACATCATGAAGCATGTTCACTAATGATAATCACTTGGTAAGAATGAAAACCCAATTTCAAGTAAGAAACTGTTTTTAAAAGATTGTTTTCGAGAAAAAAACTATTTTTAAGGAATTGTTTTCAAGAATAAGTTAAGGAAAAGTTTTCAAGTATGATGGCAAGCAAGTTGCCTTGTCTCGTACCGACCTGCACTAGGACCGGTTTGGTCCATGGTTTGAGTTGGATAGGCTTGGTCGCCCCAACCACTTTATGACTGCGCGCCACGGTACATACACTTATGTTATGTAAGGTTCCAAAAAGTATGCTAACCTAAGGAAGCATAATGAAAGAATAAGTGGTTCATGCATTGTTTTATTATGAAATATTTTGCGGGTTAATAGTTGTACTTGCTGAGCGAAAGCTCATAAATTACGTTTATGCTTTAGGTAAGCAATCTAATGGCAATATGTGATGCAAGACGGTGGAGCATGGCATAGCGAACTGTGAAACTATGATATGGAAACCGCTATGCGTTTTGTGATCAAATATATGTAATTATTATTTAGTGTAATCTGGTGTATGTTAAAATATGTTTAAAACTTAAATACTTAATTAAGTACGTATATATGGTTATAAGTAAGTATTGATCGAGTTCAGATACAAGTTGCTTCTTTTTAAAATATATACATATATAGTTCTTATTTCCGCGAGTTAAGTTATTATGTAAGTAAAATATGGTAATGGCCTATGTAAGGTAGGTCGTTACAGGCCGTGATGCTTAAATTCATGTGCGATTGCAAATTGGTTCACGACGATGTATGACCTCTGCTTTTGCGGCAGCGTGCGAGGGGGGACGACGGGTAGAGGTTCTTGTGGGTCTGGGTTTGTGAGGGGGGACATTGGCTCGCAATGGAGGAGGGAGGTGGTGATGCTTTTTTGTTGATGGGATTGCACGACCGCAGTGGGTGAGTTGGGTGGTGATGTTTGATTTTCATTTTTTTTTTTTGTTTAGGTTATTTTTTTTTAATGATTTTGTTAAGGGTAATTTAGTAAATTCCATTAACATTTAAGACCAATTATAGGTTTCCGTTAAGTTTTTAATGACAGTTAGCAAAAATGATTAAGTTACAATCTTTTTAACCGTCTGAGGACCTGTTAATAAAACAAAAAAGTTTAGGGACCAATCGGCACCTTCTCTAAAAGTTCAGGGACCGTTATAGAAAATTACTCTTTAATTAATGACAATTACAATGTCGTCTGAATTAATTTGTAACATCTATTTCCTCTAACTTTGAATCATTAGATAATTTTTTTCAGTTTGTTAGTTTTGTTAACAGAAATTGACGAAATATTTTCATGTTAGCCCCCGAATTTTGATTTTGTCACAAAAGATCCCCCTGAACTTTAATTTATAACATTCATTTCCCCAAATTTTGAAATGACAGCAAATTTTTCCATTCTATCAATTTTGTTAATGGAATTGCCACGTGTCACAAAAAAATTTAGAAAGAAACTTTTATAAAAACACAAATTAAGTATACTAAATATGACTAATTAATTCTTTTAATGCTTTAATTTTTGCTATTAATCTTTATTAGGGGTATATTACAATTTGTGTTCTACAAAATTATCCATTTTAATTTTGACTTCTTTTATGACACATGATAATTCCGTTAACAAAACAAACAGAAAAGAAAAGTTTGCTTGCATTTCAAATTCGAGGAGAACAGATGTTACAAATTAAATTTATGGGGCATTTGTTGACAAGACCCAAAATTCGGGGGCAAACATGTAGTTTATTTTCAGTTAACAAAATTAATAAAAGGGGAAAATTTACTGATAATTAAATATTAAAAGAACATTTAAATATTAAGAGAACATATGTTATCTGTATTGTTTACATTTAGTATATAAATCTATACGAGAATAGATCAACTTTATTTTTACATTAAAAAAACCAAAATACCCTTGTAATTAAAAAAACAATAACTGAAGAAGTTCTAACTTCAATTAAGAGCTAGATAAAAAGACTAAGACAGGACCTGAAAAGGTGCGTGGTGGCAGGATGGGAAAGGGCTGGGTGGTTACTAGGTAGGGTTGAGAAATCTAAATTGTTTATTGTGCAAAATTAAAAATTTTGATGTATTACAATGTTTTAGGAGTATTTTGGGCATTTTAGGTCAAATAATCTAAGGTATTGATCGAGATCAAAACTAACATATTAGGTATAATGATATAAAATGCATTACTTTGAATGCAGGATATAATTTATGAATAAAAGTAAAATATAGTGTATAAAAAAAGTATATAATCCTAACTGTAGCTTTCTATATTAGGGTGTTTTGGATATTTTAGATCTACAAAATATATAGATTTATATATTAAATATAAAAATGAAAAAATTCAAAATACATGTATACATTCTGAACAAAGTAAGATATAAAGTATAAAAATGTAAATAACCTTTTTTAAAACAATTGTAATTACTCATTATAACGATGAAATCAACAAAGTACAACTCCATAATTAACGATAATTACAAAACTTCATGTAGTTTTTATCATCAAGCATGATCGTGTCATTTATTTATTTATTTATTCTAAAAATTGATCGTGTCATTTATCTGAAAAAATAAAATAAAATAAAAGCTGCCTACGTCAACTTGAAGGGAAAACAAAAAAACAAAACAAAAATAAGGTAACATTTACCCAAAAAAAAAAGAAGAAAAAGAAGGCAACATTGAACCTCAACAATGAATGTAATCATCACCTATGCCAATTCATGGTGAACAACACAAAAAATATAAAAATACATCATCAACACATGATTTTGCCAAACAAATTAAACAGAACACAAAAATAAGGGGGAGGGGGGGGGGGGGGGGGGAACACATACACACACCCCCATCTAGAAAAAATGATGTAAACCATAGAAAGCATAAACATCAAATGAAGAAAAAAAAAAAAAAAGCAGCACAATTAATCATCAACAATATATGATCATTATATTAATGGTCATATCAGTTTTATTCGTAATCAATACATTAAACAGGTTGAAAAATGGCTTGACAAGCTCGTTTTGGGTATCAATTTTGAGGCCTAATTTTGTTTGTTACAAATTGTATTTATTTCGATAAGTTATCTAATTGTTTAAAACTTGACATCTAATTTGATATTATTTTAAATGAAAAACAACTATTTCACACTTTTAAAATATTCAGAGACTTTTTAGGAAAGAAAAAAATTTAGAAACCAAATCATAATTTTATAAAATAATAATAATAATAAAGACTAAGCCAATAATTTATTTTTGTATATACCATATATGGAAAGCACGTGTCTGCACTAGTCTGCTTAAGAAATCAACTTTTGTATTTTGTCATTTTTCTACCCGTTCACTTCACCTAATAAAGAGCCGGTGATCTCGTCGTTTCTCTCTTCACCAACACAGGAAAACATGATTTTTTTGCTCTAGCTATCTGATTAAAAAAGAAAAAGAAAAAGAGAAAAAAGGAGTAACAAAATATGTAATAACTTTAAGGCCCCTTTGCGGAGACTTTGGAAGATGAGAGTTCGGAGATTGGTTTAAAATGAGTGTTTGATTAAAGGATGAATTAAAAATGAACTGAAAACCAAACGCCTCTTTCGTTGTTGATCTAGGACCACGATTAATTCCCCCAACCAATTCATGGGCAGCTTCGTGGAAGTAGCTTTGTCATCTTGTGCATCCTTATCCTGCAATGATACCCATTGAAGGAGATTTTTTTTTTTTTTTTTTTTTTGTGGGGCTAAAGCCCTATTGAAGTAGATTAGACATGAAAATTGGACATTTAGATCCTCAAAGTTCTGCCAGCATTTGGAGTTGATTTTACTCTGCTGTTTGTATTCTTGTTTGTTTTTCCCTAAAAGATTTTAGTCAATCGATTTTAAATAGGAAGATAAAAAGAAAAGACAAGTCACTGACGAAAATACTCAATTATTGACCCGTGACAGAACGCTATATGTGTACAAGAGTACAGCTAGCAAAAGGGCCTGTCGTTAAATATTGAGGTCGTGTTTGGTATTGATTTTAAAATTATTTGAAAAAGAATTTTATGATTTTCAACAAAAGTATTTTGAAAATGATTTTAAAATAATATTTGTTTTGTATAAAATTAAAAAACATAAATGGAGATGAAAATTATTTTCTCATTTTGTTTTTTATTTTCTAGGAACTTGCAAACCCAATAAATATTTTGAGAAATATATTCAAACACAATTTTTATTTGGTATTATTTTAAATTGTTTCTAGAAATGACTCCACATATCATTTGAGGTGAGAGAACAAAGACGATTTCTAAATCATGTTTGATTAACAAATGCCATGAAACGAAAACAAAAATTAAAAATAGTGATAGTTGTTTTTGTTAAGTAATAAGTAAATGGTTAAAAGTTGTTTTTTTTTTTTTTCATTTTCGTTAATTTTTTAGGGTTTTATAATCTAATACATGTTTTTATAAACATACACAAACACAAGTTTCACATTTTTCTTATAGAAAAAATTACACGTTTCGCATTTTTTTTTTTATAGAAATAATTACACAAAAAATTTATTTTTAGGATCCAGTTTTAAAATATGTCCATTTATTGATAATATTACATAAATATCTATTTTATAAAAATAACCATTTAAAGTACTTATTTTACCTTTTTATTATATTTAACATCATTCTCCCTCATACTTTCAACAAAAAAAAAAAAAAAAAAAGAAACATCATTCTCCCTCATCATAATTCATATTTATTTACTTATTTGTTCATCATTGTTGTATCTTTATCTTAATGACTAGTTTTTTAATTATAGTGATTACTTGTTACTAAGATTTAAGTTTTTAATAAACCTATTTCTTAAGTATGATTTAGTTTTCTTGAAAACTTTTTTTTTTAAGTATGATTTTAGTTCTTTATAATAATTGTAATGGTTATCATGATAATTTATTTATTTTATTATTATTAGAATTATTATAATAGTTAGTTTCTAAAGTTCAAATGCCATACGAAATTACTTATTTCTTTATGATAATTACCATATCATTATGATACTTTTCTAAATGTAGTATGTTTTTTTCTCTTTATCATTACTATATCAATATTATGTTTTTTTTTCTTTATTATAATTACTATATCATTATGATGATTTTTTTAATGTTTTAAAGTGTTTAATATTTCTGTACAATTGTGTTCGTTGTGAATTTTATCTTAATTATCAATTATTTATTATAATGATTGTTTTTCATATACTATATAATTAATATCTGTTAGGGTCCTTTTTTTCTTTATAATAAATCAAGTAAAATGGATTTTTTTTTCATTTATAAAATATTTGCTTAGTATGACATTTTTTAAGAGATTTTTTCTTTCCTTTTTTTTTTTATCAATTCTTTATTTGTTTATATTCAATTTTTGATGAAAGGGTGATGTGATCTTTATAAATACCAAATTAGACATTCATATAAATAAAAAAAAATAGACATATTTAAAATCATAGTTTTTAATTTAGACATTCATGTAAATAACCATTTCTTAATCTTAAACCAATCTCTCTAAAAACACAATCAAACATAATTTTAGAAACGATCTTAAAATCATTCCAAAAAATTCTTCTCATTTTTGTGTTGAAAACAAAATCATTAAACACAAAAAATATAAAAATACATCATCAACACAAGATTTTGCCAATCAAATTAAACAGAACACAAAAATATGGGGGAGAAAAAAACACACACACCCCCATCTAGAAAAAATGATGTAAATCATAGAAAGCATATACATTAACTGAAAAAAAAAAAAAAAAAAAAAAAAAAAAAAGCAGCACAATTAATCATCAACGATATATGATCATTATCATAATGGTTATATCAGTTTTATTCATAATCAATACACTAAATAGGTTGAAAAAATGGCTTGATAAGCTCCTTTTAGGTATCAATTTTGAGGCCTAATTTTGTATGTAACAAATTGTATTTATTTCGATAAATTATCTAGCTGTTTAAAGTTGATATCTAATTTGATATTATTTTAAATAAAAAATAAATATTTTGCACTTTTAAAAAATTCAGAGACCTTTTAACAAAGAGAAAATTTAGAAACCTACTCGTAATTTTGTAAAATAATAATAAAAAAAATAAAAAAAGACCAAGTGAATAAGTATATACCATAGATGGAAAGCACGTGTCTGCCTTAGTCTGCTTAAGAAATCAACTTTTGTATTTTGTTGTTTCTCTATCCGTTCACTTCACTTAATAAAGAGCCGGTGATCTCGTCGTTTCTCTCTGCACTAAGACAGGAAGACATGTTTTTTTGCACTAGCTCTGATTATAAAAATAAATTTAACAAAAAAAAAAAAAAAAAAAGGGAATAACAAAATCCACTATAACTTTAAGCCCTTTTGGGGAGATTTTTGAAGAGGAGAGTTTTAGAGATTGGTTTAGGGGTGTTTGGTGGAGTAGTTTGAGTTGAGATTTTTAAGTTTTAATAGTAAATTTTTTTGAATTTTTAGAAAAGATAAAAAAGAATTTTGGGAAAAAAACAAAAACTTTTTAAGAAAAAGACAAAAAAAAGTTTGAGTTGAGTTGGGGGAGTTGGTTTGCCAAACTCCCCCTAAAATATATATATGGTTAAAGAATGAACTGAAATCCAAACGCCTCTTCAATTGTTGATCTATTTGGCAGCATCATGGAAGTAGCATTGTCATCTTGTGCATCCTTATCCTGCAATGACACCTATTGAAGGAGATTTTTAATTTATTATTTTTTTTTTTTTTTTTTTGGGGCCATTGCCCTATTGAAGGAGATTCGACATGAAAATTGGACATTGAGATCCTCAAAGTTCTGCCAGCTTTTGGAGTTGATTTTACTCTTCTGTTTGTATTCTTGTTTGTTTTTCCCTGAAAGATTTTATTCGATCGATTTTAAAAAGGAGTAAAAGAAAGGATAAGTCACTGACGAAAACACTCAATTATTGATCCGTGACACAATGCTATATGTGTATAGAAGGACAGCTAGCAAAAGGACATCTCGTTAAGTATTTAGGTCGCGTTTGGTAATGATTTGAAAAATATTTGAAAAAAGAATTTTATGATTTTCAACAAAAGTGTTTTGAAAAATGATTTTAAATAATATTTGTTTTGTATAAAATTAAAAAACATAAACGGAGATAAAATTATTTTCTCATTTTGATTTTTATTTTTTAGGAACTTGCACACTTAATAAATATTTTGAGAAGCATATACTCAAATATAATTTTTATTTGGTATTGTTTTAAATTGTTTCCGGAAATGACTCCACATATCATTTCAGGCGAGAAAACGAAAACGATTTCTAAATCATGTTTGATTAACAAATGCCATGAAAACGAAAACGACAATAAAAAGTAGTGATAGTTGTTTTTGTTAAGTAAAAAGCAAACGGTTAAAAGTTGTTTTTATTTTTTATTTTTTTCATTCTTGTTAATTTTCTATGGCTTTAATACATGTTTTCATAAATATACACAAATACAGCTTCATATTTTTCTTATACTCAAATCAATCTATCTAAAAATACAATTAAACATAATTTTAGAAATGATCTTAAAATCATTCCAAATAATCTTCTCATTTTTGTGCTGAAAACAAAATCATTTTTCAAACGCTCCCAGTGGAGCATTATTTTTTCATTTGATATTCAAACTAATATCTTTAGAAACATAACCGAAAACAACAATAAAAAATATCTCCATAATATTCGTAAAACATTCTTATTTTTATTTCATATCTAACACAAAATCATTTATAAAATACTCCCAAATAGGTTCTAATAAAGGTCATTTTAGAACATCAATTTGAGTTGGATTTTTGAAAGTATTTTGATTAGAAATGAGTTGAGTTTTGAAATGTATGTTAGGTTGAAAATGAACTGTTTCAAGTTAAAAAGTGTAGAAACTTGAATGCATTTGGAAAAAAAAATAGTGATACGGGTCTTGTTTCATTATTCTCTTTATTCTATGCATTTTAGAAAATTATCATCTCATTTTGATTGAAAATAAGAAATTTATAAACTTTTAAAGTTTGAATTTTTGAAAAATGAAAGAGTTATTTGGATATGTAAATAGTGAAAATTGCTTTGCTTAAAAAAAAAACAAAAAACAAAAAAAGGGGGGGTGGGGGGGGGGGGGGGGGGAAGAAAAATACATTTCACATTATTTGTTCAATTTGAATTGTGTTGGTCATTTAGATGACGTTTGGCTACCAAATATATATATATATATATATATATATATATATATATATTGCACTTGAATTTGTACTCCATCCAAATGGTGCCTTTAGACTATCATTGGAATGTTGCCCCCATGAGCCACCCGAGTGAGTGTATTTAGCCTTTCTCTCTCTGATTAAAAGCTCTCTCTGCGTCATACATTTTTCTCAATTCAATTTCGATAGAGAAAATTCTTTTTTTTATATGTTCAGAGCAAAGAGAATAACAAAATTCCAACAATACACACTATTAAAATCTACATGTATGGTCATTTAAAGTTTTTATTAGATTTGGTTTAAATATATATTTGGTTAAAGATGAACTGAAAACCATTTATTAGGCTTGCTCCATTTATAAGGATTACAGCATCAGGAAGTTTGTATCGTATGGGTATTTTTTCTCCATTAGCAGTATTTAAGACCTGTGTAGTTTTAGTGAAGTATTTTGTGGGGATAATATGTACCTTCACTAATACAATTAAGGTCTGCTCTTGAATCAATAAGGGATTCAATGTTTATGACATACTCTTGAGCTATAACTATGGTAACCTGAGTATACCATTTTTAAATAATCACCTTTTCTATGGTATTTATAGACTCGGGTATTTTTGGAGAGGATGGCATATTTTCAAATATTTTTATAAAGTTTGACTCAACTTTATTTTCATCTTTTTTAGATGAATTGACTGAACTATCAAATAATTCTAAGGTTTGAATTCTAAATTGAAGTTCCTTAAGCTCTTTTTTCATTTCACTGATCTCTTGTTTAAGATCCAGAATAGTAGGTTCTTTTTTAGAATTCTCTGTTTCTATTCTTTTAAGAATTTCTTTAAAAGAATAACCTTGAGATTTTTCTTGTAAAATTTTTTGTATTTTAGTGTCCTGATATTTAGGACCCTCTTTAGCTATAAGGATATATTCTTTTAAAGTATGTTTGTTTTTCTTTTGGATCTTCTGTCTTATCTATTATTTTTAAGATAAGTCTCTTGAGAGAACGTTTAAGTTTAAACCGTTCATATTAAGAATGGCTTCATAATGATCGCACTTACATTTGATTTCAGATTCTTCTTCTTTTCCAGAAGATGAATCTTCAAGTTGAATTTGGTTGACTAACAGTCTCTCTTCACTTTCACTCTCATAAGAGCTACTTTGATAATTTAAGAATTGGTTTTCTAGTTGTTTCTTTATATTTTCATCTATTTTTGGCTTATTTATTTTTACCTGAGTCCAACATCTGTTGGCATAATGACCTATTTTTCCACATTTTTGACATACAGGAGCTCTTTCTTTAGATCATCTTGTCTCTTTCCTAGGCTTATCGTATTTTTTAAAAACTTTTCTTTTATTTTTGTTTGCCTTATGTTTTTTATTATGGACTTTTTCATAAGCCCTTTTCTTTTTCTTTTGAAGACCAGTGACATTTTGGTTGTAGCCAAATTGTTCACAAATATCTCCAAGAGTTTGTTTGCCCATGAAACGCTCTTTTTAAGTTGTCTTTTAAGCTTGATGTCATTGCATAGGGTAAACCCTTTAGCAATGACTTCAGCGGCTAATTCACCATAAGTATAATGAGAATATGGAATATTACTATCATGTTTTAATCTAAGCCTGGTTCTAACCCTTTCAGTAAATAAAGGTGAAAATCCTGATAAAAATTTTTCTTTCCAAAAATCTTGGTTGCAATCTTCTCTAGTTAATACTTTAGACAAGAATACATCTTTATACCATTTATAATGGGATAAAGTTGGACATTTGAGGTTAAGGAGTTGTTCCTGACTTCTATCAAACTGTATTCTAGTGAATCCTATCAAGTGTAATAGGATTGTATAAACTAGAGTGTTTACGATGTCTGGCTCAGTAACGTTTGGATTTTCTGGTTTACACTAGTGGCATTAAGGATAGTAGTCTTTTGTTGAGGTGTGATATAATGATCCCACCATCCTTGTAATTGCCCAATAAATCCTGTAATAATAGCAAACTTTGTATCAGCATCGTTATCACTGTTGAGTTACACGCCGAAGCGACTATCATCATATTTTTAATGACTCTTAGGATTTGATATTCTGAAAGACCATCAATATTCCATTTGACAATGGACCTTCCATCATAAGAAGTTCCATGCCAAATTTCGTCTTCATATTGAAGATCCACGGGTGAAGGCCTAGGATAATAAGGCTTAATTTTGGGTTGGCTATAATTAGCTTTATATTGTAATTTATTAATTGTTGGTTCGTCACTATCGGCATGAAGTTGATCAATGATCAGGTTAAGATCATTGTCAGAGATTTTATTGATATCTTGTTCAGATATCATGGATACAGATTCTCTTTTTCCTGAAATATCTATCTTGGATAAATGAGTGATAAGTTCAGACAAAAATTCAGGATTAGAGTTTTTCTCTAGTTTAAATTTCGATGTATCAGGAGGAGGTTTGAAGAAAATGGGTTGGACAAAGCTGTTGGTGTTTTCTTTGGAAGAGGATTCACCTGTTTCTTTATTATTTGAATTTTCTATCCTGTTCAGCTATTTTCCTATGGTTTGAAGATACAGATTTGTATAATTATTTTGTTCAACCACCTGGTTAACAACATTGATACTAACAGGTTCATTCAAGTTTTTTGAGTAGGTTTTATAGGGGACAGCTAGCACAATCTTTTTGAATATGAACAGTGGCTTGTGGTGGATGAACCGAAGCAACTTTTTCTCTTGTTGATAAGGAGTACTCTTGACAAGTTTTTTCAACTACATTAAGATGAGGATTTTCTTTTCAAATTTTGGGAGTTGCTTTCCTTTAACTTTAAAATAAGTTTCCATAAATATAAAAAAGTCTGTTTCTATTTTGTAAATAGAAATAAACTCATTATATTTTTGGTGTAGGAAACTTTTTTGGATTTCTGTAAATGTTGAGAAGAACCATTCTCTTTTTTCTTTATTTTCTTCATAATAGAACATCTGAATAAGACGTTTCTTGTCAATCTTTTCATTAGGTTGTTCTATGACACAAATATTATTATATCCTATATCAGAAGGGGTAGGACTAGAAGGATCCTGCGGCTTATAAACTGGTTTTGAAATACCGTTGGGATTTTCATGGGTTCCACTGATTTCGGATTCAGAAGATATCCTGGGAAGAGTTGGTTTTTGTTGTTGGATTTTTCTTAAATCTAAGGGAGATTTGCTTGTGAAATCTGAAAGTCTTGGTGGAGAGAATTGTGTCTTTATTTGGTTACTGAAGCTTATTTTGACAGTACCGTCTATCAGCTCAGTGATCTGGTTAAGAATTTTGAGGTGGATCACGAATTGAGGCCTTTTCTAAGGTCCATGATTCAGGAAAGGAGATCTCATTCCAAGGTATTCTTTTGGGGATGGCTAATTTGGATTTGGCTAAATTGGTCTGGAACATAGTAGTGGCACCTTTGTTATCCTTTTCTAAGGATTTTATATTGATATCTGGACTGATAGTATTCATGACTTTACAGTATACTCTAAAAATGAGGGCTAGATTACTAGTGTCTTCTTCCATTTCGAATCCATGTGTTTTAATATCAATCATAAGAGATTGAATGACATTTCTATCTCTTAAGTGAACGGTGAAATTTGGAAAACAGTCAAAGTAAATTGGCCCTTCACTTAAGGTAGATTCAACACTTCCTATTAAGTAGTCTATAAATCTTTTATGTCTTTTATCTCTTACACATGTTAACACAGAATTATTTAATCCATCCCCAGTTAAGGGTTTTATGGCAACTTGAACAAGACCGAAATGAAGGTATCCGTACTTTTCTTTGTAATTGTCAATAAAGTTTTGTGTGATAAGTGGTACCTCCATTATTCCACTTGTTATAGGAAGAACTTCTTCAACCATTTTAATGATGTAATCGGATTTTAGGTGAAAAGACCCTTTATTATAAACAGAAGATGTACTAACCTTGGGAATAGTCCAATTATTAAGATGCTTTTCTATATTTTCTACATTAATTATTCTTTGTTTTTAACAGAACCAGAATTACTGGGTTCAGAGTAAGAACCAAAGGATCTAGAGGAGGCACTACTATAAAAAGTGGATTCCACGATGGCACTTCCACAACCGTTTTTAAGAAAACTGTCGTGGAAAATGCGCAAAAACACGGAGCGGCTTTGAGTTTCCGAAAACCGTCGTGGAATCACCTTAGACAGTTTTGAATAACCGTCATAGAAGCGGGTCGCTTCCACGACGGTTTCTAAAAAATTTTTTTTTCAAAAAATTTTTTTTTTCAAAAATTTTTTTGACCTACCATGACGGTTTTTTCAAAAAACACGACATGAAAAAACCGTCGTGGTAGGTCAAATTTTTTTTTTGAAATTTTCAACCTACCACGACGGTTTTTGGAAAAAACCGTCGTGGTAGGTATAAATGCGGGAATTTTGAAAATTTTTGAAGTTGTTCAACTTTTTGGAGCGTATATTAAAACCAAAAAAAAAAAAAAAAAAAAAAAAAAAACACTCTTTCCCACCCCATTACACTCCGAGTCTTTTTCACTCTCTAATACAAACTCTAACTCGAAACCCAAAGCCGCTCATATCCTCCCTCCATTTTCGCTC
Organism: Ficus erecta; assembly: GCA_008635985.1. Taxonomy (NCBI): domain Eukaryota; kingdom Viridiplantae; phylum Streptophyta; class Magnoliopsida; order Rosales; family Moraceae; genus Ficus; species Ficus erecta. The sequence continues at coordinate 870,905 of BKCH01000056.1, read as the reverse complement.
CTCCGCTCCCTTTCTACATTCTCGCCGCCATTCCTCCAATTCTCTCTAACTCCGAGCCTTTTTCCCTCTCCCTCTCGCCGCCATTCCTCCATCCCCTACTTTCTCTACCACTCCGCCCGTACCCACGCTCGAAAATCCGGTAAGTTGAAATGTATCTTGCTTGGGTAAGGCACGGATTTGGGAATTTTCTGTCCAAAATGTTGATTTTGTTGATTGTGGTTGTTGATTGTGAAATTTCCGTCCAAAATGTCAAAAATCCACAATGTTCCTTCCAAAATGTTGATTTGGTTGATTGTTGATTAGGGAATTTTCTGTAGAAAATTGTCCAAAATCGGACCTTTCGGTGATTGTTGATTGTTGATTGTCGTTGTGTTTAGATTGCTTTAAAATTGATTGGGTAAGACACGGATTTGAGAATTTTCCAGAAAAAAAAAATGTTGATTTTGTGAGTTAAATTTTCCGAATTTGCCACCCGTGGGAAACAAAATCAATTCGAAATTTTTTTTTTCGGCGGACCCTACCACGACGGTTTTTTGCGTAGAACCGTCGTGATATGTTCTTAAATGTCCACATTTAGGCCATATTTTTTGCCTATTCCACGATGGGTAAAAACCCGTCATGGAATCTGAAAAGATTCCACGACCCTGGATTCCACGACGGTTAGAAAACCGTCGTGGAAATATTACCATGACGGTTTTTAACCGTCGTAGTATCCACATTCTGTACTAGTGAGGAAGATCTAGATGGACTTCTAAATACTCTTGCCATAATTAGTTCTAGGAAGACTCGGTCAACGACTTATGTTGGGACTTGACAACGGCTATCTTTCGCCTATTACCCTGTTCCGCGACTAAAGCCAAAAGAACTAAATATAACAGTAACAGTTTAAAAGGTTTCTCTATCACCACTCCCTATCACCACCCGAAAACTTGGCTCTAAAACCATTTCTCCCAGGACATATAAAGACAGAAGAATAATAATGCGGAAAGTATAGGATAGGGAGTGGTGACCTTAATGAGAATGATTTTTTTTTTTATTTATTTTTTTTTTTATGATATTTATTCAATTTTAACTTTTCAGTGGGCTGACCTTTCTAAAGGTTTTTTACGTGAGGCAAAATGGTATTATGATGGATATACACCAAGCTTCCAAGAGTACATTGAGAATGCACGGATTTCAATAACAGTTCCTACATGTCTAGTGCTTGCTTATAATCCAATAACGAATGAGGCCTTGGAATTACTAGAAGAATACTCTTCCATAATCCGTCAATCATCCTTGATTTGTCGACTTGTAAATGACCTATCAACATCACAGGTACGTAAACAATACACATAACCAGTGCCAGAGTCAGTTTTTTGTTTTATTAAAAGCGTATATCAAAACATACAATTTTAAAAGAATTTATATAAGGATTATCAATTTTTAGTAAAGGTAAAATGAGAAAAATATAAAAAATTTCAAAGGTAAAATTAAGAGAAATAAAAATTCACTAAGGACGAAAACCTCCCTCGATCATATGTGACTCTGCTCTTGTATGTTTAGCTTTTTTGAATAATAAAGAATACTACAATGACTTCGGACAAAGTACATGCTGGATGTGTTCCCAAGATCAGATTGAATCCTTTTCTCTCTCTCTCTAGAAAAATGTAGAGAGAAAGAGTCGACATATTGATAAAATATAGATGATAATAAAACATTTTTTATTTCCTATAGCTTCTGAATGTCCAAGTGAAACCTTGTAGTTGTTTGCCTACCTTTGCTTTCTTATATTAGAGCGCACATGACGATTTTGTTTGTCATTTTCGCCTAATTTCAGTTTGAATTGAAAAGAGGTGACACTAGTCCTACATCACTCCAATGCTATATGCAAGAAACTGGCGCTACTGAAGACGAAGCACGCCAACATATAAAGTCTTTCATCGATCAAACATGGAAGCAACTGAATAAAGATCCCACTGAAAATTCTCCCTTCTCGCGTACATTTATTGATATTGTCGTCAATATGGCCAGGATAACAATGTGGATATATGAGAATAGAGATGGATTTGGTGTCCAAAATCATGGCATAACAAAGGACATGGCCTCATTGTTGTTTCTTACCTCCATTCCCCTTGGATGTGAAGTACATTTATTAAGAAACATTGTTGTTTCTTACCTCCATTCCCCTTCTCGCGTACATTTATTGATATTGTCGTCAATCTGGCCAGGATAACAATGTGGATATATGAGAATAGAGATGGATTTGGTGTCCAAAATCATGGCATAACAAAGGACATGGCCTCATTGTTGTTTCTTACCTCCATTCCCCTTGGATGTGAAGTTCAGGATATATAACAAATTTTAGAATTAAATGAAATCAAACTCCATCTCTATATAAATAGAAAATAAATTGCATTGAATCATGCACTCTTTTTCTCTTACATAGATTTTTTTTTCCTCGGGTTTTTCTTATTCAGGGCTTTATAATGACGCCCCTTTCCTCTAGAATTAGGTAGAACTTATAGGATTTATAATTTGCTTCTGCTTCAATTGTCTCTTTTGTTTTTCGTTTAGGATTGATTGTTTTTTGGATTTTATTTGCTCTTGTATTTTCCTGTCGTATTAATAAATTTGTATGGTACATAATAAGAAATGATTTCTTTGTGCGTGGGCAGCCTAATTTCAATGTGATGATGAATCTTGATGTTATTTGTTAAAATCATCACATTCCAAATTACATACCCGTTAAAATAGTACACATATATATAAACTAAACTAACAAACACTAACTAAATGTCTGAAAATAACAACTAAAATATACATTAACTCCTATTATCAGAAATATATATATATATATATATATATTTACATTAATTCCAAGTCCAACAAAAGCCGGTGGAGGCTGTGGTGTGGCGGCTAAGCAATGGCGAAGAGGGTGCGGCAACGGCGAGGTGAAAATGGCACAGTAACTCAGCAATGATACTACGATATTACTATTATTATCATCATAATGATATTATAATGATGTTGTCATTATTATAATCATACCATTATTATCATTATAATAACATTACTCCCAATAGTATAACGATATGTATTTGGATGTTTCAATATTAGAATTAAATCTTCAGTCCGATTGTCGTGCCAATCTGACAAAAACAACGTTTTTTTTTTTTTTTTATAAGATTCATACCATTATTAATTAGTTGATTTTCATGTAATGTTAGGAAACATTATGTGTGTGTGTGTTTTTTTTTTTTTTTTTTGGAACTTTTATTACAAATTATAAACATGAACTAAAATTGTTACATATTACTTATGTCAGTCGACAAGTGCACAAAAATACACTTTTGTTCATATTATTTATTAAATACTTTAAGTTTAAATTAGATATTTTCATGATTTTAATTTAAACATTTTATTTTGGAAATCTTAGATTTAACTTGTTTTATTTAAAAAACTATTGTTTGATCCTCCTATTAATTTTCCGTTTACTTTACTTAACTTTTTTATTTTTTATTTCTTCTCCTTTTATTTTTCTCTTTCTGCTTTTTCCTCCGCAGGTTCACGCTTGATTCTTGGGCCAAATCTCCTCCCTTCCTCTAGCTGGGCAGAGTTTCTCTCTTCTTGTTCCTGTGACTCGAGCCTATGATTAATGGCCCGTATTCTGAGCCGCAGCCCTAGCAGCTCCTCCCGTTGGACTTCGTGATTTCAGCCCGCAACTGTTAGCTTATCCACGTGCACCAGGCCTATATAAGGCTGAGCTCCTCAGCAGCCGAAAAGAGGTTTTTCCCTCAGCATTTTTGGCTGGGTTTAGAGTGTTTTCAGTGTTTTTCTTGTATTTTTTTTCTTCTTGCATTTTTCGTCTCACGTTTTCTTTTTAGAATTTTATTATGAGATGAATTACAAGCTAAGCTAGACAATTTGAAGAGGCTAGTGATAAACTCATATGCCGAGGGATTCAATTTGAGTTTGATTTTCATTTTATTTTGTACAGATTATATGTTTTAGTGGATTGAACATTTTCATCTCATTTTTCTATTCAAATATTTAGTGATCATATTTTATATAAATTCAGTCATGTTTTTATTTATGTGATATTATCACATATCTATTTTCACAATATTTATTTTATGAGTTGTCTTTTATTGCAATTTGCTAAAAAGACTATCCTGTCGATTTTGGATAACTTCTAATGATAAATCCATTTGGTTCAACATTGAGATTTAATCCACCGAAACACATTTGTTTATTTTTATTGATCTTTAATTCCATATTTTTCAATTGTTCGTTTGGGATGTGAAACGTGCAATTGAGTCATAATTGAAGATTTGATTCAAATTGAAAAATGAAACATATGAAGTATTCACAACGCCTTATCTCATTTATTATCAATTTTTTTCTCTACCTAAATCTCCTTTTTCATATTTTATTCATTTCTATATTATACAAATCCACCAAATATATTCTCTTTTGTTATTTTATTTCCTTACCTTTTTAACATTCATTTTCACTAACATTATCTGTTTTTGTTGTTGTATTATAATTAATATAAAATATTTGTTCATTTCAATAACCATTTCAATATTATTTCAATTAAAATATTTACGAAAAACAGGGGATAAAATTCAGAATAATATTTTGGCAAGCAAAAGCTTTGGTAGCTAAAAGTTTTCACTACCAAAAATTTGGTAGCAAAAAATTAGTTATTTGTCATTTTTGCTACCAAATATTTGGTGGATAATACATAGGAATTCGTTTCCAAATACCTTTCGCTACCAAATTTTGATACCTAAATCTTGTACTTTTTGTTACCAAAATATTTGGTCACTAAATCTCATACTTTTTATTTCCAAATACCTTTTGTTATCAAAAATTTGATCAGAATATCTTGTACAATTCGCTACTAAATGCATTTTGCTACCAAAAAATTTGGTCTCTAAATCTTATACTTTTTGCTTCCAAATACCTTTTGTTACCGAATATTTAGTAACTGAATCTCATACTTTTCGCTACAAAAATTTTGGTCCACGAAATATCATATTTTTTGCTATCAAATACCTTTTGCAACCAAATTTTTTGGTCACCAAAAAAATTTTTGGTAGCTATTAGGGTCAGACTTCGTCTCCACGTAATATTATAACTGGGTCATCAAGACCGCTTAATCAATGAACGACAAACCATGAACCACGACTGATCAAGTGTTCTCAAATATTTGGGCTCAGCCCAATGAACGATTATCACTTGCAAGAAGAATGACGAACGACGAATGATCGTCTTCGACCATTTGGTCTCAGTTCCCTTAAAGCCCGTTAATTTACCAAGTGTGGAACGGGTGGGCACTTGGCCCAACAAAACGAATGATGCTCAATCCTTGGTTGTTTTGGATGACCGATTCGTCATTCAGCACTCATATTTAATGAACAGCGAACAGTAAAAGATTAGTCTCCATAACTGCTAGATCTACGATCAATCATGGCATTTTGGTCCACGTTCTTATACGTGAACCGAATTACTTGGGGTAGTGGGGAACCCCCCACTACTGTCCTGAAAATTCGGACCCATGATTTCTCCTCTATAATAAAGGAAGACTCCTTACGTTTGGGGGCACCCCCTGTTTTTTTGAGAAAAAAGCGCTTATCGTTATTCTGCTAGATTATACCCAGAAACTGTAACATTTATACTCAAAATTCTATATAGTGAACTCTAGACTTAGAGGACATAATACAATTCCGGCGAACCTCTCTAAATACTGGTGTTTATATCTTTTACTATTTTCATTTTTGGTTTATCTGTTTCGTTTTCTGATTATGATTGTCTTGTGATTTCATATGCGATGTCCAAAGACCCCAATAATTTATTGTATGTTATTTTCTTTATTATCTAATCCTAGTTGAAATTTGACTGTCAATTCATAGCATCTACAGTAACAAAAACTTTTTGTTACCAAAAATTTGGTAACAAATACTCTCTGCTACCAAATTTTTGGTAACAAAAAATCCAAATTCCTGGAGTGCTATGCTTGATGTATCGACACACTGTTTTTCTGGTCTCCACTGAAATCATATGTAGAAAAGCACTAGTTTTACATAGAGTAAGTAGATTTATATATATATATATATATATCTATATATATATATATATGCCCTACTAGATTTGAACGAACTACTTCTATATGTATATATAGTAAGCCTATATATATATATATATATATATATGCAAGAAAAAAAATACTTCTATATGTTTGTTTATCACCAGTAGAACAAAAAGAAAAATGTTTACCTTATCTGTCTTTGCTTTGCAAGTTTTTTCCTTGACTTGGATGTGAAGCTGACCATCTACTTAGATATAGGAATATACGGACAGGAGGCGATATGCTTAAGACTTAAGAGTCGTGATAAGCTAACAAACCCAGTTCGTCAAATTAGTGGTCCTCATTTCTTGAGGCAAAAGACAAATCCAGTTTGTCAAATGTTGTATCTTGTCATTTTATAGAAGTTGTTCTATCTTAAATTTGTTATTTTGTGCATGCTAAAATAGTCATATTTGAAAGTTAAAAATACGCCAAATTCTCTCCTTCAGAAGGAAGGGAAAAAAACAAAAAACAAAAAAAAAACAAAACAAAACAAAAACATAACTTTGAGAATGAGTGGATTCGAACTCTACGTTTTATGATTAAATTATATGTACAATTATCGCTCATGGTTATTTTTATAGCCAAAAATAATAACTGATGCAATGTTAGTTTGTACTAAAATATGAATAAAAGCTAGATTTTTTTTTTTAATATTCACACAAGCAAGAACATGCATAATCCAATGCAACAGAAAGGCTTTCAAGAGGATGAATCATTGTGAAATCATAAATGGACCCCGCTAAACACAACTTCTAGTCCCACATCGGTGGGGAGTGTGGACTCCTAGTGATTTATAAATGGCATAAGTTCTCTTTATGTGAATAAAAGCTAGATAATGACAACACAAACACCGCTATTATCAATTTACAAAAGAAAACACCATGGGTGGCAGCCTTTGGCTTTTTTCCGTCACTAGTAAACATTGGTATTTTTTAACTTGACATGTTTAAAAGTTTATGGAACCTACTCAAATATGTTTTAAAAATTAAGATTTAAGTTTTTTTATTTTCCTCTTTCTCGGCCCTCTCTTGTTATATTTATCTTTTATCTTTAAGGGACTTGTTTTATTTTTTCTTTTGTAAAAACTTCTCTTTTTATTTTTATCTTTTATTTTTAAGGGACTTGCTTTTATTTTCTCTTTTGAAAGTTTTTACAGTACGACTTCGTATTTTATACTATTGAAAGAAACTACTGTTTTATGGTTAGATAATTTTTCGATGATCTGATTTGTAATTGAAGTAACCAAGTGTCTCATAAGTAGTAGTTCAAAGGGGCCTTGCGGCATGCATCAGCGTGAGGGACAACATACAAAATCTGTCATCTGTCTGGCTTTTTCAGATCTATGGAATGTCTATGGTGGTTGTTTCTGTATTGTTGTGTTTTGTTGATTGTTTGTGTGCAATAATGGCATTGTTCATGCTGGAATACTTGTTTTATAAGTTCGTTATTCATTAAAGCGGTGGTTTCTCCACTTTTCAACATTTTCGTTTGTCTGCTAGATCTATGTCTTGACAGTGTGTAATTGTTCTGGTAAACCTATGTCTATATGTAGTTAGCGGTGGCCTTTGTATTACAAGGTCTTAGCTCTCAATTGATTAGGAATATCCGACAGTTATATATAAAGATATTGTCAAAAAGAGCCTTATGCCTACTCGATCTAGATGTGTCGAGGTATTTTATGTTGTCACATTCATGGTCACAAATATCCATGATATTTCTGAAATTTTCACCAATTTTTTAGGGGTACCAAATATATTTTGGGGGTAAAATCTTTTACGTCAAAATATGGGGGAAATTTTGGAAAATATTGGTAAAAGTATCATTAATGATAAAAAACTAGAGTAATTTGTACCAAATATCGGGATATATTGGACAGAATTTCAAATTCGTTTTCTATTTATCTTTTTTCAATTAATATGCTTAAATTTTCCTTGTGGAAATACAATGAGATCAAAAGACCAACAAACCTATATATGACATATACATAATTATACTCAACACTATTCAAATAGCATATCATGTCACCACTACTACTTGAATCAGGATGACATTTCAATTATATTTGAGCTTTATAAGACTTCTTTTGGTAATGAGATATGTAAGATGTAAGAAATTTCACATGTAAAACTTCTGTATTTATATATCTTCTTAATGTTTATATTATTCTAAAATGTTATAAATATGTTTTAAAGTAAATTTCGTAACTTTCAAAATTTTCACAGCTAAATTAGAGTACAGATGTTTTTACCGGTACAGATATTTTCATGCTTGGTCCATTATAACATATATATGTGTGTGTATTTATTTATTTATTCTGATCAGCAGCCGCGGTCATGTCATCTGGTAACAAATCCCAAAAACCAGTGAAATTGCTTTATATGTTGTACATAATGAACAGCAGCCCCGGCCATGTAGTAAGGGACACCCTAATTTTATTCTTAAAAATATATATATAAATTAGAGTGTGTCCTCGTCAATCTTGAATTAGTTTTCATTGCTCCATGGTGAAATACTACATTCAGTTTGATGATATACTTCACTGTTCATCTATGTACACTCATAAAGTATATCAGCTACACTTCTCACTATCATTATATATCACCACATCTCTTAAATGTTATAATTACATTAATCAAACTCCCAACCATATTTACTTACTTACACTACTCCCCTAAATTCACTATGACCGTCTCATTTTCACACTGCACTTTTCACACTTTCTCATGTATAAATTACTCAAAGTTTTGTCCTATATTCCTCTTACTACATTAACCTTTTCTTTTGTTTTACATTCATTTTCTTACACTATTGCATTTCTCTTATCTGATAGTCATGTTTGACTTTATACCTGTCAAAATTAATGATGTAGGAATGACGTAACAATTTCTCCAAAAAATTGCAATTGATATGAGAGGCGCAATCAACTGTTTTAAACAATATCCATTACCAAACTCAAGAATCCAACCCAAACACTATCTATTTGGGCCCTTATTTTTTAGAAATCCCTTATGAATCCGTAGGCGCACCTAATGAACGGGTTAATCCACTTCTTTGAGGCTAAAACCACATAGTCTGTAATAACCCGAATTTTGATGACTCTAGATTTCCTTTGAATGAGGAAAACTTAAGTCTAGATCATGTTGGAATGGAATATCGGTATAAGTTTGAGTTCTTGGTTAATTAGCTATGAGACTCAACGATGGATCACTTAGCCTAGTATAAGGCATTTTAAGGAAAATGGCGTGATGAAATTTCATGATTTCATATTAGTCAAAGTTGACCAAAAAGTCAATGGGTTGACTAAGAACAGTCAAAGGTATGACTGTACAGTAATAGGAAAAGCAGTATTGGAAATATACTGCGAAAATTGTCTTTTCGGACAAGATAGCTAGAATAAGCTATGAGACCACCCTAGAAAAATCAAGCACACTAAGTTGGATATCAAAGTCCTAATGACTTTCAGAAATAAGAAGAAAATTTTTACAGTCCATTTTTACGCAGATAAGTTTTGGACTGCAGTCAAGTAAAACAGTACTGAATTGTACTGTAAACACAGTATTAGAAATATCTGTGTTAGCAAGAAAATAGACTGCATTTTAAGGAAAAAGCCAAACAAGGCCTTATGATGATGTCACCCTATTTTAGAACTATGACATCATTTTTAATTAAAGAAAAATGGTGGAAAGAAATAAAAAATGTTGCCACCTGGCACAATGATGGCCGGCCATGTGGAGGGCTAAAATGCTAATATTTTGTCTTAGGGGCAAAAGTGTAATTTTAGAAAATATGATGATGTAAGCATGAGGTAAGCACATGATGTCATCAAGATGATGTAAGCAAAACTTGTGCACCAAGGGGAGCAATGACCGGCCACCACATGTAGGGGTGAAATTGCAAAGATTTTATCCTTAGGGGCCAAAATGCAATTCTTGGAAAATAGGTGATGTAATCATGATGAGGTAAACATGATGATGTCATGATTTTGCTTGGAGAACAAGGCTATGGCCGGCCACATGACACCTAGAGGGCATAAATGCAAGAATTTTAACTTTTGGGGCCAAAGTGCAAATTTTGGAAATTTAGTGATGTAAGCATGTGATGTCACCTAGATGATGTCACCAAGATGAGGTCATCTTGCCTTGCTCTCCAAGTAGACAGCCAGCCATTTAGGGGTCAAAATAGAATTAATTTTGCTCTATGGATTTATGACCAAATGTTGAACAAAAAAATTTTGCAAAAAGGTCCCATTTTTCACCTATAAATAGGCTCATGGGGGAATCAGTTTTGGCTGATAAAAAATTCAGAAAAAGCTGCCAAATTCTGCCCATTTTCCCTCTCCAAAAATCTGCAATCTCAAGTGGGTGATTGAGTGAAGAAAAAAAATTGAGAAACTTAGGGGTTTTGATGTTTGTAGTCTTCGGTTTCCCCTAGCAAGTTCAAGCAAAACTTTTGGCAGTTTTTGTGCCCAATTTTAGGGCCAACAGCCGGCTGCCAAGGGGGGGGGTGAGTGAGTGAGAAAATTTGGATTTAAGAGTGCTTAGTTTAGGTGCAAGCAGCCACCAAGAATCAGCCAAGTTTGGTGCCAATTGGTGCAACAAAACCGACCTTGGTGGTGTCCTAGGAGGAAAATTTTTGTGACCAAACCCTAGCCTCAATTTCTTCAATTAATCAAGGTAAACCATTCAAGACCTTAATCTCTTCAATTAAGCATTCAATTTGAAATTTACATGTATTTCAGTTGAAATTGTAAGAGCATAAGCTCAATTTATTTTGTGCCCAAAGTTAGGAATCTAGGGTTGTGCTTGATCTAGAATTAGGGGTGGTTTGATTTTTATGTGCATGCTTGCTTTAATTCTCTTAATTTGCATGCTAAATACTAGTTTATTATATGTCCCCAATCTGCCCTAGTGTTGGTGAATGATAATTTTGTGCTAGGTTGCTAGAATTTAATTAGTATGCTTGCTAGGTTTTGTGCAACCAAAATCATGCAACTTAGTTGATCCAATATCAATTAGGTTTGCATGGTGATGTTAGAAATTGTAATTAAAGAAAATTTACGCTAGAAAACCGCTGCATGTGTGTATTAGAGCTCCCGCGGTGGCTGGTTGAGCTAGATTCCACGTCTAGGACGTAAAACAAACTCTAAAACCGAAAAACTGCCAGGTTCGGGTGGATCCTGACCAGTTTTACGGCAAGCCGATTTTGAGGCCTTTAGAGGCCGAATTTGGAAAAACTTAAAACACAAAAGTTGCTCGGAACAGTTTTTCCTAGGGGGAAATGTGAACGGATTTGCAAAATGAGGCTCCAATGGCCTCCGTTTTTACAAAAATCCGAGGCTGATCTGCCCAGACCTAGTCTACACGTCCAGTAAGTTTCAAATTAAAACTGACAAGAATCCAAGCAGAACTGGGTTTTTCTTAAAACACGAAAGTTTTAGAATTTTTCAAGAGCAAGAACTTTCGTGAAGACAAGTTTTTCAAATTCAATCTGGATTTTTAAATACAACCTGAACTATAAAAACTGTGCATAGAGCAAGAAATTCCTGCACAGGATTTTCTAAAACAATGCAGAAAAACTGTATTTTTGCACCAACACCCTGTTTTGACTATAAACACTGTTCCAAAGGCAGTTTTCAGCCTTTAATGATTTTTATAAAGCCCCACTTAAGAACCACAAATTTTATAAGTTTGATTTTTTGATCTAAACTTACCAAATTTTCCATGACAAAGGAAAGCCAAAGTTGGTAAAACAATGATAACGGATGGTAACCGGGAAGGATACCCGAGTTACTGGGCCAAGCCCAAAGCCCAAGTTTGACCCATAGAGGGTTGACCATAGTTGACCAAAATGTTGACTTTGGTTGACTAAGTTTGACCAAGGATATCACACCAAAGGTTACTTATTGTAACCAAATAAGATATTTATAGAGGACATATAACTAAGACTATGTATGCATGTTGGTTAGGTAACCAACATTTTACGGTTATGACTAGAGATCCTTACCTATGTCCTTTATTATAGCAGGAGATAGTCTGCTATTGTATCCTGACATGGAACAGCAAAGGACATAGTATACGAGTTAAGTACAAACCTCACCTACAGTATGGAAAATAGTAAGCTATTTTCAAATATATAACATGACCCATGTATGCTATGTTATGTCATGCTATATTATGTCGTGCTATGCTATGTTATGTCATGCTATGCTATATTATGTCATGCTATGTTATGTCATGTTTTCAAAAATACCATGTTTTCAAGAATGCCATGTTATCAAGAACGCCATGTTTTCAGGAATGCCATGTTATGACAAAGGTTAAATATGATATGATATAGTGACATCATGAAGCATGTTCACTAATATTGAACCACATGGTAAGATAAATCAAGTAAGGTGTCGTACCAACCTCCCGTGATCGTGGAGGCTACATGTTTCAGTTGTGATATTTACCTTCCGTGATCGTGAAGGGTCAAGTTATAATTCCCAGAACTGTTAGGGCCTTGCAAACCCTAGTTTTGTCTGGAGGCTGCGCGCTTTTGGTACGTACACTATGTGCCCACATGTTAAGACAAGATAATGAGTACAAGATTAAGTCCATAATGAAGCATAAGACATTCAAATCGATCATAAATGGATCATGCATAAATTACATGATGATTGACATGTTTCTTTGAGGTTTAAAATGTTTTGTGAGATTATGTTTGTACTTGCTGGGCAAAAGCTCATCAGATATTTCATACTGTAGGTAAAATGCCTGCAGCTTTACTTGGTGGGCCATGGAGACGATGCAGCAAGTGAAGGGCGGTGTGGGATACCACTACGCAAGAATTCCGCAAACTCTTTAAGTATGATGTTGTAGATGTATGATCAAGAAATATGTACCATGTTATGTATGGAATGTTTCAAAGTCCGGTTTAAAAGGTTTTGTGTTACCTTTTAATCGGTTTAACAAGTAATGGGTAGGCATTGTGAAGTTTACTCATAAGTACAAGTTTATTTATGTTATGAGAGAAACAAAAAATTTATTCTCAAATTTTCAAGTAAGATAAGTACAAGTATGTATGGTGTCGACCCGGCTTGGGAAGTCGGGGCGTCACATAGTCCACCTCCCAAGTTTAAATATCTCATGTATAATTCTCCCCTTCTTAAAACAAAGCCCCCTCCAGGGTACCCATGGGGACTTGAACTTGGGATAACCTGACTCTGATACCAACTAATGGAAGAGTGACGCAGCTATTCCTCCCAAATATTGCAACTAATGGGAAAGGCGCAATTAACACCTTTAAACACCACTCACTATCAGACTCGGGAATCCATTCTAAGCACTATCCGTTTGGGCTCTTATTTTGAAGAGTCCCTTACGATTCCTTAGGCGTACCTAACAGACGAGTTCAGACACTTTTTCGAGGCCCGAGCCACATAGACCGCTCCTAAGTTCGAGTGTGCTCCTGCATCAATTAATTAATTATTATCTTCACCTTTTTTATTTATCCTCATATAAATAACATTTTCTTGCACTGACATATGCCCTTCCAAATTGTCCTTGCTTTCAGTCCTTTTCAGGAACCATACTCGCCAGCCATGTAAAAAATAACTTCCTCCTGATGACTTATACTTATCGGCTCAATGCCGTCTTGAATCTGGTATCAGATTTGAGACTTATCCTATATTTATATATATAGCAGCAGACGATGCCATACGTAGTAAGGGACATCCAAGCTTTATTGTTAAAAAAGGGAAACAGAACTAGAATATAGAAGTTAGTAAAAAATGTGTCATCGCCAATGTTGAATTAGTCTTTAATTGGTCAATAGTGGATCATCTATAGAATTTTTATTTTTTACTTTTGGAAAACAAGCATTCATAGTTGTGCATTAAAAAATTCGTATTAGATTGAAAGACAATAATATATATATATATATATATATATATATAGCAACAGCTAGGGCGATGCCATACAGTAAGGGACACTCAAGCTTTACTCTTAAAAAAGAGAAATAAAACTAGAATATATAGATTAGTCAAAAATGTGTCGTCGACAATCTTGAAAGTCTTTAATTGCTTGATAGTGGTTCATATATATATATATATATATATATATATATATATTTTTTTTTTTTTTTTTTTTGGAAAACAGGCATTCAGAATGGTGCATAAAAAAATTTCGGGTTAGATTGAAAGACTATATATATATAACAGCAGCCAGGGCGATGCCATGTAGTAAAAGGGACACTGAACCTTTACTCTTAAAAAACAGAAATAAAACTAGCTAGAATATATAGATTAGTCAAAAATGCGTCGTCAACAATCTTGAAAGTCTTTAATTGCTCGACTGTGGTTCATATATATAATTTTTTATTTCTTACTTTTGGAAGACAAGCATTCAAAGTGGTACATAGAATACTTTGTGTTAGATTGAATTTAGATATATATATATATATATATATATCAGCAGCAGCCAGAGTGATGTCATGTAGTAAAGGACAACCAAGCCTTGTTCTAAAAAACCAAAAAAAAAAAAAAAAACTAGAATACATAAATTAGTCCAAAATAAAGATATCAGAATGAGCCGAACTTTGTGGGTTGACACGAATACGATACTCCTAAAATGTGGGGTACGACACGGCATGACACAATTATAGTATGGGCCTAGCCCGGCTCGTTTAATTAAATGGGTTGGACTTGACACGAATTTTAGACACGAAGCATGCTAGAGGCACATGCGCGTTAAGAGCACAGCACGAGCACGAGCATGATAAGAGGCTCGAAAATGACACAAAATATTACTCTTTTCTATTATATTTTTAATAATTTGCATATATATAAGACTTATGGTATTTTTCATTTTATTGGAAAGATTTCATCTCTTTTGACTTTTTTACTTGATAAGGTTTTCAATATTATAGTTTCTGTTTAATAATATTTTTTGTTTTTGTTAAAAAAAAATTTTTTGCTATGATATTCAAATTTACTTTTCTTATTTATTTAAAAATTTTCATTGTTAGACACGATTAAGGCATGAGCACGGCACGACACGTTTATAAATGGGCCGTGAATCGAGTTTGACGTTATAAATTTTTTATGAACACAGCACAACATGGCACATTTATTAAATGAACCAACATGAATACGGCACGAAGCTCTAATGAGTTCAAAATAAATGAGATGGTTCAGCATGTTTAACATCTCTACTCAAAAATGTGTCGTCGATAATCTTGACCGTCTTTAATTGCTTGAAAGTGATTCATATCCAGAATTTTTTACTTTTTACTTTTAGAAAACAAGCATTCACAGTGGTGCATAGAAAATTTCGTGTTAGATTGAAAGATTATAATATATATATGTAAGTGTGTGTGTGTGTGTGTGTGTTTTATTGAATAAGACTATAATGTTGTGGGACTATAATAAGACACCATGTGCGAACCATGATTGTAACAGCGACATTTTTTTCTTTGTTTGTTTTAATAACGGCGACATTTTATTATTATTATTGTTATTATTATTATTATTATTACTCTTTGTTGTTTGGAAATTGGAAAGAGGGAAATAAAAAAATGCAAACAAATACCATTGTTATTATTGGACTAGTTAGAGTACGCGCATATATAAAATAATATATTATCTAAATCATAAATGAGAGAGTTGTGAGAAAAAATGTTTAAAGGTGGATGTATTTGAAAAGAATTGCTTTAATAAAAAGAACAAAGAAACCCAAAAATTTAAAAAAATTTAAAAAAAAAAACAGTAAAGAAAGGACAAAAAATGTAAAAAGTAAAGGTTGACCAAAACAATAGTTAGAAATGTGATTGTTATTTTTAATAATGTACAAGGTTTTGAGTATGATTCTCCTATAACCAATTAAAAAATATTAATAATTACACTTAAAGGAAACTACCCCTGACTCTACCTAAATGTTTAGAGTTCGAATTTTCCCATCCCAAATTCAAAAATAAATAAATAAATAATAAATAATAAAAAGGAAAAAAGTGAGGATTTATCTGAGAAAATTATATTAATAAGCACAAATTAAAAGAAAGAATGGTAAGATCAAAATAAATGAGAAAATGTTTAATCAATAATAAAATTAAACTATTTTATAGAAAAATTAACTACGGTACATATGAATAAGAAATAAATGTTTAAATAGAGAAGAATAAAAAAGGAAAAAGAAAAAAACTATAAGATAATTAAAATAAGAAAGTTGAGAGAATAGAGAAACCAAAGGAAAAAAATAAAAATAAGAAAAATGAGGATATAGGTAAAAAAAAAAAAAAAAAGTTATCTTAAAGGGGACAAATCGAAAGGAAAGATGATAATACTAAAATAAATGGAAAAAATGTTTAAATAGTAACTAAGTGAAATTATTATATAGAAACTTAACTGAGGCACATATAAAAACAAACAAAAAATGTTTAAATGGAGATACATTTGAGAAAAAAAGTTTCAATAATGAAATTTAAAAAAGAAAATAGTTTTTGAAAATCACATTCTTAAAATAATATTTTAAGAGATGGAAGAAAATTATTTAAAGGGTAAATTTCACTTTTAAGCACCTGTGGAATATTTAATATTAAAAATCAGCACCACTTTTTTTCCCCTTCACTTCTAGCACTGCACGTCACTCTTCAGTCTGATATGTGGGGCCCAGGAGTATTAATTGTAGGTCAATTTACTGGTTTATCCTCATCTCCCTCGCATGGCCCCAAAACCAGCATCTACAGTTTTTAGAGAGAGAAACGAATTCTAGAGAGAGAACAGTTGCAGTCGCTCGGAAAAGCTCGGAAAACCGTCCGAAACCACCACGAAATTCATCTACAAACATCCTCGTGATATACAAGGCAGGAAAAATTTAAAAACTAATTAAAGATAAGTTAACGAGTCAAAGAAGTCGAAAGTTAAAAAATATTACAAAATCTAGTTTCATTCAATGTCTAAAAACTTTGCGTTTAGCAATTTGATTGCAGAGGAGGAAAAAATTTCTTTTTTTTGAACTTGTTTAACGGTTGGTCTTCTTACAGGGACGGTCATTATCATAATGACCGTCGGGTAATTTTCGTTGTGACCCCTGTGACTGTTAAATCTTAGCGTATAATTTTGGTCACAACGATATTGACCAGGTGGTCATTATAAAAATGACCAGTTTTTGTCAGACGTCCTCCCACAGGATCGGTCATTTTCATAATGACCCCATGGTCATTATCGTTGTGACCCCTGCAAATGCTCAATACGGTGACGTATTGGTCAACATGTTAGACCATTGGTCATAACGGTTATGACCAGGCGGTCATAACCGTTATGACCGTTAGTATAACGCATAGGTCATAACGGTTATTACCAGACGGTCATAACCGTTATAACCATCTGTGTAAGCCAGTGGTCATAACCGTTATTACCAGACGGTCTTAACCGTTATGACCGACTGTATAAGCCAGTGGTCATAACCGTTATTACCAGACGGTCATAACCGTTATGACCGTCTGTGTAAGCCAGTGGTCATACCGTAAGACGGTAAGCCAGTGGTCATAACCGTTATTACCAGACGGTCATAACCGTTATGACCGTCTGTGTAAGCCAGTGGTCATAACCGTTATTACCATACGGTCATAACCGTTATGACCGCCTGCTGTATAACGTAGCGGTCATAACCGTTATTACCAGACGGTCATAACCGTTATGACCGTCTGTATAAGTCAATACGGTGACGTATTGGCGAAAAAACCCTAACAAAATTTTTCGTTACAGCTCCCGCCCATTCCAGTCGCGACATTACCTTATATATACAGTAACCAAAATTTTTGAAATCTTTTTCTTTCCTCTTTTGGTTCGTTATTCTCTCAGTGAAGCCTCACGATTCTTCTCTGCACCATTACCCACTGATCGAATCTCACTCTAAGTCCAACAAATCTGAATACATCTTTGTGCACTCTGTTAATTCGACATCCGACCATCCTCGTCACAGTTATCGGTCATATCTGCCAGATCTTCAAACTTCCAATTAGCCAATCTGAGGTAATGGTGCTTCTTAGTTGGTTTTATTTGTTAATTATGATTTAATGGGCGTGCGTTTTGAAATATATTGTATAAACAAAATCTCTGTTACCAGTTTTGAGATATAATGGTGCTTGTTATTCGGTCTCCTGTAGCATATAACATAATCTTAGATAACAGAAGAAAACCAAACTATTGGATAACTTGATTCTGTATCATTCAGGAATAGATGCGGTTTGTGTTTTCGTAAAGTAAAATGGTCAATGGGACGCCACAATGAGATATGTTGGTGGCGAAATGAAGGGAATATTGGTGCCCGAGAACTCAACATATGTTGGTCTTGTTGAGTTGGTGAGAAGTGTGCTTGGAATCAGGGGTCCAGACAAGAATATAGTCATGAGATACGGTGTTGAACCTGGATTGCCTCTTGTGAGGATACAATGTGATGCTGACGTTAAATTCTACATACAACTAAAGAAGAAGGATGTTCATGTGCTTAGCAAATTTCCAGTTACAATCGATGTATTGGATGAGCCCGCTGCGGAAGCCATGGCACAAGAGGTAGGGGCAATCAATCACATAGACATTCAACGTTCTAGGGAGGGGGGATAGAGTGATGAAGCCGTGCAACATGTAAAATGACATTAATATCATCCTAACCCCTCCTCCCCCTCCTCCTCCTCATATCAATTCTCCAATAGTCGGTCTGGATTTGCACACCGACTATGGAATTGAAAATCAACATGAAACATTGAACAATGACTTAGCACGGATCACGATGATTGTAATGCCGGGAAATTTAATGTTTCGGCTGATACTCATCGTTCAAACGAGAAGAGTATCGCAGCAAGCATTGGAGGCCATTCTATAGTCAACAATACTGGATCTCAATATGACAAAGTATCAAGTAGTGACAGTGTTTCCGAAGGAGTCGTTGTTGCTGATTATACACCTATCACGCTGCGCGTAAACTGTGTTTTTGATAACAAAAAGTTACTGCAATACCATCTTCATCATGATGCCATGAGTAAACACTACCAATTCAAGGTGAAAGAGGTCGAACTCTACTCTATTACACGTTATATGTATAGATAATGAGGCTTGTCCAAGGGCAATTGCGTGCGACTAGGATGAAAGGTAGTGAACTGTTTGTTGTGAAGAGGTTCGACGACGTCCATACTTGTTCAATTGAAATCGTTCAAGGGCATCATCGTCAAGCGAAGAGTTGGATGATTGGGGAGTGTGTTAAGGCAAAATACTTGGATCCGACCAATTCCTTATATAGACCATCTGAAATAATGCGAGACATGCAGGCCGAATTTGGAGTGTCTTTCAACTATCTTAGAGCATGGCGAGGGAATGAAGCTGCACTGACAAGCCTGAGGGGCGATGATGCTGAGTCATACGAAGGTAATTTCCCTTGTCTGGTTATACGTTCGTTACTGTCTTTATAACTATTATACTTAAAACATGGTGTTGATAATTTAATATTTACAGTTCTGCCAGCGTCGGCTGAAATGGTGAAGCTGAAAAAAATCCTGGATCCGACGTTGACATTGAGACAAGACTCAGCAAATTGTTTCAAATTCCTTTTACATGTGCTTAGCTGCTTCGAAGCAATGGTTTGGCCTTATTGTCGTCCAGTAATTGTGGTTGATGGATCAGCACTAAAGGCCAGTTTGGAGGTATGGTTGCTTGCAGCCAGCGGACACGACGCAAATGGCTTCATATTTCCCCTTGCATTTGGTATCATTCCGTCGGAGAGCAATGAATCATGGACATGGTTCTTCGAGAAACTAAGGGATTCAATCGCACGCAAGAGTCTCTTGCTATTGTGGCCGATAGGCATAAGGGTATCGAATATGCAGCCAACCTTGTGTTATCCAGATGCTGCATTCGGTATATGCGTCCAACACTTGGCTGCAAACTTGAAGACTAGATACAAGATTTCAAAGGCCCTTTGAAGACCTATTTTGACGGTGCCCTCGAGAACGTAATCTTTTAAGTGAGTACCATCGTCATATGGAATCCATCCGTGTTCGTAACCCCGACATGCATCGTTACCTTCTTCAGGCCGATCCTATAAAGTGGGCTCGAGCATACTTCAACGGTCGGAGATATGCAATCATGACAACCAACATTGCAGAGTCATTAAACAATGTGGATCGGAAAGCCAGGTTAATGCCAGTTGGATTCTTGGTGGAATGGCTTAGGGGACTGCTACACAACGATGGTTTGTCGAGAGACGTGAAGAGGCCCTTAAAATAACATCTAAACTGGCCCCGAAGGCAGAGAAATTGATTCGCACAAACTTCGCTTTAGGCCTAACAGTAACGATTTGTGATAACAACCCCATTTTTAAATTTTATTATTATGGCTTCTTCTTAATGCGATCGCTTAAACTAATGTCTTAAAATTACATTTGTAACAGCCTCGGCCAGCTGATCAGTTTGAGTATGCCGTCACCAACAATGCTGCCCAAATATGGATTGTCGATATGAGCGAAAGGACATGTACTTGCAGACGATTTCAGGTCGATCAAATTCCTTGTCCTCATGCAATGGCCGTATGTAACCACCGTCGAATTGATCCTTATAATTATTGCTCTAATTACGACACAAAAGACTATCTGTATGCTTGCTATGCACATGTAGTCCACCCTATTGGCAGCCCCGAGGGCTGGGACGTATCTGAAGAAGTAAGATTGCGAATTGTTAATCCTCCCACTACAAAGCGTGGGCCCGGAAGGCCATGGGTTCGTAGGATACCGTCCCAAGGTGAAGAACAAGAGCCTAATCGGTGTGGTAGATGTAATGGTTACGGACACAACCGTCAAACATGTACCAACTCAGTACCCTTACGAAAACGTCCAACCACAAGGCCAGATACAGAGTTCATAACACCAATTTCATAAATGTGATGATAGTGTATGATCATTTTACTTTGCTTTTTTTTTTTTTTTTTTATTTATCATTGTTGTATAACAATTTACTTTACTTTTTTTGTATCATTGTTGTATAATAATTTAGCTCAATTTATCCCACTTCATGTTGTATAACAATTTACTTTACTTTTTTTTTTTATCATTGTTGTACAACAATTTAGCTCAATTAAACATGACCAATATTTTTATGATAAGTACAAAGTGTAATTTTTAGTACAATATAGTGCTATAACACACGCTTTTATTATATAAAAAAACATTAACTGTTAAAAAACATTTTTATTACACTTCTCATTAGTTTGTTAGCCTTCTTCTAGCCCTTTTCAAGAGCCAACTGGCCCTTTTCAAGAGCCACCAACTTTTCTTTAATGGAGACAACCTCTCCTCGATTTCCTGTTGAAACTCCTGTCAATCAGAGTTTGTATCGGAGCTCGGTCGGGGTGCAGAAGGCTTGGGAGCTAATTTTGGCACAACACTTGAGTTCTTCAAAAATAGCCGCGCAACTCATGGGTCCTTCAACTCTTCCTCGGTTGGCATCAGGACAAAACACTTACCCTGAACACATTTGATGTTAATAAAAAAAATCAGTAGGTAAAAAAAATCAGGACAAAACACTTATTGAATCAATATGCTACTATAACCACTGTTATGGTAACAGGCTTGTGAAAATGATAAATTGACCAACATTTGTAATTGACATTGCATACATAATAAATATACGTAAGTAAGACATCCTATACAATAATACCTGATCTTCGCCAACATCGGAAAAGGTATTTATGACATCATCGAACTTGACAAATTCCTCGGTGGTCCACGACAACATTCGCGGACAGACATGCTCGTACTTCTTGCTGAATTTCAATGCTATCGATGGAAGGGTCTCATAGGCCCAGACGAGCAAGGCATGAGGAAAGCCCGATACACTGTAGTGCACTTTGTCGGGCCTTTTTGAAGCTCGTCTCTTTCGTCGACAGCCTGTTCTCAACTGCATTACAGATTGCAGTCCGAGTTGTCTCCCATGACAGGAACGCCCCAAGGAAAAGCATTGAAATCAGCAATGCTATCGGCCAGTGAAAAAAACTTAGCGTCTATCTTGACGGAGTTTGCATTTGATAAGGGAATGCAGAACATCAAGTATAGTAAACTAAGCTTAACCAGCGTCGTCGTCGTTGTCAAAAGCCGCATTCGACATCTGCAGCTCCAAATTTTCTCTCGACACGCCTCTCAAGGTCGAAAAAATATCTTGTGATTAATCGGCTTTCGACCACTGGGAGATGGGTAGACCCTGTGCATTTCATGCCGGTAATGAGGCAGAACTCGTTGATGGAAAATCTGCCAAGTTCGCCTCCGATCTCGAACCAAAGAGCATCACCCATTTCTGAGTGATCCGTCAATCTCATCACAACGTTGTGGAAGACTTGGCCAGCCCAACCAAGATCGGTTAATCCCAAAAAATGCTTAATGCATGGCTGCTTGAGGACGGCCTCGTACTGTTGGGGAGACAACCACTGTCTCAGCTTCTTACAAGTTTCCGGAATGTTGATAAAAGTGTTTATTTTTGCCCTGGTAATGTCAGCATCCGATAACCCGTCGATTGTATTGAACCTGCGGTAAGATTAATCGTAACATAAATGATAAGTATACTTATGAAAGTGAAGTAATAACAAAAATTACCAGGCATAAAATAACAGCATTATGAAAACTAAAAAATTAAAATTAATCACCATCAATTAAACAAAAATTGTCGACTAAAATGACAAAGTCATTATGAAAATGACAGTCCGCACCAACAAAAAAGCTGGTAATATTTGTGACCAACAAGCCATAACAACATGAAAAAGAGAAAAACACTGAGTAATTATTATTATGACCAAGTAATAATTAAAATGACCATCCTAAAATAAGTTAAAACTCATAGTAATCATTATTATGACCAACAAGTCATAATGAAAATGACCACCGGACATACTAACAGAAAACTGAAACTGAGTAATAATTATTATGACCAGAGAGTCATTTTAAAAATGACCACTACATTTTGAAACAAATAGCCGAGAACTCTACACTTAAACACAAACATCGACGAAAACCCTAATATAAAATATAAACCAAAACACATACTTGAGTTAACGGATGTTTTATGGTACAGAAACAAATAAAAATCTTAACTTTATGTACAATATGATAACATTGTTCAGTAAATCAATTGGAAAGTGGAATATCATCAAAAAACGCATATAAAAATGGAAACTTTGTTTTCAAAAATCAAAAAATACTACATATTCTTACTGAAAAATACTAAAAGTGTAACTTTTAAACACAAAGACCAAAACAAATTTTATTCGATCCAGTTTCCGATATTTTTTATTATACGTCACTTATATATATATATATATATATAATAACAATGAAAATATTTTTTTAAAAAAAAAACACAAAAAAATTTCATTACCTTTTTCAGAGTCGGATATATTGTCGTCTTCCCCCTCAGTAGCCTTCGGCGCAGTTTCTGGAGTGTTCTTCTCAGTCATTTTTTTGACGTCGACAAGGGTTATTTTTAAGTATTTTTCGACATTAACAGACGGTCCAACCAGTATAAAAGGGCTACGGTGGTGGTTTAGGACGGTTTCCGAGCGGTTTTAGAGCGGTTTCAAAGCTTTCTTCTCTCTCTAGCAATCGGAGTTTCTCTCTCTAAAACACTGTAGACGCGGGTTGAATTTCTGTGAGATTATTCGAGGGAGAATGCCTTTTGGGCGGGTGAGAGATGAGGGTAAATCTGTAATTCGACATTTAAATGACTCTTGGTATTTCCATTTATTTTATTTATTTAAAATGCAGATTACAAGACGGTCAACTTCATAATGACCGTCTGGTAATTTTCATTGTGACCTCTTTGTGCCTAAGGTTTTTCGCCAATACGTCACCGTATCGTTATACAACAGGCGGTCATAAAACGGTTATGACCGTCTGGTAATAACGGTTATGAACCGTCTGGGTAATAACGGTTATGACCGTCTGGTAATAACGGTTATGACCGCTACGTTATACAGCAGGCGGTCATAACGGTTATGACCGTCTGGTATAACGGTTATCATAACGTTATGACCGTCTGGTAATAACGGTTATGACCGCTACGTATAACACAGGCGGTCATAACGGTTATGACCGTCTGGTAATAACGGTTATGACCGCTACGTTATACAGCAGGCGGTCATAACGGTTATGACCGTATGGTAATAACGGTTATGACCCTGGCTTATACAGACGGTCCATAACGGTTATGACCGTCTGGTAAAAACGGTTATGACCACTGGCTATACAGACGGTCCATAACGGTTATGACCGTCTGGTAATAACGGTTATGACCACTGGCTTACACAGACGGTCATAACGGTTATGACCGTCTGGTAATAACCGTATGACCGTCTGGTAATAACCGTTATGACCTATGCGTTATACTAACGGTCATAACGGTTATGACCGCCTGGTCATAACCGTTATGACCAATGGTCTAACACGTTGACCAAATACGTCAACGTATTGAGCATTTGCAGGGGTCACCAACGATAATGACCATGGGGTCATTATGAAAATGACCGATCCTGTGGGGAGGACGTCTGACAAAAAAACTGGTCATTTTTATAATGACCACCTGGTCAATATCGTTGTGACCCAAAATTATACGCTAAGATTTAACAATCACAGGGGTCACAACGAAAAATTACCAGGCGGTCATTTGATAATGACCGTCCCTGTAAGAAAGACCAACTGTTAAACAAGTTCAAAAAAAAGAAATTTTTTCCCCCTCTGCAATCAATTGCTAAACGCAAAGTTTTAGACATTGAATGAAACCAGATTTTGTAATTTTTTTAACTTTCGACTGTCTTTGACTCGTTAACTTATCTTTAATTAGTTTTTAAATTTTTCCTGCCTTGTATATCACGAGGATGTTTGTAGATGAATTTCGTGGTGGTTTCGGACGGTTTCCGAGCTTTTCCGAGCGACTGCCAACTGTTTCTCTCTCTAGAATTCGTTTCTCTCTCTAAAAACTGTAGATGCTGGTTTCGGGGCCATGCGAGGGAGATGAGGATAAACCAATAAATTGACCTACAATTAATACTCCTGGCCCCACATATCAGACTGAAGAGTGACGTGGCAGTGCTAGAAGTGAAGGGGAAAAAAAGTGGTGCTGATTTAATATTAAATATTCCACAGGTGCTAAAAGTGAAATTTTTCCTTATTTAAATGAAGATATATTTTAAAAAAAGTTATTACACAATACAAGTAAGAAAGGAAAAAAAAATGTATTTGGTGGTAAATGTAATAAGAAGTTATAAAAGGGAAAAATAATGAGGCAAAAGTAGTGGGGGGAGGAGAGGATGTTTGGTGATGGCAGGGAAGATGTCGGACGCCGATTGAAAGAAACTCATATAAAAAATCTGTCTCCTTATCATATATAGAGAAATGAGTTGTTGTAATTAGGCTTAAAATCTTAAAATGATGGAGTCACCTCAGGATCCTTATATTTAAAAAAAAAAAAAAAAAAAAAAAGTTTTGGGAAAAGGGGCGATGAGGGTGAGGGGTCAGATCAAAAAAGAGAGGAAAAAAAAAAAGGACGCTAGGGGCCAAATCAAAGAAAAAGCAAAAAAAAAAAAAAAAATGCTTAAGCCTAGGGTCAAATCAAATAAAAATAAAAATAAAAAAAAAAGGAAAAAGGAAAAAGGGAAAAGGGCAAAAAATAAAAAGCATTAAGCTGAGAGTCGAAGCAAAGAAGGGGAAAAAAAAAAAAAAAACAAAAAAAAAAAACATTAAGCTGAGAGGCGAAGCAAAGGAAAAAAAAAAAAAAAAAGGAACGGAAGACATATCACGTGTAAGAAAGAAAGTAATGCACTTTTAGGCTTTTATATATACTAGTCTGGACACGTGCAATGCACGTGTTGATCGTGATGAAAATTTTCATAACGTTTAATATGAAGAAATATTTTCTAGAGATTATAAAAAAAATACATATTAATAACAAAGTTACAGAGTTAAACTTCATGATACAATTATAAAATATATAATAATAACAAAATCAAACATTCTAATAAATAAGATAATAACACACAACTCATTTGTTTTTTGGTTTTTTTTTTTTTTCAAAACATATAGAGTTGCATTTTGTTATCTCAAAAAAAGGTTTTAATCCCATTGTTGGCTATACAAAAAATAAAACATTGCAATAATATAAAAATAATTGAAAAAAGAAAACTAAAAACGTTTTAAAATATGACAATGAAGTAAAAAGGTAAATAAAAAAGAGTCAATATGAATATTTTACACACATTTTAATTTATATATAAAGTCACATACACACATGCATCTGCAAACAAAGTTTAAAAGAAAGCAAAACAGTTTATTTTTATAAATATTTTTAGTTGTAGAATAATAGACTAACGGCAGCAACATTTATACCTACTTGTTCAAGTTTTGCAATAAAAATAAGTATAGGTGAAATGCTAATACATTCCTAAACCATGATTCTTCATATGGCAAGTTGTAGTAGGGCGTTATCCTAAGCAATATTGGATATATGCTTATTTCCTACATAATGAGCTCCTACAACTACACGTATAACGGATGATCATTCCAAAAGTAGACAAGTAGGAAATTTCTAAACATGAAAACCTTGATCCAAACACAAATTTAACATGAATATGCCCCGAAATAATGACAAAATGACATAAAAGCAAAATAAAATTCCAAAATGAAGAATTTTATTAACATTTGTTTTGAAACCTGAAGGTATCATTAGCTCACAATAAAAAAAGAATTCTTTTTTCTGTTGTTTAAACGAAACTTTCTAAAGTGAAAAAAAAAAAAAAAAAAAAAGGCACCTAAACGTTGCTGTGAGGAAGGGAGGAAAAAAAAAAAAACAGGGCACCTAAACGTTGCTATGAGGAAGGAAGGGGGGGGGGGGGGGGGGTGGGGGAAACACCTAAACGGTGCATTTTTACTATCAAAATAAACAGTGGATTTTTATCTACTCTTTTATATATGTAGGAAAAAATAATAAATTAAAAAATAATAAATGTGTAGTTACAATAGGGCAAAACTGTAATTTGAATTAAATAGTCTTCTTTTAAGTTCAAGTTTCAGAACTCTTACAAGAGCACAATACGTAGGAGGCAAAAAGCAAATGTTAGTCTATAGTAACTGTGAGGAAGGACAAAAAATTAAAAATAAAAACAAAAAAAAAGCACCTAAACGATGCGTTGCTGGGAGGAAAGACAGCACACACAAAAAAAAAAAAAAAAAAAAAAAAAAAGGACCTAAGCAATGCGTTGCTATGAGGAAGGAAGGAATGGGGAAAAAAAAACACCTAAACGTTGCTGTGAGGAAGGAAGGAAGGGAAAAAAAAACACCTAAATGGTGTGTTTTTGACTATCAAAATAACAGTAACATCTCTCATTCACTCTTTATATATTTATTAGGATGAGTCGGTGAAGCTTGTTTTTTTTTTTTTTTTTTTTTAAATGGGATTCTATGGGACCACTTTTTTGACCCCTCAATGGGGAAAATTTAAACTGCTGATGTGATTTTAAAAGGTATAGATATCATGTGTACATGCAATTTATTGTGTGCCATATATATCATATTAGACTCCACTTGCTCGATATGTTGACGACTTCACCAGTACATCTTAATCCAACCTATAACGTAATCACTTTAAGTTGATTTTGAACTATATTTGATACCAATTATTATGAACTTATTAGGTAGAACTCACTCTTACAAAACTGGACTTCCAAAGACTTATAAATCCACTGCTAATAATATTTTCATGTGGGCTTTGGTATCGAAGATCCCAACTCTTTCAGCCAGTGAAATGTAATTGTCACTTTGAGATACCATTAAAGTAATGTGTTCTAATTTTATTAAAACAATCTGATAAAGATGGTATTACAAACTATATAGATCAAGCATATAAGAGGAGAGAGAGAGAGAGATATATATATATATATATATAGTTTGAATTCTGCTAACAAACAAAAAAACCAAAACAAAATGAAGTACAGAAGGGAACAATCGGTCGGCCATCAACCAACATCCCCGCCACAAACCCAGCAAGATGGCGAGCCAACCCTGCCAGAACGGCGACCCTCCGCTGCCGTCGCCGACAACCCAGCCCCCTCCGCCGCGCGAAGAAGCGAGAGCCGTTCACCGTGGGCCGCACAAATTCGACGAGGTGGGGTCGCCGATTGTCCAGATCCGGCCAAAATCGGTCGCCCACAGGGGACAGTTTCCAACCCCCGGCTCCGTCGCGATCCCCTCGTAACCTCCGTCGCGATCCCCTCGCCGCCTCCGTCGTGGATCTGACGTCGCAATGGGAAATTTCCAGAGCTGGCGCAGATCGGTCGCCCATGGGGGAGCGCCCCTCGGCCTCCTCTACGCCGTCGCTAGCTTGTCGAAAAATCACCTCCCTCCGTGCCCATCGTCGACGTTGCTGTGAGGGAGGAAGAACTCCTGAATTTGGCACAGATCGGTCGCCCATGGTGGAGCGCCCCTCGGCCTCCTCTACGCCGTCGCTGCTGTCGAAAAAATCTGCTCCCTCCGTGCCCATCATCGACGTTGCTGTGAGGGAGGAAGAGGAGCCCATCATCGACACTGAAAAGAAAAAAGAAAAAAAAAAAAAAAAAAAAAAAAAGAGGAGCACCTAAACGTTGCGTTTTTGACTACGAAAAATGAATAGTAAAAATTTTTTCTACTCTTTTAATATAGTTTAGATAGATTAAGATTAAGATAAGATAATGAATAGCGTATTCGGTGAGAAACAATTTCGAGACAACTAAAGCAACGTGGTTGCATTGATTATTGAGTTATTAATAAACAAGTGAAGAATAAGTTATCAAAATGGGTGTTTGGGGGTCAATAAAATAAATAAATAATAATAAAAAGGTAGCTGGGGGTAAAATTAAAAAATAAAAATAAAAAGCTTAAGGTGGAGGACCAAATCAAGAAAAAGAAAAAAGAAAAGAAAAAAGAAAAAAGAAAAGAGGCATTAAGCCGAGAGGCAAACCAAAGAGGAAATATGGATTAAAACAAAAAAGAGTGAAGACGATTGCCACGGTGTAAGAAGGAAAGGGAAATACACTTTAAGGCTTTTATATATATAAGATAAGATGATGAATAGCGTATCGGTGAGAAATTGGAGAACATTTCTGATCATTATCATGATGGTTATGTCTGTTTATTCGTAAGTCAATACACTACACTGGTTGAAGAATGGCTTAATAAGCTCGTTCTGGGTATCAATTTTGAGGCCTGATGTTGGTTTGTAACAATTGTATTTATTTCGATAAGTTATCCAGTTGTTTAAAACTTGATGCCTAATTTGATATTATGTTTAATGAAAAATAACTATTTCGCACTTTTAGGAAAATTTAAAGACCTTTTAATGAAAAAAAAAAAATTTAGAGACCAATCATAATTTGTGTAAAATATTAATAAATAAAAAAGACCAGCCAAGGTAATTTGTTTTGGTATATATCATAGATGGAAAGCACGTGTCTGCATGAGTCTACTTAAGGAAAATCAACTTTTGTATTTTGTCGTTTCTCGAGCCCATTCACTTAACCTAATAAAGAGCTGGTGATCTCGTCGTTTCTTTCATTCAATCAAGGACAAGAAGACGTGATTTTTTGGCAACCAGCTAATATGATTTAAAAAAAAAAAAAAAAAGGAGTAACAAAATCCGCAATAACTTTAAGGTCCCTTTAGGGAGATTTTTGAAGATGAGAGTTTTGGAGATTGATTTAAAATGTGTATTTGATCAAAGGATGAAAAAATGAACTGAAAATCAAACGCCTTCTTAGTTGTTGATTTAGGGTCACAATTAATAACCCAAATAGTCAACTTTTTTTCATTTATTGACCAACATCACACAAATTTCCCTCTTGACTAACATAACATAAATTTCAGTTTTATTTTTGTGTCATATTTGTCTAGTATCAATTTTTTTTTATCATATTTATGCAATGAGTATCAAATTTAAGTTATTCAAGTGTTTTTTTCTTTTAAAATTTTCAAATTTTTCGCCTTTTGCAACAAATGAAATTTGGGTCACAACTAATTTAAAAATAAATAAATAAATTTGCGTTGCAACTGGTATAGCAGTATATTTTGTCTACATATGTATTCATTCAACAAGAGAAATGGATGGCATAGTGGGGGGAGTACATCACTTCCAAAAAGGAAAGTCGTAAAATGCTAGGAGTAATGTAACAAGGCAAGAAGGACGAAGCGGATAATAAGCAATGTCAGGAAGTGATTGCATAAAGCATGAGGGAGTGCCAAGAAATATACACCACAAGTGGTGGCTGGCTCATAAATAAAAAATAAAATAAAATAAAATAAAAAACTCTATAAATAGGCACATTTAGAGGAGGGGCGGAAGAAAGTTAAGAAAACAAAATACAAAGGGTAAATAGTTAAGTGAGGGACAAAATGGTAAGAAACAAGGAAGCGGAGGAGAAAGACCTAATGAGAGCCACTATATAGGAGGCGGTAGGCGCTTATTTTTAATACTGCTTTTATGAAAAATTGATGTTAAATCTAAGAGAAAAAAACTTGGGGGATCAAAGATAGGTAGGGCGAGAGATAGGAATCACGAAACCATAATATTTTAAGAGAGGATAATCCATCTCAAGTTGTCTGCACAATTTCTAACTCGTCTTAGTTGTACTTTTCCTAGCTAATGCCCTCCCTTTGTCATATTGTTTTTGTTATCATTTATTCTATTACGGAAAGCGCTTGACTACAGGTATATCTCCAACTCCTTGTATAATTATTCGTCTCATGACAGTTCTAATGCATTTTTATCATTTTATCGTCTCATAATAATACGTGATTATAGCATGTACCCATGATAATACTAACTACGTACTATGATAATGTAGATTCCTATTTAGCAAATGGCGGCAAAAACAGGAGATTCTGCGCCTGAAAACATTGCTCGACGATCTTTGAACTCAAAACCATCATTTTGGCATTTTGACTATGTTCAGTCAATCAAAAGTGAATATCATGACAAGGTATATATACATACGAGTAACTAAGTTCAAGGTTACTTTAAGTATATTGATCACCTGTCTTGTTTTGATCTCTGATATTCCATCCCCTAATAGAGTTTTGATTACTCAACTCCAAAAATTTAAAATCTACATTCCATTTTTCTCTCTTTCATTAAAAAAAAAAACACAAACTTTAAGAGTTCACAACTTTCTTATTTCAAATTGAAATAGATGATTCTTGTGTTAAAAAGCTCATAATGATGAGATTAGTGAAACAAGATCCAATTTACATTTTTTTTTCCAAACACATTTCAAAATTTTGTATTATTTTCTCTATCACAGTTCATTTCCCATAATAATACTAACTACGTACTATGATCCACACCCCCCCCCCCCCACCAACGCGGGCGAACGAGCCCTTACGGCATGTTTGGCATGTCTTTCAGACACAACTTTGGCTTCTTGTGTCAAAAAGTTACTCATGAAAATATTTAAATGATATGTCAAAATAACTTTGACTTTGTTGAAGAGTTATTCTTTAAAATTACAAAGTGTGACTTCTTAAAAAAGATTTTCTGAATACTTTGAAATTTGTAATTTCTTATGAATTATTTATACAAAATAGTCATTTTCACTCACCCCTTTTTAAATATAATCACTTTTTAATTTATTTAAAGAATTGAATAAAAATTTAATTTCCATTCATTATTTTTCCAACTTTACCCTTAGTGTTTTATTTTTGAATGAAAATCTCCTTGAATTCAGGACCAACGATTTTAGATATTATCAATTTAGTTTAAATATCAGTTCCATATTTTTATGCTATTTTTATAGGATGAAGTTTTTTCCCTTAAATTATGTGATACCACACATTTAGTTTTTTTTTTTTTTTTTTGGACATTCGTTTTCTTTTCATTTTTTTTTTCAGTTTTATATTTTATAAAAGGAAACTAATTTCTTCTTCTTCTTCTTTTTTTTTTTTTTTTTTTCTTTTTTGGTTTCCTTCATTAGTTTGTTACCCATTTGTTTTCGTTTTGGATTTGTTTTTATATTATTATGTTTAAAGTCGTGGTCAATACGATAATGATTCTGTCTTCGACGACTATGTTTCGTCCACAATTTTTATGCTACAAGAACCTTGTCATTAGATTGCAGACTCTAAATAAATAACAATATGATCATGGTCTATATGATAATGATTGTAATACTTTATAGAAGAACTTCAAATAGCATATTTCAAGTTACATCGCTTTTCAAATCACTTCCTTATTGACCATGTCATTGAGTAAAACAAATTCACAAAATATAGTTTCATATAAGATATTAACTTCATCAATATGATATTGACAGTAAAAAAAAATCAATAACAAACAATAAAACATACTCATAAAATTTTTAAAATTGTAATCCATAAACGAATTTGATTCGAATACATGAATACGAAGGGGTAATGTTTTTAAGGATTTTTAAATTTCTATTATGGTTAATTTTTTTTAAGAATAAATCTACCCTTTTTCTTTCTTAAATTAGATTTAAGGGTATTTTTTGTCAGCACGATATGATTTTTTTTTTTAATCTTTTGTTCAATTTTGCAAACAAACTTGATTTTAGACCTTTTTTTTTTTTTTCAATGTGGTGCTAATTTGGCTATATATATAAATAGTCTTAGTTTTTACCCGGCCGTTATTTTAAGCTCTTTGTCAATAGCTCTATAAAAATTTCTAAAATAAAACATAAAATACAGATCCTGCACAAAATCTTACTTTTATGCTCTGTTTTGATCACATGTCCATTTTTTGAAAAGGAAAATTTTTTGCTTTTAAATGAGAAAGTCTTTTCATTTTGAGATAATATCATGATTTTGGATGTATAAAAAATTTCTTTTTTAAAAATAAAAAGTTGTTTGAAATGAGTGAAAATGATGTTGGAAATAGTACATTGTAAGAATATTTCAAAAGATTCATTTTCTTTTCTAAAAGGGTACTATACAAAATAAGTTTCTAAAATAAGATAGTTTTTCTTTTTCAAAATGAGATAATGATGAAAAAAATTAGAAAAAACACTCTTTTAAAATTTCTAATTTTCAAAATTAGACCTCTCATCCAAAGAGAGGGTTATTTTTAATTTAAGTAGTCCTTTTTTTTTTCTTTAATTATTTTAGTCCTCTCTTGACATTCTCACATGGCATTGTCGTACTAAAAGTAAAAGAGCCGGTGATTTAAATGAGATGAGCCGATATCATCTAAGGCTAGTCGTGAAAATACCCTATTTAACAAACAAACGAAAAAAAAAAAAAATTTGCACTTGCCAAAAAAAAAAGTAAAATGAAATATTTTCCTAAATAATAAGTTTTTGCTTTTTTTTTTTTTTTTTTGTGTCTTTTTCATTTGGCAGGGTATTCTGATAAAACGTATTCAGGAGAATATATACATGAATAATAAATTACGTCCATTAAATATTATATTTTTCTACAATTATATAAGGGATAAAATGTAAGTCTTTGAAATTAATGGGCAAAGTGGAATACAAGTGAAAATTCAAAGTAAAAAACATGTGGTACGAGCTATCATCTTAATTCTATTACAAATTTTAATTTTTTATTTTAAAAAGGGAATCATTTATGTCATCAGTCCCATTCTCATTTGTCACTTTTAGAAATCTCGGGACATCCATAAGTGAAATGGAAATGGAAATGACCTAACTAATTAATTACAAGAAAGATATAAAAATAGCATATTTATGAAAAACCAAAATAAATTAATAGCATATTTACGAAACTGTTAAAATATATATCTTATTATTTGTAAGTCAATTATTTTATCTAGATAAATAAATAATTTATTTACTCCTAATAATAAACTTACTTACTCGTAAACAAGTTTTGTAACATATATGTTAGTTACTATGTATGAATGCGTGTGTATTTTTGTAAACTAATATCACTACTACAAAAGTTGGCTTACACGACGGTTTTTTGAAACCGTCGTCTTAAACAAGATTACACGACGTTTTGACAAAACAGTCGTGTAATCCGCCGATTACACGACGTTTTTGTTGGAACCGTCGTGTAATCCGGCAGCATTTGAAAAAAAAAAGAAAAAAAAGGAAGGATTACACGACGTTCTAAAAACTGTGTGTAATCATCGAATTACACGACAGTTTTATATAACCGTCGTGTAATAATCCTCCGAAAAATTTCAAATTTTCAATAAATAAAAAAAAAAAAAAAAAAAAGAGATTACACGACGGTTCTTCTTCGAAGAACCGTCGTGTAATCCTCTTTTTTAAAAAAAAATATTTTTTTTTTGAAAAATTTGAAATTTTGAAAATTTTCGGAGGATTATTACACAACGGTTTTGAGAAAAACCGTCGTGTAATCCTCCGAAAATTTTCAAAAAATTTTTTTTTTTAAAAAGAGGATTATACGACGGTTCTTCGTGTAATCCTCTTTTTTAAAAATTTTTTTTTTTTTTTTTGAAAATTTTCGGAGGATTATTACACGATGGTTTTGAGCAAAACCGTCGTGTAATCCTCCGAAAATTTTCAAAATTTTCAGATTTCATGCTTTAGAATTCGCACGAAAACCCATTACTTAAATACACTTTCCTCTTCATTTATCATCATTTTCATCTTCAACCCTAGACAACTTAAACTTTCTCCTCCCCACCTCCTTCGCTCGTCCCCCCCCAACTTAAATCCGGTCACGCCGCCGCCACTTCAAACTTTTCCAAACCGCTGCCATAGCCCCGGTTTTTTTTTTACGTCACCACCGTCGTCACCACCTCTCTCTCCCGGTTTCCCATCAAGAGCATGACTATTTTTTCTTTAAAGAAAAGCAAGGTAACTTTCATATTCGCAATTTCTTGTTTTTCTAACAAAACTACGAACACACAATGCTTTAATAATTTGCGTGGAGTGTAATTTGTAGTGTTGTTTGAATGTTTTTTTTAAATTGTTGCTCTTTGGAGATGAATTTTGTGCACGGTTTTTGGCACTCTACACACATTTTTTAACATAGTTTTTATATCCGCTCACCACATGCTCGATGAAATGCCAAATGGATTTTGTTTTGGATAATCATATGGAATTTGATTCTAGTGTAATTGGGCTTAAATTTAAAAAAATAGCTTTTTTTTGTGATGGCACACATTACACGACGGTTTTGCTTCAAAACCGTCGTGTAATGTGTGCCAATGCCCAAAAAAAGCTTTTTTTTTTTAAATTCAAGCCTAATTACACGACGGTTTTGAGCAAAACCGTCGTGTAAAGTTCTCAATTTGCGGCGTTTGCTATTATATTTCTTGATTCGACGACGGTGTGAACCGTTGTGTAATATTGAGATACCACGACAGTTTTGGAACCGTCGTGGTATCTTCCACGACAGTTTTGGAACCGTCGTGGTATCTTCCACGACGTTGGATTACACGACGGTTGTCTAACCGTCGTGTAACTTTACACGACGGTAAATAACCGTCGTGTAATCCACAATTTTAGTAGTGTATATTGATGAATTTGTGTGGATTCTAATGTGTAAGCTTTAAGTGTTTTTTACTATGAAAGTTTTATGATTATAAATATTATGGGTATGGATATGTGAATATTGATATGTAGGTATCAACATGTTGATGAATATGTACGTGGATGTTGAAGTTGATACTTCATATAGTTTTGATGTTTTATGTAGTCTACGTCGTACTTTTTTTTACTAGTTGGATACGTCGTGTCATATATATATACATATATATATATATATATTAATTAGTATAGTACATTTTATAGTTAATATATTTTGTATGACTATTTAAAATATCAAGGTTTATGATATGATGATCATAAACAAACTAAAAGTTGTCATATTTTTTGAATGAATAAATCTATTATGTTCACAAAATTAGTATTAACATAACAAAATCATAAATGGAGCAGGAGTTATGTCAATTTAAGGTTTGCATAAGTAGAAGTTATATTTCAATATTAAGTTTATTTTCTTCATCTAATGGTTTATTCCATCATCAAATTCCAAAAACACTATTTCAAAAAAAAAAAAAAGGGAAATAAAAACAATATCTTGTAAAAATATTTTTTTTAAAGGGAAATTCAAACAACACTATTTTTTTCCTTAAAAAAAAAAAAGAAATAAGGATTAATTTACTTGATTCTATAAACTATTTTAAAGAAGGTATTAAATATTAACCGGTTGGGGAGGGGGGGGGGGGGGGTGCGGAAAAAATAAGTTAAGAATAAACTGTGAAAAAAAAAAAGAATAATTCAAAAGAAAATTACCAAGCGGTAAAATATAATCATCATAAAAATGAAAAATGCATCAATGTACTGGTAGAAGAGTACTAATAAGGTGCTTTTTATTTATTTATTTTGGGAATAGTTACAATGCTAAGAAAAAACGACAACTTGATGATAATAATAAGGTGACTTTTTAGAAAGAGTTGCAACGCCTAAAAGAAAACGACAACTTCTAGGAGTCGTTTTGGACGACCTTACATGAAAATTAAAGGTTACAACCTGCTTTTTTAATATTGTTAGGATTACAGACACTAGTTTGTTAATTTTTGTTATTAACTTTTGTGGAGTATATTGATAATGTGATGTGAATTAATCGTATTAGTTTTAAAAAAATTTACAATAATAATTGAAAGTAAACAATAAAATACCAAGTATATTAGTTTATTTATAGAATTAAAAACGATTAATTAACGATGATAATTTCAAACATGTCGTCACCAAAAATGTTGAATGATGTCCTTGCCAACCAGTTTGGCAACGTTACAGAACTTTCAACAACGAAAAGTTGCCATCGATGTAAAGATTTAGCGACCAAAATTGCAGCGACATCTAATGATGATATTGTCATTGCTGAAAAGTTTTAGCAACGACAACGTTCTTTTCTTTAGTGATGACTTTTATTGTGGTTCAATTGACCGTTGTCAGGGGCAGAGTCAAAACTATATTAGCAGGGGCGTAAACCAAAAAAAAATTTTCAAGATAAAATAAATTTTAAAGGGGGCTATGTTAGAATTTAAAATTTTTTAGGGTTTGTGTGAGAATTTTAATTTTAGTGGGATAAAAGTAAAAGTACAAAATTTTTTTATTTTATAAATTTAAGTTTTGTGGGAATTATGTGAGAATTTTTTTTTTTTTTTTTAGTAAGGACAAAATAAGACTACATGAGATTTTTTTTTTTTAAATTTCAGTGGGGACAAATTGTAAAAATAATAAAACTGGCACCCTTGTATCCACCTTTGACTGTTTTTTTTGATAATCCTACTTGAAAAATGACCCAATAACTCTTTATTGACTTGTGTTGTATTGGTCCATTTCAAGTTATAAGCAACAAATTGACAATTGCAGAGAGAAGAATGCCAACAAAGTCAAGGAGCTGAAGGAGAAGGTGAGGATGATGATGCTTAATTCTACGAGTCATTCAGCCCAGCTTCAACAAATCGATATGCTGCGAAGGTTAGGATTATCTTATCACTTTGAGGACGAAATAAAACATATATTGAAGAGCGTAAGCTGTTGTCTTGATTTCGATGGGAGCGATGTATGGAAGGACAATTTATATGCTACAGCTCTTAAATTTAAACTCCTACGGCAACATCGATTTACATACCACAAGGTACGTCCTAATTGATTTTACTTAAAGAAAACTCGGAAAATACAAGAAAGTAAATCACTGCTATCAGACACGAGATAGATATTCCAAAGAGTAAGGATCTTTTCGAATCATTTGGCACCCTGCAGATCCACTCTTTTTTCTATTCAAAGATCAGCCCTTTGTCTTTGTGTTTTCACATCAACAATTTTTTGCAGATAAAAAGATGTCAAAAGGGCTTCTACTTTCCAAACAGATCTTCCTACATCTATATATTGTTGGTTTACCAAGAATATGCAAGAAAAATATTTTGAATTCTTGATTTATTATCACAAGAGATGACTTAGAATCAATCGTTCATTATCTAATGGATTTTTCAGTTCTAATACTCAGTTTGTGAAATTTTGAATATTGTAGAGGTTTTCAATGCTTTCAAGGACGAGGCAGGACGTTTCAAAGCATGCATATGTGACGATGCCATGGGAATGTTTGTCTTTATACGAAGCTTCCTTCCATTTGGTGCATGGTGAAACTATTTTGGAGGAAGCAAGGGAGTTTAGTACCAAAAATCTCCGAGAATTTATCAGTCAAACAAAGATGAAAATCATCTTTCGAAACTCATTGTCCATGCCTTGGAGGTTCCACTGCATTGGAGAGCACCTAGGCTGGAAGCAAGGTGGTTTATTGATTTATGCAAGAGGAGTCATGATGTGGATTCTACTTTGCTTGACCTTGCTAAATTGGACTTCAACTTGGTGCAATCAATTCACCAAGAAGAACTTAAAGAATTGTCCAGGTAATTTATTTTGTGAAAATTGATTTTGTGATCTAGAAACGCAGAGAAAAATTACTACGGATCAATTTAAGATAGACTTTAATTCGTTGAAGGTGCTAATTTAGTTGAGATGTTTCTGTTTTCTAAGGATGATTATAACCTGATTCTTTTAATAATAATAATAATAATATAATAGCAATAATAACAATAAAAGAAGTTACTTGATCACTGTAATTGTGCATAGAATCTTTTGAATAAATGTAAAGTTAACTTAACAAAGTATCTGCCTGGTTTGTATATGGTAAGCTAAGTCATAACTTGGTAAAACTTGAGTGAAGAGTAAGTCAGCATCCTATGTATATATCAGAGGCATGTAAAATAAAAATAAAATAAAAAGCACACAATAGTAATCATACACAGGTTAAGTAATAATTCATGATTAGCACCATCTAGTAAAAAGGATAGTTTTTTTTTTTTTTTTTTTTTTTTGCACTGACACAATGTTCTTCCCTGGGTAATCTCATATAAAGATGGTGGAAGCAATTAGGTCTTGGACAAAAGATGAGCTTTTCCAGAGATAGGTTGCCGGAGAATTACTTATGGGCAACGGGAATGGTACACGAGCCCCAACTTGAGTATTGTAGGAGAATGTCTACAAAGATTTTTGCAATATTGACAATAATTGATGATGTGTTTGATGTGTACGGTAAATTACACGACCTTGAGCTCTTTACAGATGCTTTTGAAAGGTTAGTACACTTGCTCAAGATATTATTATATAAGTGCATCTGCTTATATGTTATATATATATATATGAAAAATATTAAAGACGTCAATTCTAATATCAAATTTTACGTACTAATTTATATGATATCTGAGTTGTCATTCTTTTATTGATGGATGATTAAATAATTGTGATATCAATTGATTGTATCTACTAATTAAAATATATAAACTCATTGTCACGTGGGTAGATACGTACTCAAAAGTGAGAATTAAAATTGGTGCCCTTAATATTACTTGTATACCAAATTAGTTATTAATTAACCGTTTAATACAAAATTTTGAAGCTAATTGTTTTATTGTTTCTGTACATTGTAGTTGGAATATGAATGCTATGGATCGGCTACCAGATTATATGAAGATATGTTTTCTTGCTGTATACAACTTCACAAATGAAGTAGCGTACCATATTCTAAAAGAACAAGGGTTTCACATTCTTAAGTACCTTAGAAAAGCTGTAAGTCGAAATTCTAATAATATCATTTGATTGTCATTTTTTAAACCTTTTTCTCGTTTAACAATATATTTATTTAGATTATTTTCATCCATACTCCATAACATGTATAGTCACTCTCATTTTGTCCTCCAGAATATTAAAAACTCTCACTTTGCCCCATGAATTATGATTTTATAATTAACCTCATTTTATCCTTTCTAATCAAAGTTTCAATTAAAAAATGATAGAAAAATAGGAGAAATAGTGTTACTAAACTCAAACTATTAGGGTCTCAGTTAAAAACAAACGGAAAATACCACATGACTGCATTTAACTAATTTTTTTCTGTCGGTTAAAAATTTTGATAAAAGGGATAAAATAAAGGGTTAATTTCACTTTTAGCACCTGTAGAAATTTTATTATTAAAAATAGCATTACTTTTTTTTCCCTTCATTACTAGCACTTAATGTGGGTCCCAGTAGCATTTAATGCATATCAAATTACGGGTTTACCCTCATCTCCTTCAGCTCAAATATCCCTCTCCCTCGCATGGCCCAAAAATTTTTTTCAAACCAACATCTACAGTATTGTAGAGAGAAAAACTGAAATCCAGAGAGAGAAAGAGTTACCACCCACCATAATCTTATTTTTTTTCACTTTTTCGCATAGCCCCCCACCCATTTTGAAACCCAAATCTTCATATAATGAGAGAAACTTCCATTTAGAGAGAGAAACTGCCATCGAAAGTTTTTTTTTTTTTTTAAATCTAACATTTTTAGCCATTTTTGAGTAAAGGTCATTCCTGTTATGACCATCCGGTCATTTTCGTAATGACCGTGCCTTTATTAGTTTCAATACTAGTGTCGGTCATTTTCATAATTACCGGGTGGTCTGACCGTGCCGGGTGGTCATTTTCGTAATGACCGTGTCTTTGTTAGCTTCAATACTAGTGTCGGTCATTTTCATAATTACCGGGTGGTCATTTTCGTAATAACCGTGCCTTTATTAGTTTCAATACTAGTGTCATTATGAAAATGACCACCCGGTAATTATGAAAATGACCGACACTAATATTTAAGCTAACAAAGGCACGGTCATTATGAAAATGACCACCCGGTAATTATGAAAATGACCGACACTAGTATTGAAGCTAACAAATGCACGGTCATTACGAAAATGACCACCCGGTAATTATGAAAATGACCGACATTAGTATTGAAACTAATAAAGGTACGGTCATTACGAACATGACCACCTGGTAATTATGAAATGACCGACACTAGTATTGAAGCTAACAAAGGCACGGTCATTACGAAAATGACCACCCAGTAATTATGAAAATGACCGACATTAATATTGAAACTAATAAAGGCACGGTCATTACGAAAATGACCACCCGGTAATTATGAAAATGACCGACACTAGTATTGAAACTAATAAAGGCACGGTCATTACGAAAATGACCGGATGGTCATAACAGGAATGACCTTTACTCAAAAATGGCTAAAAATGTTAGATTTAAAAATAAAAAAAAACTTTCGATGGAAGTTTCTCTCTCTAAATGGAAGTTTCTCTCTATATATGAACGGATGGTCATAACATAGGTCATAATTATTATGACTGGATGGTCATAACAGGAATGACCTTTACTCAAAAATGGCTAAAATATTAGATTTAAAAAAAAAAAACTTTCGATGGAAGTTTCTCTTTCTAAATGGAAGTTTCTCTCTATTATATGAACGATGGTCATAACATAGGTCATAATTATTATGACTGGATGGTCATAACAGGAATGACCTTTACTCAAAATGGCTAAAAATTTAGATTTAAAAAAAAAAAAAACTTTCGATGGAAGTTTCTCTCTCTAAATGGAAGTTTCTCTCTATTATATGAAGATTTGGGTTTCAAAATGGGTGGGGGGCTATGCGAAAAAGTGAAAAAAAAATAGATTATGGTGGGTGGTAACTCTTTCTCTCTGGATTTCAGTTTTCTCTCTCTACAATACTGTAGATGTTGGTTTGAAAAAAATTTTTGGGCCATGCGAGGGAGAGGGATATTTGAGCTGAAGGAGATGAGGGTAAACCCGTAATTTGATATGCATTAAATGCTACTGGGACCCACATTAAGTGCTAGTAATGAAGGGAAAAAAAAGTAATACTATTTTTAATAAAAATTTCTACAGGTGCTAAAGTGAAATTAACCCTAAAATAAATTCAAAGTTCAAAATGAGAGTTTTTAAAATTCAAGGGGCAGAATAAAAGTGACCTTAAAACTTAGTATCATAGATGAGAATGATTTTTTTTTTTTTTTTATGATATTAATTCAATTTTAACTTTTCAGTGGGCTGACCTTTCTAAAGGTTTTTTACGTGAGGCAAAATGGTATTATGATGAATACACCAAGCTTCCAAGAGTACATTGAGAATGCATGGATTTCAATAACAGTTCCTTCATGTCTAGTGCTTGCTTATTTTTTTGTCACAAATCCAATAACGAATGAGGCCTTGGAATTACTAGAAGAATCTTCCATAATCCGTCAATCATCCTTGATTTGTCGACTTGTAAATGACCTATCAACATCACAGGTATGCAAACATACACATAATCAGTATCAGTCAGTTTACTATTTTATTAAAAGCATACATTAAAACATACAATTTTAAAAGAATTTATATAAGGATAATCAATTTTTAATTGAGACAAATGAGAAAAATATAAAGATTTTCAAAGGTAAATTAAGAGAAATAAAAATTCACTAAGGACAAAAACCTCACTCGTCCTAAGTGACTCTACTCTTGTATATATAGCTTTTTTGAATAATAAAGAATACTACTATGACTTCGGACAAAGTACATGTTGGATGTGTTCCCAATATCAAATTCAATCCTTTTCTCTCTCTAGAAAATGTATAGAGAAGGAGTCGACATATGATAAAATATAGATGATATTAAAATCATTTTTTATTTCCTTTAGCGTCTTAATGTCCAAGTGAAACCTTGAAGTTGTTTGTTTAGCTTTGCTTTCTTATATTAGAGCGTACATGACGATTTTGTTTGTCATTTTCGCCGAATTTCAGTTTGAATTGAAAAGAGGCGATGCTACTCCTACATCAATCCAATGCTATATGCAAGAAACTGGTGCTACTGAAGACGAAGCACGCCAACATATAAAGTCTTTCATCGATCAAACATGAAAGCAACTGAATAAAGATCACACTGAAAATTCTCCCTTCTCGCATACATTTGTTGATATTGTCGTCAATCTGGCCAGGATAACAATCACTACTAGAAAAGAGAGATTACACGACGGGTTTTTAACCGTCGTGTAAAGTTTTCACGACGGTTCCTTAACCGTCGTGTAATCCAGCGTCGTGGAAGATAACACGACGGTTTTAATACCGTCGTCGTATCTAAGTTTTACACGACGGTTTTCCAACAGTCGTGTAATCCCGGTAAACAGTTACGTGGCGGAGCAAAAAACGAACATTACACGACGGTTCCAGTAGAAACCGTCGTGTAATCACGGTAGATTACACGACGGTTCCTCCCGGAACCGTCGTGTAATCTCCTATGTGCCCAGTGAGATTACACGACGGTTCCGGGAGGAACCGTCGTGTAATCACACTACACCAAAAGTAGATTACACGACGGTTCCGGACGCCCCACAAGGCGCCTCGGCGCCCCCCACGAATTAGGACAAAAAAAAACCATAAGTGCAAAAAAAACGCTGTCATAGGGCAAAATAACACTCAAAAAATTCATGTGTATGCTTTTATACATATATAATAGTGATTGCTTCTATATTATTCCTCCAAAAACTTAAGTTGACATTTCATCGAGCATATTGTGGGC
Organism: Ficus erecta; assembly: GCA_008635985.1. Taxonomy (NCBI): domain Eukaryota; kingdom Viridiplantae; phylum Streptophyta; class Magnoliopsida; order Rosales; family Moraceae; genus Ficus; species Ficus erecta. The sequence continues at coordinate 827,345 of BKCH01000056.1, read as the reverse complement.
GGGAAAAATTCATGTGTATGTAAAGTGTAAAAACCATTCACAAACCATTAATATACAAAGAGCATCATTATGAACTTAAACACCCATGCTAAAAAATGGATCTTTAGTGACAAACAACAAGACAAATCCCAAATTTATTTGAAGTTGTATATGAACTTACCTTGATTTTCTTTGAAGAAATAGACACTCCAACACCAATAATTGGCTACGGCGACGGCGATGGCGGCGGCAACAACGGAGTTGGCGGCGGCTTGGAGAAGAAGTGGGTACTTGAGAAATTTAGAGAGTGTGAAGAGAAATGAGAAGGTATGTGGAGAGAAAAGGAGAGGAAGTTGTATTTAAGTAATGGGTTTGTGCGCGGATTTCGAAAAACGAAAGTTAAAAATTTTTAAAATTTTTTGAAGATTACACGACGGTTTATTTTAAAACCGTCGTGTAATCCCCCAAATTTCGGGGATTACACGACGGGCCCGAGGGCCCGTCGTGTAATCCACCAAATTTCGGGGAGATTACACAACGGGCCTTGGGGCCCGTCGTGTAATCCCTCTTGGGGATTACACGACGGTCTTAAAAAACCGTAAAGTCGACTTTACACGACGGTTCTTTGAAACCGTAGTATAAAGTCGGACTTTACACGACGGTTCTTTAGAACCGTAGTGTAAAGTTGCTTCGCGAGGCACTTTACACGACGGTTCTTTTGGAACCGTAGTGTAAAGTTGCTCCGCGAGGCACTTTACACGACGGTTCTTTGGAACCGTAGTGTAAAGTCAGACTTTACACGACGGTTCTTTTGGAACCGTGTAAAGTCCTCGCGGAGCACTTTACACGCGAGGACTTTACACGACGGTTCTTAGGAACCGTCGTGTAAAGTCCGACATTACACGACGATTTCAAAGAACCGTCGTGTAATCTCCGTCGTGTAATGTACTTTTTGTAGTAATGAATGTGGATATATGAGAATAGAGATGGATTTGGTATCCAAAATCATGGCATAACAAAGGACATGGCCTCATTGTTGTTTCTTACCTCCATTCCCCTTGGATGTGAAGTTCAGGATATATAACAAATATTAGAATTCAATGAAATCAAACTTCATCTCTATATAAATAGAAAATAAATTGTAATGAATCATGCACTCTTTTCTCTTACATAGATTTTTTTTTTCCTCGGGTTTTTCTTTTCAGGGCTTTATAAAGACGCCCTTTTCCTCTGGAATTGGGTAGGTCTTATAGAATTTATAATTTGCTTATGCTTCAGTTGTCTCTTTTGTTTTTCGTTTAGGGTTGATTGTTTTTGGATTTTAATTATTTGCTTTTGTATTTTCCTATTGTATTAATATATTTTGTGGTACAGAATAGAAATGATTTCTATGTGCATGTGCAACCTAATTTCGATATGATGAATCTTGATGTTATTTGTTAAATCATCACATTCCAAATTACATACCCGTTAAAATTACACATATTTATAAACAAAACTAAGAAACACTAACTAAATGTCTGAAAATAACAACTAAAATATACATTAACTCCTATTATCAGAAATATATAATATATATAAATATTTATTAATTTTATATTTACATTAATTCCATGTCCAACAAAAGCCGGTGGAGGCTGTGGTGGCGGCTCAGCAATGGCAAAGAGGGTGCGGCAACGGCGAAGTGAAAATGGCACAGTAACTCAGCAATGATCTACGATATTACTATTATTATCATCATAATGATATTATAATGATGTTGTCATTATTATAATCATACCATTATTATCATTATAATAACATTACTCCCAATAGTATAACGATATATATTTGGATGTTTTAGTATTAGAATTAAATATTCAGTCCGGTTGTCGTGCTGATCTGACAAAAGCAATTTTTTTTTTTTAAGATTCATACCATTATTAATTAGTTGATTTTCATGTAATGTTAGAAAACATTATGTGTGTGTGTTTTTTTTTTTTTTGGAACTTTTATTACAAATTATAAACATCAACTAAAATTGTTACATATTACTTATGTCAGTCGATAAGTGTACAGAAATACATTTTTGTTCATATCATTTATTAAATATTTTAAGTTTAAATTAGATATTTTCATGATTTTAATTTAAACATTTTATTTGGAAATATTAGATTTAACTTGTTTTATTTAAAAATCTATTGTTTGATCCTCCCATTTATTTTTCGTTTACTTAACTTTACTTTTCCTTAACTTTTTTTTTTTTTTCTCTCTTTTATTTTTCTCTTTCTGCTTTTCCTCCGCAGGTTCACGCGTGAGTATTGGGCCAAATCTCTTCCTTTCCTCTAGCTGGGCCGCGTTTCTCCCTTCTTGTTCTTGTGACTTGGGCCTGTGTTTTTGGCCCGTACCTAAGCCGCAGCCCCAACAGCTCCTCCAGTTGGACTTCGTGATTTCAGCCCGCAACTGTAGCTTATCCACGTGCACCAGGCTATCTAAGGCTGATCTCTTCAGCAGCCGAAAGAGGTTTTCCCCGAGTTTAGAGTGTTTTTAGTGTTTTTCTTGTATTTTTCTCTTCTTGCATTTTTTCTCAGGTTTTCTTTTTAAAATTTTATTATGAGATGAATTACAAGTTAAGCTAGACACTTTGACGAGGCTAGTGATGAACTCATATGCCAAGTGATTCAAATTTGAGTTTGATTTTCATTTTTATTTTGTACAGATTATATATTTTAGTGAATTGAACATTTTCATCTCATTTTTTTATTCAAAATATTTAGTGTTAATATTTTATATAAATTCAGTGATGCTTTTATTTATGTGATATATTGTCACATATCTATTTTGACAATATTTGTTTTATGAGTTGTCTTTTATTGCAATTTGCTAAAAACAGTATTTTGTAAATTTTGATAACTTCTAATGATAAATCCATTTGGTTCAATGTTGAGATTTAATCCACCTAAACACATTTGTTTATTTTTATTGATCTTTAATTTCATATTTTTTCGGTTTCGTTTAGGATGTGAAATGTGCAATTGAGTCATAAATTGAAGATTGGATTCAAGTTAAAAAATAAAGCATATAAAGTATTCACGACGTCTTATCTCATTTATTATCATTTTTTTTTCTCCATCTAAATCTCATTTTCATATTTTATTCATTTTCTATATTATAAAAACCCACCAAATATATTTTCTCTTTTTGTTATTTTATTTCCTTGCGTTTTTAACATTCATTTTCACTTACATTATTTGTTTTTGTTGTTGTTTCTCTATAAATATGATCACCCAATCTGTACTACAATCGACAGCTTTGCGACTGTATCTTTGGGCCTTAATTATCAGTATTAACTAAAAGGTGAAAAGAACTAGCATCAAATTTTTGATAGCAAAACGCACTGTTTTTTGTCGCCAAAGGTTTCCACAACCAAAAATCTTTGATCGCCATTTGGTCGTAATAGGACAGTCGTAGAATGTTTTGGCAACCAATTCTTTTTTGCTACCAAACTGTGACAGTAGAACATGGTAGCAGCACAATATTTAGCGACTAATTCTTGGTAGCTGTAATAATTTGGTCACAAAAAGTGGAGATTTTCAATAGTTTTGTGCGACCACGATGAAATCTTTTGCTACCAAATTTGGTAATAGAAATTCTGCACACAAAAAAATGGTGACAAAAAATAAAAAATAAAAAACATGATTTTGCAGCGTAATGCTTTAGCGACCAAAGTTATTTGGTAACAAAAGGGATCTGCAAAAGTTTTAGCTACCAAAAAATATTTGGTAGAAAAAGTTTTAGCAACCAAAGTTTTTTATTGCAGTAATATTTGCAGCCTACAGTTCTATATTTTTATAAAGGGAGAGGCTTTACCACAGTCTCTCCCAGTACAACTATCGGTAGAGTCTCTTTTTGGACCTTTGAGATTTAATCAAACGGTTGAAATGTTGTTGGTTTACCCTACTTATCATACACCTTACCTAATATCCTTCTCACCACAAGTCTTCTCCGTCGCCGGCAACCTTCCACCACCAACGACCGACCCCGGCGACCGCCCCGATGTCGGCGACCCACCCCCTGCCCCCCACCACTGGCCTCAACCCCGGCCCCCAGCACCCCCCACCCCATGCCCCCTCCCCCGGCCTCCCCCCAACACCCCCCCCCCTTGCACCCCCTACAGGACCCCCCCCCACCCCTCTCTCTCTTCTCCTCTCTCTCTTTTTCCTATCTCTCTCTTCCCCCTCTCTCGGCCCCCGGCCCCCTTACCCCACCCTCACCCCCGACGGGGACCCCCCATCCCCCCCCTCTCTCTCTTTTCTCGACGGGGGTGGGGGGGCCGCGGGCCGGGAAGAGAGAGAAGGAGAAAAGAGAGAAAGGGGGTGGGGGTCCCATCGGGGGGGGGGGAGACGCCGGGGGGGCCGGGGTTGGGGGGAGGCCGAGGGAGGGGGGCCTGGGTGGGGGTGTCGGGGGAAGGGGGAACTGGAGTCGGGGGGAGGGGGGGGGCTTCAATGGGGCTGGGGGGTGCCGAGGGCCGAGGAGTGGGGGGCGGCCAGGGTTGGGGCCTCAGGTTGGGGGGGCTGGGGTGCCGGCGTCTGAAAAGACTTGGAGTAGGAATGGTAATATGAGGCAAATATATGATAAGTATGGTACACTAACAACCTTCCAACCGTTCGATTAAATCTCAATGGTTAAAAAAAAAACTCTACCGGTAGTTATTTTGGGAGATACTTTATTACAGCCTCTCCCATTTATAAATATATATAGCTATGACAATAAATGATAGTTAATGCACAAAATATGTTATATTAATTAAAAGACTTCAAATCTTTCAACACATTAAACAATATAGGACATAAAGCAACTCATAGTACGTATGGGCAAGATAGAGGAAGAAAGAGAGAGGGAAGTGAAGAGAGAAAGATAGTCAGCCGTCGCCATACCAAGAAAGCAAGGGAGAAGCACTGCCGACTATTGTCGCTGTCGAGAATCCCAAGGGAGAAGTGCTCGCCAGCCGAGATGGCGATCGCCGCGGCCCAAATCGCATTGCTAATCATGACTCCTCACCTACCCTAACGGCATCGACAACCGCGCTCCGACAGTCGAGAACTGTTGGCAGAGCATCGAAGAGCCGTCATCATAGACAATCGCAGAAGGAAGATAGAGGGAGAGAACGCGAGGGAGAGAGAGAGAAGCGAAGACAAAAGGAGAAGAGAGACACAACCAACCACACCATTACCAAGAACGCGAGGGATTTGAGTAGGGATTGTGGATTTTTTGTCATTTACTATTAAGTCAAGAAAAAGCCAACAAAAAATTGAAGTAAAAAAAGGGGGAGGGGGGGGTGCAAAACTTCCCAACAAGAATTAAAGGAGCGCAAAAATCCTCATCATATGCAAAAATTGGGTTGTATGCTCAATTTTCTATACAAAAATCATGTCTGGCCCGACCGTGTTCCGCAGGCTATAGGGCCAAGTTGGGCCTTCCTTTTTGTGCTTTCACTTTGGGCCTACACGAGTCGAGTTGGGTCGGGCGGTCTGTATTTGTAGTTGTAGATTAATTAGATGGGTCAAGGGTGATAGTTTAATAATGAGCTAGGCTTAATTTGGTAATTCAATAAGGTTACCATCTAATGTGATTAAAAAAAAAAAAAAAAAGATGAGTCGATTCAGAATTTTGGGGCCTTCGGCACCATCCACACCAGCGAGTGAGACAGGTATGAGAAAGCCATTTGACTAGTCTTATTATGTGATGTGGTTGCCTGACTAGGATGAGAATGTAAACTGATGCTAAGTATTATTTATAACATCCTTTCTTATTCTTTTCTTCTTTGTTGACAAAGAGGAACAAGATCGTTGACAAGTTTCCTTCTCCAGCACCGTTGACGTTGCTGGTGGGATGAGCATGAGAAAGTAAAAGGAAATTAAAAAAAAAAAAAAAGTGGAGAACGAGGAAATGAAAACAGAAATGTCGATTTTGGGACTGTTTGGGGTGACAATTAGAGATCAGGTTTTTTAAATAGATTTATTGTGGGGTTTGAGATATTTTAATGGAAGATGAGTTGTATTTTGGAAATGTGCATTTAATTAAGAAAAAAAAATGTCAGATGTGAAAAAGTGTAGAATTTTGATCTATGTTCGGAAAAAATATCAATATTATCTTATTTTATTTTTCTCGAAATTTTATGCAATATAATAAAAAAATCATATCAATTAGATTTGAAATAATAAAATTATGAACTTTTAAAGTTTAGGTTGACTTGATGGATTTAAATATATAAATAGTGAAAGTAATTTTTAATTGAAGAAAAAGAAAAAAAAATTGAGAAATATGGCTTGGAATGCTCCCCTAAACAAGTCCTAAGGTAGTGGAAAATTTAAAAATAAAATAAAAAAATCATGTGTTATTGTGCTGTGGTTATAAACATAGACCAGACCTAAAAGAACAGTATTCAAGTCATAGACACTATTTTCCCATATAAAAATATTAGAAAATTCATAGATTTTTTTAACGTTGATTAGGTTTATATGAAAATTACTATTTTGATTTGCACAAGTCCATGGGCCATTTGAGGACATATTTGATATATGATTTTTTTTATTTTTTTTATTTTTCTTTACGTGAAAACTACTTTTTATTATTTATATTTAAATATCTACAGTAAACTCAAAATTTAAAAGTCTAAAATTTTGTTATTTCAAATCTAATTGAGATGATTATTTTTAGATTACATAGAATTTTAAGAGAAACGCAATAAAATCCATCTAGATATTTTCTCCGAAAATTTTAAGATTTTACACTTTTTCTTTGAGCTTGAGGACGAGGGGGATTCGAACTCTATACCTTCAAGTAGAGTCATATGTGATATTACCATTAAATTATACATGCAACCATGATTTTACATTTTGAACTCCAAACAGTTTCTCAAATGCACATTTTTAAAACTACATCTTATTTATTATTTAAAATTATATCTCAAAATCTTCCCAAATGGGTCCTAAATCAGGAAGAAGTGTGGAGCTTAAGAAAGGAAATTTTGTATAATATCCTTTTGGAAAAAGAAAAAGAATCTTTTTAAAATCTTCTCACAATGCATTATTTCCAACATTATTTTTGCTCATTCCAAACAACTTTTTGTTTTCAAAAAGAAATTTTTTTACACATTCAAACTCATCATCTTATTCTCAAAATGAAAAGGTTTTCTCATTTACAACAAGAAAATTTTCCTTTTAAAAAATGACCATGTGATCCAAACGGAGCAAGAATAAGATGTTGAGAAAACCTCATGTTCATTTTCAAAAAAGAAAATTTTTCATTTTGAGAATAGGATGTTATTTGGATATGTAAAAAATTTTCCTTCTCGAAAACAAAAAGTTGTTTGGAATGATAAGAAATGGTCTTGAGAATAGTGCATTTGATAAGATTTCAAAAAGATTATTTATTTATTTTCAAAATGGTATCGTACAAAGAAAAACTTTATAGCATAAGTGATGTTGAACATCACACTAATTGAGAGGTGGGTCCCACTAGTAGATCTCATGTTGTGGGACCCACCCTATATTAATGATTGATGTTTAACATCACTAATGTTCTCTAGTATTGTTCCTGTATAAAGTATTTTGAAAATAAGATAGCTTTCTTTTTTTCAAAATCAGAAGAAATATGAAAAAAGTTGGGAAGAACATTTGTTGCAAAAATTTTCTTATTTCGGAAAATTGATACCCCATTCAAAGAGGGGGGAAATAAGTTTGAAAATACGATAATTTTTCTTTTTAAAATATGAAATGATGAAAAAAGTTGAGAAAAATATTTTTTTTTTGTCAAAAAAATTTAATTTTGGAAATTGGATATGTCATCCAAACTTAGGGAACATCTTTTTATTTGAGAAGTAATTGATGTTTCGATGCGTAAAAAATTAAAAAAAAAAAACAAAAACAAAAACAAAAACAAAAAGGTTATTTGAAATGAGAAAAAATGATACTGAAAATAGTGTAGGATAAGAAAATTTTAAAAAATTCATTTTTTAAATACTGTATAAAATAAATTTAAAAATAAGATATATTTTTTTAAATGAGATAATGATAAAATAATTTGAGAAGAATAATTTTTATAAAAATTTCTCAATTTTTTAGAATAGATAGGTCTTCCTATTTAAAAAAAAATTTGCCAAACGTTATGCAATGCAAACTCCCGGCAGTCTTTTTTCACAGCAAGACATTCACAGATATAGAAGGAAATATCCGATTATTATTATTATTATTATTTTAATTTTTCCCTCATGAGGAAATATCCCGATTTCTCTCCACCACGTGACAAGTCGGAGCTTTTAATTCATTTGTCGGATTGAAAGATGTGGAAATGCAAAATGCAGTAACACACAAGCAAATCAGATTTGGGTCAAAAAATGAGCAAAAAGGGCAAAAACAAGGCTATACTTATCAAATTTCAACACAAGCTGTCTAGGGCTAGGGATACTGTTGTAGGCAGGTTCTAAATAACATAATGAAGCTGTGGAAATGCACAAAATGCAGCAACACACAAGCAAATCAGATTTGGGTCAAAAAAATGAGCAAAAAAGTGCAAAAACAAGGCCTAAGGGGCAAATTTCAACACACAAGCTGTCTAGGGCTAGGGATACTGTTGTAGGCAGGTTCTAAATAACATAATGAAGCTGTGGAAATGCACAAAATGCAGCAACACACAAGCAAATCAGATTTGGGTCAAAAAATGAGCAAAAAAGTGCAAAAACAAGGCCTAAGGAGGGCAAATTTCAACACAAGCTGTCTAGGGCTAGGGATACTGTTGTAGGCAGGTTCTAAATAACATAATGAAGCTGTGGAAATGCACAAATGCAGCAACACACAAGCAAATCAGATTTTGGTCAAAAATGAGCAAAAAAGGTCAAAACAAGGCCTAAGGAGGTCAAATTTCAACACAAGCTGTCTCGGGCTATGGAAACTGTTGTAGGCAGGTTCTAAATAACATAATGAAGCTGTTGGAAATGCACAAAATGCAGCAACAACAAGCAAATCAGATTTGGGTCAAAAATGAGCAAAAAATGGCAAAATCAAGGCCTAAGAAGGTCCAATTTCAACACAATCTGTCCAGGGCTAGGGAAACCACAGTAGGCAGCTTCTAAATGCCAAATTGAAGCTGTGGAAATGCACAAAATGCAGCAACACACAAGCATATCAGATTTGGGTCAAAAATGAGCAAAAAATCGCAAATCAAGGCCTAAGGAGGTCCAATTTCAACACAATCTGTCCAGGGCTAGGGAGACCACAGTAGGCAGCTTCTAAATGCCAAAATAAAGCTGTGGAAATGCACAAAATGCAGCAAAACTGAAGAACGAGTGATTTGGGCCACCACATGCCAAAATTTAGGCAAAATCAAGTCAAAATTAGATCAAATTGCAATGTAAGCTGTCTAGGGCTAGGGAATCCATTTAGGCAGCTTCTAAATGCCAAAATGAAGATGTGGAAATGCACAATCGACGACCTGTGTGAAGGGTAAGGCAGCTACAAAATGGCCGAAACCAAGCTATGGAATTACACAAAATAATCACAAACCTCATTTCAGGCAATAAATGGCAAAATCAAGACAAAGCATAGCCCTAAGAGGCCAAACCGATAACAAATTGAAGCGTGAAATACGTGGTGGGAAATCAAACAAAGGCATACGAGCATTAAACTACAAGAGTTTCAGAAATAGGGGATGGGTCACATACTAGGCTCACGGAATTCGAACCGGAGGAGGAATATACAGGGAAGACGTCGGATTTGGGCAGGATTTAATGGGTCTCCGAAAAGCTCCACGAATGCCAAAATAGTGGGTAATCCTGCGACCGGGTCGTCTTCGGTTCATGATCCCCGACCGGCGACGCATCTGGTTTAGGGGGGGGGGGGGTTTGCCGAAGAGAAGCAACGATATAGCCTTACCTGAGATCGATGAGAATCTAGGTCAACGGAAGGCCTGCTACGCAGCAGGGGCTCAGACACACTGACAGGAGCACATGGGCGCCGGTGGGGATGAAGTCGAACCCGATGCACAGGAGCCCAGGCACGCGTGAGGAAGAATCAGAGCAGTAGGGACTGTTGCTGCACAGTAAACCCATTTGGGAATACTGTGCAACGGTTCAAAGGGGGACTCAAGATGGACTGGTTTGCCAAACGCTCCCAGTTCAGTTTGAACTCTAAAAGCCAGCTTCAAATGGTTTGCAAACGTGCTCTTATTCCTCAACCTTTCTCCAGACACACTGCTAGTGCTCCGCGCACTTCCGAAAAAGCTAAAAATTGAAAAGAAAGAAAAGAAAGTTAAAAAAAAAAAAAACGAAAAGAAAACGACCTTTTGTGACAGTGATATATATATATATATATAATGTATATTAATATATATCGGATATTCTTCCTCTCCATCCTTTTCTCTGTGACAGAGGAGAGAGAAAGGCAAAAACGAACAAGTGCTTAGCTCAGTTTAGAGAGAGAATGGGAAATGAAAGCTCGAAAGAATCGTCACCGGAATCGAAGGACTCGTCCCTGTCGCGTCTTAAAGACCGACTTCACCTCCACAGTGCTCGTCGCGTCTTCATAATCTCCGCCATGGTCAACGCGGTGGAAGCGGCTCTGGTTCCTCCGCAATTAGGAAGCTTCTCGATGCCGACGATTTCGCCGGCATCGCTCTCCTCACTCTCCTTCGCGTATGCCCTTAATTTCTCGCTTCAAATTTTTTTTTAAATTATTTTTGTAGTTTTTTTTTTTTTTTTTCTTTCCCTACTCGGAATGTGAAATTTGTGAAGCTTTTGTGGTGAAAAGAGTGGAAATTTGGAGTAATTGGTTGTATGTTTGGTTTGTTGTAGGCGGAGATGAAGTTCAAGGACAAGTGGCTTGCGTGCGTTTCGTTTGGAGAACAAACGTTTCGTACCCAAATCTCTGATCAGTAAAGAACTTCTTCCATTCTCCTTTACTTATTTGTTCCTTGTTCTATTCGATTTTTTTAATTAATTAATTAATTATTGTTTTGCACATTACACGATAAGGAAGCATGAAGCCCAATTATTTTCGGAGTTGGCAATGTAACAGTCTCACAAAACTTTGGTTGTTCCGAAGTCATTTTGCTAATTAAAAATTCCGATAGTTATTTTGCTAAGGTTCCGTAGTTCTGTTTTAAACTCACCTTTCAAACTTCTTTCTACGGCATTTTCTGTCATGAAAATTTGAATTCGCAATCCATCGATGAAATATGATAACTGTGTCGCGTGAGTTGCTTTTGAACAGCTGGTGTTTAAAAAATTTTGCTTGCTCTGTTTTGATTTAGCATACTAGGGACATTTGCATAATTTAGTTTGTAGAATGGGCATCTTAGAAAAGTAGTTTTTTTGAGCAACAGGTCATTTTCGTTATTGCCTGTTAGTCCTGTTCGTGTAAAGACTCCGCATAGTATCCGGAACACTAGACCCTACCTAGTTTTTGTTTCTTGTAAAAGGAAAAGTTATGTTTTTCAAGTTTAAACAGTTTTTTGTTTGGATAAGTACTTTCTTAAATTGCAGTTAAATTTAGTATGATTCAACTTTCTTCTTTTTTTGGTTGATGCAGTACGGAGAAGCCAATCTGGAATTCTGTGAGTACTCTTCACCATTTCTCCTCGTGTCAAGCAACTTGCATTTGTTATTATTTTATTTATCTATTTTTAATTGTGTTGATGTACTGGGTAGAAACTTAGCTATATATGTGTACATGTTTCCACGAGTAAAATTTGTTTTTCATCTTAAATAATTCTGGTTTTGGAACTAAAAATAAGGATTTTAGTTCATGTTCCAAAGAAGTTAAGTTATTGAAAGAAAAAAAAGATCAAACATAACTTTTCTGGAATTTGGATTTCTGGTGCCTCTTGCTTTTATTCTTGGAAGTTTTGGTGTCTGTTGATGCATGACTGTTCACATTCACTCTGGTTTGGTAGGCTTCTTCTTCTTCTTCTTCTTTTTTTTTTTTTTTTTGGCTTCTCTCTCTCTCTCTCTCTCTCTCTCACTCTTCCCATTTGGTAGTCGCATTTAACTTGTAGAGTATCAATATTTGGAAATGTCTGCTACAAGTGAAGCTGCAGTCTGGGAGTTTTACTTCTCTGATAAGTAGTCTTGCATGAAGCAGACACCCTTTAATTCTTCAATATGATTTAGTTCTGTGCTGCTTTATCAGCATACCCAGCTAAAGAATTCAAGATGTATCTTTTCTTTGATTTTTCTTTGAATCGGAATCCTTACTTCTTATAAACTTTTTGTTTCTTGTTAAAAGGAAGGGAAATATATTTTGATGTGCCTTAAGGATGTTAAATTCTCTTCCAAATTGGTTCATTTTCTCTCCTTATTTCTTTCTTGGTGTACAAAATACACTCTAGATATGAATACATGTGCAACTCTGTTTTCCTTATCAGGAGAAAAACTTCTACTGGAAAAAGATGGACCACATGTCGCAAGGATATCTGTGTTCGAGGTATGCAACTGGATGATACCACGGATCTCACTATGTTGTTGTTGTTTTATTGTTTTGTTTTTGTTTTTTTTTTGTTTTTTTTTGTTTTTTTGTTTTTTTTTGTTTTTTTTGTTTTTTGTTTTTTTGTTTTTTTTTTTTTTTTTAACATAAGAAACTGAATTTTTATTTAACAAAAAATTGGTAATAAAAGAGAACAAGGAGCCCTTAACCTCAAAATCTCACTTTGTTGCATTTTAATGCTCTTGCAACTTATACCAATATAATGGAGAAAAGAAAGCTGATACTGTCTGGTAAAAGGGTTGGGGTGTTAGCGTCATTGTCCAACAACTTTGAGTCAACACCAACGATGGATGTTTGTCTTATGACATGTGAAGTGGTCCATTATCAGTAGTTTTTTAGGTTGCGGCTGCTGCAAGTGTCAGGTATTTTGTTAGGTCATGCTTTCCATGTATATGTTCTTATTATCAATAATTTAAAAAAAAAAAAAAGGGGGTACTTATTTGTTGAGAGTTTTGTGGTCTGACTAGAGTGAAAGTTTATTGAACAGTTCTTTAAGGGCTATATGTTCGGTTTCATGGTCAGAAAAAGACAAGTTTCAAGATGTTCCGCCACTCAAACCTCCACCCAGTTCAGTTTTGGGCTTTTCTTTAGCCATGGACAACGAAAGAACTCAAGCACTAGTCTATATCTCTAATTTTCATGTACTTGGAGGGAATCCTTTCTTTTCTCCATGACTCTCATCTTTCAAGCTTAGTACATTGATTTTCCTCTTTTCAAATTTATATTGGAATTGAAAATGAATTGCAGCTTTATCATTTCTGTAGTTGTCATGAAACTGTTTTACGTAATGAAAAGTTCTGTATCATGCAGACCAATAAAGTGTCCAGCAACAACCTAATAGGATATTGTGAGATTAATCTTCTTGAATTCCTAACTCAGGTGAGTAACATATTCCAACAGTTTGTGATGGAATGGTATTTGAATTTGTTGTTTTCTGCATCAATTTAGCATTAATAATTTCCTTTAATTATTGTGCATGGCTCCATTGAGTTTCTACTTTTAAGGTCAATGAAATTGATGATGTCTGGGGAGTGTGCGCATATGTAATTCACTTACCATCGGAAAAATACAGTGCAATGCATATAAAATCTACCAAAAGGAACCACTTTTCAAAATTGCAAGTACTTTTGTGCTTTTAAGTCTGGGCCATATTGTTTCCTTTGCAGTTGGTGACATCCAGCTTGCATCTCTAGGCAGTGTCTCGAGAGTAATAAATTGCTATTTTATTAATTGATACGCACTGTTGTTATTTTCATGTCTCAAGTTACTAGTGTTGCCTAATATTTCGTGTTACCTATTTTCGATATAATGTTGCAGGTTACGAATTCTGACTCTGAAATCCTCGACCTGTTAGATCCATCATCATCAACTTCAGTGGTCGGCAAGATCTATATTTCGTGCTCTGTTGAGGTGCAAGATAAGTTGCAATCACGTTATTTGTTAATTTATTGTGTGGTTAGGGTTTGTGACTTATTTGATAAAATTAACAGGATCCAGTCGAAACGGAAAAAAGTTTTGCAAGACGGATCTTATCTATAGTGGTATGTTCTGACTGTTTTCTGTTGGATCTTTACCTGTACTTTTCTTTATTATTTCTAAATTGTTTCTGGAGGAAAATTTGGTTAATCCTCACTATTTAACTCTCTTAGGTGTCAACATTCATGTTAGCAGAAAACTATTTGTATATTTAAAAATATTATCCTAAAAATGAAATAAGTTTAACACAAAAGAAAAAAAAAAAAGTTTATTAAAAAAAAAAAAAAAGTGTTTCTGAAAGGTTGTCCCCTTTTTTGTTCACCATTCTTGCTGCTGTGTGAGTCGGCCGATGGACAAGGCGGTGAACTTAGGAGTTGTTGATGGGCTTAAGGTTGGAAGGGAGGAGGGTCCCTGTCTCTCATCTACAATTTGCAGACAATACTTTGTTTTTTTCCTTGGTCATGCCTTGGCAGAATATTAGGAATGTAAGTTCATTCTAAAGTTTTTCAATAGGTAGTCAGGGATAGAAATCTACATGGAAAAAAGCACTGTAGTAGGGATCAACCTGGAGAAAAATGTGATTCTTCGAATTGCCTCTTCACTGGGGTGTGAGATGGGAATTGGCCAATGAAGTATCTTGGAATTCCTTTGGGGTGGCAATCCACTTTCTTTGGAGTTTCAGAACCTGGTGATCCATAAAGTTTCCAAAAGTTTGATTTATGGAAAAAGGCTTTCCTTACTGGGGAAGATAGGTTGACACTCGTCCAATCCGTCTTAGCTAGCGTTCCCATTTATGTCCCTTTTCAAATATGATGGAAAGATATCCTCACATCTCCAAGTGACGGTATGAAGAATTTTATGGGACTGGATTCGTTTTTTGGTGTTTACTTTGGTGCTCTTGAGTCTTGTCCAAGGAGTTTAAGTATTTCCCTTCTTGAAGGACGTTGGAAATCATAAAAATATTCTTTTTGTTTAATAACGTGTGTCTGTTGTTGGTCCCCCTTTCTTTATATAGTTTTTTTCTTTTGATGCCATTCCTGATCCTGGAGAAAAAATTAAAAAAAGAATTTATAATAATACCATAAGAAATAATCAATCTTACAGAATTTTCTCATCCTCACGTGTTAAATCTTAAGCATTGATAACTTGAGCATTCGTACTTTGTACAGGACTACAATCAAGATGGCACGCTCTCATTCTCTGAATTTTCTGACTTGATTAATGCTTTTGGGAATCAATTGGCAGAAGAAAGGTGTGAATTCAAGTTATTATATTCACCTGATTAGCAAAAAGAAAAAGGCTCTTATGTTTACCTTCAATCTTTGCATCAGTGAAGTTGAAATTACATTATTACTTTTATGTAAAAAATAGTAGTAATGGTTTTCCCCCCCTTGTAGCATAAGAAATGACAGACCTTAGGGGGTGTTTGGTTGAAGGTAATCAAATGTAATCAGATACCTGATAATCTTTTTAAAGTAATCAAATTCCTAGGAATATTAGATATAATGTTTGGTTTTTAAAGTTAAATTTTAAAAATTAAAAGGATAGTTGTGTCTAATTTATTTAAATTTTAAGATTACCATGGTATTTAGATAATGGGTAATCTGAAACCTAAGGGGGGAGGTGGGTATCAGATTACCCCTTTATAAGGGTATCTGAAACCCATGGGTTTCAGATTCCCAGGTATCTTAAAATAAGATAACCTCATAACAAACATGATAATCTTAAGATTCCTATTCTTTATAAAGATTACCCATACCAATTAAAAACAAAAGATTGGTGCTATTGGATTTAGAATTTAATTGTTGATTTCTTACCAATTTATTGTTCAACAGTTGATAGCTTTAATTTTAAAACTAAGTTCTCATTTTTGAATTGTTTCAATCAATTGATAGATATTACTATAAGGTTGGCCAGCTTCAAATATTCCAAATGCTGCCTTATTACTTTATTTTTTTTCCCTTTCTCACTTCCATTTTCTATGGTATTCTTCTTTTTTGTCTAAGATTCTCATACTAATGAATTCTCCTTTCTAACTAGAAAGAGGAACTGTTTAAAGCTGCTGACAAGAATGGGGATGGTTGTGGTTAGCATGGATGAGTTGGCTGCCCTTCTTGCCGTTCAACAAGAGAAGTAATCATTCCTATAAATTTTAGAACCAACAGATTTAATACCATACAAGGGAGACATATGAGACTAGACACTTAATGGGTGGAAATGTGCGATTTCACTTATTTTTGATGGATAGGACGTGTGCGTGCATATCTAGTCATGCAGTTGGTGTATGTATGCACACCTTGCTTGTCTTTACTTTTTTGTTGTTGCTGCCTAATAATTGGTGTC
Organism: Ficus erecta; assembly: GCA_008635985.1. Lineage (NCBI taxonomy): Eukaryota > Viridiplantae > Streptophyta > Magnoliopsida > Rosales > Moraceae > Ficus > Ficus erecta. The sequence goes on along the minus strand of BKCH01000056.1, from coordinate 811,029 downwards.
ATTGTATATATATATATATATATATATTTTTTTTTTTTTTTTTTTTTTTTGTGGCAAATATTAAACCACGTTTGATGCGTGATCTAGTTCAATCTCTTCTCTTGCTTTTCTTTCTTCTAGTGTTACGTAACATGTCTCCATGGATTCTTCATTTTAAGAACTGAGCAATTGATTGATCACGATATGAGTTGCAAATTTATTTTTGGCATAGAGGGCGAGGGTGTTGGTATTATATTGGGTTATTTATTTATTTGGTTACATATTTATTTAAGTATCTTGTATTTATCTTGATCTTTAACCTTTTATTAGGAAACTTTCCCATTTCCTGACGGTAGATTCTCCACTCGTACGTGATTCTTGTATTGCAGGGAACCAATAATGACGTGCTGTCCTGTTTGTGGTGAAACTCTTGAAGTTTCTGATAATCTCAACAACGTTATTCATTTAACCTTGTGTTTTGATGAAGGAACTGGAAACCAGGTTATGACAGGAGGATTTTTAACTGATACACAGGCTTCAAATGGGTGAGAAATGTTGTGACACGAGGAAAGGAGAACATATAGTTGCTTTCAGTATGATTGTTATGACTGCAACTACAATTGAATTCTACAACTGCAGGTGGATTTTCAAACTGAGTGAGTGGGCCCATTTTTCATCCTACGATGTTGGTTTAAATCTGGCTCAAGTGCTTCCCACATTTTGGTATGTACGTTCAGGTTCGCCTTTTTGTTTCAATCTGCTCAGCTTTATAAGTTGTTCTTTGGCTGGTTTTTATTTATTTTACGTGCCGAACAAACTATGTGGTGTTATCATTTTAACAAGTGAACTTGTTTGTCATAATGGTACTGGCTATTTGTTTCACATTAATAAAGATTATTGAAATTACGAGTATAATTTCATGGTAAAATTTTCTTTACATTACTTGATTTTTTTTGTTCAAAGAAATTTGCATTGTAATTTACTGAAATGGATTTCAAGCTTCAATAGTAGCCTGTAAAATTTTGGTTTTCTTTGCGGCGCCCATTTTAACTTGCAGAATGCAACGCTGTTATGAGGTTATTATAATGGGAAATCATCACTCGTTATTGTTATATATGCTACTCTTTGAGATCTGTTATAATCACAAAGGGCCGAAGTGACATACCTTTTGATAGCTTTATCTTCAAGTTAACATTTCATTGCTTAGGTATTTGATCGGAGGACAAAGGGGCTTGTTGAAGAAGTAATTGATGGAAAAATAGTTTTGTCAATGAGAGCCATTTACCAGTCGAAGATAGGGCTTGGGCTCATGGATAAAGGTATGTGTTTATTCATGTTGATATCTAGGAATGGCTTGTGAAAGGTGCATGGGAGGATGCTTTTATGTGCATCTCTCTCTCTATCTCTCACAAAATGGATTTACTTTAAGAAATATTGCTCTACTGATTAAATTAAACTTTCACTCAATCACACGACTGAAAAAATTGTTTTTGCCCCTTTTTTCATTTGAGGTTTCAACAATTGTTGGAATATTTTACACTTTAGAAATATCGGCCTTACTGAAGTTGAAAAACCAACGAAATGAATGCCTTTTATTTTATTTTATTTTATTTTATTTATCCCCTTTACAATATCAAACACTAGGTGGAATCTATAGCTATTTAGAAACATTGACGACGGTGAAAGTTGAAGAGAGGGAGTGTTTGCATCCTATTTGCTTCTAGATTTTCAAATGTATATAAGAACAAATTGATTGGGAGAGACCAAATTAAAAAAGACGAGGGAAAAAAAAAAAAACCAATGTGAAGCCACCTCAACTACTTCCCCAATGTGGTTTTTTTTTGGTATGGTTATTATATTAGTTGTCTGATTTGGAAACTCTTTTCTCCTAATTTAGTGGATGCCATGTGAGGGTTTTTAGTTGAATATAGGATCTGAAGTGTATGAGAAATAAACTAAAAAGGAAAAAGAAATAGAGCAAATGAAAGGCTTGACAAATTATATATATATTAAAGAAAAAGCATGTCAGGCTTGAGAATTTCAACAAAAAAATGCAAATGAACCCGCTCCAAAAATAAATAAGCCAAAGCAAATATAAAATATAAAATAAAAAAAAGTCATTTGATAATAATCGAACTTGCCTTCGAATTTTGGAGGGTAAAAAACGTCATTTTATGCATATTTTAGGGGCTGAAAATGTTTTTTACTGGGGCATTTTAAAATTCTAACCTCCAACAAGGTATTCCATTAGTTTGAAGTGAAAAGGTCTGACTGTAAAATTCTTTAGCTCGATTGGGTTTCATTCTACTTTTTACTTTCAACTTAAATTCAATAAAAAAGCAGACAGTTTGTTCAAATGCATCAGGTTCTTGCTTGATTGGATTATCAACTTTTGAATGGAAATAATTTTGATTTTTGTTGTTGTTGTTTATTTCTTTTGTATCCATTTTTGGTCTTCCTCTGACATGTTTCCTGATATTGTTGAAGATCTCTTCTGTTTACTTTGATAAACCATATAATTGCAGGGGCAAAAGAGCTCTTGCAGAGCGTTTCCGAAAAGCAAGGAAGGAAAATGGATTCAGTGGAATCTGCTAAAGACATTCCAAAGTTTGTCGAGTCTTACAAGGCATGATAATGTTTCCTGTTGAATGAAATAAAGAGATTGCGTTATCCTGAATTCACCTTTTTATAACTGTTCGTGTCACTTTTATTCAATTTTACCATAAACTAAAGCTTTTGAACATGTATAGTCTGTATGAAGCTTGACCACACAAAGAGACGAAGCATGTAGAATGATAATATTTTTGTAAAAAGAGACATGGATGAAGAAAGAAAATGCTGAGTAAATCCGAACTGTACAGTGTATGTTATACTAAAATCTGACAAGGACATAGACACACGAAAACTATCAAAAAGATATACATGAGGTTGCATCTTGACTTGTACCGTCTCCAATAATTTATTGTTAATTTTGATTCAAGCTTTGCTGAATTGGTTTGACTTAGCATCTCAACTTAAGATCACTCATTCTATGACTTGACTCATTGACTCTGGGAGAAGGCATAGCTGAGTTGAGTGTCTTTTTTCGATGAACAAAATTGATAATTTCGTTTTTGGTTAGCTATTTGTTCTTGGATACTGTAAGGTTATTTATTTTGTTGTTAATATTAGATGTGATTGTCAACACATGGGGATTTATGGAAAGCTCGCCATTCTCTTTTTTTTCTCTAAATCTTTTAAAATTTCTGACGCTTCTGTCATTTATTTTCCCATTTCCCTTTCATGTTGAAATGAATTTGTTTACTTTGATAGTTAATCAATTAATTAAGGGGGATGAGTGATGATTCATTTATTATTATTATTTTTTTCTAAACTCTCCATTTTGAAAGTATATTTTTCACCCGTTATGGCACACCATCATACGAATGATGTAGTTTAACCATCTTGTTTGTAGGGTCAAATCAATTTGGCTGAAGCCAAGTACCCTTTGGAACATTACAAGGTCAGCTAATCTAATATCAATTTATTCCTTTGAATATTATTCCTTCAATGAAGTGTGCTTGAAATATGCTAGTATGTTGTCCCTTAATCTAAAGAAATAAGTTTTACATCTTTATTTCAATCAATCATTTCTGTGGTTTTTCCTGCAACTTTTAGACCTGCAGATACGAGGATTAGTTTATTCATTTCTTTCTATACCATAAGAGGATTTAGCAAGCTATTCTAGATTTTGAGTTTTATGATTTTTTTTTTTTTTTTCAGTAGCGTTCTAGAAATGGTCGAGTATTTTGTAACAATTAACAGATTCTGTGCATAGTGTTTTAATTTCTTTCATATCATCTTCCACCTGCAAAAACCTTTTTAAGGTATCCAGTTTATCTTAATTTGCTAACGGTGAAAGAAAACAAGCCAGTGTCTCATTGCTCTTATTTCCTTTTTAGCTTCTGAGAAGGGTTAGAATATATTTCTTCCTTTCAGTTGTCATTGAAATCTTTTAGTCGTAAAAGCTGCACGTTTTTCAAAATTTAAGTTTTTGAAAATTTCTTGTGCAGACATTTAATGAATTTTTGTGTGAGAGAGTTAAAGCCTGGCGCAAGACCAATTGCGTGTGTGGAACGTGATGATGTTGCTGTATGTGCTGCAGATTGCCGTCTGATGGCATTTAAAACTGCAGATGATAGTCTAAGATTTTGGATCAAGGTATTTACGCTTGTGTATGGAACATCACTATTTGCAGTGATACCTTTATTATCAGGTGCTTCTCTTGTCTAACAGAAATTGCAGCTTATTTTAAGGTGAAAAGGGATTGGAAATTTGTGATTGACTATATTGTCCTTTTTTTTTTTTTGCTTGAGATTATATTGTCACTATTTACACTTAATTTTGCATGGGCACGTTAAACAAGTTGGACAATGCATCTTAATTGAAACAATGGAAGCGAGAATGTTGGATTGAATAACGTCAAGCTCATAATGACTTTTCTTCTCCTTTTTATCTCCATACAATAAATCCAAATATTTTACATTAGATCTGTTTCCCTCATTAGAATCTCTCTTTTTCATCCTACCCTATCGTCTTTCTGTTTCTCTCTTGAAAATAGAAAACATTTCCCCTCCTTTAGCCTTTTTAACCTTCTCACCTTAGGTTTAACCTAGAATAAGTAGAAAAGAGGAGGGGAAAAGGAGAGAAACAAAAGGTAAATGAAGATCTTATCTTCAAATTTAGTGGAGAGCTGCATATATATTTTTCTAGGTGAAACAAACAGAAGCAAAGTAGTGACAACTGACAAGACATGTTTATCAATATAACTCGCAAATCTGACATGATAGAATCATGTTAGGCCATATTTCCTAATCTTTTCTTATAATTTTTTGCGTAAATTTTAATTCCTAAATATGGCTGTTCTCCTGGTCATACAACCCTAGGGTCGAAAATTTTCAGTAAAAGGCCTTCTCGGACAAGAAGTATGCTCCAGAGCTTTTGTTGATGGATCGTTAGTGATATTCCGTTTGGCGCCACAGGTATTCATGTTGATATCACCATTCCACTACTTGTGAAAACCTAGTTTTTGCTTTTACCACAATTTCATCTCTCTTCTAAATCAGATGCCTATTATGCTTCAGGATTATCATCGTTTTCATTCGCCTGTTTCTGGAACCATTGAGAAATTTGTTGATATAGCTGGGTGTTTATACACAGTAAGTGGAAGAAAACATGAGTTTGTTTGTTGATATTTTGCTCAATTTTTTTGATATTATGATTTTCCTAATATTTACTGTTTTCTGTTTTCTTTCCGCCCTTCTCTTCCAAGGTTAACCCCATTGCGGTGAATAGCGAGTATTGTAACGTTTTCACGGAGAATAAGCGAGTTGTAGCAATCATTTCAACTGAACATTTTGGAAAGGTTAGTCAGTGCAATCATTATCTCATGTTCGTTTATCTTAACATGAAGATAACATGTAGAAATCCTCTTCATGCCGTTTTAGCAACTTTTTTACCTTGCTGAAACAAACTTAACCCAATCTACGCATCTTAAGTGGCAAACTATATTGGTGTGACATCAGAATAATGTTGCTAGTGGCAGTGGCCTTCTTTCTTCTTGAATGCTGTCAACTTGAAGAAGTTAGTGTTTAAAGAATCTTTATTCCAGAAAAATGGTTTTATTTGTCTATTTATTCAACTTACTTCACATCATAACATTTGGTTTTGTATTATATTCTGCGTATAAACAAGAATTTCCTCTCGATTTATGAAATGCATGAGACAAAGTTATTAACTTGAAATTTCATCCAGGAGTATGTTTATATTCTTTTGTGTGTGTGTGGCTGTGGATAAGGTATTAAATTGTTGTTTTATGTGTATATTCGTTTGTGTGTGTGGCTGTGGATAAGGTATTAAATTGTTGTTGAATTTGTCTTGGTCCTTCTTTATCCTGTCGGAATTGGAACTTACATTTGTTGGCAAACAGATTGTTCACTCTCTCCAAACAAAAGCTTCAAATCTGAAAAGTTTGAACTTATTGTTCTGCAGGTCGCATTTGTAGCAATTGGAGCAACTATGGTTGGCAGCATCACCTTTTTAAGGAAGGAGGGTGACCATGTGAAGAAGGGAGAACAGGTTTAAAATTTATATATCATTTACTGTAATTTCTCGCATATGTGTATTTATATATATATATATATATATATATATTTTCCTGCATCTACTATCTTGGCTAACAGTCATTACATGGTTATGCAGTTTGGATATTTCTCATTGGTGGAAGCACTGTAATTTGTGTTTTTGAAAAGGTTAGTACACAAGTATAATTTGCTGAATGTAGGGAAATGATCATGATCCAATTTATTTTTCCTCTTAATTTAAAAGTAACATCCCCTTCACTTGCGGATCCTTATCTGAATTATTCGGGTTATACATCCGTTATTGTTCATGGGCTTTGTCTATTCTTTCGTTACTAGAAAGAAATATCATGTCTTTATATTTATTTTCTATGAGAAGATAAGGGGGAAAAAAATTAACCGGCCATTTTTAAAAAATTGATGATGCAGATATTCCGATCTTATCTTATATCTAATTTTAGCATGTTTATACAAAAAATGAGGGAAGGGGGGAAAAAAACTGTCGTGTTAATAATGTACTCTCTCTTTGGACCGAAGACATTTTCACATTTTTGAGATATTATTACATCGGATAATTTTCCAAGCACATATTTAATCAGCAGTCGATGTAACGGCATTTCAAGTAAAAGAACTAGTGCCTCATAATCTATAGTCTTATCTGGCTTGTCATGCAGGACTCCATTGACATTGATGAGGACCTACTTGCAAATAGTGCAAGGTCACTGGAGACCTTGGTTTCTGTTGGGATGAAGTTAGGTGTGTCGAGGAAAGCGTCCAACGTTGTATTACCGAACTTGGAAACCTGTTCCATACAAGATTAGGCTTCTTTTAGGTTTGTTTAGTTAGAATTTTCTTGGATAATAATGTGTTGCATATATTAGTCTAGATTTCTGAATAACGGTATCATATTACGTAAGAAAAATAAAATGTTTAGTTTGGCAACACTCGAGATCAATTAAGGCCAACGCGCGACCCGCATAATTTGTGATTCTTTTGATGAATGAACCTATGCATTATTGTATTGGTTGCAAAAAGACGTGTATTAAGGCGTATATTGTTTCTATGTTGCTTTTAAATATAGTTGTGTAGCTGTTTTTCTATTGTATTGTTCTTTGATCATTATTTAAAAAGTTTACGAATTAATTTGGATCTCATCAAATATATGTTAGGATAAAATGTTTCAAATGCATAGTCTGAGTTGGTCAATTCTAATGACACTTTTTTTGCTATAAAAAATGTTATTGTGTTTTTTTTTAATTATTTGTGGAACTTTTCTTTAAGGGTAATTTTGTCATTATATTAATTGAAATTTAACATTGACCTGTCTAGAGTATGAATCTGATATACACTTGAGATTTCCCAACATAAATTTGATGAGGTCCAAAATTGTTGTTGTTATTATTTTTATTTTTATTTTTATTTGGCGAAATCTAAAATTACAGTTTATGTTCACATAAATTTCTTGTATTATCAACTTTATTTCTTTTATGTTGGAAATGAAAATAGGAAACTTATTATTATTATTATTAATTTGGGAACTGGTATTCAAATTCTGCGTACTTTATTTTCTCATTATTTAAGTGTAATGTCCTGTCCTTGTTCTGACATATTATCGTCAACAAGAATGCAGGAGAGGGAATATGAGAGTTTTTAGATTCTGTTTATGTATATGATTATAGACACCAGAATAGACAGGCTTATGTTGATCTATGAACTCCTAATTTGGTGATGTTTCATGATCGGTGACGTTTTCGTGTCCAAACTCTATCGTACTTCTTTCTGATCGAGTGTTTCTAGCCTCCGGCAATGTCATGTCATTTTTTTACTCCTCTTTTTTTCTTTTTTTCTTTTTTCCTGAAGCTTATAATTTATCACGCTTGATTTTATTTCCATCCTCCATTCTTTTTCTACACAAATTTTCACGCTTGTGAAAATTCTACAGTGGTTGTGACTTGTAATTTACCAATATTTCAACGTTCTTTATACTCTTGTTTGTCTTACTTCATTTCACTCTTATGTATTTCTGGTTTAGTTTCAATCTCTAACGTCTGTTTGGAGCCTGAGTTCAAACTAGATCAATCCAATTCAAACTTGGAATCTAAACTAGATTGGTAATTTAGAGAAGGAAAATTATTTTTAGCCCAATGAGTAATCCCCATCTTTTTTTTTTTTTATTATAGAAAATTCATCCTTCTCAAACTTGTAAGTTCACCCATTCTTTGTAACAAAAACCAGAGATCAAAGAAGCACAAGGAGCACATTGTTCCTCTTCGCTACATCTCCGGCATTCTTGGGATTTTTATTTTTATTTTTATTACTCGAGGTTAAGTAAAAGAGTGAAAATAAGTTTGATTGAATATCTTTGATAGACTCTTTGATTTTCTTTTTTGTGATCAATTTTCATGTGGGTTTTTTTAGAATTGGAAAGTTTTATTTGGGCTCGTAGGTTGAGAAAGGTTTTGATAGGGAATTAGAATTGGTCATGGTGCAACTGTTCCTACCATGAGGAATTTTCTTGTGGATTTTGCTATAATTTAGAAAGTTTGATTTGGGCTTATGTAGGTTATTCTGCTGAAGCGCCGTTGTTCTTATCATCATCGTCATTGCGGATATGGTGGCCAAAGTTTTTGGCACACATGGCAACAATAACATGTGGATTCATGTATGAATTACACATCAATTATTGTGAAGTTTACTATTCATGCTAAATAGCAATTGTTTTATCATCGTCGTTATTGCTAATATGGTGGCCAAAGTTTTGGCACTCATGGCAAAAGTTACTTTTGGACTGTTGTATGAATTACACATCAATTGTCATGAAACACGATTCGTGCTAAATAGCACTGCTCTCTAGACAAAGAAAAACTAATATCATCCTAAACTGCAGTGTTCTTACCATCATCTTCATTGCTGGTATACAAGTAAATCATAACCAAGCGGTTTTTTATAATTACAACGAACATAAACGAAAAATCTTTAATATGCTAGTAGGTCTCCCTGTCAATAATTATCTAGTAGAAGATAATATTATAAATAGAAAAAAAAAAAAAAAAAAAAAGAAAAAAAAAAGAAAGACCAATGGTGATCTTCTCTATCTAATGAATGGGGAGTCCACTTTGAAATCGTCCGCCCTGCACCCACCCCCGAGTATATGCTTCAACAGGAATCACACAAGGGTAGATTGATACAATAGAAACCTCTGGTAAAATGCCCACCCCTAACCCAGCAGATAAAGTACATTACATGGTCCGTTTTAGGGATTGGCGACTTATCCATTCAGTGACTTTGGCGCTGGGCGTTCCTAAAATGGGTACTATCGGGTCGGGTGAATTCAATAATAGACGCATGTTGGCATTCCAGCCTCCCTTCTCCTTTCAGGGCCTATCCGAAAGAGAATCCAGTACTGGTGACCAAAGTTTTTGGCACACATGACAAAAGTTACATCTGAACTGTTATATGAATTCCACATCAATTATTGTGAAATTCACGATTTGTGCTAAATAGCACTGCTCATTAAAAGAAAGACATTAATATTGTGCTAAATAACACTATTCTTACCATCGTCATCGTTGCTATTATGGTAGCCAAAGTTTTTGGCCCACGTGGCTAAAGTTACATGTAGACTAATGTATGAATTCCACATCAATCATCGTGAAGTTCACAATTCATGCTAAATAGCACTACTCTTTAGAGAGAAAAATTAATAGTGTGCTAAATAATACTATTCTTACCATCGTCTTGTCGATGGTATGGTGGCCAAAGTTTTTGGCACACATGACTAAAGTTACTTGTCAATTGCTATATGAATTTCGCATCAATTATTGTGAAATTCACAATTCATGCTAAGTAGCAGTGCTCTTTAGAGAAAGAAAAATTAATATCGTGTGAATTTGAAAAAAGTAAAACTTTGAATTTGGTTTGGAAAATTCCAATCCAAACCTTTGCTTTAAATAGTGAAAAATGATTGTCATACGTTTTTTTTTTTTTTTTCCACAACATTTTCAAGCAGCCTCTACATTATTTTGAACCACCTTTGAAATATGTAGGATTAGAAGTTTCATCTTTAGTGTTTTACTACAAATTTGTTCATAGAAGATGAAAAGGCAGAAGTGTGTTAAAGCTTGTCCAGCTTAGGTCTTCCATGGTTAACCATTATATTTTTTCTGTAGCAGGAACAACCAATGGGAAATTTTTCAAAAGTAGAGCTTCTTGTGCGAAACAGAATGCGTAGGATTTCGTAATGGCTTTCTAATTTTTCTTTGCTCATAAGAGGATGGCCTAAACTAGTTCCTTCTGGTGCATTTCGTAATGGCTTTCTAATTTTTCTTTTGCTCATAAGAGGATGGCCTAAACTAGTTCCTTCTGGTGCAGGGGGGTAGCAATGACCAAGTCCGGGGCGACTGATTACCAAAACACATTTCTGCAAAGTCATAAGACCTTGTAAGAAGGCTAACACCTATCCAGTGCCGAAGGTCAAGGAGTTTGTGATCTGATGACAGGGGAGCCAACGACATAAGCCCCTATGAACAGCGGCTGTAACTATAACGGTCCTAAGGTAGCGAAATTCTTTGTTAGGTGAGTACCAACCCACACAACCAGGGTAGGTATGTGCTGCTCTATTATGTGCTATTCATGGTGGTACAGCAGAAAAAACTTTATTTGAAGATGATGATGAAAATACATCCCGCATTTGGATGAAAATACAGAGCCATAAGATGAGAACTTTAGCTATTTTCCCGGACTATAAACAGAAAAATGCTAACCAATTTCAAGATTGGTTTTTAGAAACCATACTCGAAAGTACGGTAATTAAGTCAGACCAATTTTCAAAAATTTCCAAAATCAAAGCTAAAATTCTAACTAACTTACTAGATTGGCTGGTTTTTTTTTCCCCCCTTCTTAAGGAGTAGACCAAACCTAGAAAATCACTATCCACAACAATCAAGACACGAGTTTTAGCATATAGATAGAGTAAATAAGAGTCGAAGAGAGCACGATGGACAGAGAAGATATAATTAGCTTAAGCAGATGCTATCAGAAAAGGACACGCAAGTCATGGATCCATGTAAATGATCTCCGCTCGGTTTGAAGCACGCCTAAAGCTCAACAATTTCGTTACCAACTCCCATCGAACACTCGTAGAGTCAGGTGTAACTTCCATCCTCTCAAGCACTGGTGAATTTGAAATCAAGAACTTCATGAAATCCAATTCAGGTTTGGCTACAGTGATACCAGTTATCTTAACAAATCGGAGTTTGTCAAACGAGCAATTCCAGCAGCCATCTTGCCAAAAGTTGGTATCTATTCCATCAACAGTTTGTTCCTCAGAACAGACCTACATGCAGTTTGTAGCTAGAAAAGTTCAATAATCAAATTACGAATATATCTGCAAATATCAATGAGCAATAAAGGAAAAACTCACCGTGATTGCTATTTCTTCTAGATTTGGGGTAGAACTTAAGAGGGAAAGAGATGTTAAAGATTCTTCAAAGTTGTTCAAATTATGTACATGATGAGATTATACAGCTTTACGCACGGTTGAGGCAGCTTATGGGGCCCAATGCCAACAGCCAGATACTGGATCAAAAAGGAATAGAAAAATGCAAAAAATATCATGCCAAGCTGAATATACTTAATTGACTTCAACCAGTATCGTAATGCTCAATCCTACTGAATTGAAACAAAACATAAGTTGACTATTACCTTTAACGAATAATCATTAAGCTGAAGCTTCTCAATGTTGGATAGATTTACAAAAAATTTGAGCAGATTGCTAGGGTTGTCAAGTGCTTGGCTTTGGGTATTCTTGACATTCTCAAAATAAGAAAAGACAACCTCTGCTAGATTGAAGGTATTTTCGAAACTAATATCCTCAATAAAGCCTTCAAAAATAAAGACTTGTAGCATTGGCACATTAACTTTGATACGGGAAAGACCTTTAATGTCCCTTAAATACAGCCGTTCGAGGTCTGGGCAGCTAGAAATCAGATTTTCAAATACATCTTGATTTAAGGTTACATTCTGAAGATCGAGTTTCTTCAATTTCCAAAAACCTTTAAATCCCGAAGGAGGTGTGAGTGAACAATTGCTTAACTCCAAATTAGTCAAACTTTGGCACGAAAACAAACAAGAAGGCATCCTATAAGCTTCACCCTTGCAAATTTCTAGAACAATGCTCTCGATATAGCTTCGTGAAAGATGAAGAATCCACCGATCTATGTCACTGACAGCTAAAAATTCTCTATGAGAAAGCTCAAACTTCTGTATAGGACCCAAGTGAAGTAAGAGAACACGATCGACGATACTCACAATCTTACTGTTGATAGCGGCTTTATTTCGAGAAGAAAATAGATAAAACTGATCATCAAATACAAGATAAGGAACCAGAGCCCATTTGTACCTCCACTTGCTTGACAAGAGACTTGTCCTCACGGCATCACTTATTGGTAAATGCGACAAAATTCCTTCTATAATATTGTCTGGCAAATTGCTGATTCTATCCGGATTCATCTTCATTTTGCAATTGATACTGCGTGGTTCTCGTAGCTTTTGCTTCATTTAAGAAAACAATGAATCATAGATCAAATACAAAACAAAGGGTATTGAAACACATTAATGTTACGTAGAAAGATGTTAAGCTAAAATAGTTGAGAATCTCTACCAAAATGTCTAGATCAGTCATAATCTGGTTTAGAACCCAAACTGCTGATTCTCTGACGGTAAAATATGCCGTATGACAACTATTAATAACTTACCTATATTAGTTTCATTCCACTTCCTATCACATTGGTGGCTAACAAACCGACTTACTAGAGTTGGTTTTCTCAGAGGATTGCCACAAAAAGGACCAGGAAAATATATATATATATGTGTGTGTGTGTGTGTGTGTGTGTGTGTACAAGGGTAACTTTCAAGAAGCAAATAGACCCCAACATCTACTTACCATTTCAACTCTACACAAGCGCACTCCCTTTTACCAATGTAGTTGAAAGATTTCCCCAATTTACCTGTAGTAACACTAAGCAATGTAATTTAAAACCCCACAAATAAAAATAAAAAAAAAAAAGAAAAGAAAAGAGACACACAAGGTACTGCAGAAGAAAAAACTACAAAATCTGATCCGATTTATCGTAGTCTGTTAGTTTAACATGTTGGTTAACTATAGTCTGAAACACAGAAAAAAATCATTGGCTTATCAAATTATCCATCGACACACACACATACTGAGCAATGTGGTCCACCCAAAAGAACTATTCAATATAAATTACCCAAAAGCAATATTTTTCAATATAAAAGGAACCCAAAAAAGTTTTTAATATAAAATTTACCAGAAATTTTGTTCATTGATCTTTTTAAGGGAAAAATAGTCCTCAAATTTATTTCAATCAGAAATTTTAATCCCTAAGCCCCAAAATTAACCAGCATTTGGAATTTAACCATAGTAATCCCATATCCATCACATAACTTGGAATTTTAATGATTTGGAGGTGTTTTTTAATTTTTTTTTCTCCATTAAATTTCATTGTCAACTTGAGAGTTAAGAACTATAAATTATGAATAAAACTAAATTTAAGAACAACACGCCCAGTTAAAAAAAAAAATTAAAAAACTTTATGATCCTTACTACGGCAAAACTGAAAGTAAAAACCCTGAATTTATTGGAATTGATACATGAAGAAGTGCTTAAAAGAAGAATTAAAATAGAATGGAGATCGTTTTGGTCAGACAGAATATGAACCAGAAATAAAAACAAAATGAGAGAATCGAAAACTTACCCTAAAACTTGAAAGCAAAGCCTAGAGAGAGAAAATGACTAGCTAGTAACGATCACGAAGGACGGAGCAGACGTTGGCCGACCGCCATGTGCTGATGTTTTTCCGAGGCATTGTGTTGACACCCTTAACTAATGGAGTTTGGCAATTGGGTTATCCATATTTTTATACTTTATATTTTGGTTTTATCCCAAAATAATAATAATAATAATACCCCGGTTTTTTTTAATGAATTAAAAGGATATGGATTTGGTCCTATTATTTTCAGGTTTTCGATCTTAAAGGCTGGAACACTTCCCTAGATATAGTAGAGACAGATCATTTATAATATCGCGTATTTTGAATTTTTATACTTTTATGCAATCATATTACATTTAAGGGAAAATTTGTTAAGTTGTTTCATAAAAGTTTAAGTTTGTATAACTTTAATCACTGTACCTTTTTTTTTGTAGTAGCAGTGACCATAAACTACTAAAAATGTTACAACAGTAGTGCTTTCTGTTAATTTTTAAACGGAATCCATAGTAATGGTCACTTTTTGATCAAATTATTGACAGATTCAGTTTAAAAATTAATGAAAATAACTATTGTAATAATATTTTAATAGTTTAGGGATTCAAGCTACGAAAAAAGAATATGGAGTAAAATTGTACAAACTTAAAAAGTTTAGGGACACACAAGCAATTTGCCCTATATTTAATAAACAATCCTTATATTTTCTGAATCAATACAAAATTATGCACTAACCCAAAATACCCTTAAATATTTAGATTATTTAAATTTTTATACTTTGTATTTTGCTTTTATTTAAAAAGTATATATATCATTATGTTATGTTTAACGACAAAACAATACGTTTTTTTCTCTATCAACAAGTTATTTTGACCAAAAAATGTTCAACATACCCTTACAAAAGATGACAACCTTTAATTTTCTCTACAAAAAATTCGAACTTCTCAACGCCACCCTTATAACCACATAGCCCTGTCCCACCCTGCCGCCATGCACCCCTTGAGAACCCACCTTAGCACTTTATTATTAGGGAGCTCCGTTCTCTTTCGCCGCCAGCCTCTGAAGCTCTGATTGCCTCTTGTAGTTTCGATTCAATTTGCTTTGGTCGCGCAACTCCAGATCGCCTCTTACAGCTCCAATTGGCTTGCGTGGAAGAGATCTGACAGCCGCAGCGCCGGAGGTTTCTCACCCGATCCGAAGCCACCCTCCTCCACTTTCATCGGCCTTCGAACCTCCGATTGCCTCTGCAGTAGTTGCTTTCTCGATCAACTTCCTCTGCTGCCTCCTTCGGTCGACAATCAAGGCCTTGAACAACTACAAGAGTGAGTTGGAGAAGCGGATTGCCGTGATACTAGAGAACATGACTATCAACGACCTACTGATGCTGTTGTTCACCTACGACAGCGAGAGGTTGTTCAATCTGGACAGGGTGAGGAAGATCATCTTGGCGTTCATCAAGAAGAAGAAAAGCGTGGCTGTATTTCATCGACAATCTTACAAAGACTTGTTCGACGACGATGGCTTTCGATTCGAGGATTCAGGAACTGTGACTGTGAGTGACGTCAACGACGCTAATTTGAACATGAATGGCCACACCAGGAATCAAGGTACATTTTGTTATTTGGATTTTGTTCACCCTGTTCGATAGCCGAGAAAATGGAGGGAAAAAAGTTTTGGTTTTTAAGGATTACGGTCGATTGATATGTAAGGAAATCAAAAAATTCTCTTATATTAAAAGGAAAAAAATGATGTATTTTGGTAGAATATCTCTTGTGGTTTGTGGATTCTAGTTCATCATTTCCAATTTCAACGGCATTGCTAGCCTCGTGTCCAAAGGAACGCATAGAGATTGTGGGGGTTTTTTTTTTTTTTTGAATTTTTATGATTTTTATTGAATTTTGGTGTATATAGTTTATAATTTTTGCAGAATTTTTATGATATTTAGTAAATCTAGTATTTGTTTAAATAATCCGGTGATGGAATCTGAAAAAACCAACGAAATCGAGTAACTAGTTGGTTACCAGGTTTTCGGTCTGTAACCAACAAGTTACCCGCCAACGACAGTTGGTTACCAGTCAGTAACGAACTAGTGACCATTTGGTAACCAACAAGTTACCCGCCAGTGGCGGTGGTTACCGGTCGATAACCTATGTAACCAATAGGTTACCCACCAATAGTTAGTAACCAATTGGTTACCCAGCGGCAATCGGTAACCAATTAGTAACCATTTGGTAATTACCAACTGGTTACCCGTTGGCGGCAGCGGTTACCGATCGGAAACCCGCCGGTGATCAGTAACTAACTAGTTATCCACCGGCGGCGGTGGTTATCGATGGGAAGCACGCCGACGATTAGTAATTAACTGATTACCATTTGGTAACTTAGGTGGTTCCATCATGTATACTACTTAGGAATTTTAATTGGTATTTTGAAATTAATAGATAAATAAATATTTATAATGTCATCTATAGAATTTTTTACAAGAGTTTTTTCTTGTGTGAAAAAAAATCAATCAAATGCATGATTTTGTGATATTTATCAAAAGTTCCCAATTATTATTTATTATTAAAAGTATCTTAGTAAATGTAAATGGCACTAGAAGCATATGTGTAGAAGCAATCACTGACCTAGTTTTTAGGTAAAGTATGGTTTACTAAACACCCCTAACATGTTAAGATTCATTAATAATATAAAAATAGCCTCTAAAAACAGTGTCAAACAGACCCTTAATTTATTGTAGACTTTCTATTTATTACTTCAAACCATTCTCTTTTTTTTTTGGGTTCTCTTTTGTATTATTGTTATTGTTTTATTATTATTATTTATTATTATTATTATTTGCTTTGATTATTTGGGCCCATTTGGTCCAATTGCTAACTTTACGGGTATCTAAAATATTCAATCCAATCATCTTGGATCTTTCAACAGTCTTTCAAGACAATATGAAAATCATACTGTCACGCTAATTAATATTGTCTGCTATACTAGGAAGCGTATTTCAATTAAACAATGATATATCTATATTAAAGTTATAAAATTTTTATACCTTATATTTTGCTTTTGTTCAAAAAAATATACTCTGTACTTTGAAATTTTACGTTTATATACTATTATATTATATTTTATATACAAATTTATACATTTTATCGATCAACACATAATTTTGACCTTAAAATACCCAAAATACCCTCAATAAGAATAAATACAATTTGGATTATTTACCTTTTTCTACCCTGTATTTTGTTTTTATTCAGAAAACATACCCTACAGTTGAAGTCATGCATTTTATATGATTGTATTACGTTTAATAAATAAATCAATACTTTCTTCTCAATTAACACTTTTATTTTGACTTGAAAATGTCCAAAATACCATTAAAAGAAATATTATAAATTGTAAAAACCTTCAATTTTCTCAACAAAAAAAATCATACTCTCAACCCATCCATTATAACCACCCATCCCTTTCGCACCCTGCGGCCATGCATTTAAATTAGAATTCTTCAGTTATTTTGTATTTTAGATTTCAAGGTTATTTTAATGTTAAAATTAAGTGTTGATCTAGAAATTATATGAATTTATGTACTAAGTGTAATCTAATAATGTGCAAATGTAGAACCTTGAAAATGCACTATATACTTTTTGAATAAAAACGAAATATAGGGTATTAAAATGTAAATGATACTTAATTTCAGATATTCTTGTTTAAGGATAATTTGAATATTTTAAGGTCAAAATTAAGTGTTGACCAATAAAATATATAGTACAAATTAGTATGTTAAATATAAAGTGATGGTATAAAAATTTAAAAAATTCAAAATATAGTGTATACTTTCTGAATACATGATATATAACCACTAAGAAATTAACCCGCTGTGTAACATACATGAACATTAATTATTTACAAGAATAGTCTCCATATCCGCAACAATAAAGATAATTATTTATTTAATTGGGAATATCAATAATTCGTTTTGTGGGAAAGTATTTATTTAATTGTTATAATAAATAAGTGTCCATTCTAAATTACATTAATTTATTTTGATAGTCCAATTTGTTACACTGTGAATAGATAGAATTACTTGGAACAATTAAAAGTTCACATATGGTGTTCCCCCATAGGCGATGCCTCGGGAATAGAGAGTTGGCCTGATTAGCAACGACAGGAAAATAATTTGTTTCCTCCTACCATATGGAACCCTTAAAGGTTTCTGATAGGATTAAATAGAAGCTTATATGTGGTGCTCCCCTACAGGCTATTTCCAGGGGATAGAAAAGTGGGTGCAGATTCGCAACATGCAAGATGAGAATTTTTCTCTCTTACCACCTGGAACATTGATGTTATAATTAATTAATTAATTAATTAAATCTTTAGAGATGTCTGTAGGATTAATCTCCTTTTCTAGCCTCCATCGATCTAAGTTCTCTAGACTACCGCCATAGAGTTAAGGAAGCCATTACCCAAAAAAAAAAAAAAAAACCCTAATGTTCAAGGTGATTTAACGATTCCCATAATTTAAGATAGAAAACTAACAAGAACGATATCATATGAAAAAAAAAAAAAGGTCAATCATTGTGAGAACGTTCATAGTAAATTGAAGACAAAAGTAACTGTAAATATTGTGCCCATTAAGTATCTAATAATTGAATATTCGATTGTTTTATGTAACATCATTAGTCGTTTTATGAGTATTTTAGAAAAATTTTGGGATTTCTGTTTTGTTTAAATTTTCAACCCTTCTTAGTAGATGTATTTTGGATTTCTTATCAAACTCTACTTATTTTTAAATAATACTTGAGTAATAAATGTGACGAATAATTAGAAAAATAGCGAATGTCATTTTAATTAAGATGTTGATTTTCTTTGGCATCATATTTTCTTTCTTCATTCATTAAATATAAAAAATAAATAAATAAATAAATAAAAAGATCACCTTTTCTGTGTTGGTATTGGAATTAATATTGACTAGGATCTTTCAGTGATGGCGAGCTGAGAAGGAGGACGCCATTAATATGACATCAATATGTCCCCGTCAAGAAGGTCACATTTAAAGAGAGAGAGAGAGAGAGAGAGAGAGAGATTGAGAAGAAGAAGATTCACACACACTCACACCCGCCTCTTTTGAACCACTAGTTGAGTTTGTGTGCGAGCTCTCATTACTCATTGGATATATATAAATGTTTAGATATATCTACAACTATATATGATAGAGATGCTAATTTAATTGACTTTTAGATATTTGTTTTTTGTGGAGATGCTTTATTTTTGTCTTATTATGGCGAGTACTTTCAATAGCAAAATGCTTTGATGTTTATCGTCCATTTTTTTTCCTTTTTTTTTTTTTTTAGTATTATTTATTAAAACATATTCCATATTGTTTTCAAATTGGGTAACTCTTTTTGTCTCCATACTATGGACCATGCAAGTTGCCGTACGTGGTGCTCCACCGTGCCGACGTCAAAACCGCCAATATTGTAACCGTTGACACTAATCGTGAGCTGCCAATGTGCTTAAGGATAATTGGATACGAAAACGTCTGAATTATGTGGAACCTAATTTTTGCCCTGAAATTATTATAAGTCAGCACACGGGTACGAATTGATATTATAGATCGCATTTAAAGAGTGATTAACTTGCACTTGTTTATCTTTTTATGGTGATATTTTGTTGCCGTTAAGTGTATGATGCTCTCTTTATTTTGTTCTTTTTCTTGAATAGAAGGAATTAGAGCTTTTAATTTCTAACAAAAAACAACCCTCAATCTAATTTCGAGTTTCTGATAGAGTGGATGCTATATTTGATGGGTCGAAGCCAATACTCAACTGCCGTGTTTATTAGTTGTGTAGTTCAAACTTGCGAGCTGCAAACCTGATTAATGGGAAACATTATTATTAAGAGAAAGAAAAGGACATAAACTTTAGTATATTAAATTGATACACAAAACAAATAATATGGTTAAGGAAAACTCCTATTCCTTGTAGATCTCCACTGGAGAATTGAGCACGATGTTCATAGAGATATAGATACCTAGATTATAGACTTGAAAAAAACAAAAACAAAAACAAAACAAAACAAAAACAAAAAACAAAAAAAAAATAAGGTCGGGGAAGAGAAACCAGAGCCCGGATGCAATGAATATTGTTGGGCTTCCACTAAACGTGATCCTTTGTTGATCTCGCTGTCCCAATTGATCTCCTTGTTCGCTTCTTTGTTTATGCCGCTTTTGGGGATTGAGAGAATCGAAGGTATGTTTTTAAAACGTTAAATAGGGTTAAAATCACAATTATGATTAAAACCACGACGTCATAGGAAATTCATAGAAATCATCAAGTTTTATGTAAATTTAGCTGTTCAAAAATGAAACACTATCATTGAGAATTTTTTCATACCTTGCCATAAAATACTAAAATAAAAATAAATAAAATAAAAAACTTTTTTATTACAACAATTTTATGTTTTCTAATAACGAGATCGCAAATACATTAATTAATTAGTAAGTACCTAATTATATAGATTCGTTATGATTAGCTAAAGGGTGGGGATCGAAACTGTGGTTTCTCCTAAAAATTTAATAAATGAATGCATATAGTCCCGAAAAAGATAAACAAAAACCTGACTATATATGCCAAAACCGTTTGCCACCCTATTTCGTTGCTATACATATGTACTATATATATATATATATATATATATATAGTAGAATTCCCCATTGCTAGAAGTTAGTAAGATATGTTTGCTAATTGTTATGGCTAGAATATTTTGCATTTTCCCTGTTTTTTTTTTTTTTTTTTTGGGAATTTGAAACAATTTTCTGTCACATAATTGAGGAGTTTTGTTATATATCTAGAAAAGAGATTGGAAACTAAATCATGTTAAAGATTTTTTTAGTGGATCAAATTGCAAGATGGCTTAAAATCTAGAGATATGTTCTATCCTATTTCAAATTAGTTATTAACACGCGACTAAACCAAATTTTAGCCATGTAAAATGCTTTTGGATATAATTGGCAATGACAATGACTAATTAAAGCAAATCCCCAAACATGATATATGAGTAGAGTGCAGCTGTCCCTATATATAAATTTTGATTTCTATCGAACTTGTTATTATTACTATTATTATTTTTTGCAGTTTATAACTAGGTTAAAAAAAAAAAAAAAAAAGACTAGGGAAGAAATAAGAAGCATCTGAATCAAGTGTAAATTTCTTTAAGCCGCGTTTGGACTTGTACACTACTACAAAATAAAAATTCGACAACGGTTAAAAACCGTCGTGATAATACTTAAACGGCGGTTTTCTAACCGTCGTGGAATCCACAGTCGTGGTATATATTTGGATTCCACGACGGTTCAAAAACCGTCGTGGTAGGTAACAACGAAAAAAAAAAATTACGAATGGAGCTACCACGACGGTTGAGTAACTGTCGTGGTAGGTAACAACAAAAAAAAAAATTTATGAATTCCCACTAAATCAACACTTTCATAAATTTTTTTCCGGAACACATTTAAATCACAAAATCAACACTTTTTTTTTTTTATAGAAATTTCTCAAATCCGTGCCTTACCCAACCAATTTAATTCAATCTAAAACACAACCACAATGAACAATCACCGAAAATGTAGGGGACGGATTTAGGCCATTTCGGACGGAATATTCCCAACTCAACAATCTACAAAATCAACATTTTAGACGGAACATTTTATCAACAACCACAATCAACAAAATCAACATTTTGGACGAAAAATTCGTAAATCCGTGCATTACCCAAGCAATATACATTACGACTTACTGGCTTGTCGAGTGTTGGTATGGGCTGAGTGCGGTGAGAGAGAAAGGGAAAGCCGCGTGAGTTCCTTGGTGGACCCGTCGGAGAATGGAGGAGGCCGCGTGAGTGGTGGAGGAGGCCATCGGAGAATGGAGCTAAGAGAAAAATTTGAGAGGTGAGATAGAGAGAGGAGGTGCGGTGCGATAGAGTGAGTTTTTGGAGATTTTAAGTAGGGAGGAAGCGGCGAGAGAGAAATAGAGGGAAGAAATTGGGTGGCTTTGGGTATGGAATTAGAGAGTGAAAAAGTGAAAAATGCTCGGAATGTTATGGGGTGGGAAAGAGGATTTTTTTTTTGAGTTTTAATACACGCTCTAAAAAATTGAATTTAATTTAAAAATTTTCAAAATTCCTGCCTTAGTACTTACCACGACGGTTTTTGGGGAAAACCGTCGTGGTAGAGTCCAAAAATTTAAAAAATTTTTTTGAAAAAAGACCCTTCCACGACCGTTTTTTCAAAAACCGTCGTGGAAAATGCGGCAAAAACACGGAGCGAAACAGAGTTTCCGAAAACCATCGTGGAAGCCAAAGCTTCCACGTCGGTTTTTAATAACCGTCATGGAAGCTTGCAAAAAAAAATTTTTTTTTTTGCTTCCACGACGGTTTTTAAAACCATCATGAAATCCCATTCTTCCACAACGGTTATAAAATCGTCGTAGAAGCTTAAAAAAAAAATTTTTTTTGCAAAATTTTTTTTTTTTTGCAAGCTTCCACGACGGTTTTTT
This sequence comes from Ficus erecta, assembly GCA_008635985.1. NCBI lineage: Eukaryota > Viridiplantae > Streptophyta > Magnoliopsida > Rosales > Moraceae > Ficus > Ficus erecta. Next base: position 788,601 of record BKCH01000056.1, on the reverse strand, counting down.
ATAACCGTCGTGGAAGCTTCGGCTTCCACGATGGTTTTCGAAAACTCTGTTTCGCTCCGTGTTTTTGTCGCATTTTCCATGACGGTTTTTTAAAAAACGGTCGTGGAAGTTCCGTCGTGGAATCCACATTTTGTAGTAGTGGTACTATTGGAATAGTTATTATTGCACTGCAACATAATATTCGTTTGGTGGCCAACTACTGCTTAAACTACATTTGAATACATAATTTAAACTCTACAATATTTGAATATAAACATTCAAGTTGAATGATCATTTATATGCAATAGTTCATCCAAACGAATGCTTAATATTTTTTTATCATCTTGAATTATGACAAAAATCAAGGTAATTCTCATTTCTAATCTTAGAAATAAGTTTCGAATGAAAAGATCCTTAATTACACAAATAAAAAAATGGATTTTTCACACAAATAAAATATATGTTGTTTTCTTAAGGATACAAATAACTTATTCAAGCAATTATCAAGATTTCTCCGGAAAAAAAAAAAAAAGAAAAAAAAAACTATCAAGATTATAAACGAAATAACTTAATAACCAACATAGTTTATTGGTAATTACATACCCACCTACCCTCCTTTCATTTCTTCAAAACTAGAATCACGTATCCTATAATTATTTATATCTACAGCCATTTCTTAAATATAGACAAAAACAAAACAAGTAGTGAACATCAAACAAAGAGAAATGATAACCAATCCAATTCCCTCATTTCCATTCCAAGCACGTAAATGTTTGTCATTAGTTGATCCGACCTAGCTTGCTTTTGGTTGGGACTTTTATTCACTTTTTTAATTTTTCTTTGTTAAATATAAATATAACTTTTCCCCTACTAGTTTGATGCTCATATTGGAGTCCATATGGACGCACTTAAATGATTATCTTACTAGTTGGAGAAGCCGTAAGCAAAGCTGCTTCACCCAAATGCAATTTTTTTTTCAATCTCTTTTTGTCCTTGTTTTCTGCTCTAAGACACATAAATTATTATTCCACGTACTATAAACTATTAAACTATTTTTTGTGGGGCACAAATTTTTGAAGTCCATGTCGTCCCAGGCAAATCTTGTTGAACTCCTCATCCCAAGTATAGTTGATTGCTGTTTCATGTGAATGTCTTTATTTAGTACTTTTTTTTTTCGGATCTAATCTAAATTGTCCCACTGAAACTAAATTGATTATAAAAATACTAGAGACACAAATTATAATCTTAATTTTTTTTATCAATATCATATTATGTGATATGTGAGTTATCGTTGTTCGTTTATTCGCTTATCAAATCATTTAAAAGTATTTATCATTAAAAATATAATAATTCACAATCCCATGATTTAATACTTAAAAACTGATTTTCCTTAATAGTACTTAATCCATTATAATTCTTCGGGGAGATGAACATTTTAAGGAGAGGGTAAAAAGAATGAAAAAGTAAGGCAACAAGTCATTTTCAATTTAAAAAACGATAACAATAATAATTATGTTAAATCATTATTGGTACATAGGCACACTCCAAAAGATAGATGGGACCAAAGCCCCTATGAATTCCAATTTGGTCCACGACCAAACCCATATTCTTGTTTGCCACGTGGATCACAGCAGGTGCATGATATCAGCATGACGTTTGCTGATGGCCCTACATTATCAAATAATTTGCTCAAATTACTTTCAAAAAAATAATAATAATAAAAAGGAAAATAAAAACACAAAAGAAAAGGCCAGTAAAATTTTGTTCTTTTCCCCTAAAAATAAATTAGTCATTCAAATTAAAGAATGCTAAATAAAAACATTGGCAATGTGACAAATACAAAATATTACTTCAACCATAACACAATCTTACTATTACTACATATCTGTCATCCGATGTTTAACTTTGCAATATTGTTTTAGCATTTTTCTTTTGTTACAAGAAATTTAGTGTCCGTTTGGTGAATGAGTTGAGTTTGAATTGAGATGAAATTTTTAAATTTGAGTTGAGTTGACTTTTTAAAAAGTAGTTATAAATTTTGTTAACCGTTCAGAAAAAGATAAAAATTGATATGAAAAAATACAGTTTAGTTGGAGTTAAACTTTGTTACTAAACAAAGCATTAGTGTCAAAACATCTTAAATACCCACATATTCATGTTATGCTAGGTGATTCTATTTGTATCACAAGTTACAATTTCAAGCCACCGAGGCTAGCCCAGTTGGTGAGAGAAGGGGTTAATGGTTTAGGTTCGGTAAATCCAAGGTTTAATCATTGACAAACATAAAATTAAAAAAAAAAATTGTGTAGATTAGGTTAATTTATTGAAGATGTGATGGGTGCTTACTTACCAAAAAAAAAAAGTTACAATTTCTTATTCAATAGTATTAATACATCATCATGTGTAGTTTTCCGTATGTGATCAAATCTAAACGCGATCTATAACTAAAAATTATATTAAAATGCAAGCTGTATATTAGAAAATAGGATAAATTGTTTGTTTAGGTTTTAAATTTTTAAGTTTGAATAATTTTGATCTTTGTTGTTGTTGTTGTTTTTTTTTTTTTTTTTTTTGGAAGCTTGAATGATCCTAAACTTTTAAAATATTGTTACCATAGTCCTTTACATTAATTTTTGGACGGAATGATCTGTCAATAATTTGATCAAAAAGTGATACTAGCTAACAAATTTCATCCAAAATTAACCGAAAGAATTACCGTAATAACGTTTTTAATATTTTAGAATCACTGTAATTAAATAAAAAAAAAGTAGAAATCAAAATTATACAATTTTAAAATTTAAAGACCAACTTAATAATTTATCCCATATAATATAAGTAGGACAATAAAAGGCTTGTTAGGCTGAACAAAAGTATTTCTTAGAATGACATAAACGTGGCTCACGCGTATAAAGCCTCTCCCGCACACACGCACACACACTCGTAGTTGCCTCAAGCATAGCTTCCTCTAGGGCCAAATAGAAAAGAGCTGGAACTGATCCCCGTTGCTTGAGGAGTCATACATATATATATATATATATATGTATATTTATGTATATGTATATATAACACGTTCCGTTGGGTTGGCAGCGCCCGCCGTCTTGGAAGTTGGAACCATTATATATAAGCATGTATCCAAAAGCCACTCTTATGATTACTATCAAAACCTCCCTCAAACTCAAACTCCACCAATTTTCTAATCTCTTTTTTATTCTTGAGATCAAATCCCACCTTCTGTCTCACGGCACTGTTCTCTCTCTCTCTCTCTCTCTCTCTCTCTCTCTTCACACACTATAAGTACCACCCCCACAGCTTAAACTTCCTTTACAAGTACCAATTATTAGTATTACCAATTCCCCTTCTCATTTTCTCTTGTATTCTTGTTCTTCTATATATTGGTCTTTTGCTTCTTTCTCAGCTAGCTGCTTCTTGGCTTGTTGTTTGCTTATCTGCTCATATATATATATATATATATATATGTATATAACATGGGAGATCATAACAATAATGTAAACCTACCTCCTGGTTTTCGTTTTTGTCCAACTGATGAAGAGCTTGTAGTCCATTTTCTCCATCGTAAGGTTGCCCTACTACCTTGCCATCCAGATGTCATTCCTGATCTCGACCTCTATCCCTATGATCCCTGGGAGCTTGATGGTACGCATCTTATCTTAAATTTTTCTTAATCATTGTATATCTTATTTTTTATTCTCTTATATATATATATATATACATATCTACATGTGCTCTCAGACACATGCATACATATGTATGTGTTTTATTTTTATTTTTATTTCTTTTTTGTTTCTTGTTCATAAAAAAGTCAACATTTTTACCCTAAAAAGTCAACATTTTACCCAAAAAAAGTAGACATTTTGTTATGTTAGAAAACATTAGAAAATCTCAAATTTGGTAACTTTTTTTTAATCCAAGTTGACTTGTTTAGTTTTACATTTAAAAACAAAAAAAGGGAGAACCAGAGAAGCAAATATGAACATTGTAAAGAAAGATAAAAAAAGGATTGAATTAATATATTTTAAGCTGCTCACTTCAATAATTCGTTATTATGATGAGAGTATTTATATAAGTGTATATATATATATATATGTATGTATGTATATGCAGGTAAGGCTTTGGGTGAGGATAACAAGTGGTACTTCTACAGCAGAAAGACGCAAAATAGGGTAACAAGCAATGGGTATTGGAAGCCTTTAGGAGTAGAAGAAGCAGTCATTGGGAGAAGTGGTAACAAGAAAGTTGGTACCAAAAAGTACTTGGTCTTCTACGTTGGAGAAGCTCCGTCTAGTCTCAAAACTAATTGGACTATGCACGAGTTTCATCTCTCCGATTCTTCTTCAACTGCTGATTCCTCTACTTCTTCCTCTAGTAGATCATCCAAACGAAGAGCACCTAAAAAAACAGTTACTACCCATCAAATACCTTTATATCTATATATTTATTTTATACGATTTAATGTTTTTTTATATAGAAATGAAGTCCTTATTTGAAAAGATTACGTATTCTGACATAAAATAATATTTGCTTCTTTTTTTTCTTTTTCTAAAAAAGACATGCAATTAAATTTTTTTTTCTCAGGATACAAGCAAATGGGTTGTTTGTCGAGTCTATGAACGTGATGAAGATGACGATGGAGCGGCGGAGCTTTCATGCTTGGATGAAGTTTTTTTGTCATTGGACGATCTTGATGAAATAAGCTTACCAAATTAATTTAAAAGTGTTTGGAGGGTTAAGAAAAAAAAAAAAAAACCTGCTTAAGATCCAAATAAGGGGTCTAACAATATTATTATAAGTTACTTTTAAAGTCAGCTATGTAGTTAATGTCATTTATTTTTGTTGAGATATTTGTAGTAAGATGTTAATGTAACCTAGCTTCATATGCACCTGAAGTGGGCAATATGTACTTTGTGATCTAAGGGGAAAAAAAAAAAAAAGGAGGAAATTACTACCCAAGATACAAGAAGTTTTGCTGTATCCTTGTGACAAAAAATACTTCGGACATCAATCATAATATTAATTTTTAAATATATAAATTATGATATAAGAATTATTTTTTTATTATTAAATATTAAAAAAATTATCATATAAATTAATTATATTTATCAATAAAAAATAATATCTCATTACCGTTTGAATTAATATTCAAAAATTAAAATTAAAATCAATATATTTTATACTACTCAAATCTGACACATTTTACAATCTACCCGAACGCTGATCTCAAAGTTTGTGAAAATATTAATGTGGAAGTAGTTGACTTTGATAAGGCAAGTTGCACGGAAATTGTGTGCACTCAAAATTGGTGGTGGCTTTTTGTCCATATCTCTTTTCTATGGAGGATACTGATCACGTGGCAGAGATAAATATTGTGAGGAGAATAGATATAATGTGGAGCCCAGTGAGCACTGTAATGTAAGTCCTTAGCAGCACCTCCCCTCTGCGCAATCGAGAGCATTTTCACTAAAAATAAAAAAACCAACCTTTTTAGCTACAATTGATGGCATTTGGTAGTAGTTGCATTTGTCACAATTTCAAGGAACAATTTTTTTTTTAATTTTTTTAATAATGGGTGGCTGCTGAGGAGAGGATGTAGTCATCTATGATGCAAGCATTCAACAAAAAATAATAAATAATAAATATTTTCATTTATACCCCTAATCTTCATTATCATTTTTATTTTACTTCCTGTATTTTAAAAATTCATTTCATCTTCTAAACTTTGAATTTAATCTTATTTTACCTATTTTATAAGAACTTTAGTTAAAAACAAGCAGAAAAAAAAGTGAATTAACTATAATTATATGATTTTTTTCTATTTATTTTTAATAAAAATCTTAACTGAATACTAAATAGGTTTAATAAAACTAATTTCACTATTTTTTACATCTATTTTTTAAATTAAAATTCTAATAAACGAGATAAAATGAGGTTAAATTTAAAATTCATAAAGGAAAGTAAGGGTTCGTTTGGATCGCAGGTTCAGTTTGAGTTGAGTTGAGATTTTTAAGTTTGCATAGTAAATTTTGTTGACTTTTTCAGAAAAGACAAAAAACTTTTTCAGAAAAGACAAAAAACATGATGAGATTTGAGTTGTTTAGTTTGAGTTGAGATGATGAGGCAAACGGAGCATAAGTATTTTTAAAATTTAGACAATAAAATAAGAATGATCATGAGATAGATAAAAATAAATTCTAAATAATAAAAAAAAACACATGCCGTGCCTTACATTATTCGTACTTATTGCACGGGTTCATGTTTTTTTTTGTTATAAAAAAATAAAATAAAAAAAGGAAAAAGAAAATCCCTCTATTGCCCCCTCCACTCCACTGTCCCCTTTCTAGTTCCACCCATCTTTACTTTCCCTTGTAAGACACGTCTTCCCAAATCAACCCATGGAGAGGAAAGGAAATGAAAGGACTTGCCAATGTCATGATTCCGCTTTCTATTGATATTCCATTTTTTGTTTACTTATTTTGGATTGTTGCGGGTGATTTGAACCAACTCCTTGACCCGCAAGCGCAAGGACTACAAGGTTGAGTAGACTTTAGGTTCTGTTTGGCTGTTGTCACGTTTAGGTTGTCTCAATTATTATGACTTGACACATAATAATGAGAGGTTAATAATAAACGGTGGTAAACAGACCTATTTTTTTTTAATAATTCTTTATTGTTGTCAGATTCATTTAATTACCACCCTTTTCAATGTCTTTTGATCTTTTCTTCTCTTTTCATTGCCACTGCTTCTTCCACGTTTCAGACTCGTTTTTCTTTCTTCTCTCTTTATTTTTGTTAGAAAAGTTCACCACTGCTCCTAATTTGTAACAAAGAAGCTCTTCAATACGAATCACGCCAATGATGTGTGATCAGGTTTGGATGGGAGATCTCGTGATTCGTTATTTATAAGAGATAAAAATCTTGGTATGATAATGATATTACAATCAACTATGAAAGGGTTGATTGATAAGTCGTTGGTGAACGTCATGAAAAATCTCAATAAATTCGAATAATTATTCAAAGAATCAAAAAGAAAGAATTCTCACAATTTTCTGAATATTCATCTGCCTTATTGCATGAAAAAGGTACAATTTATAGAACCAAGACCACAAATTTTCAAGCCTTATGTCTAAAGAAACTTGCCCAAAAAAAACTTAAAAGAAAAGTTGAAATAACCACCTAATTTCAACCTCAATTAAAGGGAAACAATTCTAACTTTAATTCCTTAATTTTCAGCTTATTACATACCAATAAGGAAAAGAAAACAGTCAAGAATTAAAATAAGAAAGTAAAAAGCAGTCAATGTATCCAAATCAAATTTCCTTCCCAGCAAATGTACCGAAATCCAAATAAGGAAAGTGAATAATAATTTAGTCTTGATTGACAAATCTCTTTCCTTTTGTTGTAGCGTGAAACCAGAAGAGATGCCGGAAAAGGAAAGTAAGCATATATTCTCCTATTGACTTTCTTGAACTTGAATCATGCTTATTAAGGGTTGGTCAACACGTTCATTTCCCTCAATAGGCCTTCACGTGCATGTTTGAGCCCAAATCCTTCAAATCAGTTTATTTAACGCATTTTGGAATTTTTTAACCCGTGCTTTTATAACCGGTCCAATAAGAACTTAAATAGGATCCATATTTTATGCTCTTGTGCAGCCATATCCTCATCACTCTTCTTTAAACCAAGAAGGAGAAGAAGGAGGAGAAGATAAAACTGAACAGTAACTCTTGGTTTAAAGTGAGATACGTATTTTAACCCAAAAAAGAGAAAAGAAAACCCAAAATTTCATTTTCCACCAGTTTCTTCTCTGATAAAAAACTAGATCATCTTTGGTTGGAAAAATCCCAAATCATTATTATTTGCCATCAGCCAAAACGATCAAAAGGAGGAAATTCATGGAATCCGGCCTCGAAACTTTGTAGGTCAAAGTGATTTTCGTTTCACCCGGAGTACCGATCCCACCTATGATCAGTATTGACTGTTATGCTTGACTGGTTAAGAAAACGAGAAAGAAAAAAAGAAAATAGGAAAACACAACTTCAGTGGCCAAAGAAAAAAAAAATGTAAAATGTCTGACACTAATTAACGTCCGTTTGTATCCATCCGTCAACATCTGATAAAACTAGCTGACGCATAAAAGAATACTGAAGTGTTAATATATGATTTTTGGGACAGTAATTGGGACAACTTAAATGTGACAACAAATTTGAAGTTCTATTTTGCACATTGAACTGAATAAGTGTATGATGAATTTATTGATATCTCTTATTTTATTTTTCTCATTTTTGTTTTACAATTATTAATCATATTATTTTTAGGGCCTGTTTGGTGCACAAGTTCAAGATGAAATTTTTAAGTTTAAATAGTAAATTATGTTGACTTTTCAGAAAAGACAAAAAATTTTTTGAGAAAAAGACAAAAACTTTTGAGGAAAAAGACAAAAAAAAGTTTGAAAATGTTAGTTTGGACTTATGTCCCAAACTCACCCTTAGAATTAAAAAATTACTAGTTTAATTTTTTAATTTTTTCAAAAAAACTTTTATAATTAAATTATTTTTCTTTCTTCTCTTTTTTTTTTTTTTTTTCTTCTTTTTCCATATATTAAATCTAAATTATTACAAGGTTTTTTTTTTAAATATATTTTGTTTTGTTTTATTTTTATTTTTTATTTTTTTCTTAAGAGATTTATTTTTTCTTTTTTTTCTCTTTACGTATCCAATAAAATTTTTTTATCAGTTTATATGTTAAAATAAAAATATATTAACTTATTCTTTGATATACTTCTTCTTGAGACGATAAAAACTTGAAGATAATATACTGCTGAAACTGAGTATTCCACAAGTATGGTTGAAAATGTTATGAATTTGGTTAATACTTTTATTAGATAATTAGAAAAAGCTCACGATTCAGAATTTGCATGAATTTGTAATCATTTCTCTCAATTATTTATAAAATGAATAGCCAATCAAATCAATATATTTGATTATATTTCTACATCATACATACATGTTTTCCATTTGCTTGTTATTTCTTAGAAAACAAATAGCTAGTTATGACATGGAACGACAAAAACTATTTAAAAATATGAATGATAACAGACAAAATAAAAGAATCTTGTCTTAAAAAAAATCTTGTGGAAATGAATTAATAACGAAATAGAACATTAAAAAAAAGTAAGAAAAATAATGTATAGGGATTTGGATTATATAATGCAAGGAGAAAGAAAAAAAGTAAATAATCTATTTATAAGGGTTTTTCTTTTTTTGGAAAAATTAAGAGGTGGAACAAGTAGTTATTGAATTTTAAAATTAATATGGTAACTAGTTTTAAAAAGTGAGTGAGAGAAGTAAAATAAGGGGTGTTAATAGACCCACCCATAAGATTATTAAGGCTTCATTTGGGGTTACGTTTGAAGACGTTGTTTTGGAGGTTGGAGATTATTTGAGTTTTGGAAATATATGTTTAGTGAAAATGAATTATTTGGAGTGAAAAAGTGTAAAAACTTGAAATGTATTCGGAAAAAAATTAGCAATATGGATCTTATTTTATTCTTCTCGAAATTCTATGCTATTAAAAAAAAATCGTCTCAGTTAGACTTAAAATGATAAAGTTATGGATTTTTAAAATTTGAGTTTTTTAAAAATGTTTGGAAAAATGAATAGTAAATTTGTAGGAAAATGACAAAAAAAAAAATATTTGAAAACATGTTTCCAAATATGACCCCAAACATAACCTAAATAAATTGGTTGGATTTGGATCAGAATGGATTATGTTAAATCATGTTCTGTGTTTGGCAATGTGTCGGATTAGAGGCCTAAAAAGATAATATAGTGTTTGATTAATCAACGGATAAGATTAAACTGAAAATATTATTAAAAATTAATTGAAAAAAATTATAAAATTGTAAATAAAAAAGTTAAATTTAAGTGATTTTTGTTACAACGAAATTAATTAACTTTAGTAGTAGAAATGTTACAAATTTTTTTTTGGTTGAAAAAAACATTGTAGAAACATTACAAAAGGAAAAATTAGGTAAATAGGTAATTTTAAACACTTTTTTAAATAGGTATCATGTAGTTACCATTTAGTGCAGTTTTGACCGAATTCATGAATCCGCTTAATGTATTTCAATCCAATGAAATCTACTAGATTGAACTGGATTGAAGTACTAACGAATTGAGATTTTCCCAATTTGAGTGTAACAGCTTGGGTTGAGGATTTTCAATTTGTGAAAATCTACGAATCTGAACCATACATGCATATTTATAATTTTACAGAATGCAATATTAATGAGTGGTGGACATTGCATTTTGTCTGATTGATGTTTGTTTGTTATAATGGTACAATTTGGTTTGTTATCGAAAACTTAAATTTGATTGTGTTGCCATAAATTGTATTTTATTGAACCATTTTTTGATCTAATATGTTTAATATAAAATCAACGGCGAAGTTAGCCTTTTATTTCAGTACGCACGTATATTAATTTTTTTAAATTTGTAAAATGGAAAATAAAAGATGTAAAGTCTAGTAGGGCCATACCATTTAAAAAACTAGCGTTCATTTATTTTATAAGTTTGAACACAATTTAAATATTTTTTCTACAGTTTTCTCTCATAAATTTTAAATTCAAATCATTAAACAAACATGCCCTTAATCTCAATGAGGCAGAACATGAAAATCATAAAATATTTTACAGTTAATTTTACAAAAATAAAAAATAAAATAAAATAAAATAAAAAAAAATAACAGTGGAGGCGGTTGTCCTGCTCGGCATCCAGGGACTTTGTCACTGAGTGGAACTAAAATATAGCACAAAAATTAAGAATGTTTTACAAATTAGCAAAAATATCAAATCATAGTAATAACTACTATGTATTCATCTTTACATCTTCATCTTTACGTAACAAAAAGAGTTAATCCAACTATCAGACCTTTTTATAGTCCTTACTGATTAACACGTGTCCTTTTTTTTAAGGATTTAATTGGCTTTCTAACTGATTTTGTTACCTTTTTTCTCATTTTATTTTATTTTCAAAACAACTTTCCTTGTTGCTTGATGTGACATCTAGGCTTTTTTATTTTTCTTTTCTTAATTTTTTCTCCTCCATTTGCTATTGGCACTTTTTTTTTTGGGTGCTAATATGCCCTATTAATAATAAAAGTCTCAAATTTGCCCCAAGCTACTTTTTTTTTTTTTTAATTTCTTTTTGTCTCTCTAGAAATAATTTTTCTCATATATATTGCCAAACGCGTTATTAAAACTAGTATATCATAAAACTTGAATATCATTATAACAATTACCACATAATTTTTCTATCCCTAAAATATTATAAAAAATTTGCATATTTCAATTTTTCACTTATGAATATGTCATGTAGTGTAATTTTTCATATCTTCCTTTTGTATTTAGAGGAATCCTACTTTCATAAATTTGTAATTTAAATGTATTACCCCAATTTTATAATCAAAACGATACATATAAATTACAAAATTTTAAAAGTGGTATATGATCTCCTTAAAACTCTATCATGATGTGTGTAAGATCTTTGAGTATTGGGGTTCTTGGCACTATTCTCTTCCAAATTAGTCAATCTTTGGCAATTTATCCTCTAAATTTTTAATTTTGACAATTTATCTTCCGTATTTTTTAAAATTATTGTAATGTATCCCGCTTTACTTAACTTTCTGTTAAATTAATGACGGAGAGCCTACGTGCGCCTCATTTGAGAACCGAAAATCCCGTATCCCATCAAATTCTAATTAAAGCCCTGATGCAAGTCTTCCAAATTCCAATTCGAAAGTTAATGAAAAGCTAAAGTTTAGTAGAGAAATTATCAAGATTAAAAATCACGGGGTAAGATGCCAAGGCAGATAAAGTTAAGGATACCACTGCTAAAAACCCAATCGATTGGTCATTGGGCCTAACAATCAAATCACCAACCCGACCCAAACCCAAACAAAATATGCATTTGTGTTGTCCGACTGCCACTGTAAGCTCCGGAGTAGCCAAACTGTAATGGAGGAAGAGGAGCAAAGGATAAAACCCGTTGCCGTTTTCATGGCCTTCGGCACCAAGGGAGATGTTTTTCCTGTTGCTGTAAGTCCTTTTCTCAACCTTTTCCACAAAAAATATTACAAATTTTCATACTGTGTTCATTTCCTTTGAGCAACTCCGGTTTGTTCCGTGAGTGTTTGGTTTTCTGGTGTCAGGGTATGAACAGTTTAAGATCGAAGTTTATGAGTGGAAAAGCAATTTTAGGAACTGGGTTTTAGGAAAACATGAAAGAAAAATAGAAAAAGTTGATGAGAATTCTATGCCAAAAATGTTCTGAAACTTCGTCTTGTTTTTTGAATTGATAATGTTATAGAATACAAACCCTTATTTAGATTAACGCTGCATTGATTCGAATTCGCGTCATAAATGTCGTACTTGGTTCGTCGTGACGAGTCCCGCTTCCCCTGATCATGGGATTGTTTCTGGTTTCTTGTTTGAAATGAATCTTACAAAAATGACTGCCTTTCAAAAATGAAATTATCCTAATGACCTTTTTTTTTTCTTATTTTTATTTTTAATTTTTACACTGAGCACCTAGCAAGACAAGGCCGAAGTCACTTGGCAAAAATTTTTTAAATAGTAATACGCAAATTTGACTTTCTCATTAGGTTATCTTTACAAAGCACTCTTTAGAAGATTTGTTTTTCTGATTCTTATGCCATTTTTGTTTTTCTTTTCTGTTTGCAGGCTATTGCGGCAGGTTTCGCTTGTGATCAGAGACAGTACCGCGTGATTCTTGTAACTCACTCGTCACATGAGGTTTGCATTGGAGTAGACTCTTCTTAACTTCACGTTTGTTGATGGGTTTGGAATACTGATGATTAATCTGTTATAATTGAAGTTTTGTTCTCTCGGTTCCCACGTTCTCAGTAACAGTATGAGTTATTGTATTTCTTCTGATTTTGTGTTTTCTTTGATGCAGTATTTGAGTTGTAACTTGGCTGAGAAATATGTTGCTTATGTGCCGGTTTCTTCGCCACCCATTCTTTCTATGCATCAGAATCAAAATACGACAGGTTTCACCTTCTTTGTTCCTTTTGATCTCTTGTTGTAAAATTCTTGGATGCTGTAGCTATTGCAAGTGAAATGCTAAGAATGCCATCGAGTAATCTCTTAACAGGGTATCTTTGTCTTGTCAGGTTCTTCAGAGTTGTCATTTTCGTTACAAAAAAAGGAGCTTATTCGAGATCATAGACAAGAATGCTATTCTATTCTTGAAAAGATATTTGGACAAGGTCCATCGTTGGAGGGTGATTTAATTGTGATAAACTTTTTCGCATTGGTACTTACCTAAACATTACTAAACTTTTGAATTCCTGAGTTGCATTTTTTTGTTCTGAAGAAATTTTGAAAAATTGCAAGGGTAAGTTGCGTTTTGTGGATGCATGTGAGGGTGATGCATACTATTAAGAGTTTGCGTTTATGACTTACGGAGAGAAGCTTTTGCCTTGTCATTTATATTTGAAGTTGGTAAATTTGTGGGCAGCTACAGAATGTTTGAAGATAGGGAAATTAGCTCATTAAGGATCCTATCTTTTCTGACCGGAAGAGACACTATAATTTGGACACTATATGAGCTGAAAGTATAAGCTGGAAGACACAGAGGAAACATTTTGCGTTCTTTTGTAGCTTCTGACTTCTGTTGCTGAACCTTTTGAAGGCTATAAATTTCTAGTGCTTCTTGGCTGAATGTTGATATATGAAAGCCATTGCCTATTTTTGGTGTTTCTGGTTAGAAAGAAACTTAGAGCATTTGTTATTGCTGTGTCTATTGGAATGGAAGGCACATTTAACAGCTATATTTGACGGAATGGAAGGATGATATCCTTGGAAGCTTTGTCTGAGTGAATATGAAGAAGGCATCTCACTTTTCTTTGCACATATTTAGACATTTTGTTTAGAAGTGTTTCTTAAGAGTGTATCTTTACATGAATAGAACACCCCTCGAGGCTTTTCTAATAAATTTTTCTTGCTTATCTTGGTTTCTGATGTAAGAGCTTTCAAGTCCTCTTTAGTAACTAGTATTAGCATGTCGTTTGGTATTTGGGTCTCAACATTCCGTTGTCATTTGTTTTCTTTATGTGTCGTTTGTAATGAAGAGGCAGAAAAGGTTGATATAAGAGCTGAGCTAGAGAGGGTGAGGGCAGTGTTTTTTTAGAACAGATTTGTAATCCTTTTGAGTTTCTTATCAGTAAAAGAGGGGTTTCATCCTCGTCTCCGTTTGGAGTTCTTTCAGCCATGGTGTGGGCTTAATCCACCCCCAATCTGCTGCATCAAGTGGTATTAGAGCCCTCGGTCATTGCCGGGGAGGTATGATAGTAATGGTCGGCAATTGGAGCCGCTTCGCCGTCGATGAATGTGAAGCGAAGGTCCTTTGGACAGATCGAAGGTATCGGACGAGCTTTGAGCTAGATTTGCCTCGCCATTGGTCGGGTCAAGATCGAGATCAAGATCTCTATCGGGTAGACATTGCTGGGTTTGAGGACTTCGAGTCTGCGATTGTCAATCACGCTATAGGAGAGGTTCGACCCAAACCTCAGTGGCAGTTGATGGTTGCCATAGATCTACCCCCGATGCCGCTGTTTCGTAATCCTACAGTAGTAGTGCGGCGTAGAACCGGGCGAAGCATAGCGGGAGAAGTGCTATCTTCGGTGAAGACGCCTAACCAGTGGAGCAAAGCGAGAGATATGCGGACGCCGGAGAGAGAATGTCGAGATGCATTTCGGCAGGCTGATTGTCGAAGTTGGCATGAATTTGATCATGTCGGGGAAAGTAGAATTACAAAGACCCAAAGGTATCTTTCTCAGGAAATTTTAGACTATAGAGTTAATTTTGATACCCCTATTTTCACTGGTATGTCACATATAGAAGATTTTCTGGATTGGATTGGAGAGATAGATGATTTTTGTTTTATGATAACATGCATATTGCCTTAGAAAAACAAGCCAAATTGGTAACTAGGAGCTTAAGAGGTGATGCTTTTGGATGGTGCAAACGACATCAAGAGAACCGCAAATTTGACGGAAAACTTCCAATTAGGACTTGGAAAACATGAGAAGTAAATTGTTGGAGTGATTCTACTACTCGAGGGTCAATTCACAGGATAGGATGTTTTCTTCCCAGAAGCCAGTCCAAAAAATGGCGTTACATTGTTATCAGGATCCTATTTTTGTTGATGATTGTGGTAAGAAAATGAATCAATTCTCTGTAGACTTCCTTGTAGCATCATATGGCAGAACTAACTTGGGCAATCCAGTCTCACAAGGTGTAGAAAAGGCTGAGATAGAGAAGCTTGATTTGGAACAGGTAGTGGTTAATGAGAGTCAAAGACAGTTAAAGGATTTTGGGGTGTATAGGTTGAGGCAAAACAATGAAAGGGTTGAGGATGCTAGAAGTGAGCATCAGATTGTGAAGGAAGCTTTTGGAGAACCACGGATTCAACATGCTGAGAAAGATGTAGTTTATGTTTTAACTACTGTCAATGTTAATGAAGAGGTTTACATAGAAGAAGTGGAAGGCCAATTGTATGGCAACCGATCAAATAGTGGAGTAAACAGTGATAGGAATTCTATAGCAACCAGAGACCAAGTGTATACATTGTAGCCTACAACAATTCAAGATGAAGTACTAGAGATTCGTGTGGAAAACAAAACCACTAGCTCCCCTATTACAGGTAATTGGAAATTTGTTGGTCCTACTCTGGATAATGCCTTGCTAGAACTGGATGTGGTTCCTAGAGTCCAAGACAACATTTGTAAAACTTTTAACATGATGCAAAAGTTGGCTAACCATCCCAACAACAAGGTGGGTGGGGATTTCATGAAATCATCTTCGTTGGTTGCACCAGGTTCCATGGAATTTCCAAAAGAGTTGCTTAGTAATGGACCTGCTGTACTTGCCATTTGTTCTGATTTCTACAGTGGTTGTCTTCAGTTTGAAGTACTTGAGAACACACCAGTGAAGGATGAAACAACTTTCCAAGATGAGGGCATGCAACTTCCAACAAAAGGGTTCAAGTGCAAGATGGCACAAGAGAATAGGTCTCCCATGATTTTCTCCTCAATTTGGCACTTAATTTTGCTGCTGCAGTGGGATTTTGATGAGGTGAAAACAGAATTTTCCGTGGGCGTGTTTCGAAACCTCAAGAAAAAAAAATCAGCTGTTTGACTGATGTTTCCGAGATACACCTTCAAACTTGAGCTTGAGGACAAGTTCTTCAAAAATAAAGGGTGAACTGGTGTAGGAGCTTTCAAGTCCTCTTTAGTAACTAGTAATAGCATGTTGTTTGGTATTTGGGTCTCAACATTTATGTGTCGTTTGTAATAAAGAGGCAGAAAAGCTCGATATAAGAACTGAGCTAAAGAGGGTGAGGGCAGTTTTTTTTTTTAGAACAGATTTGTAATCCTTTGAGTTTCTTATCAGTAAAAGAGGGGTTTCATCCCTGTCTCCGTTTGGAGTTCTTTCAGCCATGGTGTGGGCTTAATCCATCCCCAATCTGCTGCATCAAGTGGTATCAGAGTAGGAGATCCCAAGTTCAAGTCCCCATGGGTGCACCCTGGAGGGGGCATTTTTCTAAGGAGGTGAGAATGATGCATGAGCATACTGGAACTTGGGAGGCGGCCTATGTGGCTTGGGCCTCGAAGAACTGCCTGAGTTCGTTCGTTAGGTGCGCCTACGGATTAGTAAGGGACTTCTCGAAGTAAGGGCCCAAACGGATAGTGCTTGGGGTGGATTCTTGGGTCTTATAGTGGGTGGTGTTTAAGGGAGTTGATTGCGCCTCTCCCATGAGTTGTAACTTTTGGGAGGAATGGTTGCGTCATTCCTACATCAGTTTCTCAAAGAGTTAAATTTATGTCAGAGTTATGCAGCTCCAAAAACATCTTCTGATTTATATTCAAATTGTTAGAGTTATTATGTTGTTAATAGAGGACAACTATCAAAATGTAAAGAGGGAAAATATCTAGAATTCCTAATAATTCAATAATGCAGGCAATTAAGGATTTCAATAAAAAAAAAAAAATGATAATAATATGTGGATGTTGAATGCATTCTTTGTCGGTCTAGGAAGGCTGGAGTCTAGCAGAACTGTTTAGAGTTCGTTGCCTAGTAGCTGCTCCTTATGTTGTTCCATACAGGTAACGACGTCCTTTTCTTTTGCTTATTTGAACGCTTACTATAATATGATGAACAAGTTCTTCTAATTGGCTAACCTTTTTCTTTGTACAACTTCTCCATTTTTAAGTTGATATCTTTCCAGACTTGTTGTTCTAAGAGTGCTTGAAAATGGATTCACCCCGCACCCTTTTTTTCCTCCTGTTTCATATATACACACATACACATCCTTTTAGATATGCCGTGAAAGTAGTATTTATATGAAACGGTATATTCTGTATTCCTCTACTATTATTTCCCAACCAATTTTCAGTATAGAATAGTCATGCACTATATTTAATGTTTGGAGAGGAAACATGTTATGTAGATCTGAGAATTTATTTTGATCCGTTTGTTTAGTATTTTTTAAGTCAAATACAATATTCATTCTTTCCAAAGATTCATTAATCTTCACGGTTTCCAAATAAACATTGTGCTCAATGTGTTTCAACATTAAAAAAAAAAAAAAAAAAAAAAATCCTTCATTACGAGAATTCTTTTTGGAACAGAAATGTCCAATATCTAGTTATCTTCTTATGTAGTTAGTTTTCCTTTGAATTACTGTGCAGCGCACCTTCAACATATGAGCGCCAGTTCAAAAGAGAACACCCACTTCTCTATAAGTATCTAGAGGAAGCTCCCATGTACAAGGTACACATTTCTTTAAATGTTATACTTCTTATTTGATGTGCCTTCATGAATTGATCAAACTCAAAGCAACAATCAAAAGGGAATTGATCTTTTGCTATTTTCACCTTGTAATTCAATGGAGTCAAGATGTACAATGTACTCATGCCTCGTCTTTGTATGTATATAGGTTTCTTGGAAAGACGTGATTCACTGGATGTGGCCCCTTTTCACTGAATATTGGGAATCTTGGAGACGTGATCTGAATCTGAGTTCTTGTCCTTTTACTGTAAATTTCTCTTCCCACATGTTGTTTTAGCAACACATTGCGGTATTTTGAGAAGTTGCATGTCCATTATATTAATTAAACAACTTTTCATCTATTTTCTGATTAGTTTTTTTGACTATTGTGGTGAAATTTTATATTGTTCACACAAGAATACATTGTTGGCTTCCTTGTCGAAACACTATTGCTAACTTCTTTGTCAAATTCAGGATCCAGTAACTGATCTACCGGAATGGCATAATAGGCCTTCATCTCCCTTACTATTGTAAGTCTTCTGGTCTTAGTTCCATGTAACAAATGTGAAATACAAAGCAAAAGTTCTGGAGGAAAAAGCTAAATCATGGAACTTTTTTGGTTGTAAAAAACTGAGAATTGTATTGAATTGTATTCAATTACAAGCCACTGCAGGGCCTTATATACACCCTGTACATAAGGGAAAAAAATATGAAACTTATACAAAAGAGGAAACTAACTCTCCTAAATAAAATCCCTCTGACTTGGGAAATTTCTTAATACACAATTTCAGCATATTTGGAATACAAATCAGTACAGTTGTCAAAAAATAGCCAGTCTTGGAATCACGGATTGAAATCACGTGTTTTCCAACAGGTTTTACCTAGATGTTAAAATACCCTAATTGAGTGTTTGCACTTATCACATTAGCCAAGCATCATTACTTATGTACTTGATGATTCTTTTAATGTCCCTAATTACATTGGAACTTATTGTGGAATTTAAAGATGTGATACTGAACCTGAAGCTCATGGGGCAAATAGATGAAACCAATCTTGGCTATGTAAACCATTGGATATTATTACGGAAAATTTGAACACAAGCTTTCTTGAAAGAAAAATGCTAGGGACACCAACTCTAATCCCAACTTTTGAGTACCAACCTATGTGGCATCTGAGTTGTCGTTCTTTTTTTGGTAAGTGTTTAAAGTATTGCCACATAAATTGATTGCATCTACCAATGAAAATATGACACGTGAGTTGGTTCTCAACAAGTTGGGATTATAGTTGGTGTACTTAGCAATACTCTTCTTGAAAATAGGGTTATTATTCATTGTAATGTTTAGTTTGTGTTCATAATTTGTATTGTTGTTAAATTTCTCTGCTTTAATAGTTTTACGGCTGATATTTACTTTTGAATATTTATATGTTTGACAGGTATGGATTTAGCAAAGAAGTTGTTGAATGCCCTGGTATGCTCACTTATTTCCACGTTATTGAAGACTTAGTTGGTTTTTCCCTCTTTAATCACATTCTTTAAAAAATCATTGAAATAATATTTTCTGTTGAATATTTTATATATTCGACAGGTATGGATTTAGCAAAGAAGTTCTTGAATTCCCTTTGGCCCTGGTATACTTGTTTAAAAAAAAATTCCGTCCTTGTGTTTTGCTTCTTTTACACCTATCGTTTGATGTGTGTGTTTGTGTGTATAAGGAACAAGCTTTTACTATAATATATAAACAATGCACAAGCATTCGACTTTAGGTGTGCTCTTCCCTGCACGCAGAAACGCAGAAACACACCTCAGGTCCCACACAAAGACAAGGAACTAAGAAGATATCAATAAAATATGTGTATTATCACAGTGTTCTTTTGTCTTTTATATATACTTATCACACATGCTTAGATGTGGTTTTGGTTTACCGTGGCTTGCATATTGTTCATCGTCTTTCTGTATGAACTTTTAACAATTTCTTTGTAAAAGTTTCTGTGTTTCTGCTCAAATAACATGGCTCATCATTCGTCTCATATAAAGTTTCCACGCATTTAATCTATCAAAATGTCCTATTTCGTCCAGTTGTACCTCTACTGTTTCCTTTAATCTGATTTGTTCGCATATGAACAGATTACTGGCCACCAGCTGTTCGGGTTTGTGGCTTTTGGTTTCTCCCTCTGCAATGGCAGTTTTCGTGTAAGAAGTGTAGAGAAATCTCAGAACTTGTTTCTGCAGGGCATGTAGACAAGAAAGATGAACTCTGCTCTTCTCATGTTCATTTACAATCTTTTTTGAAGACTCATGTGTCCGAACCACTTGTGTTTGTTGGGCTGAGTTCTGTTGGTAGGCAAGTTCCTTAGAACCGTTTTTGTCAACTTCATGTTTATTTTTTATTATTATCATCTTATTAAACTGAAAATTGATTTAGAAGAATATTGGGTCAGAATCAGTAATTTCACCAAATCATAGGTCATTTGAACAGGCCTACTCTGATTTTTTATTTTTACTATTAATTTTTGTCTTTGAAGTTTGGAAAGTCCATTTTCTCAGTGAATTATTAGAATTTTTGAGGTCTCCAATATTTCAAGTATTATATTTCCGTTGTCGTGTGGTCATCATCATCTTTCTTTTCTTGAAATTTGAAATGAGTTTTGCTTTGTATTGCAGCATGGGATTTTTAAAGGACCCTTTAGCATTTCTTCATGTTCTTCAAACTGTTCTAGAGATGACAAGTTACAGAATCATCCTTTTCACAGCTGGCTACGAACCTTTTAATGCTGCAATCCAAGCAATTGCTGCTGAGCATGTGGACAGTATACAATTCAGTGAAGATTGCAACTCTCTCATCAATGGCCGACTCTTCTGCTTTTCAGGGTGAGCATCTGCATCTCTATTCAGCTTGACTCAATGGACATTTTTTCATGAAAGTAAAAAATTTATCACTGGACTTCAGTTTTAAGAAGAATTTGAAATCTATTAATAAATCTTGCAAACACATAAACGGTGTCCCTAGGATGTTTCAAAGAAAATGGCAACACAAAATTGTTTGTTTTTCAAATTAGTTTCATCGAAGTGTGTTGTAAAAGCATAAAGCAAGCTGAAGTTCAGTTTTGTTATTTTGAAGATTTTTTGGTTTGTCAATACATTTTTCTTAATATTTTTTGTAGCCATCAAAAGGGTCTGTTTTATCTTTTATGCTTTTAGTTTCTGCGTGACTTCGTCTATATATATATATTTACATCCTTTACATCTTTCTGTACTTGCTAATGTTTTAAGTTGTGCTTGACAAAAACTAATGAAGTTGTTTCCATGTTCTTGTCGATTTATTTTTCCCATGGTCCACTTGGTATTGTACATCCTCATTTCTATTTACCAGACTTTGGTGATACTAGTTTATAGTGGTCGCGTACTTTTTGTGGCCTTGAAATTAACTTTTAATATATTTATCAGACACCAGTACACTTGGTGTTGAGTTAGCCCTTAATTATGGTAGCGATTTACAGTCTCTTGGTTGGAGCTTTAAAAGAGAATAAAGTTTTTTTTCCGACGTAGGGCAACTCTTTAGTATGTACTTGCTTGAATCTGTGACACTCAGAACTTGAACGTTGTTGAATATGCACAATGGCAAACTACATTGCTCGGTTAACGTGTTTTTTTTTTTTTTTTTTTTTTTTTTTTTTTTTTTTTTCCGCGTGTTTATCCTGTTTATATTTGTTCATGTAGGTCATGAACCTTGAACCAACTACAGTAAGACCTAACGCCTTGTCACCAAACATGCCTCTAGTGCAAGAGCCCCCATATTGTTCATGTGAGATTGCTTTGTTTACTGGTTTTTACTGAGTGTCTGTGTCATAATTAACAGCATTTACTTTGGAATAGTTTCCATAACCTTAAGTTCAAGGTAGTAGTAGGTCTCTGATTGCTCAATTCCTCTTCGGGAACTAACGTTTTTTTTTTTTTTTTTAATCTGCAAACCAGTGCCATAGCATATAATTGGCTCTTTCCTCAATGTGCGGCTGTAATTCATCACGGTGGCAGGTTAGAGCACTATACTAATTTTAGATGAATGGAGAAACTTGGATAAGCACTAATATACATTTTTCGTTCATGGAACATTTGAAAATAGTGGAAGTACTGCTTCCGCGCTTCAAGCTGGAATTCCGCAGGTGAGTTGTATAGCAATCTATCTGTTTTCATCTTTAATATATTTCATCATCTGATTAAAGCATAGTCCTCTGTATTCAACTAATCAATAGCATTGTTGGATGGCAGGTGCTGTGTCCGTTCATGCACGACCAATTCTACTGGGCCGAAAGAATGCATTGGCTTGGAGTTGCACCAGAACCTTTGCGAAGGAACAATTTGTTTCCCGAAGCTAACGACAAGAAGAGCATCAGAGCAGCTGCAAATGTGCTCTCAAGGGCAATAAATGACGCGTTTTCTCCCGAAGTCAAAGCACGTGCTGCAGAAATTTCAGAAAAACTTTCTGCTGAGGTGAGTTCTCTTTCTCAAATGTGTTGCGATAGTCATTATCGAATTCACATTGTTTATTGCATTAGACATTAATGTTTCATCATACTTTCCACAAGATTTCTCCAAGCATCGAGTTTGTAAAACAGGAGAGATTTATGAAGAAAGATTTGCCACTATGCTATTATAAGGCTCATCACTTAACATAGAAGGTTGTCTGGTTTATTGTTTTACGAGGAAAAAAAATGCGGGTTAATCGATGATGAAGTAATTTTGTTATATTCTCTAAAATTTATACTACGTATATTTTCAGGACGGAGTCTTGGAGGCTGTCGAGTGCATAAAGAAAGAGCTAGGCTGTTTGAACTCGGACACTCCTGCAAGTTGATTTTCCCCACGCCCCCTTTTCTCTTGAAAAGATATTTAATTCTCTAAGGAGTTTTTGCTGAATCAAATTGACAAAGAGTAGCCACTCTATAGGCTAGCAAAATGTGATGACTAAATCTTGTAAAATAAAATTTTGAAAAGGTGAAAAGCGAGCCCCATGTTTTTGGTTGGAGAAAGGAGAGGATGGATCAGGAGAGAGAGTGAGAGCGTGCGTCTTGCTCTATCTTCATCAAATTGATTCCTTTCATTATTAGAAAATCCATGAAATTTAAGTTTAAAAAGCTTATTTTACTCTCTTCCAAAATTATTAAATATATATATATATATCTATATTTTGAAATTGAGGCATGGCGATTTTATTCCAAGCTTGAAATATCAGCTCTACTTTTAGTTCACGTGTTCGGCTTGATGTATTTCCTAAATTTTTGGGACCTTCTGTAAAATTATTAAATATTATTCTCTCAAAAAAAAAAAAAAGATAATAAGATGTGCTTAAATTTAATATAAAATTTCACCCTTATTACCATTTATGTTACTTATTTTACCAACAATTATTTTATTATTATGTTCCCTTTATTATTATGTTCTCTTCTTGAGAAAGAAATTATAACAAGTTGTATTTCTACGAAATAAAGTATATTTTAAAGAAAATATATTTGGAGTAAATAACTGTAATAATAGATTTATCAAATAAATAATTAATTTGCTTATAAATATGTTATACCTACTAAATTTACTGTTTATTTAAAAATTTTCTAATTTTTTCAAGTATTTTAAAATATTATTATTTACTTCAATTATTTTAGTAAAAATGATATTTACTTCTTACGCCCTTTCTTCTTGATAGGCGTTTAATTAGATCTAAAGATATGAACAAGGAAATTAAAGCAAAAGAAGATGTTACTTTTCAAAATTCAAAGCCAACGTCACTCAAGCCCCATTTTTAATGGACTTGTCTTGTCTGTCCTATTTGGGTGACTACAAAGAAAAGGAAAGTGGAGTAGCAACTTCTTTTTAGATGAATCGAGGAAAGAGAAGACAAAAAAGGAGAAGAAGGATAGAATTCAAAATAAGACAACCAAGTCGTATCTCCTTCACGATTGGGTCTATTTATTTTGATTTCAATTCAAGCATATCATTCTAATTTTCTTATACTAAAATTGAGAATGAAATCTAATTATTTGATTATGTAGTTATATTTTTTATTGAACAATTCGTTTCATATGGCTTTAATATTTGTAGTTATTTTTTTCCCCAAAGTAATTAAATTTAGAGTTTTATCATTATTAGTATCAAGTATTTTTTTTTATGTAGTTAGAACTTTTGTTTACTAAATCTAAGCTTGGTTATGTAATGATTTATATAATTTACTTTGATTCCTTTTATTTTATCATTGGATTATTTTAATTAGGAATTAATTGTTAAATTTATAAGTTGATAATCAATTGATTTCATATTGTCACTTCAATTTGGGAATTAATTGGTATTAGAAAATTACTACGTTGGTGAATTCTAAAACATTGATAATTTTCATCTCGTGAGTTAGTTTTATTTGTCTATTTCGATGTTTTATTCTTTCATTAATTTTATTTTTAATTTTTTGAACAATTTGAATTTCCTTTGACTATGCAGCAATCACAATTTTCTTAGACTTCAATTTTTTTTTTTCTTAATTTTTAACCGTTATTGTGTGTTTGATCTTGTTGCTTATGAATCTATATTTTAATTAACTTATGTATTTACGACTAATAATTAAATTTGAATATTGCGGAAGTCAAACATAGCCTGATTAAAGTTTCCTTCTCCGCAATATGATGTAAACATCATATCTTAATTCTTAACCAAAGTTCAAAACGAGGGGGAAAAAAAATTGCATGATCTTTACCACTATCTTATTTGAAAGTAAACGTGGAGATCTTGCCACTAGACATCTCTCTCGCCTAATCTGCCGAATTTATGGCCGACTCGGAACACCTGTCTATATATATATATGTATGTATGTATAGGAATTAATGCGCATTATATAGTAATTGCAACTTGGTAGTGGTGGGTTGTTGGCAACATTAACATTTTCTAGACTTCCAGAGGGTTGAGTTGAATTAGGTGGTAAAAAGATGAGGTGTAATGTAATGATTCTTTTTTTTTTTTTTTTTTAATAAGATTATAATGATATAAGGTGTGACGTGTGTAGATAATCTCGAAAGAAAGGATTTTTATGGATCATTCATGCAATTAATTGCTTATATATCTAGCTCATCATGATGGAATTAGTTCGAATTTAAGATCTTGTTTAAAAAATGAACGGTTTTGTCAACTTATCAAATAACCAGTAGTAAGTGTGACGTGCACGGTTTCCTGTTAAGGTTGTCCATAATATTTAGCAAGCTTACACATCATGTTGATGGCGTTAATGAGAAACTAGAAGGTGTTTGGTTTTATTTCCAAATATTTTTTGAAATATTTTCACATGTATTTTGTGTCGTGAAAATGAGAACTTTTGCTAAATAACATTTGTTTAGTAAATCTTTGAAAACGAATGAAAACAAACAACGGTGAGAATGGTGTTTGTGAAGTAAATGAAAAATAGTTAAAAGTTGATTTCTTGTTTCCATTTTCATTTTTAAGTCTATATAATTTAACACATATTTTCAATCATATTCAAACACAGTTCACTTTTTTTTTTTTTTAAATATTAAAAGCACTCTCTCTAAATATATAACCAAACACAATCTCATAATTAATCCTAACATCATCTTCAACTTCGCGATATTCTCATTTTTATTTTATATTAAAGAAAAAATCATTCTTAAAACAAATATGAATAATACCTAACACCACCTAAATTTAAGTGAAGCACCCTCTCATAAGAAATGCCATATAGTGATTATTTAACCCCCAAAAAAAAAAAAAAAAAGCAGCTATAAACGTGATTGATTTCGCTTTCCTTGGTGGGTTAGATAGGGGCTATAATTATTCAACTCAACTCCATAGTCAATCATAATCAGTGACTGGTTTTCCGGCTTTCCACTATATTTTACTTCAAGCATAAAAAGAGTGTCCCTTTAATTTTGTCTGGATCTGGCATTAATTGTGAATTCTGGGTGATAGGAAACATAGTATATTCTTGCATTTTTTAGGGAAATATATCCTTGCAATATTTCAATTAAATATGCATGAAAAAATTATTTCATCATCCCTTAGAGTAAACATGGGGATTTAAAAAACTAAAGTGCATATACTTCAAAGAATAATGTTAAAGAATCTAAGGCCTGTTTCGAGGAATATTTAGCTTCTAGTTTGAAAAACTTTTTTTTTTTTAATTTTTATAACTCAAACTTTAAAAGTCTATTATTTTATTATTACAAGTCCAAATGAGATAAATTTTTTTTTTAAAAATTGCTTTGAATTTCGGGTGGAACGAAATAAGATCCATATTGATATTTTTTCCGAACATTTTTTAAAAATTTGACACTTTTTCACTCAAAGCAGTTTTTCCCCCAATCGCACATTTTCAAAATTACATATCATTTACAATACAAAACATATCTCTAAAACCTCCCCAAATGGGTCCTAAATATTTGTATCAACTTTAATTTTAGTACTAACTAACCTAGTATGCTCGTTATCATTCTTAATAGAGATACTTATTACTACTATATTTAAGTAAACATTTACAAACTCATCTTAATGTATCTAATTTTTTTTAAAAGGGAAATTTCATTTCACAAGAAATAAAATACATAAGACACAAATGACCACAAATACAAAGGAATTGGGATAGTAAAAACCAAAATAGCACAGGGGTGAATACAAGTACTGATACTCAAATAGGGAAAGACCCGTTAGGCGTTAAACAACATCAAAACAGTTGATGGACTAGCCCAGTCAACCGAGACCAATCCCCATGTAACGGGGGCACTCACACCACGACATCCGATAACAAATGGATGGGAGACATAAGCGGAGAACATCACCTCCATTATTACCCAAACAAAAACACCAGACTAAATAAATAAAAAAAAACACACCGAATGAGTGGAAACATCAACGCCCTTATTACAACAAAACAAAAGAAAGATCTATTGGTAGCAAGCCATCGGTTGTTGAACGGAAGCCAGATTTGAGCGGAGTCACTCCAGAAGGACAACCCACCTCCAAGACAGGTTAGATCCGCCCCAACTAATGTGCCGCTCCACACACAGCCACCATCACGAGAAAGTCGACGTCGAGACGAGTCCGAGGACTGAACTTTAGGGTCGGAAGCCCAACGACGTGCTTGGAGGTGGCACCAAACCTCTGGCCAAACATTATAACTTTTTTGCATATTCAGAGAGACAAAGAGAAGGAGAGAGCCTTTCTTGGGCGATAATATTTTAATTTTAGGGTATTTCTTTAATTTACCCCAAACTCATCTTAATATTGATTTCACTGATTGATAGGAGTTCAGATACCACACACCCTAAAATACGGTCATGATTTTTAAACAAAACTCTTAATCCTAGTTTCAAGGCGTAGTATACTCCCTTTTCTCTTCAAGTGCTCATTGGAAGACATTCTTAACACATTAACCTATGTACTATTCACAGAAAACTTGTTATTAAATAACAAACCAAATACATTAAATTCATCTAATCCAATCCAAAAAATATGAATAACCAATATGTCTAAACAAGATCGTATGAAATTCTTGAAAGAATAGTGTTAAAGAATATTAATTCTAACATAAACTTTTTTAATATCAACTTGTGTTTATAAATTATCATATTTTTATTAGTAGGTATAATTTTTTTTAATTTAACTGATGTGACAACTTTTTAAACATATATTTCACAATTTTGTATTAAAAAATTAAGATTAGAACTAACGATTATTTTAACATAATTCTTTTCTGAACATAATTAAGTGTGAGTCGATTGCGGATTGTGTTAAAATATCAATGTCAAATACGTAGAAGGATGCATTAATTTAATTTTTTTTTGTTGAATTTGTATAAAAGAATTTGAATTTTACATTTTATTATATAGTTTAGATGTAAAATTATTACTAATTTAATTTTTACTTTGATCTGATAGTGTATTGGCGTTGATGACGCATCATGACTCGCTCTAAAGGTTTGACCCTGAGACTGAGGTCTAACAGCAGTGTCTGCTGGTTCAAGTGCAAGGAGGGTCATCACCATAATTTTCCACGATCACATGTTACTCTACCCCACCACATTCACTGCCAAAACATATATTTATTACGAATATCAATGGAAAAATTAATTAAATAAAAAGTTAAATTAACAATATCTGTCGGAAAGAAAAAAATCAGTTTCTATCATAAATTTTGTCAACAAGGATTTAGGTCTTTTTTGTCAAACAAGTGGGTCCCACACGCACTGTGCAAAACACCATATCCACGGTTATTAAAGTGGGCTCAGATCCTCAACCAAAATCACCAATTTCATCTGGAACAAATCCTCGTTTGTGCATTGTTGTTTCTAGTTAAGCTAGTGTCTCTAAGCTTATTGTTTCAAGTTATAAAAAAAAAAAAAATGGCCCAGGGAAGAGTCAGTGCAATGGTCGCAGCAGCTTTGCTGTTGTTGCTGCTGAGCCAAACTGAGTTGGCTCGTGCTGCAACCTACACTGTCGGCGGCACTCGCGGTTGGACCTTCAACATCGCCGGTTGGCCTAAAGGGAAGAGCTTCCGAGCTGGCGACACCCTTGGTTAGTATTTGTAATAAAAGTTTTTTAATTCTATACATATATTTCTGAACAATTCTTCTCCCAAGATAATCACCTTTATTTTAAGAGCCAAATACTATAATACACTTTAAGAATATATTATCAGTAGTTAATATGAGAAATACGGAGAACTCTGAGATAGGTAAGACATTAAAAAATAATAATAGTAATAATTGACCATTAAATGTATTATATGTTAAGTTTTAGTGTACTTTTCTTTTAATCCGATATAATTCTAATATAGTTTGATATTTCTAAATTGTCTATTAGTTTTCGTTTTTTTTTTTAGGACCGTACTTCTCTAGTAATTATATACCCATTTACTAAAAATCTTCTAATTTTATGATTTTTTACCTTGTTAATTAAAAATTCTTACATAGTCTAACTAAAACTTTACCTTTTAATTTTTATACTTTGAAATTATTTATTTATAAAAAAAAAAAAAAAAAAAGGTTCTGGTTCTGCCTCTGTCTAGAAGGATTATCTTCTCGAAGAGCTTCCTTTTGACTTATTGTTTTGGAAACTCTTTGCTACAACTATACTGCTAAAATCATGCTAATACATATCAGTATATTTAATCAAATTAGATGCAAAGCATGCTCTCTCTCTCTCTCTCTCTCTTTTTTTTTTTTTTTTTTCTGAAGTTTTTATTTTAGTAGCAACTGCTGATCAAGTAAATTGAGGTTTTTATTTGGTGTTGAATTTGGTGCAGTGTTCAACTACGGCCGAGGAGCTCACAATGTGGTGGCTGTGAACAAGGCTAGTTACCAGACATGCAGGACTCCAAGGAGGCCCCAAGTCTACACAAGTGGCAGGGACCAGATCAAGCTTGTCAAGGGTCAGAACTTTTTCATTTGCAATTTCTCTGGCCACTGCGAATCTGGAATGAAAATTGCCGTAAATGCTGCCTAAATCAAGTGCACAATATATATAATTATTATATATAAACCTGTCACTCTAGTAGAGTACTAATAATTATGTATTAGACGCTGCTGTATTTGGTTCATGTTGTGTTTGAATATTCCCTTGTGGTTGGAATAATTACTCTTTTAGTACTGCTGTTTTGAGTGGAATAAAAAATAGTTTCAGAATGTTAAAAAAGAGATCATGAGTTTAATTATGTGTATTTTTATATTTGTCTCGTATAATAACACTTTGAGTAAATTGGAAAAAAGGAGATAGCTGGTGTTTGTGACCCCCACCTCCTTTTTTTTTTTTCTTTTCATCATTTGAGGTCTCACGAGATAGAAAACTATGTTATAAAGAGCTTTTAGTTTTCATCATGTGTACATGTGATACATCAACTTATGATAACCGACAAACAAGAAGAAATCAAAGGATAAGAACCAGAAAAAAAAAAACAAAACAAAACAAAAAAAAAAAAAAAAAGAAGGAAAAAGAAATAGACATCTTCATAATATCCTCTTCCTATGCTTTTAATTTGGATCTCGTGAGATTGTCAAACTTTTGTACTTTGGTTCTCACTAGTAACTACTAAGAACTTAGGTTAGGTGGGGTCATAAGCTCATTGGTCCTCTATGTAAAAAAAGTTATGGATTCAAACGCAAACTGTGACAGTGGTCCGGGTGCATACATAATCTGTCCATTTCACTTGCATTTGGTACATAAATTGGAGTTCAATTTTTTAAACCGGAGTTGTTTGATTTTTTTAAAACTATTTAAAATTTTTTTTTTAATGATTTTTCAGAAAAAAGACAAATAAATTGAAATATCGTGGTTTGAACCTACAAATTAAACGGAGGCTCGGTGTGCAAGACATTACATAACATAAGATGTTCGTGGGTTGCCTGTTAGAAACAGTGCTGAGAGGTGCCGAAAATCGCCGGTGGAGGAAGCTGAAGGGTGATGAAAGCTTCTCTCAAAAAGCTTCTCCCCACATCACACACCACACACATTATTCCCCATTAGTACCCACACACAAAACACAAATATGCTTTTCATTCTTGAAACTTTATGAACTATATTTTAATGGGTCTATTGGGCTTTGTTAAGTGCCAGAGTTTGGTCTGGGCTGACCAAGGAGCTTGTGAGAGGGAGTTCATGGGCCTCAAGCTACTCATAAAACGAGGAGAAAATTACACAAATAGCCACATTTTTTTAATCTGTTGACCAATATAACACAAACTCCTATATCTTAACTAATAACACAAATTTTAATTTACTTTAGAAATGTCAAACATTCTGGCCCGACCTGGCTCGACTCGTTTATTTTGAGTTCATTAATACTTCGTGCAGTATTCGCGTCGGACTATTTAATAAGCGTGTTGTGTCATGTCATGCCCATTTTTCAATTTTATAGCGTGAATCCGGCCTATGGCCCATTTATAAATATGTCATGCTCTTAACGTGTCCATACCTTAATGTGCCTAACGTCAAAATTTTGAAACAAAGAAGGAAAAAAAAAAAAAGTGATAGAAGTCCTAGTTTTATAACTGTTCTCTTTGGCATTTGTTGAGCCAAAAGGGGGGAGAGTGCATGTTTAGGGAGAGTAGTATTAGGTTTAGGGGGAGTAGTATAGGTTTTTGGTTTTTGGGTTTATTAGTTATTTTTGATTTTAGGTTCGTTTTGGGCCAAAAATACCAAAGAGGGAGATTGTTAGCTTTTTTGTGTTGACATTTTATAGCAACTTGTTTTAGAAAAACCAAAAACAAAGGTTTAGTTCGGACTTGCTTAATGTCCCAGTCGGTGTTACAACATGTGTTCCAACATTATCACGTGAAGATGCAGAATTGAAGTTTGAATTATTTGCAGTTGTGGATTTATTTGAAGATAATTATTGCTGAAAAGATAATGCAGCAGATCAATATAAAAAACGTGAATAAATATATTGTGGATTTGAATTAAATAGAAAATCTAATTTAGATAAGATTCTTAATCCTATTCAAATTAGAATTTCAAAATATCATAATATTTCAAAATATCATGTTTTTAATGAATGAGATATTCATTGAAGATATTTTGAAGATTATATGAGCAGCCAAATTCGGATTTTGTGAGTAGATTCTATTTTTAGAAATCAAAATTTTGAATTTCAAGTTGTTACAAGAGTTGTTACAAATGTGCCAGGAGGTGTTACAACAAAGTTTATAACAGTTTGAAATTTAAATTGAAAAATTGAAATAATCCGAGATTTTCCTTGGGGATTTCGTGTTGCACTATATGAAGGTCTCAAAAACAATTTGCAAGGTGTAGAGCACATAGTTATTCATGTGGATTTTGAGATTTAACATCTTTGGTGTTCTATCATTCTTTGGGAGAAGAATTTGGAGTTTTTGGGAGGAGACATTATCGTTCTTTGGGAAAAGAACTTGGAGCTTTCGGGAGAAGGAGTTTTCAGTTGAAGGGAGTTCAACAATAAGAATAGTGGTGCTCGCCAAACACATCCGGCTAATAGATTCAAGACGACTGGCGACAATAGGAAAATTGATTTTTTAGGTTGTTTAAGTCCAAGTGCACTTTTAATCAGTTTTGATATTAGTGGATTGTTTGATATTAGTGTGGATACCATCATACATGACAGGTCGACCAGACATGCATGTAGTACAAAATAGTGAATTAATTTACTTTTGTAGATAGTTGACTAGAGTATCCCTATTATCTGCAAAACATGAACCAAAAGAAATTGAAAACAAAAAAAATACTAGATTGAACTGAAGCGTAATAGATTTATTCTCGAATCAATGCTTATTATATGTTCATTGATCTCTCATATGTATATATATATATATATATATATATATATATAGATATATTACTTGGCATGCGAATTTGGTGGCTTTGGCCACTTAAAAAATAAATCAGCTTGTTTGTCTTCTGTGTAGCCAAAGAGCCCATCTTCACGAACAACCCATGAGCAATGATGGCGACATCTCGGAAAATCCCTCTTGGCTTGGTATATGATAAATGATCCTTGAGCATTGCGCCAAGTGAAATTACAAAAAAAGAGCGTTGTCATAAAGAAGTTAGGTCGGAATGACCACTGAAAGGTTCCATTACTTGGTAAGATGTGGACTCCGAGATCATCATCTTTGGACGCGCAATGAGTCGTGAGGCTATCTTGATCAATTAAGCTATTTTGAATGGAGACTGTGGTGGTTGGGTTCCGGAACCAGCCGTTCTCGTGGTGTTGCTGGCCTGTTGCACCAATTAGTAAAGAAGAAATAAATAGGAGGCTAAAAAACCAAGGGTGTGCTTTGATTTTAGGCATCTTCAAAGGGTTCAGTATGGACTAGTAACGAATGACTACGAGATTCGTATAAGTAGAAAAATTTGAGAGAGAAAGAGAGTGTCAAAGGGAAATATATGGTAGGAAAAAAGTCTTCCTTAAATTAATATGACCTTTTCATTATATATAAGATTTAAAAATGGAACAAATGGGTTAATAAATGACATTATTATACTATAACGGAATGTAACAAGAATTAATGTGACACGAAATATGTTACCATTTAAGTTCTTAATAAGTTATCAATTAAATAAGAAATCAAAGAGTTAATGAGGTAACTCAAATCAAAACAAATAATTCAATAAAAAGGTGAAAAGGAAGTAAATATGATGATGGGAAATATGAGGGAGCATTTACCAAGATTTGATAATTTGGAAAACCATTATTTCCGAAAGAATATGCTTTATCTATATTTTCCCAAAGAATGATACAAATTAATATTTGCCTCAACAAATAGTAATAATTAGTATATTGACTCCTAAATGAAATATTTATTGGCCTTATAAGGAAACAAATTATATTTTTGCCCCAATATAACCCAAGACAACAACATCTACTCTCCCTCCATGTCTAAACAGCCAGCCCCGTCTGCATGCAGATACACAGCAACAAAATCCGATACAATGCACTAATGAAAACTGGAAAGGCATGAAGAACATTCAGAAGCCTTTTCTCAATCGAACAAAGCTTGTGACAACAATGCGATCGGAAGCGAGAGAGCGGTTGAGAGGGACAGGGGTTGGGGCAGAGAAGATATAAAAAAGTGGAACAAAACTGTACTTAGTTTTCATGTATCAGGAAATAGGCCACATTTTTTTTTTTCCCTTTTTTTTGAAGAGCAATGAGAAATTTCATTGAAATATGAAGAGAATGATCTTATCAAGCTAAACTTTAAAAGACCTTAATATGAACAATAGAAACGGATTTGGCTAATGTATTCTCTTATTTTTGTCTCTTTTTCTGTACCTCCAATTATATTACATATTTAATTAATATGATTTTTTTCTATTACTGTTATGTGATATTGTAATTCAATATATATTTAATAAGTGTCATGATTTTATTGGAAGGACATGGATAAGTGGACACAAAAAATCGAATTCCTATCTAACAAACTAAAAAAATAGAAAATAAAAAAGGAAGAGTGCAAAGGAGTAACTTCTCTGAAAATATGGTTGAAAATGTGCAAAGGAGGGCAAATAATTAATTTTGTGTATCAGAAAATAGGCTACTTTTTTGAAGAAGCAATACAAATTATTTCACTGAAATAGGAAGAGAATTATCTTATCAACCTAAACTTTAAAGGATATGGAATACAGAAGCGGATTTGGTTTACATATATACATGTCTCATTATTTTTGTCCTCCTTAATTTTTCTGTCCCTCTAAATAGTATTATTATTATTATTTTTTCAGGTGAACTCCAAATAGTATTATGATACATGCTTAATGAATATGATTTTTCAATTACTCTAACATAATATTATAAGTTAATATACATTTTTAATTGACATATTATGATTTTATTGTAAGGACATGAAGTGAACATAAATAAATAGACACATGAGTCGAATCCCTACCTAACGATAAGTCAACGTAATTCAATGTCTACTATGTGTTCATTGATCTCTCCTGCAAATATGTCATTGCACACACACACCACACACACGCACACACACACACACACACATATATATATATATATTACTAATTGGCGTGCAAATTTTGTGGCTTAGGCCACTCAAAATATAAATAATATTGTTTGGTTTCTGAGTAGCAATAGACGCCATCTTAACGAACAACTAGCGAGCAATGGTGACGACATCTTATGTAATTCCTCTTCGCTTCGTACATGATAAATCTACCTTGTGCATCGCCCCAAGTGAAGCCGCAGACCAAAAACGTTGACATGAAGAAATCAGGTCGGAATGACCACTGAAACGTTCCATTAGTCGGTAAGATGTGAACTCCAAGATCGTCATCTATGGACGTGCAATGAATCGTGACGCTTTGTTGACCCGGTATGCTATTTTCGATTGAGACTGTTGTTTTTGGATTCTTGAACCAGCCGTTCTCATAGTGTTGTTGACCTTTTGCTCCCATTAGTAGAGATGGAAATAAACAAGAGGGGAAAATTACCAATTCGGTAATTTGATTTTAGGCATTTTTGATGGGTTTAGTATGCACTAAGGAACGACAATTAATTTACCAAAAAAAAGTTAAGGAACAACAATTCATATTATAGCAGAACTAGAGAGAGAGAGAGTCAAAGGGGAATAAATTCATGACAAGTTTTAAAAATGGAATAAATGGGGGCAATAAATGACATTTTACTTGTAACGTACACAATGTAATAAAATTTATAAATTGTTACCACGTAGGTTCCTGATACTGAAACCAAAATACAAATGAAGGAAAAACAAAAATGAAAAACGAAGTAAATATGATGAACGAAGATTTGAACAAGATACACTAATTTACCTTCGCTAAAAAACAATGAACAGACCTTGAACCCAAAAAATGCTTTATCCTATGTTTACTGAGGAGAAATGTTAATTGTCCTCCCATTTCTCCCAAAAAAAAAAAAAAATTAATAATAATAATAATAATAAATAAATAAATCTAAAATCTGAAATGTGTGTTAATTCTCAAGATTTTGTTATGGTTTTTTTTTTTTTTTTTTTTAGGTCTTTTTAGTCTTTATAAATGACGATACAAAACTATGTATGTGCTCGAGCTATATCTGGTAAAATATATGTCATTTTGAGAAAATCAGATTGAGGGTGTTGAATTCGAATTCAAACTGTCTAAGCAGTGATAGGATTTAAAACATTATTTCGCTATAAGCTCGGGTGGAGAAGGGGGTACTGGCTTTGATAGGCCAGTCTTCCATGGTTGAAAGTAAGATTGATCCTTATTAGATCAAATTGTCATTCCACATCTAGAATCAAAAGAGTTGTCTTTACATTAGTATGTCCAACGAAAAACATGAACGAAAAGAAATTAGAAAATCAATAGAAAAGAACTAGCAAGAAAAGTACTGAATTTATTCGCAAATCAATGTTTATTATATGTTCATTATAGATCTCTCTTGCATACGTATATATATATATATATATATATATAGACACACATATCTATATGTGTATCACTTGGCATGCGAATTTGGTGGTTTAGGCCACTCAAAAAATAGATAACTTTGTTTGGTTTCTGAGTAACCATAGACACCATCTTGACGAACAACCCAGGAGCAATGGCGACATCTTGGGGAATCCCTCCTAGCCTCGTATATGTGGAATCCTCCTTGTGCATGGCGCCAGGTAAAACTACAGAAATATAGTGTTGTCATAACAAAATTTGCTCGGAATGACCACTGAAAGGTTCCATTGCTTGGCAAGATTTGGACTCCGAGATCGTCATCCTTAGACGCGCAATGAGTCGTGAGGGTTTGTTGATCTGGTAAGCTATTTTCAATGTAGATTGTGGTTTTTGGATTCAGGAACCAGCTGTTCTCATGACCTTTTGCACCATTTTGTAAAGAAGAAACAAATAAGAACAGGGCAAAATACCATTTGTGTGCTTTGATTTTGGACATTTTTTTTGGGTTTCAAATGCACTACTCGTTTTTTTTTTTTTTTTTGAAAGGTTCATATGCAGTATTATTCATGTCTTGAATTGTATTAATAGGACAGTTAGAGATAAGGTCAAGGGGGGAATAAATGACATTATCCATATAACGTAAATAAAATTAATAAGATATCTTACAAAATATGTTATCATTTTGGTTCTCAATAAATTATGGATAAAATAAGAAATAAAATATATAGTAAATAAGGTGACTCAAACCAAAACAGAAATAAATAAATAAATAAACAAAAAAGGAAGTAAATACGATGGCAGGAAATCTGAAGAAGCACTTACCAGATTTGAGCAAGATTTACTACTCAGGAAAACATTGATTACTTCTTGAACCCAGAAAATGCGTTACCTATGTTTCTCTCAAAGAATGACAAACGGTAAGTACCTTATAAATTAATATTTGCTTAACCCACAACAAACAGTAAATAGTATATATTGACCACGTGGATTTTTTTGTTTGCTTTACTTTGTTTGTCTATTGCATTTCACGTGTAGCTATACAACTAGATAATGGAGAAGAATGATCAGACAAGATCAGCGCAAAATACCAAGTGTGTGCTTTGATTTTATGCATTTTTTTATGTGTTCAATATTCACTAGTGCACGAATGACTGCAACATTCATTTTAATAGAAAAATTAGAGAGAGAATCAAAGGAAGGTAAATGGTAACAAAAAGTTTTCTATAAAAAGCCTCGTACATGCCCAATTCATTACCAGAATTAAATATGGAATAAATGACATATAAATGTGATACGTTATTATATATATATGTTATCATTTATATGTCCTTGAAAGTGTGAATAAGGTAACTCAAACCAAAACACAAATAAAGAAAGAAAGAGAAAAGGAAGTAAATATGATAGACGAGGATTTGAGCTAGATTTACCAATTTACCCTCAATGAAAAACAGGTCTTGTGGAACAATAATTATTTAATTTTATGTATTTGGCTACTTTTTGGAAGAACCAAGAAATTTCATTGAAATAGAAAAATAATGATCTTATAAAACCTAACCTGTAAAAGACCTAAATATGGAAAAAAGAAATAACCTAACTTATTAGAAAAGATGATTGTTTCTCAATTTAAAACCTTTCTTAGGAGTGCTAAGTCGAGAAGATAACCTTTTCCTTTAAAAAATTAGAGTTGACAATTTCATACATGACACCATGAGGTGATTTGAAAATGATACGAGCACCAAATTAATTGGTTTAAGTACTCGGGTTGGCATATGAGAAATTTTCTTGTTATGGGTTTAATTTACAAGTAAAGTTTCCCAAAGATAAGGCCGGTGGATTAGGGATTACAAGTTCAAGTAAAGGAAAAATTGAAAAAAATAATACGTACAGCGGAAAGACTTGTATGGTAGATTTTAAAATTTTTTCAAACTAGTAGATCGAACCGAGACATGTTGCCATATACTATTATTAATTGCCATTAATAAGGATGATCAAGGGAGCTTCTAGACGATGAGTACTAATCACTTAGTCTTTTCTTCTATGACTCTTCGACGTCCGGATGTGTATTGGTACACATAGAATCTCTTGTCAAGAAGCAACATTTCTTTTTTGTAATAACTAAATTTTTTAAAGTAGAATTTTAGTGAATTTATAGGATAATTCACCAAAATTCTTATATATTAAAGCTTAAAGTCATGAAATAAAATATTTCAATATTCTTATGATATTTTCTTAATTTCTTATCTAGAGTTAGCAGAGTTGACTAAACTTTAGTAGTATCCAAAGCAAAACATGAAGGAAAAGAAATTGAAAACACATAGAAAAGAACTATAGCTAAAAAAGTACTAAATTTATTCTTAAATCAATGTTTACTATATGCTCATTGATCTCTCATGCATATATATATATATATATATGTAAATTACTTGGCATTTGAATTTGGTGGCTTAGGCCACTCAAAATATAAATAATATTGTTGGGTCTCTCTGAGTAGCCATAGACGCCATCTTGACGAACAGCCCGTGAGCAGTGATGGTGACAAATTGGATAATCCCTCTTGGCTTCATATATGTTAAAACTTCCTTGTGCATTGGTCCAAGTGAAGTTATATCCAAGTAAATACAAATAATATTTAGGCATTTTTTTTATGGGTTTGGTGTGCACTAGGAACGAACGACTACAACATTCGTACATTAATAGAAAAACAAGAGAGAGAGTCAAAGGGAAATAAATACTAGTAGAAAAGTTTGACATAAATAGCCACTTATATGCCCAATTTATTAAAGTTTCAAGTATATGGAATAAATGTTTGCAATAAATGACATTTTACTTGTAATGGAATATAATAAATTTTAAATGATACGTTACGAAATATGTCATCATATAGGTTACCACTTATATGCCCAATTCATTAAAGTTTCAAGTATATGGAATAAATGGATGCAATAAATGACATTTTACTTGTAACGGAATCTAATAAATCTTACATGATACATTACGAAATATGTCATCAGATAGGTTCTCAATATATTATTTATTAGATAAGGAATCAAAAGAGTAAATAAGGTAACTGAAACCAAAACACAAATAAAGAAAAACAAAAAACAATCGATGAAAAACATTGATCACATCTTGAACCCAATTAAAGAATGTTTTTTCCTATGTTAATTCAAGAGAAATTATAGGGTGATGGCCTACGCTGAGGGAGGCCTAGGTCCCTCGATCGGAGCACGGAGTACCTGCTTGGTGCTCGTGACCCTCATTGTGGCCAATTTGAGACACCATAGCGATGCCCGCGATGGCCGTCAGCGTGATCCATTTGTCGCTCTCGACCTGATATGCGGGCAACACAGTGTTGTCTTGTTGACTATGATGGGGGAAGTGGTCCCGTTGTGACCCTCATCCTGGCCAATTTGAGTCTCCATAGCGATGCTTGTGATGACCATCAGTGCTATTTGTTAGTCGCTCTCGGCCTGACAAGCTGGCTATGAAGATTTTGTCTTTTTTAGTACGGTGCGGGAAGCAATTCCCGTTCGCCCCTCATTTTGAAACTGGTTTCACGTCAAGTGGTGCGGCCATGGAGCCACTCGTTGCGTTCGTGTGCCTCGGTTCTGAACGGGGTTGTGGGCGTGTTTGGAGGTGTTGTGTCCAGCGTACGTGATTAGCGTGTGAGTGGTGTTAGGATTGTGCGGGCTGGTAGGCTCCTTGCTCAGGCAACGATTTGTTGACCCCTCATCCGTTTCATTTTTGCCCCAAGATTGAGCTTGCTCTTCCTGGGCACGACCCTTGGTTCCTGTGTTGCCTTCCCATCGTATGGAAAATTTCGTGAGATAGCCTCGCCCCTTTGCTCCTTGTGGCTTTGCGGCTGCAAAGCGGACCTCGAAAGCAGTCCCCGTGTCCCGGAATATCCTCTGACTTTTGTTGTGGCTGTCTTGGTCCACAGGACAACTGCTTACGCTCTCGGATGTGGAAAATTAAGCAGACATGGGGGGGTCTTGGCCTCCGGTTGCTCCAATCAAATCCCTTGATAGGAATGACTTTTGCAACCTCATTGACAGGCCCGTGGCATCAATGCAGATCCAAAGTCGAGAAAGAATGCTACCTGGTTGATCCTGCCAGTAATCATATGCTTGTCTCAAAGATTAAGCCATGCATGTGTAAGTATGAACTAATTCAGACTGTGAAATTGCGAATGGCTCATTAAATTAGTTATAGTTTGTTTGATGGTACCTTCTACTCAGATAACCGTAGTAATTCTTGAGCTAATACATGCAACAAACCCCAACTTTTGGAAGTGATGCATTTATTAGATAAAAGGTTGACGCGGGTTTTGCCCGTTGCTCTGATGATTCATGATAACTCGACGGATTGCACGGCCATCGTGCCGGCAACACATCATTCAAATTTCTGCCCTATCAACTTTCGATGGTAGGATAGTGGCCTACTATCACACCCTTGTGATTCGATATGCGGCCTGCGGGGGGACCGGCGTGGGCTAAGCATGGTGCCAAGCCTCGGCATAGGCGTGGCGAAGCCAAGGTGTGTGGCCTTGGTTGGTGAAGTCTTGTTCGAAGGGTTCGCGGGCAAGCATGATGGCGGCAAGAACTTAGGCGCGCGGGGAGACTAAGGCAAGCGTGTCTCGGCTTGGGCGGCCTAGCCAGCGTGTCTCGGACAGTGTGCGAGTTTTGTGGAACTCGGGGCCAGGATGGCCGAGACAAGGTCCGTGTGGCGCGGCCAAGCAGGCTGGGGACGTGGCGCATGTCCAGCAATGGTTAGTTGGCGTGGGATGCTGATGGGCGTGAATTGCAGTGCAAGTGGGCGAGCGGTTTAGCCAGTGGCCGAGAAATGTGGGGGCGTGGGCTGAGAAACGTTTACACGTGGCCCACAACCCATATAGCCGTTGGAGCTGCCCTGGGCCGTAATGGAGACCAGGTTCATCCAGTGCATTCAGCCAGGACTGAGGGCTCGGTGATTGGGCCAAGTGGCTGGCCTGTGCGCCCGACATGTGGGCGGTTTTGCCCAGTCCGAAGAAAGCGTGCGTGCGTGGACCAAGTGGCTCGGCGGAGCGACGCCACCTGGCCAAGCACGGAGTTAGCTGCCTAGACCTACGTGGTTGGGGGTGTCAACCACTTTGTGATGTATTTTTATACTAAGTTGTGAAAGGCAAAGGACACGGGCGTTAAGCATTTTGTGTGATCCTTGCAGCAGACTTTGTAATCCTTTTTGTTAGAGAAATACAAGAAGGTTGGGATTTTCCCGTAAGCTTGTTGTGTCGTGATTATTTACTTGATTTAGCCTTTGTGTGTGTTCGGTTTGCTTGTGAGTTCGAGTGATTGGCTGACTAAGTGGGCGACTTAGGCCATCATAGGGCTGAAAACTTGAGCGAAAAGTTAGACCCGGTGACAATTGGTATCAGAGCACGGTCAGCGTTATGAACGACGATCTGGGCGAGCGTGTTGGTATCTTGGAGGATCTAATCGGTGCCCCGGCACATGAGGCCGGAACCTTGGCCGAGCAAGCGGAGTTGCATTCGGCAAGGATAGTGGAGATTCACAAGTTGATCTCGGACAACCAGAAAGACATGGTGGATCGCTACCACGATTGTCTTCAACAGTTGTTAGCCATTGCGGAGCGAGTAGAGGTGCGGTTCTCAGCCATTGAGAACGATATCGCTTTACTGAAAGCGACTGCTGTGGGGGCGTCTAGCAGTACGAGGGGTGGTGAGAGTTCGAAACTAAAAGTCCCGGAGCCAAAGCAATTCGGTGGAAGCCGAAATGCAAAGGAATTGGAGAATTTCTTATGGGACATGGAGCAATATTTCAGGGCTGCTCGAGTGGCGGAAAGGGACCAAGTCACCATTACCAGCATGTACCTTGAGGGAGACGCGAAGCTTTGGTGGCGGACCCGATTAGATGATGATGCTAGCGCGGGTCGACCGCGTATAGAGACGTGGGAGACGCTTAAGAAGGAATTGAGGGATCAGTTCCTGCCCTTGAACACCGCATGGGTAGCAAGGGAAGCACTCAAAAAGCTGAAACACACTGGTACGGTGCGGGATTACGTGAAGGAGTTTAGCTCCT
The DNA here is from genome assembly GCA_008635985.1 of Ficus erecta. Classification (NCBI taxonomy): domain Eukaryota; kingdom Viridiplantae; phylum Streptophyta; class Magnoliopsida; order Rosales; family Moraceae; genus Ficus; species Ficus erecta. The sequence continues at coordinate 746,758 of BKCH01000056.1, read as the reverse complement.
TGATGCTTGACGTGAAGAACATGTCGGAGGACGACAAGCTCTTCAACTTTTTCTCGGGACTACAGCCATGGGCTCAAGCGGAATTGAGAAGGCAGAACGTAAAGGAGTTACCCACGGCTATAGCTGTAGCGGATAGTCTTGTTGATTACAAGAGTGAATCTTCTTCGAGCGAGGGAGGCAAGAAGAAGGATGGCGATGGCAAAAAGGGCAAAAAGAAAAATGGAGAGTCATCTAAGCAGGGGAGCTCGGATGCACCCCAAAGCCAAGGTAAATCTAATTCGGGTTGTTTTCTGTGCAATGGTGATCATAAAATCAGGAATTGCCCGAAGAGGAATAGGCTTGCTGCTCTTATGACTGAGGATGCACATAGCGGCAGTGAAGATGCGGGAGAGTGCACCCCACGGGTGAACCCACTTCAGTTGCTGAATGCTATCACAGTGGATACTCAGGTTCCGGTGAAGGACTTGATGTACGTGACAGCAAGCGTGAATGGAAGAAAGGTGCGGGCTTTGTTAGATACTGGCGCCACCAATAATTTCGTGTCACCGGCTATGGTGGACCATCTCGGCTTGGAAGTTGCGAAGAGCCCTTATCAAGTGAAAGCGGTGAATTCGAGGGCGCAAAATATCCAAGGTATCACTACTTGTGTGTTGAAACTAGGTATGTGGAAGCAAGAGTGTCGGTTTATGACTCTTCCTTTGGATGATTTTGATTTTATACTTGGTATGGAGTTCTTTGTGCGGGCCAAGGCCGTTGCCATGCCGCATTTGGGTGGCTTACTAATCGCTGACGAGAGTTGTCCCAGTTTTATCCCTGTTGAGTGTGGACAGGTTGCGGAGAGTCCTGCGAGGCAAGCAGGTTCTCAAGGAAAATCAGGTGTCGGAAAGAGGGAAACAGCCCTACTCGCTGCTCTAGTGATGGTGAGACCAGATTGGGTTGTTAGAGGCCCAGACCGTGTTGTGACTGTTTGGGAGGAAAATTGCGACGTGATGCCTGTGGAGAAGTCTTGGGTTCTGCCCCCTAGACGAGCCGATGACGGAAGGATTGAGCTTGGTGCTCGATTCTTGGCACGAGACCCTCATCGGATGGTGCTATTTTCGGAACGTACGGTGTGGAAGAAGCAGCCGGGTCAGTTGTTTGCAGCCGTGCAGCCCTCGAAGTTCCATGGAAAGCGAGACGGCATGCTGGGGATGTGTGTTGTTGATCGTGCCATAAACCAAGTTGCCATGAGGAGAACATATCCTGTCCTTGACGTTGTTGTGGAGTTCGATTGGTCATCGAAGGCAGCGTTTCTTGCGAGGCTTGAGGGGAAGACAGGATGTGGGCAAGTGGGAATTGCCGTAGGTGACGAGGTGATGAGAGCATGGGTTATGTGCTCGGGCTTAGAGAGAGATCTTGTTTGGGAGCGGGTCCAGGAAGGATACCCCATTGTTGTTGGTTCGGTGCAGCGATGTGGCGAGCCATCGGATGTGATCAAACGGATGGGCGGGGTGGCCTATCAATTCAAATTGCCGAGAAGGATGAAATTCCACCCAACTTTCCATGTAATTTTTCTGAAGCCTTACTTAGAAAAAGTTGACCATGGCAGGCGGCAGGTGAAGCGAGCCCAATCCAGAGAGAGGGAGCGGTTCGAAAAACATGTTGACCATCGGACCAAGAGGGCGAGTCGGACGGGCCGGCGATCAGATTATTTGTTTCGGTGGGAAGGCAGTAGCGAGGTGCGAGCTACGTGGGAATGCAACGGGGTGTTGTGGCAATTTGAGGTGTGGATTGACGAGAATGTGGAGACCCTCCCGACGAGGACGTCGGCTTCATCCGGCGGGGGTGGGTTTGTCACACCCTTGTGATTCGATATGCGGCCTGCGGGGGGACCGGCGTGGGCTAAGCATGGTGCCAAGCCTCGGCATAGGCGTGGCGAAGCCAAGGTGTGTGGCCTTGGTTGGTGAAGTCTTGTTCGAAGGGTTCGCGGGCAAGCATGATGGCGGCAAGAACTTAGGCGCGCGGGGAGACTAAGGCAAGCGTGTCTCGGCTTGGGCGGCCTAGCCAGCGTGTCTCGGACAGTGTGCGAGTTTTGTGGAACTCGGGGCCAGGATGGCCGAGACAAGGTCCGTGTGGCGCGGCCAAGCAGGCTGGGGACGTGGCGCATGTCCAGCAATGGTTAGTTGGCGTGGGATGCTGATGGGCGTGAATTGCAGTGCAAGTGGGCGAGCGGTTTTAGCCAGTGGCCGAGAAATGTGGGGGCGTGGGCTGAGAAACGTTTACACGTGGCCCACAACCCATATAGCCGTTGGAGCTGCCCTGGGCCGTAATGGAGACCAGGTTCATCCAGTGCATTCAGCCAGGACTGAGGGCTCGGTGATTGGGCCAAGTGGCTGGCCTGTGCGCCCGACATGTGGGCGGTTTTGCCCAGTCCGAAGAAAGCGTGCGTGCGTGGACCAAGTGGCTCGGCGGAGCGACGCCACCTGGCCAAGCACGGAGTTAGCTGCCTAGACCTACGTGGTTGGGGGTGTCAACCACTTTGTGATGTATTTTTATACTAAGTTGTGAAAGGCAAAGGACACGGGCGTTAAGCATTTTGTGTGATCCTTGCAGCAGACTTTGTAATCCTTTTTGTTAGAGAAATACAAGAAGGTTGGGATTTTCCCGTAAGCTTGTTGTGTCGTGATTATTTACTTGATTTAGCCTTTGTGTGTGTTCGGTTTGCTTGTGAGTTCGAGTGATTGGCTGACTAAGTGGGCGACTTAGGCCATCATAGGGCTGAAAACTTGAGCGAAAAGTTAGACCCGGTGACAATTGGTATCAGAGCACGGTCAGCGTTATGAACGACGATCTGGGCGAGCGTGTTGGTATCTTGGAGGATCTAATCGGTGCCCCGGCACATGAGGCCGGAACCTTGGCCGAGCAAGCGGAGTTGCATTCGGCAAGGATAGTGGAGATTCACAAGTTGATCTCGGACAACCAGAAAGACATGGTGGATCGCTACCACGATTGTCTTCAACAGTTGTTAGCCATTGCGGAGCGAGTAGAGGTGCGGTTCTCAGCCATTGAGAACGATATCGCTTTACTGAAAGCGACTGCTGTGGGGGCGTCTAGCAGTACGAGGGGTGGTGAGAGTTCGAAACTAAAAGTCCCGGAGCCAAAGCAATTCGGTGGAAGCCGAAATGCAAAGGAATTGGAGAATTTCTTATGGGACATGGAGCAATATTTCAGGGCTGCTCGAGTGGCGGAAAGGGACCAAGTCACCATTACCAGCATGTACCTTGAGGGAGACGCGAAGCTTTGGTGGCGGACCCGATTAGATGATGATGCTAGCGCGGGTCGACCGCGTATAGAGACGTGGGAGACGCTTAAGAAGGAATTGAGGGATCAGTTCCTGCCCTTGAACACCGCATGGGTAGCAAGGGAAGCACTCAAAAAGCTGAAACACACTGGTACGGTGCGGGATTACGTGAAGGAGTTTAGCTCCTTGATGCTTGACGTGAAGAACATGTCGGAGGACGACAAGCTCTTCAACTTTTTCTCGGGACTACAGCCATGGGCTCAAGCGGAATTGAGAAGGCAGAACGTAAAGGAGTTACCCACGGCTATAGCTGTAGCGGATAGTCTTGTTGATTACAAGAGTGAATCTTCTTCGAGCGAGGGAGGCAAGAAGAAGGATGGCGATGGCAAAAAGGGCAAAAAGAAAAATGGAGAGTCATCTAAGCAGGGGAGCTCGGATGCACCCCAAAGCCAAGGTAAATCTAATTCGGGTTGTTTTCTGTGCAATGGTGATCATAAAATCAGGAATTGCCCGAAGAGGAATAGGCTTGCTGCTCTTATGACTGAGGATGCACATAGCGGCAGTGAAGATGCGGGAGAGTGCACCCCACGGGTGAACCCACTTCAGTTGCTGAATGCTATCACAGTGGATACTCAGGTTCCGGTGAAGGACTTGATGTACGTGACAGCAAGCGTGAATGGAAGAAAGGTGCGGGCTTTGTTAGATACTGGCGCCACCAATAATTTCGTGTCACCGGCTATGGTGGACCATCTCGGCTTGGAAGTTGCGAAGAGCCCTTATCAAGTGAAAGCGGTGAATTCGAGGGCGCAAAATATCCAAGGTATCACTACTTGTGTGTTGAAACTAGGTATGTGGAAGCAAGAGTGTCGGTTTATGACTCTTCCTTTGGATGATTTTGATTTTATACTTGGTATGGAGTTCTTTGTGCGGGCCAAGGCCGTTGCCATGCCGCATTTGGGTGGCTTACTAATCGCTGACGAGAGTTGTCCCAGTTTTATCCCTGTTGAGTGTGGACAGGTTGCGGAGAGTCCTGCGAGGCAAGCAGGTTCTCAAGGAAAATCAGGTGTCGGAAAGAGGGAAACAGCCCTACTCGCTGCTCTAGTGATGGTGAGACCAGATTGGGTTGTTAGAGGCCCAGACCGTGTTGTGACTGTTTGGGAGGAAAATTGCGACGTGATGCCTGTGGAGAAGTCTTGGGTTCTGCCCCCTAGACGAGCCGATGACGGAAGGATTGAGCTTGGTGCTCGATTCTTGGCACGAGACCCTCATCGGATGGTGCTATTTTCGGAACGTACGGTGTGGAAGAAGCAGCCGGGTCAGTTGTTTGCAGCCGTGCAGCCCTCGAAGTTCCATGGAAAGCGAGACGGCATGCTGGGGATGTGTGTTGTTGATCGTGCCATAAACCAAGTTGCCATGAGGAGAACATATCCTGTCCTTGACGTTGTTGTGGAGTTCGATTGGTCATCGAAGGCAGCGTTTCTTGCGAGGCTTGAGGGGAAGACAGGATGTGGGCAAGTGGGAATTGCCGTAGGTGACGAGGTGATGAGAGCATGGGTTATGTGCTCGGGCTTAGAGAGAGATCTTGTTTGGGAGCGGGTCCAGGAAGGATACCCCATTGTTGTTGGTTCGGTGCAGCGATGTGGCGAGCCATCGGATGTGATCAAACGGATGGGCGGGGTGGCCTATCAATTCAAATTGCCGAGAAGGATGAAATTCCACCCAACTTTCCATGTAATTTTTCTGAAGCCTTACTTAGAAAAAGTTGACCATGGCAGGCGGCAGGTGAAGCGAGCCCAATCCAGAGAGAGGGAGCGGTTCGAAAAACATGTTGACCATCGGACCAAGAGGGCGAGTCGGACGGGCCGGCGATCAGATTATTTGTTTCGGTGGGAAGGCAGTAGCGAGGTGCGAGCTACGTGGGAATGCAACGGGGTGTTGTGGCAATTTGAGGTGTGGATTGACGAGAATGTGGAGACCCTCCCGACGAGGACGTCGGCTTCATCCGGCGGGGGTGGGTTTGTCACACCCTTGTGATTCGATATGCGGCCTGCGGGGGGACCGGCGTGGGCTAAGCATGGTGCCAAGCCTCGGCATAGGCGTGGCGAAGCCAAGGTGTGTGGCCTTGGTTGGTGAAGTCTTGTTCGAAGGGTTCGCGGGCAAGCATGATGGCGGCAAGAACTTAGGCGCGCAGGGAGACTAAGGCAAGCGTGTCTCGGCTTGGGCGGCCTAGCCAGCGTGTCTCGGACAGTGTGCGAGTTTTGTGGAACTCGGGGCCAGGATGGCCGAGACAAGGTCCGTGTGGCGCGGCCAAGCAGGCTGGGGACGTGGCGCATGTCCAGCAATGGTTAGTTGGCGTGGGATGCTGATGGGCGTGAATTGCGGTGCAAGTGGGCGAGCGGTTTAGCCAGTGGCCGAGAAATGTGGGGGCGTGGGCTGAGAAACGTTTACACGTGGCCCACAACCCATATAGCCGTTGGAGCTGCCCTGGGTCGTAATGGAGACCAGGTTCATCCAGTGCATTCAGCCAGGACTGAGGGCTCGGTGATTGGGCCAAGTGGCTGGCCTGTGCGCCCGACATGTGGGCGGTTTTGCCCAGTCCGAAGAAAGCGTGCGTGCGTGGACCAAGTGGCTCGGCGGAGCGACGCCACCTGGCCAAGCACGGAGTTAGCTGCCTAGACCTACGTGGTTGGGGGTGTCAACCACTTTGTGATGTATTTTTATACTAAGTTGTGAAAGGCAAAGGACATGGGCGTTAAGCATTTTGTGTGATCCTTGCAGCAGACTTTGTAATCCTTTTTGTTAGAGAAATACAAGAAGGTTGGGATTTTCCCGTAAGCTTGTTGTGTCGTGATTATTTACTTGATTTAGCCTTTGTGTGTGTTCGGTTTGCTTGTGAGTTCGAGTGATTGGCTGACTAAGTGGGCGACTTAGGCCATCATAGGGCTGAAAACTTGAGCGAAAAGTTAGACCCGGTGACACCTACTATGGTGTGACGGGTGACGGAGAAATAGGGTTTGATTCCGGAAAGGGAGCCTGAGAAACGGCTACCACATCCAAGGAAGGCAGCAAGCGCACAAATTACCCAATCCTGATACAGGGAGATAGTGACAATAAATAACAATACCGGGCACAACCTTGCCAGTTAAGGCCAGAAGCGCATCGCTGGTAGAAGGGACGAGCCGACCGGTGCACACCGAAGGCAGACCGATCGACCCAACCCAAGTTCCAACTACGAGCTTTTTAACTGCAACAATTTAAATATACGCTATTGGAGCTCGAATTACTGCGGTTGTTGGCACTAGACTTGCCTTTCAATGGATCCTCGTTAAGGGATTTAAATTGTATTCATTCCAATTACCAGACTCGTAGAGCCCGGTATTGTTATTTATTGTCACTACTTAGTACATATTTCGAGTTTTTTTTTTAGGGGAAATATCTTTCCAGATTTCGATACCAAATTATTTGAGATGATATAAATATTATATATACTAGTTGTACCTCTCATCATTTACTTGGAAAAAAGTATATTAAAAAAATAAATAAAACAAACAAACAAACAACCTCTAAAATTGTTTACAAGAGAAAAATCCCACACACCCTCTAAATTAGATTGTTTCCAATTTGGCATTATTGTCCTTGAAAAAAACTAGAGCAGGGTAAGCAGGAAAAATTGCTCTCTCTCTCTCTCTTTCTTTCTCTCTTTCTTTTTTTTTTTTTTTGAAATAACTCTCTCTCTATATATATATATATTCCAGAAAGGAGGAAACAATATGAAAGTATGAAAAAAGAAAAATGACAAACAAGGCTAATTAGTAGGTGTTATCTTTATTCTCCTACATATGTTTTTTTTTTTTTTTTTTTTAATGTAATGGTGGAATTCAAATTCTATATATTTTGTGATAAAATCAGACGTAAAATTATAGATAGGACAATATACACCTCAATCTATGTAATTTTTGTTTGCTGGATAGATAGCAAAACATCCGTCTTTAAAAAAACATCCAAAAATTAAATAAAAAAAACATCATAAAACTTTACTATCTAGAATATACGAGACACCACCACATTTCTTATATGAACACTTCTTGGAATCCAATGTGCAACCGCAGACCAAATAGTATTTTCTAGGGATGACATTTAAGCACTGAAGAGCTGTAATCATTGACGATGCTTTAAACATGTAAAAGGTTCAACATCTCATCATCATGGCATACTGAGAGGATCTCAAAGCAGTCAAGAAATAAATAATAAAAAAACAAAAGAATTCCTTAAAAATAATAATCATAATAAAACCTTGTATAAGCTTGCTTTTAAACTCCATGTGGATCATGGTTGACTTGCACTAAATCATTATACAACGTACAAAATTGTACATGAACTAAAATATTTAATTCATTTTTTTATTTAATGTTAAATTTTATATTCTTTTAGGTGGAGTCTCAATCTATCAGGTTATCTAAAGCTATTATTTTTTTGTCCATTCGACTACTAAAATTTTAATAGAAAAAGATAAAGATTATTTCTTGATGATTGTAACTTAATATGTGAAATTATAACATTTATAACTACTATTAAATCACACATGGTCTTGACTCTTGATATGCCTTTCTATGTTCAAATATTAATAGTTGGATGGATAAAATGATCAATTTGGGACAACTTAATATATTAAGAACTTATTTCTAGACTTTTTAAAATTTGAAAATCAAAATAGAATTTGATCTAATTAAGAAAAAAGTAGAATTAATCATTTTCTTTTTCTTTGAATGAAGAGAGAAAGATAACGGCATCAAATAGAATTAAGACATTGGACTAAAGTGACACCTGTTAATTCTTTTTTATTTTATTTTATTTTAAATGAGACACCTAATTCTTTTTTTTTTTTTTTTCCCCCGCCGATAAGAAAGAGAGAGACACCTAATTCTTATTGTTTATCGAATGAACTCCTCTTAATAACAATACAAGAAAAATTACAAAATGTTAAAGAAATAACAACTTCAAGAGAAGCAAGCAAAAAAAAAAAAAAAAAAGCTCAACAAACCAAATGATCCTAACAAGCATATTATCGACCGCTAGGGGACGAGTGAGAAAAAATTCCATGGAAAAAATTACCATCAAAGAAAAGAGATGATCCAGAATGGTCATTAACGTAGTTTTTCGGCCAAATGTCAAGGAAGAAAATATATGTTCAGACATTGAAGACATGTACATACATATATATATACGTACATTAAACATTCATAATTTTCCAGTAAATGAAGAGAGCAGAAAGCAAACGCATCAGAGATAGGAAAAACACCAACGTTGGCACCTAAATTCTATCTCATCTTGCACTAAACTACTCCCCACTCGAATCTTTCTAGATTAAAAAAGAAGAAAATAAAAGAATGCTAAAAGTAATTAATCAGCTAGAAGGCGATCGATTCATCACCAGAGAATTAATCCTGGTGTTCTACTTTTTTAATCAAAGCTAGAGAAAAGGCCTCGCTAAAATCCGCTTCTAAAAAGACCAATGAGGACGACCTGAAAGATCAGGCAGAAAATGGTGCATGAACAACTCGGCTTTTAGAAATAATCCAATATTAAATGTAAACTTTATGACAAAAATTTGTTATTCAAACCACCTGAGAAGAAAAGTCTGGAGATGTCCACACCAAAGCATCAAATCTACCCAAAGTGCAAAAGTTGACAATTTATGTGCTGCAGAATTTCGTTCATGAAATCAAAGCTCACTAAATAGACCAGCGAGCTTTGATATTCCAAGGAACCTCCAACGATCTAGAAGACGATATTAACCACATAAACAAGAGTCACATTCGAACTATTAAAAAAAATCCACAAACCAAATGCTTATGTAGAAGAATACTGTAGTTAGATATGTAGATATACAGATAGCACGCATAAGACTGTCCGAACGATGCGCTATTCTGTTAATGAATCTCATCTTCAATTATATATAGAGGACAAGACTATTCATACATCTAAGCAACATCAGAAAAATCAAACAGAAGAAGAACTGTAAATAACATTCAAACAAGAGTGCACATATTTTCGTAGTATATGCTATAGTTCTATAAGTTTCTCAGAGAGAAATTTACAGAGCTAGTTTGACATGCTGGCCATCTCCGTAATTGCAGGCGGTGATCGGAAGAGAATACCGAAGAAATCTCGATAAGGGAGGTGGACAGAATGCCAAATTGGCTCTGCAACAATGCCCCTGAGAAACCCTAGAGATCGATAGAGAGAGAGAGAGAGAGAGGGGAGAGAGAAGTATACCAGTATCGATCTCATGTCATTTGAAGATATATGCAACATTGTAACTTGTACTATAAGGTAAGAAAAATAGCAAAAAAACCATCGGTAGTAGTGACATAGTGATCAAAAGATGTCCACCTATGACTTCATCATGCTCCTATCTTGGGTTTGATTTTTACTTATCCCGCCTATTGATTGCCATCCATGATGTATTTTGGAGTGGACTCTAGGTTTTAGGCTGTGACATATGGGTCCTTGAGTTAGATGCCTTATATTTCATATATGATACTAGTAAATTGTCATTGTGACGTGAGTTCAAGAAAGGTGAAGAGAGAGAGAGAGAGAGTGAACAGTTTTGGTAACTAAGAAAATGGCTTTTTGAAATGAGGTTGGCTTTTAGTGGAAAGAGGGTACATGAGCGTGCGTGGTGTTGGTACAACTTGTGGGAATATCTTTTTAATACATAGCGGGCATTTCTTTTTCTTCTATCGAAACATGAATAGCATGTGAAAGAAAAAGAGTTGTCGTGTAATTGTGAAATAGTTAAACACTCTAATATTTATGCTTTGAAAATTATATAAACAAAAGTATATTAAAATACAAATAATAAATTTAAATCAAATATTAAATTAAATAAGTCATCTAAACGAGTGCATTGTAATTTTTTCTTGTAGAATGCATAACATATTATATGAAATTTGTTTGACTAGAGAAGTCGTCATGTGAATATCTCTTGTGCTCTCATTATTATGCCTTTTGACTTACTGCAAAAAGGAGTGTGCACAATGGGCTGTCAATGTCTCCCACTAGCTACGATTGTAATTATTATTTTACTTTTGTGAACTTATTGACCGTTTTGTGTTCAAACTTTTAACTTCGTAACACCAATGCTGTTTTCGATGCGTTAGGATTTTTTAACAGGAAATAATATTTACTTTTATTAATATGGCACCATCTTTTTCTTTGCCACTTTTTGTTCATCAAACCTTGGTGCGTGGTAATTTCCTAGCATAAAATGAAACCACTTATTTCATCATAATTGATGTCACATGGTCGTTATAAAATTATATCACATCAAAGATGGTAACAAATAAAAAAAATATAATTAAAAAAAAGTTATGTACCTATTTTTTATTGAAGTAATTAAGTTCCATATTAAGTATGGACTATTTTAATCCATGTATCCTTTATAGGATGATTTGCATTATAACTTTTTATTCATAAAAACTCATATTTACTTTTCGAATTTTCAATTAGTATCACTTAAGGCTATTAATTACAATTTATGCTAAATATAGAAAAAAAAAATTGCAACGTAGTCATGTGATTTTTTTTTTATTAAAAATAAACGGAAAAGACAATGTGATCACACTTAACTCGCTCTTTTTTTTTTCAAGTGTTTTTAACATAACTTTTAACAAAATGAGGGCTAAGTGAGACTAATTCAAAAGCCTTGGGGGTGGAGTCAATTTTAACATTAGAGTGACAAGATGAGAATGGTTTGTAGTTTGAAAGGTATAATTGAGATTTGATCCTTCTAAGTAATATATACTCTTTCTATAGCATCAAACGGATAAGTTGGTCACAAAAGGTCGTTTTTAGCAACAAAACTTCGGTCACAGAAAATTACATTTACAGACCACCAAGTTTCTGTTTGGTCGCCAAATTTTAACCGTCCCAACCTAATTTTTATTTTTTCCCCATATTGTAGTTTCTAATGAACCTGACTAGATTAATCAACGCATTGTAACAAGAACAAAGTTAGTAGTGTTGCAACTGTTTAAAGCACTCTTTTACATTTTGGGTTAAATTAGCATTGCTTGATCTTAGGAAATTTTTTTTTTTTTTTTTTCACTTTAATCTTTAACCTGCAAATTAAGCCATAAGCCATGTTTTTCATGAAGTGACGAAAAACAAAGAAAACAAAAACAAGTCATGTGAATGTTATATCACATTGAACCATTTCGGAGCTACACAAAAAGGTTGCAATAATCTTCATGGAACCAAAAATTATTTGAAAAAAGAAAATTGGAAACAAGGTAAACTTAAACATGTAAATTGAAGTGGGGGGTGGGGGGGATCTTACCTATTTTTTCACATTTGTTGTCAAGTAGCTTTGAACAAATTTATATATTGAATATTATTTTCTTTTATATAATTACACCATTAGTCGTATCCTGATAAGTTTAGAGATATTTTATTAACCTATATATTCTGTTACATTACTAATTATTTGCTTATAATTTTTCGATTTCCAATACCAACTGTTGTATTGTTGGTTATTTTTAAAGGAAAAAAAAAAAAAAAAAAACCCTGTGTATTTTGAGTACATTGAACCGAAGCATACTAGAATTAATTTTTTAAAAAATCCGCGCCAATAAAAAAAATTTATATTCTATTACCAAGACGGTTGAATTATGGGTTAAACTCGATCGATCAATGTAAAAAAGATCGAAACTGTTGCCTTTTTTCGCTTGAGAAACAGCCTTCCAGCCGAGCTGTTTCATGAAATGAAACAACCAAGGAAGACAAAACTGAATATGCCGGGAATTCAGAGAGAAGGATATCATAAATATGGATTGGGAGAACAAGATAGAGGCAAATTAAAGTTTTAATTACACTTTTTCAAGTACATTTTCCATCACATACTATGTTACATAAGAAATTACAGCAAATAGGTTATTTTTTAAAAATATCTAAAGCAAATAGCATATTTTAAAAATGTTTGAGGTCAACGTATATTAATAGAAAATTTTTTAATTTCAAAAACTTTTTATGTAAATTTATCATAGATATGAAATTTACCGAAATATTGTAATTATAATAATATTTTTAAGATAATTTTTATGGCATAAACAAATGTTATTTATCATCACCCAAAACTTTTTCTGCTATTTAAGTTACATATGTAATTATCTGCAGGCAAGTTTTTTTTTTCTGCTATTTAAGTTACATATTTTTAAGATCTAATTCCAAACCCAAATAATAATAATAAAGAAAAAGATCTAATTACATAGATTTTGGACCAAACTGGCGGGCAAGTTTAATTCAGGGACACAAGTTGTGGGTTAAGGATTGAAGTACAAAATGGAATATTGGAGAACTATAGTGTGTGTGTGTGTGTGTGTGTGTTTGTATATATACATGATAGTTTATTATATCGTGAATAACATGAATTTATTTCAACACAAATGAAGCATATTTCAGCCGCCATTTGTTTGGGCTGACATTGTGTCTACACTAAAACTCATGTAAAATATTGGATTCCTCGTTTAAAGTTGACTATTTAACATTTACCAACCAATGGTTGACCCATCAATTATAATCCATTTTAGCCCCCGCCCCCCCCCCCCCCCCCCCCCCCCTTTTTTTTCTCCTCAACAATTTGGTTAGAGTCAAACGCAGACTACAATGTTAAGCATGCGTAAGAAAATGCAGTACGGAGTGAGCGGATGACAACTGAAAGCAAGAATGAGAATCCAAGGTCAAAGATGAACCAACAATCACTGAACCAAGCAAGAATGGGAATTATTTGTGACATTATTTTTCAGTTGTCAAATTTATATCTCAAAGACAAGCTTTTTATTTTGATATGATTTTAATTAAATCCAAAAGTCAAAATACGTATACACCTATAGGTGCCTTGTCGTAGACAACCATTTTTTTCAAAGGTAATTTGTATATCAAGTGTTTACTCTTTTCCCCACTTTTTAGTTGGAAAACACGCTTTGTGTGTGAGATAAACAAAGCAATATATATATATATATATATATATATATATATTTTATAAAATTATCACGTGATGGGCATTAGATCCGTCCATGTAACGTTCATTGAAGTATAGTAAGAGATAAGAGTATAATATATATAAAAAAAAAAAAAAAGAGAAAATAAAAGGCATTAAAAAAAGGCATTAGAAGGAAATAACAAAACAAAAAAAGAAAAAACCAAAATTGAGGATAAGTGGCGGAAGGAGGATGATTTGGATTTTGAGACTTTTATATATAGAAAGATTACTAGTTGGAAAACGCACGAAGAGATAGACAAATAAAACAAAAATAAAAAAAATAAAAAAAATGTAATTTTTTATAAAATTATCATGTGATGGGCATTGTATCCGCCGTGTAGCGTCCATTGAAGTGTAGTAAGAGATAAGAGTATAGTTTATAAAAATAGAGAAAATAAAAGGCATTAGAAGGAAAAAATAATAATAATAATAATAATAAATAAATAAAAGCAAATAAAATAGGAGAAACATAAAAAGCATTAGAAGGAAAAAGCAAAAAAAAAAAAAAAAAAGTTGAGGACAGGTACCAGAACGAGGATGATTTGGTGTTTGAGACTTTTATATATATATATATATATATATATATATATAGATATAGAAGATAGATATAGAAAAGATATGATTCTCCATCCTTGTAAACTCAGAAGACCTCTCCCTCTCAAGTCCGAGAGGGACAATGCAAAAGCTATATATTGGCCCAATTGGATAAACTACTGGAATAACTATTATTATTCTCAACTGCAATGCACATTTGGTTGAATTATTACTAGAGTTAAACTATATAAATGTTTTACTATTACAAAATAATTCTCAAATCCAAATCCAAATCTAAAAAACCGAACCATTTGTTTTTCTACTATAACACTATTCAAAAGTTATTATTTTTAACAAAAACTATCCAAACACACATTTTATTTGAATACACAATTCAAATACTACATTTGAATATAAACATCTAATTTGAATGAACATTAAAATGCAATTTATGATCTAAACAGACTAGTGGTTTCTAAAGAACATAGTAAGCACTGTAAAAACTAATTAAGCAATTGTCAACTATTTCATTTATGGGTTATATTAGCAACGTTTGCTCTCCATTTTTTCAGGTTATTTAATATTCAAGTCCTAATTTTGATAGAGTAACGAAAAACAAAGAAAACCAAAATGAATGCCCAGTCCAATGAAGTAGGAATTAACGAACTTAATTTGTCATTTTACAAAATAAATAATATTCCATTTCTGCCCCTAGTGGGATGCCATAACAGCGAGATGCAACTTCTCAATGGCACAATCCAAGGGTTGAACCGGCATTGCTGCCCGTCCATACAACGAAGAAAGATTTGGTAACTTGTCTATCCTATTGTTTTGTTCTTTTCCTTCTCCTTTTGTGACGCTATATCTCACAAAGAATTACTGAACCTTCTATACAATTAACGGTATTTTATCAGTCAACTTGGTTTCTGCCATGTACAATCAATATAGGAAAATAGGAAAATTTGCTCGTCTGACCTGGTTTTGAAAACGAATGCAGCATTCAGCGGTTAGGTGACTACTCCGCAATTGCATGAAATCTTTTGGGTCAGACAGCAATCAGTTCGTTCAAAATGCAAGTATGAAGTTGAACTACTGTACCAGGCCATTCCCGTTTAAGGGACTGCCATCTTTAACTAATTCGCTAACTGGGTTCTCCTTAGCCCATACAGCCGCATCTTGATATCCAAGCTCAAAGAGCTGGTCAAGAATATAATCTTCAGCGGGCTCCAGTGCCCAATTGAAAAGCTGATGTATTAGGATAAATAGTTTTGTCAGCTTGTATTTAACGAGCGAGTATCAGCATCACTCAGACAGAGCTAGAAGGTTACCTCTCGAGGACTAGCCCTATTTTCCGGGTTGCAGTCTGGACTGATCCCAATCCCTTCCAATCCCAATCGACTGGCAGGAAAAGCACAAACACGAACCTGCAAAAATCAACGTTTGGAATAAGCAATGCTCTTGAGTAACCTTTCTATTTATTTTTCATACCATGTGAATGACTCGTACAATATGATAAAAAAATAATAATAATAATTGCTTCAAGCAATTGCATACCAAAAGATGCAAAAGCTCTGGTTGTTATACCAATATTTATAATTTACCTTAGCCTCTATGCCTATACTACTCTATCCTTTTACAAATTGGTGCAACTTATTAAGAGATCCAAACTAAAGCTTAAGATTATTCAAGTTCTTTCACCAGGAAATGAAAACTTTGCATTTCAAATTATTTTCCGACCAAAAACTAGAAAAAAATAGACCCAAAAAAAAAAAAAACAGAGCAAGGAAACAACATACAAGCCAATCATCAACTTAAATGTTTCACAACTTCATAAAGCAATGGGGTAAATTAACTTTACAAGTTTCGTACTACAAGCATCTCATGAAAATACCGTCTGTGTAGCAGATGTTGGTGGCATAAACAGTGTTAAGCCCCCATCAATGCAAAGTTTATTCCGGAAAATTGTTGCTGGTCTTGGTGCCAGATAGCTGCAATGAAGTATACTTTTGAGTACTACAACATATAAAACAACAACAGCAAGTCCTGCAAGATGGAAGAGTACAATGAACAATACCCCGGAATGAAGGAAGAAGTAAAAACTGCATTAATTAGATCTTTTTTGGAGTCAAATTTATCAACCAATAATCCCCTAGGCTTCCAGAAAATCTGAGTAACAGCAACTGCAGGGGAAGAAAAAAAAAAAAAAAAAAAAGAAACTACCATTAGTAGAGCACAGTTACCAACACTCTTCTCAACATCAAACCAATCAATGCCTGATATAAAAGTCATGCAAGTCTAGGTCAAGATCATCCACATAAATTCTAAAGCCATGAAGAAACGGTAGATCAAAATGCTTTAGGCAGGCATTTCTAAATTATGTCGAACTAAAATACAGTATTAAGCAAATTTGAACAGTTCAAACCCAAATCCTGAAAAAGATTCTAAATTTCCAGTTCAAAAATAATTAATCACACGTACTAAATTGCCAATATTTAACTTTTCCAAAAATTTTTCTCTCAAAAAAAAAAATAGTAATAATAATAATTGCTTTTTCTCCGTGGAAATTTGGTCAATTAATTACGTCTAAAAGCACCTTTTTCTTCTTCAAATAGGTTGTCTACCTTTGACATACTTGTGATCACTTTCATCATTACCATTACCATAAGATTATCAAAATTTATCTCATGAATTCACCATAATACTATATAAACATGTGACAGGGTTCCAACAAATACTTAAGTGATACGAGAGGAATATACTTATTCAACGATTGAGAATAATGAATTCATACACATACTTTTGTACATTCAATGATATAGTTTATTCACATTTTATAAACCACTATACAAAAATTCGTAAAGGTCTATTTTCAATGTTGAATTGTTGAAAATTAAGTTATTCCTATGTGAATTTAATACAATAGAGATGTACCAGAATATGTTAATCGTGATACAGAATTAGCATAATGCACCAACCACACTGCATAAAACAGAGTCACGGACTAATGCAGAAACCCCACTTACCACGAACTCGACCATTAGATCTAATATGTACATCATCAGGCAAAAACTTGTCAAGGATATCTCTAAGCACAGCCTGTAAAAGTCAAGATTTAAAATTTGAGAATAAAGTAAATTTGTGAAGAAAATAATTGTTGTCATCAAAATGAAGGTTTCTTTCATAGAAGTAAAACAAGATAAACAAAGCTCATGCTGCCATTTGAAGGGGACAGGCATCGAATTTTCATAACCCAAATTTGCAATTTCACAAACTTCATTATTTTATGAAAGTCATCTCTACTTCTTGCACAATGAATATTTTAATAAAACATATCAGAAATCACAAGCTCAAATCCATTATAACTAGATTCAGCCTGCATTGTGGTACTAGACATGCCTAAACAAAACCAGCCTAATGAAATTACAATACCCTACTCTTTTTATGGCTTTCATAAATTACCCTCCCAGCTGAACTGTTGTCAATGGCAATCCATTCATAAACTCCATAGTCTCCACATTCTAACGGATGGGAAACAAATAGTATAAAAACAATCTACTTCTAAAAGAAGATGAACGAGAAGAGCATGAAGGTACCCCAATTTTCCTGTTAACATACGTAACACACACACACACACACACATCCCCACAAGATAATAATTTACCACACATACAGATGTACACAAACATGTACATGCTCAATTCAATATTATTGTGCACATGCAAATTCATGGTAACGAGTCAATTTAACATTATGTATATGTATATCATACAAATATACTTATACGACTTCATGTAACAAGTTAATGAATCAACTGTAGTCTAATAGGCATTTTAGCAACATTAAAAAACACGAGGAGGACCAGCAAAAATAGACATCAGTACAAATCACCCATTTATTGTAGATGACAAGTTTCTACAAGTGTAAGCCTAATACTTAACCAAACTTTATCTTCATTTAGTCAAAGTTTACTGACAGCTATAACATGCTCCATTTAACATTATTTAAAGATACTACCAAAATTGATCATTTGTAAGAATGACATCACTATATGGCATCCTAATCAGAAAAAAGAAATTTAGCTAAATAATTTGGATCACCCCGTTCATGTTAACACAGGGAAAGTCACTTAATTAGTTGTTAATATGGGAAGCTAGTTTGAGCTACTAAAGAAGAGAAATACCCCAAGCCGAAATGCAGTCCCTTTGTTCCGGCAATCTTCAGCCAGTACTTTAGTAGCTTTCAAGCCCTCTTCCATACTGGCTCCAGAGGCAATCACCGCACAGACTATGGCACCAGCTGATGAACCAGCTAGTGGTGTTGTGTCCTGCATCCAAATAGACATTGCAGTTATGAAAACAAAAGACACGACCAAACTACTAAAATCATCCGTTTTAGCTAAATGAACACTAGAATTAACAAGCAAAAGAAAAAGAGTACAGAGTGACAAAAACATACACATACAACAATGCATTATAAACTCTTGTCTTATTTAGACAATTAGACTTGTATTCCAAGAAAGTACAACTTTTTGTATTCTGTGATTCAGCTTTGAATAATAAGTAATCCTTTTCGTTCTTCTCTTCATTTTAAACTGTGCAGGATGCAGAGAATTGGTCAAATAACAGCTAAGGCTGAGAATTACTGTCCTAAGTATCACCGCTAAATTGCTAATATAACTTTTCAAACCAACTGCCATGTGAGAATATCTATGGGTCTGATTTTGCATGGGAAGGTAACATTTATCGAAAGGAAGGTAGTCACAATCTAAATACCATTTCTCCGAATTCAAAACACAATCACCATACAGAAACGTCAAGAAATCACCAGTATATTCTACAACTTAAAATGCCAGCTATTACACTAGACAGAAATTGACTAGAACAACAGATAGCCGGAGACATTGTTCATCAAGAGTAAAGAAAATAAGATATTCTGATTCTTAAGAAAAACTCTACAGCAGAACATAAAATCTCACGAATAGTCTTCCAGGAAAATGCTACAGACACTGACTTATGTAGATAATCAATTAGTGCGGCAATTTTCCCTTCAAAGACAATGAATAATAAATTCAAGAAAGAAGATCAAGATTCATGCTCTCATAACTTGAAGTGGAAACGGTTTTAAGATGCCGAAATAGATAACCAAATATGGATTGTAAATGTTTCTATTATCTGGTTTTTATTTTGCGGAAGCTTTTCGGGAGGGCTTTCTTTGTAGGATATACTTACTCTGTTTCCTCTCTCATACTCTTGCTTAGATATATATTTATATATATATATAATATATATACATATTATATATATATACATATACTAATACACATTATATATAAATTTCACAATAATTGTCACATCAAACAAAATTCCGTAACCAACTAAGAATCCCTAATAATTTCCAACAACGAGTCATGCTACAAGTACTAATTTCGTGAAATCCAAGAAAAAGGAAAAAGACCTTGATATAGCCGTTTTGGATGAGAAAATGAGCGACGCCGAGATGATAAGGGAAGAGAAGGCCGGCAGCAGAGAAGCTGAAGCCGGGACTGGTGACGATGCGCCGCTGCCGCTCGGCCTCGACGTCCTTCACGCGCTGCTCCCACACCACGTCCGGCTCAATCTCGTCCTCCATAACCTTCTCAATCCTCTCCTTATACCTCCCGCTGCCGCCGAAGCTCTCGAGCATCGCAACCGAGGCGGCGTCGGAGGCGGAGTCGTCGACTTTCAGTCCTCGGCCGGGCCTCTTGATGAGCCGCGACGCCAGGCCGAGGAAGAGCTCGCCGGTCGCGACGGCGAAGGACTTCTTCACCGGCTGAGGCAGAGAGGGAGACGGCGAGGAGTGGTCGGTGCCGGAGTTGGGGGCGGAGGCGAGGAGGGTTAGGGTGCGCGGCGGAGGGCGGGAAGGAAGGTTGTACCGGCGGGAGAGGTTAGGGAAAGAGGAAGAGACAGAATGGTGAGGGTGTGGGTGTGGGTGGGAGAGAGAAGAGGAGAGAGAAGTAGGAGCCATGAATGTAGAAGCTGAGGCTCTCTTTGATTTCCTCCGGAACAACAGTTTTAACATTTCGTCCTTCGTCCTTTCCTACCAAATTTTTTTTGTTTGTTTGTATGGGAAGACTCTTCTAGTTTAAAAAATAATAATAATAAATAAATAAAAATTCTCGTTTTAAAATCTATACCTACATCCGTCCATATTTTAATAATCATAATGTGATATTTCCAATACCCGTCACGTAATACGATCTATGTTACTAGTTTATATAAAGAAATGTGAACCTGAAAAAATTTTGTATTCATAAAATTATGTTTTTGGATAGTAAAATTAAGAATTAAAAAAAATTTATTTTGCATTTTTTTTTTGTTAGAGTCAAATCTTTACATCACGCTATCATCAGTTGTGGTAGTTTCGTGAGAAGAAAGGTCTATTTAGAGCATTCGTTTTTAACAGATCTTAGAAAAACCATGTGTTGTATTCTCTTTATGCCTATAGTCTATTAACTGTGAAAACCTAAGATCAAGTTTCTTATCATCCGATCGATGCGACCAGTAACATCACCTAATGATCATTGAGACGGAGGTGTGAAGACATTACCCATCCTCTATTTTCAACAAAAAAAAAAAATCTTTACATCATGTCTAAAATCATTTTTTTTTTATCTTGATTTAACCTAATAGCAAAAGAAAATGTACGTTATTTACAATTATTTAGATGGCAAGTGCCGAATTTTTTAGCACCACTACAAGAGATATTTGCCAAATTACGGGAAGAAGTGAAAGCTCAGCATGATTAAAAAAAAAAAAGTGTTTTCTTTTAATACAAAACCACATCGAAATTGTCTTTAAAAAAAAAAATCACATCAAAATTGCCACACAATACGTATGAAGAGAGAAGTTAAAATATATATATATATATATGCTTTTTAGGTTAGAAATTAGGTCCAATACCTGAAAAACACTTTCTAAAGAATTTTTTCATTACAATTTCAGCAACTAATATTCTTCCACCATGAGGTCCGCTTCCTTTGTATCACAGCCCGTACCCAAGCTCTCTGCTACGTTCTTTAAAACAATATTTAAAAAAAAAAAATTTGTAATCTTACGTGGCAAATGAATTACTCAGTAAATGGATTGTTCATATATTTCATTATTGCAGACTCAAACACAAAACTTAAGCAGCCTTATCATTTCTTTTCACAAGTAATCGTAATGCCTTTCTATGGAATCGCATGTCTTTTTGTTTTTTGTTTTGCTCTTTGAATCCAAATCCAACTTTTTGTCAATGAAAGTGAGTGGAAAACTATTTCAGTGCAGTAAAAATGAAATAAATTGTAAAGAGTTTTAAGACGTAAATAATACTTTTTTTAAGGTGTTATTTGCTCACTCCAAAAATATGTTAGCAGGTATTTGTGAAAAATTACTTTCAAGATACAACAAATCTATGAATTTAACAATTAACAATCTTATTGTATTCATAAAACAAAAATGAAACTGATCTTAGTCGTATTTTATTTATTTATTTAACACTTTGTTGCTTCAGATAGCCCAGAGCACCCGATTCGAAATGCCACTCAAACTGGCACTCGGTAAGATGGATCAATCATTTTCAAGATGAACAAGTTTCCTTTGTCACCTCTCGACACACTGCCAATAAATCAAGAAACATCACACTCGTGAGTGGCTGTTAGAAGTTGACAATATTTAAGTATTTTGAATGGTTATTCTCATCTATACATTTGAACTTTAAGATCACTCTCAATTTGTCTCATTAATTTTAAAAACTCTCACTTCGTCTTTTGAACTATTTTTTGCATCTGTTTTTTACTATTTTGATAGAAGGGGGCAAAGCAGGGCTAAATTCAAAATTCATGGTAGTAAAGTCTGAGTTTTTAAAGTTCAGATAAAAAGTGAGAATAACAATAAAATTTTGGGATATAAATGAAAATAAATTTTATTTTGAAAATAGAAGGTCAAGAACCAAAAAAGGAAAACACAAAAACGAAAACGAAATAAAGTAAACCCTGCAAAGTGGAAAAAGCAGAGATTTTCCTTGTTAGAATGGGAAAGAATGAGCAGGAGAATCAGGCATTTTACGGGTCCCTTTATTGTGTGGAATAGGAATTTCAATGGGGTTGGTCATTTTCAAAGAATATACTTGGAGCTTGAAATAAAAAAACTCTAAACAATTGAAACTCCTTGCCAAACACTCTTAAATATGTTTTTGAGTAAAATAATAATAATAATAATAATAAAATACAAATATAAATATAAATCTTAAATATGTATTCAATTGTTTAAGAGTATTTTGGTAATTATAAACAATTGGAAACAAATGGTGGACAAAAAGGACAATAAAAGATTATGGTTTGTGTTTGAGTTTCCACAAGCAGCAAAGCAATAGGATAAATCCCTTTACTTATGAATTTTATTCATGAAATGATTCGAACTCTATGGAGTTGAGATTATCGTTATTATCGTTAGATTATATTTAGATTATGAATTTTATTATTAATACAAATTATTGTTAAATTGTATTTGAATCACGAATTTTATTACTAGAGTAATTGGTTAAAATGGTTCCTCATTTCTTTTAAATGTGATTATTTGGTTTCTGTTTTTTTTTTTTTTTTTTTTTTCAATTTTGGCCGAGCAGATCTTAAACTCTTTAAATTTTAGCAATATTAGTCATTTTATCTAATTCCGTTAGGTTTTAATTAAATGAATCATGTGCAATTCATGCGATCAAATTTAAGAGGGTATTTTAATAATCTAATAATAATTAACAAAAATAAAAAATAAAAAATAATTAAAAAACAAAATTTATCCCTCCCTCCCTCCCTCCTCTCTCTGTCCCTCTCTCCTTGCTAGGTTTT
Organism: Ficus erecta; assembly: GCA_008635985.1. Taxonomy (NCBI): domain Eukaryota; kingdom Viridiplantae; phylum Streptophyta; class Magnoliopsida; order Rosales; family Moraceae; genus Ficus; species Ficus erecta. Next base: position 724,039 of record BKCH01000056.1, on the reverse strand, counting down.
GAGATCGTTTTTTTTTGGGGGGGGGGGGGGGTGCTCCGTCGGCAGTGAGGAGGGAGGGGGGCTGGGTTTTTAAGTTCCGACGGAGAAGAGGGTTGTTGTTTAGGGGAGGGGGGATCTAGGTTTGAATCAGACATGGGTGTTAGGTTCGGCGAATTTTGGGGGGGGGGGGGGGTGGTGGTTGGGTTCAGTGACTAGATGTTGCTTTCTCTTGACCTGATCTATTCACCAAAAAAAAAAAAAAAAGATAAGAAGAAAAACTTTATTGGGGGTGGGGAGGGTTGAGTTCGGCGACAAGAAAAGATAGGGAGGGGGGGGGGGGGGGGGGGGGGGGGAGTACAAGGACTTTTGGGAGTTTAGGGGGGACTTTTGGGAGTTTAGGGGAAATAAAGTTGGAAGGTATTTTGGTTTTTTTATTATGAAAATAATAATTTTAACAAGATTCTGTTAAAAACTTAACAAAATTGAACAGAAAAATACTAAAATTATCAATATTTAAAGAGTTTAGGGTCATGTTGGTCAAAATTAAAAAGATCGGGATCAAATCGTCACCTTTATGAGAACCATTTGGGCCAAATACTCTTATTATTAATACTGGATTGTCTCTTAAATATATATATATATATATATATAAACACATATATATATATATTTAAATAAATATATATATAAATAAACACATATTTATATAGATGACTTGGTACAAAAGAGAGTTGCATTAGGAAATCAACTTACCGCAGTTCTTCATCCAAATAAGTAATTTCTAATTCTCCACGAGCTCTTCCAGGTGCCTTAATAGGTATCTGTATACAATAGTTTGCTTTTAATCAGAAGTTTTTTTTTTTTTTTTTTTTTTTATAAGGAAAAAAAAAATTTTGTTTAGCGGAATACATTCATGACAAATGAAGAAGCACAAACCACACGTGACCAAACCATGACGGAATAAAACAGGAAAGACTATAGGTTTGAAATGGAAAATAAATAAGCAATTTCCTTTCTAGTTTTTTTTTTTTTTTCTTTTTTGTAAGGGCATTCTCATTTCATGTTAATTTAGATGAGTTTAATATGCCATTGAAAGGCGCACTCCCATTTTAACTTTACTACTTAAATTTTAAAAACTCTCACTTTACTCCTTGAATTTTAAATTTAGCAATATTTTAGTTTTTTTATCAGAATTTCAATTCAAATAGATAAAATATAGGAGAATTAGTCTTACTAAGTCTATTTTATTAGGATTCTACTAAAAACAAACTGTAAAAGAATAGCATTCACTTAACTCATTTTTTTCCATATGTTCTAAATGAAATTATAATAGAACGGGTAAAGTGTAGTTAAATTCAAAAATTTAAAAGTGAGAGTTTTAAAAATTTAAGGGATAAATAAAAGTGAACTTAAAATTCAATAATATAGATGAGAATAATCTTATAATTTTATCGACAAGCTATAAGGATAAATTACATGCTACTAACAATAATTTAGCACTAGGAAAGAAAAAATTAGTAATAGGTCTTTTAGTACTCGAGTTTGAAGTTCAAATATTGGAAGACAAACTATTTGGATTAAACTAATATATTTATCAATTGTTGGAAAATGACATTAAAAATATATGAGTTGTCATTTTTTAATTAATATGTCTTTAAATAATCATCACATCAATTTAAATTAAAAGATTGTATATTAATACAAAAAGATAACAACTTACTATCATATAAGTTAGTATTCAAAAATCAGAATTAAAATTTGTGTCTCTCACGTTAATTCCTTTTTGTAAAATAATAATAATAATAATAATGAAATGATGCAAAGTTTTCAAATGCTAGTCAGCTAGTTTGGCCTGGCAGCTTTTGTATTCCAATGGGAGGATGCTATCAACTTACACATGGGCCCAAAAAATACTGCAAATTGGGTTTGTTGGGAAGGGATCTTGGCATAAACCTATAAACTTTGGTGAGACAGAAATCAAAATAAGCCCTAGATAGCCCTCCTAGCTTAGACGGACACTTAATCGTCTTTACATACTATATTCGCTATTTTAGCATCACCATACAGATATATTTCAATAAACTATCTTCTAGGATCATCTGATTTACTAATGATCCTCTTTATATCTTCTATCTTACTACTTTGAGATTCTCAGAGAGAAACTTAGAGAGAGAACATGTTATGATAAACTTAACAATCTTATTTCCAAACTTCGATGATCTACAATGAAGGTGGACTAATAATTAGCCATCCGAGATCACAACTAGACACCAATAGGAGAAAATATCTCCTTTTTCAAGCAGAGACGACAAAAGAGAATCTTTCTCCTTTTTACAAAGCAAGTACGATGAACGAGAAAGTATCTCCTTTTTGCAAAGCAAAGACGACAAATAAGAAAGAATCTCATTTTTATTAAGCAAAAATGACGAAGGAGAAAAAAAATCTCCTTTTCATAAATTATTTACAGATGGGCTCGTGACTCGGACTCAAGTCCATCGCATTTGTCTCATATTCATCTAACAGCTTCAGGCTTTTGTCCCACGCGCTTTCTTCTTTCTTGACACCTTTGGCTTCAATGCTAGTGGAGGAGCTGGCAGTATTGGTCCAATTTTGCCATGTGCTAGTGTCTGGTTCCTAGGAAATGAACAAGGCTAAAAACAAATATGGGTCTTGAAAGTCTTGAAATGCTTAGTCCTGGAAATTTGTGTTGTCCTCTTGAGTAGATATCAAGTCAAAGACCATCTCATCAATGAAATGTGGAAAATGACTCCTCAAGCCTAGACACTCCCAAAATCCATCCCTCTCATATACACAATAGCTCATAACTAAGCCTTCTAAGCTTTTCTAGCACTTTTCCCAAATATGCTCTCAAGATTATCAAGAGCAGATCCTCCTGAACAGATTGCAACCAGAAGAGCACTAGCTATATAATCCACCCTAATCAAAAAATTAGGAAGACCTATACTATGACTTACGCATCCATTAGGCCCATGGTCGCAAATATCAATGATATTTTCAAAATTTCAATAGTTGAGGGATACCCAAATATCTTTCAAGTATAAAATCTTTTCTATGAGAATATCATATAAATAACGAAAAATAGTAGGAAATATCAGTAAAACATCAATATCATAAAAACGTAATGTAGTTTTTACAAAATATCGAGAAGTTGTGGAGAAATATCAAAATTCTCAGTGCAAATATTGGATTTTGTCATTTGCCAACTTTTTTAGCATGCTATGATTTTCCTCAAAAAGAAAAAAAAAATAGTTTAAAAAACAAGCAAAATGAAGGAAAACACATAAAACAGATATATAATATGTCATGGCACCAATTTTTTTGAATCATGATGACTTCCAAATCATAGGACTTCATATTAAGACATATAAGATATAAGATGATTCATATAAGATATAAGATATAAGATGATTCATATTAAAAATATATTATGAATATATTTTGAAGCAGATTTCTGTAAATTCCGTAATTATTTTTTATAGTTCTACCGATATCAATAACAACTCTGAAATTTTATAAAACTGAACTATCGATAAAAAAGATACCGAGATTTTTGTCCTTGATTCGGCCTACCCTTTTGCCAAATTGATCCCATGCCGGGATGCCCTCGACATTGAGTTCACTTTTTCCAGCATCTAGCAAGCTGTTATGCCAATGCAATAGAAGTCCAAACAGTGGCCCTCAGGGCAATTATCTAAAGCTACATAGAAAGAGAAGATTTCTACCCAGCCTACCAAGCCCAGATAGACAGTTGTCATGGTTCAACCAATTATCTAAATGGGATGAAATGTAGGGGTGTTAATCATATCCAATCAATCAATCAAACCGATTGATCCAATACAATACAATCCATTTTTTTTTGGGGATAATCAACCACAATTGGATTTGATTGGGTATCAATTCTTGAAAACCGACCTAGGTTGGATCGGATGTTCTTTTAACACCCGATCCAACCCAATCCAACCTTTATAATATTACATGTAGAAAAATATATATAAATAATATTTATGTCTTACATGGTCCAAAATTTAGTATTTTTTTCATACACCTTCACAATAATAATTTTCAGAGCCTCCATATTGTGATATTAACACAAGAAAAATCTTCGCTCATTTTTTAATTCCCTAACATATTATCCATCACATGCTATATCATTCTTACTTGCTTTGTTTTAAAATTTAGTTTACATCATGTGATGTATGTAAAAGAGAACAAATAGAATATCTATCATGGATAGGCTAAAAAAGAAAAGAAAAAAAAATATATAAAGTCCAATAGAAAGGTCGAAGCCCAAACTGATCAATTCTATCCAATCTAATCCAAAACAACTTTAATGGATTGTATTGAATAGGATGTTTCACTACTAATGGATTGGATTGAATGAGATTTTCCAAAACCAACTTGTGATGGGATGGGATGTAATATGACTAAAAATATGATGGATTCCATCAGATGGACACCCCTAATAGAATGGCAACGGGTAAGAGGAACCAAACTTTGTAGTTTTGTGTTCTCAAAGAAACTAGAGGACACATTGTCCATCCAACAAAGTGCTATACTATTCTCTTCCTAAACCTATCCTGCACTCATAACAAAGGGGAATGATGCCAAGATCACCTACAGTCCAACAATTGAGGTCTATGGTTCAAGTGAATGCCCAATATATCCTTTCGGAAACCCAAATTACAGAGGTGTTATTTTTTAATAATCAAATAACCCCTCGACATATTTGGCCACCTTTAGAAGAAGAAGCACCTTGCAACAATTTCCTTCGGATTATTCCACTCAGCTTGAAGAAGACCTCATCTACAACCTGCTCCATCAAAACCCTGTTGAGATAGCCTCTGACTCAGCATCTACTCAAGAAGATAACACGAATTTCCAGGACTCAGCATTCCAAGACTCTCAAGACCCATATTTGTTTTCATCCTTATCTATTTCTCAGAAACTAGATACTGGCACATGGTAAAATTGGACCACTGTTAGCTCCTCCACTAGCACTCAAACCAAAGCTGTCAAGAAAAAAAGACAGCGTGTGAGGCAGGAGCTGTTAGCTGATTATTAGATGAATGCGATGAAGTTGAGTCTGAGTCACGAGCCCATCTATAAATAACTTTGTAAAAAAGGGGATTCTTCCTCCTTTGTCATCTTTGCTTTGTAAAATGGAGATTCTTTCTCCTCTGTCATCTTTGCTTTGTAAAAAGCAGATTCATTCTCCCCTGTCGTCCTTACTTTGCAAAAAAGGACATTTTTTCTTCTTTTGTCATCTCTGCTTGGAAATAGACATGTTTTCTCTTACCAGTGTCCAGTTGTGATCTCTAGAGGTTATCTAAACCCCGCTTCATTGTAGATTATTGAAGTTTGGAAATAAGATTGCTAAAATTATGGCAACATGTTCTCTCTCTAAGTTTCTCTTAGAGAATTTCAAAGTAAGAATATTAAAGATGATCAGTAGTAAATCAGATGATTCTAGAATAAATGACGATGTTAAAATAGTGGAGATTATTCTCTAAAGACCATAAAGTGCCCATCTAATCAACCAGGAAGGCTATCTTGGGCTTATTTTGATTGTGAAGTTATTGTTCTCTATCTCAATAAAATTTATAGGTTTATGCCAAGGCCCCTTGTGTACACATTCAGACAGACATGACACCAAGAACAAATTACTTATTACTTACCAGACCTCCAATTTTGAAGACATCAAATTTAACGGCCACTTTTCTTGCGTTCAAAGGTGTCAAATCTGCTGTAACCTATAAAGCATTGACAGAAATGTGAAGAAAGAAAAAAACTCGGGGCCAATGGTTGAAATAAATATGAGTGTGGAAATACAATAAAATCGCTTCTCTCACATCATTGAGAGCTATTTTTCACTCATTCTTTCTTTCACTCAATCAGAGATTCTCTCTCTATAGTTTCCTCACTTTTCAAACATATTAGTATCTGAAGTAGAACAACTCTAGGATTGACCTAATTACAGTTTTTGGAGTGAATTTCACTATCTTTTAAAGTCAATTTTGAGTTCAAGTTTGATGACTTATATTGGACAAAAGAAAAACTCTTAAATGGCCCATTTGGAATACCAATTAGAGTTGGAGTTTTTTATTGTTAAAAATGAGTGAATATTTGGAATGTGTGTTTAGTTGAAATGTAAACTGAAAATGAATTGTGATATTCGAATAGTGTAAAAACCTGAAATGTCCCAAAAAAAATTGCAATATGAAACTTGTTTCATTTATCTCGCCGTTGTTGTCGTTTCAGGCACAAGAATTATCTCATTTTGGCTTGAAATAAGAAAGTTAAGGACTTTAAAAAAGTTCGAGTTTTATTAAAATGAAGGAGAGAAAAAAGAGGTATGATTTGAAATTAAATTGTGAAAACAAATGATTTTTTGTGTGCGTGTGTCTGTTGGGGGGGGGGGGGGGGGGGAAGGAATTCAACTAGAATTGTTCTACCAAACGATCCCTTAGATTTAGGATCATTATGTCGTGGAACAAGGGAGATTCTAGTAATTAGGTTATTGGCATTTAACTTTTACTTCATTCTCACTTAATTAACTTTTGCCCCCCAATTTTTTTAATACACGTTTTTCTTTTAATTCCTCCACGTTGGAGGTGAGAACTTGATAAAGTAAATAAAATAGTTTTTTTAATAACTAAAAGCAAGTACCCAATTTTAATAAGAGAAAGGTCCATATGAAAAAAATGTAAACAATAGACATATGAACACAAATAAAAGAATCAATTTGAGTCTTACCTGGTTGAAGAAGGGAAAAGATTCCATATTTTGGGCCCTAAGTGTGTCCACATTGATAGCTTGATAGTTGGTTCTGGATCTCAAAAATTTGGGTCTCTGCCAGATATCATGAAATCAATGATAAAGGAAAAGGTATTTAACAGGATACTCCTACAAAAATGACTTTTAAGTCACCCAGCAGTATGAGAATGCTACAAGAGAATCAATGGAGAATAGTATTGCCTGAATGTTTGCTAAATATAACGTTTGTTCCTCAATTTTTGAAAAAGTCTACACTGATCCTGTTAGGGCTAGCTCAGCGGGTAGCAGGGGATTTGTGTCGAAGCGTTCAAGTTAGAAGAGAGAGTGACAGAGAGAGATATGATAATGGTTTATAACTCAACCTACATTCAAGTTGTAAAACGAAATTCAAAATTAAAAGGGAACGAACACCACCTATAATCCAAACTTTTGAGAATCAACTTATGTAGTAAGTGGTCATTATTTTATTGGTAGGTGTTTAAAAGACGCCACAATTATTAATTTTATCTATCAATGAACAGATGATAACTTACTGCCACGTGTGTTAGTGGTCAAAAGTTCAGATTAAAATTGGTGACCCTGGCACTTTTCAATCTGAACTGCTGCTAAGTTTGCAACCAAAAATAAAACCAGATGACAAACAATGTAATTTTTTTCATTTATCACACCAAGTCTCACTATTGTGATATTAGTTGGAGGACTTCTGATAACGTGAAATGACTTAAAATTATTCACGAAAAATAAGAAGTTAAATGAGAAGAACATTAAAGTTAGAATTTTTCATTTACCTCAATTTGCAAAATAGATCTTGAAGTAGTGTAGATGAGCTCCCATTTTCCATTCAGTAAATCGGATTTAAGCGGTTCCTTAATTGGAGTAACTGCTTCAAGTTTGCGTGCAATCTATTTAGATAAATAAATCCAATGATCAAACTACATAATATGCATAAGTAGACTTAAGAAAATCAAAACCAACATTAACTCGTATATATCTACCAGGATATGACATAGTTGTTGCAAGCCCAAAACAGGGTACGTTGTTGCAAGCACAAGATTTTCATTAGACGTTAATATCCAACACATATGTGTGTGTGTTATACAATATATTGATTAGCTGCTTTGCCCTTATTTATACTCAAAATCAATCATTGTGTGAACTAAATTGCAAACACAACGAACTGTGCTACAAGAACTCCTATCGCCTGTATTTCCGAGTAGTACAGTTGCTCTGTACGATTGTGTCGCAACGTTGTAGTTAAGGATTTATGTGTTTGTAGGCATGTTCTAACGGTAATTAACGTCTGACTCTATGTAGAATTCGAATATCTAATCCCAAAGTTTCCAAAAGGAAAAAAAAAAAAAAAAAGACACCGGCCAATTTCCAAGTCAATTCTCCAGATCACTTTCCAATCCTCACGACACACCGTACATTCCATGAGTTTCTCAATTCTACCCTCAAATTTACATTTTAAAAAAAAAATCCAGACATCAAAATTGAAAAGAAAGGAAAAGAAAAGGGAACAACAAGTAGGAAGGAAAAAACTCAACCTGATCAACTACCTCCTACAGTTATAATCTCAATGCAAAACAGTCCACAGTCCTTATAGCATTAAAAAAAAAAATCACAAATTTAACGTTCGCATTTCACTGCGAAGAAACAGAACACAGAAATCAAACTAAAAATAAGTTTATTAAAAAAAAATATACACAAGAACATCGACCCACCTGATCAACAGTCAGCTGGTCATCCGGGGTGGCCTCGGCGCCGCGATCAAGAGGAGCAATGGCGTCGAGAAGCTCGTCCTTGATAGCGGTGGCGTCTTTGCCTTTTTTGCTCAAAAATGAAGAGAAGAATGAGACGCTGAGCCTCCATTGCTTCTCGTCAGAAGCTGAAGCAGAAGTGCTTATTAATGTCGTCTGGAGAGGCAGAGGAATGGTGGGTTTGGTAATTGGGAAATGAGAATATGAAAGTGAAGCGTGTGATTTTGGGGATGAGGATGAAGAGGAATGAACAGGAGTCAAGGCTAGTGGAGAGTAAGAAGATAAGGCCATTGTTATGGACCTTTTTGGTGTTACTGAACTTTGTGCAAATTGGTTGGTTCAGACTTCAGATAGCAGTCCATTGCCAATTACGGGTATTTTTATTTATATAAATTACTTATTTAATCCCTAAACTTTTAATTTTATATAGTTTTGATCCATGATAATTTTTTTTTATAACTGAATGCCTTCTAAATTTTTAAAATATTACTACAATAGTTCTTTTTGTTAATTTTTGGACGAAATCTGTCAGTAACTTAGTCAAAAAATACTATTAACTAATGGATGCCGTCCAAAAATTAACAAAAAAGATTATTGTAATAACAATTTTAATAGTTTATGGTCATTTTAACTACAAAAAATATAACAGATAATGCCAATAAATTATTAAAATATTTCTACAATACTAACTTCTGTTACTTTTTTGATGGAATTTGTTAGTCCAAAAGTTACTTTTTGGTCAAAAAGTTATACTAACTAACGGATTTAGCCCAAAAATTAAAAAAAAAATATTACTGTAGCAACATTTTAATAGTTTAGGGACATTCCAACTACGAAAAAAAAAAAATCAAAGATCACAGTTGTACAAATTAAAAGTTCAGGACCAACCTAACAATTTACCATTTTTTTATTTATATATATATATATATATATATATATTAAGATTTGAGATTTGACAAAGAGAAATGGGAGTGCATTGAATGTTTTTAAAAGTTTTTTTTTTTTTAATAAATAGTTGAAGTTTTGTAAAATTAGCAAAAATGTCGTTTTTCAAACAATGGTCAATCAGTTAATCAATTAATTGATTGGGGTTAATCAGTTATTAATCAATATTATTAATTAATTAATTAATTATGATCACTCATTAATCAACAGTCATCTTTCTAAATTTAAAAAATTTTGGTCATTTATTTAATAAGTGCATAAAAATTGTCTATGTACCTAATTTTTCCGTTGACAAAGAACTTCCTAATCATATTGTTTCCTTCCACTGTTTAAATTTTCAGTCCTTTATTTATTTTTATTTTGTTTTTCCGGTCTAAAATTTTTATTTTTATTTTTTTATTTTAGTCGTTTATTTATTTATTTATTTTTTGCGTAAGGACATACATATTTTTATTTTGGTCCTTCTATTGGGTTTCTGTTATTAAATATTTAATACATTCTTTAATGTATCTCCTTGAATTACTTTTTCTTTCAATTTGCCTCTATTAAAATAATTCTTTTCAAATAAGTACAAGATGAATGTGCACGTGCATGGTATGAGCTTTCAACTAGTTTATTGAGAAACGGCAACAAAAAATGAGAGTGATTTACTTACGTAATTGCCTCTTAGTGAAAAAAAAAAATATTGAAAAAAGAAAGATAAATTTAAAAAAATTTCTCTTAAATTGTGGCCCTTGTCTCAATGAATAAATGTATTTTAAAGCGTTTATTACTAATCAAGAATAAAAAGATCCAGAAATATGTTTTTGAGAGATTAAGTTTTACAGAACTCACAAATTGCAGAATTCTATAAAAGTGTAAATTAATCTATTAAGGAATTATAAGTTACAGGTTGAATAAATTTGTATACTATTTTTTTTTTTTTTTTACATTGATATAAAACTTAAAAGCAAGGAGAATATAATAAGTGTTATTATATTAAAAAAAAAAAACCGTTTATGAAGTAAATAATTAGATTGATGTGATGCTCCATTTGGTAAATAGGATAATTAGCCTCCTTTTTTTTTTTTTTTTTTTTTGAGGTGAAAGATAAGTTCTCATATATAAAAGAACTTCTAATTTCTCATTGTAAATGAGGTTCACTGTTGGTTATGTTGTTTTCAATAAACGCAGCGAAATGGATTTTAGAAATTTTTAAGCATAACTCAGGATCTCACATGTATATTTGTGGTATAAAATATTTAATTAATTAAAATATTAATTATTTATTTAATTAAAATGTTAATTATCTATTGATAATTAAATTATTTATACATGGAGTCCTTCATTCTTTCACACAACAAACAATTCTATAATGGAAAACGGAAATAAAGGAAGTTACAAATGCATGGAACCCATCATATTCTAATCTTTCTAACTTTTGGAAAGAAAAAAAGAGAGAAAAGTACGAAAAAAAGGTGATATATGTTAAATAAAGAAATTGACCTTATAATATCTTCTAATTTATATGAGGGTATAATTATAAAAATTCATTAGATTAGGCATTTTGTTTTCTCTTATCTTTCTCTTTTGCCAAACAATATGATAGAAAACATCATTCATTTTTAATTTTCCTCACTAACGTATTTTAGTCTTCCTTTGTTTTTATTTTCCATCCCTCCTAATATACATAGCATTTGTATTGCACCCACAGTATCACTGCATTCCAAAGGTATTGATGTGATAGTTTCTGCAAGAACATTTTTTTTTCCTAGGCAAAAATCATCCTACACTTGTGGGAGTCACACATGTGTAATGCCGGCCTCATCTAATTTAACAGAGTAATTAATTAGTTTTTGTTGGGGTTTTGTTTTAAATTAACTTTCAAACTGATCAACAAAAGTTGCTAACTTCCAAATTGCTGAAAATTGATGGAGACATACATATAACTTTTAGAGTAATTGGTCTAAATGGTCCATGAACTCTTTACAATGTAACGATTTGGTTCCTATTTTTTTAATTTTGACCGAGACGATCTTAAACTCTTAAAACTTTGACAATTATTTATAGTCATTTCCATCCAAAACCACTAAATTTTTAACAGAAGAAGAGGTCATGTGACATATATGTTAAAGGGTATTTTAGTAATATAATATTAAATTATAATTAAAAAAATTTTGATTATTGCAAAGAAAAGAGAAACCCAGATATAGGGTTTCTTAGGATGAACTACAAATCTGAGCGCCGCCGCCCCAGTCCTACCACGTCGGAGAAGGAAAAGGCAGCGATCGATGAAGGCGGCAAGGAGATCAACGACAAGTTCGAGGGAATCCGGATTGGGTAGCGAATCGTACTTGTCGTGCGTTCTCATCCGCGCCAGTGAGATCAGGTTTGAGCGCCGTCGTCACCCAAGTCCGACTACGTCAGAGAAGGAGAAGGCAGCGATTAACTAAGGTGGTGAGGATCAACGACGAGTTCGAGGGAATCTGGATCACGTAGCTGATCGTACCTGCCGTACGTTCTCATCCGCGCTAGTGAGATCAAGAGAGAGGAGATAGCAGTGAAGTTCTATAACCAAGACTGCTCGTTTGGTGCCTCGACAACGGCAACAGTGGCGACTGAATTTAGGGTTGGAATCCCCCTGCTAAATCCCCTAGCCGAATCTCCGTTATGGGCTTATAAGGTTTCAGCTCCAATTTCATTGCAAAAAATGGGTATTTGACTGTGAATGTGATGAACCATGGGTATTTGGCTGTGAAAAGTGATGAACCCAAGAAATTTGGGTTCCGCCTGGTGGGACTTGGGGACATCATTGTGCTTGGAGTCTAACGACATTGGCAACCTCCTACAAATGCTTTTGCCGGAGGTTGCCGTGCACGAGCTCCAGGTATCGCCGGAGAGGAGTTTTGCATTTCTCAGCTTTTTTTTGTTTTTTGTTTTTTGTTTTTTAGTTTTGTTTTTGTTTTTTGTTTTTAAGGTTATTGTTGTGATTTTTTATTTTCGACAAGGGTATTTTTGTCTTTTAATAGTTAATTGAGCTCATGTATTGGGTCACGTAACTTCTTCCGTTAGAAATTTAATGGTTTTGGACGGAAATTACTATAATTATTAATGTTTTAAGAGTTTAGGATCATCTCAGTCAAGATTAAAAAAATAGGGATCATATCGTTACCTTATAAAGAGTTCAATGACCATTTAGGCCCATTGCTCTGACTTTTAGTTCTAAAAGAGAAATTGTTAAAAAAAAAAAAAAAAAAACCTATTATATATATATATATATATATATATGCTGAAAGATATAACTTATTATATTTCTAATGCTGTCGATGATGAATTGATATGGTAACAAAATTCAGCCATTCCATTTTCCCAAAAAAAAAAAAAAAAAAAAAAGACTATATTTCTTAAGCTGATTGGTTGCAATCTTAAAGTTTTAACTTTCAGAATGATCTTAATTTTCAACCTGACCGGCTTCTGTCTTGTAGCCATAATTTGGTAGCACTTTCATTCTCTTCGTCATGTTTTTAAAGTCTCAAAAATATATCTTGACAAAATCTTCACACTCACTGTGTTTTTATATTTGGTTTTTCTAACTATAATGCTTCGCCACTAGACTCTAGTTATATGGTACATGCACAGTTGACAAACAATAAAAGTAAAGTAAAAAAAAAAAAAAAAAAAAAAAACCACGTGGCAATAATGATGTGATCACCACGTGATAATGATGTAACAATCACGTGATTATCATGTGATATATAGAGAAGGGGGGCCGAAAAGAGTCATTGACTCTTTTAAATAATAAGTATAGATTTACAAATCGAAAATCACAATGCAAAAAATTAAAAAAAAAAAAAAGATAAAGAATATTAAAGAAAAATGTTACTAAGTGAGGGGCAATATTTGTAAATCTTTTTAAAGTACTTTTCATTAGTTTTTTTTTCCCAAAAAAACAATGATCAGTAGTGTCTTCACACTCTCCGAATTAACACCACTATAATAATCTAATAGTACCACATGTAAAAGCACTTAATTCATTTTTTTTTTTTTTTGCCTAATATTGAGATAGTCCAAAATCACTAAGACCTAGTCCAACTTAATAGGCCATTGGAAAGGCATAATTATAGCTTGATAATGGACAACGAAAATTTGATCCCTGATACTAAACAAGAGACTTTTAATAGGTCATTATCTTACCTTTATATCACTACCATCAGTGGTATTTCACTAATTAATGTTTCGCGGCATGCATTTTATATTTTATTGTATCATATTTAGGTGGAGAAGGAACCTTTTCCGTGAGAGCTAAGTTATTTTCTTGGAACCGTAGCAAACTTATAGAGGTAAGGTCATCGAGAGAACAAAACTAAAGTAATTAAAAATAAATATAACTGTTACAAAAAAACACTTGGAAAAGTGATTAATTTAACACCATGTATACAGACTTTGCTAAAGAATAGTCTGGTAATCAGTAAACAACATGAAGGGTAATATTGCCAATATCAAAGGCCACCATTTTTGTGTGAGTAGTACTGCTTTTAGGCTCTTTGATCCATTACAAACAAGCTTGTTGTCATGAAACGAGCACATTGGTTGCTTCCTGGATCCAACACCATCAAATCTAGTTTAGATTTTTCATATAACATATATGGAAATGCATGAAAAAAGTGTTTGAGACATTATTTTAAAAATTACTTTTTTGATCAATCTCACATATAAGACCTGAATTTTAGAGTCATTTTTACTGTGTTACTTGAATTTTAAAAATTATCACTTTATCAAATGAATTTATATTTAATCTCACTTAATCCAGTTGATTAGAATTTTGGTTAAAAATAAACGGAAAAAAGAAGAAGACGAATTGGCCTTTATTTGGATCTCTTTTTTCTACACAGGGCTTTATTTATATATCTATTTTATAGTGTTTTCATTCAAAAATATTTAAAATATTTAATTTGAAAAGTGGATTTAAAATTGAAATTGAAATAAAACCTTAATCTCACTATGCCCATTCTTATAGATTAAAAACAAATAGGAAAAAAAAAAAGATCACATAACCTCACTTAACTCTTTAATTTTTTGTTTTTTAACTATATGTTTTTAACATAAACAATAATACATGGGTATAAGTGGGAGTAATTAAAAATTCAGCACGTAAAATGAGAATTTTTAAATTTCGAAAGACAAAATGAGAATAACCTTAAAATTAAGTGGCATTAAAGAAAATAATCTTTTTTTTCCCCCAAAAAAGACATCGGGTCCCATTTTTCTATACAAGGGAATGAAACGGACTGTTGTGATCACTTTTATTACCAACTGAAAAACGACAATTAACATGTTATGAGATCAATATAAAAAATGTATAGAAAAAGTGGTTGAGGATGTTATTTTGCTTAACGTGCAAGTAATTACCTTGATCCACAGAAGGTTACAGTGTAGTCCGCTCCAGTGCATGTAACAATACTTGTTGGATCATCGTATGCAAAGCTATAAGCCGCAGGACAAAACTGCTTGAAACTTCTTGAATAATTCGTAGGCAAGCATGTCACAGGGTTTCCAAACATTCCTCGGCAGCAGTACTCGTCGGTGTCGAACACGTCGCAAGCACTCCGGCAAGCGATGACTTTCCCGTCGTCCTTGGCTTGAAGCTCCGGCGGGCAGTTTTGCCTCAAGTCGCCGTCACAACCCACGGTGCTACAATTTCCTTTACCGTTACTAGGGTTAACAACTATAGGCAGATTAAAGCCATCTACAAGGCTAACATCGTAAAAATCTGTCACCCCAAGGGTAAATTCGGCAATTGAGGTAGGCGGGCTGCCGGGGCTAGTGCAATTGAGCAAGGTGCCACAGCTGCCCGTCTCACATTTTCCGTTACCATTCTTGTCGAAATTGCAGCCAGTTCGACCCCAGATTCGACCGTGCCATCCCGGTGGAGCCGTGTAGACGGCGGACTCGCCCTGTTTCAGTGCAAATCCGCCGCCGGTGAAGTTTTCGCCATTTGTAATTGCTGGCCATATTGTCTCCTTACAGTAATTTACTACGGTGAAAATTTTTGCACTCTCGGATAATGCAAGCCCTACTCAGATAAAAATTGGAAAAAAAAAAAATATATTCAAACTCGAAAAACACTTTTTATAACAAAACTGAATGGCCAAATTTTTTCTACTATTAGTCCAAATTATTTATATGGGTTTGATATGAAAATTAAATAATAAAAAGTAGAGACGTGATAAAATATCTGTGGGAGAATTAATTAAATAAAAGTTTTGAAAAAATAGTTAAAGTAAATAGTAGATTTTTAAAATATTTGGACTAAATAATAGTAAATAAATCATTTAGTAAATAACAAATTTATCATGTAAATGTCTTGTAAATATGTTATTTATCCAATATAATTTTTAGTAGATTTTTTTTATCTATTTGAAATTTTTTTTAGGTTTTTTATTTATCTAATAAACTTGTTATTTATTTGAAATATGTTAAAATCTAGTTGTTTATTTCAATTATTTTTAGTAAAAATACTATTTACTGCAAATTTTCAAAATATTGTATGATGTCTACAACGAGATCTACTTTCTATTCTCTCCCTTCACGTACAAGTATACAACATTTCCTTAAGATAAAATCTAACCATTCGAAAAATATATATATATATATATATTATACATATTCAAGGAAAAAAAAACTATAAAATAATAATATACATAGAAGGAAGGAGCATGATAAAATTACCTGATGCCATAATAATGATGATGAACAAGGATCTAAGAACTGGTGCAATGGGAGTAAAGGCCATCTCTCACTGAGCTCTTTATTTATTTATTTATTTTTGGTTAAACTCACTTAATTAACTCTTTGAGTTCAACTGGCCACTAGAACAAGTTGTGTGTCAGTTATGTATATATATTTGTATATGTATATAAATGAGTGTAGAGGAAGAAAAAGGTACGGAAGAATACGTGTAAGAGAGAGTGAATCCACACTGAGATAGACAGCCAAAAAGCTTTCCTTGCTTCACACAAAAACTTCTCATGATTCCTAACGTCTTCCAGTTGTTGTACTTTGTGTTTGTTTATCCTTGTTGTCTTTATTTATTTATATTTTTTTCAGCTTCGCTTCTTTGCGTCTTTGTGTTTTCTATTTATTTAAAAAGGACTTAAATAGAATGTTGAGTTTGATACTTATTGAGGAATTATAATTGTATGTTCAAGAAAATCAAGAAAAAGGAATCAAGTTGACTCCCTGAGTAAATAGACTTCCCACTTGATGTCAGATCAACTACTAGAATCAATTGGAGATTCATTTAAATTTACGTGTGCATTTTAAGGAAAGAAATATTCAAATTCTTATATTCATGAATTCAGAGACAAAATATCTCATTCAAACGAATCAAATATTATTCGAATTGTGTACTCTCCTAATCTTAAAGAAGGCGTGATGACGAAGGAAAGACAACTATGGTCAGATAAGCAATCTCCATTTAAATTTAAAGACCAAATCTGCACCAAATTAGGAAAATAAAGGAGGTTATTAGCTCTTATAACAATTAGTTTCTCGAATTCTCCTAATTCTTCTTTTTCCGTTCTTTCTCATTTGAACATCAACTTTAATAACAATTATTCGACCCAGGGTGAATCTCCAAAATATCTATGTTTGTGTCTCTTGTTTATTCTCTACACTTCATTGTTCTTGCAATCCGTTAACTTAAGCAACCAACTTGTCACCCGATATCAACCTGCCAGTTGACAATAAATCAATCGTTGGACTTTAATACAAATTGATGTTGGGGGTTAAAAAAAAAAAAAAAAACCCAAATTCCACATTGTAAATACATAACAATAATAACAGACATATAAGGGTATTGTGTCACTTCACTTAAAAGGTTTAAGATGGAAATCCAATCTGATCTTAACAGTCTCAAATTCCACAAGGTATCAGAGGAGGAGGTCTTGAGTTTAAACTCTCGCAATTACACTATTTATAACCCCTTTATTATCATTTATATGTTGGGCCTTAAATATATTTTGAGTTTCTTCTTAAATATTTGTGTTAGACTTTCTAATCATTATTTTTCCACATGTTTACACATTGTCTGGCTTGCATATGAGAGGATGTGTTGAACTATAAAACTATTGTTGGCCCACTTTTCAATAGCTTAAGCTTTTGGGATGGATTGATAAACTAATAGATCCAAATAATTTTCAATCACAATTTATGTTGAATTTGTACCAGAATATATAAAGAAGAATTACAATCAAGAAACCTAAAAACAAGTCCTATTTCAAGCTAATTGATACTGCACAATCTCTAGAACTAGAAAGGAACACAAAAGGTTTATTACAAGAATAATCAATTAATTAATCAATTCCATAAAATCTCAACATTCTTCCTCAAGTTGGTGCATACGAACTTGGAAAAAAACTTTAAGATTTTCCGATATAATACCACCTTGGAAAGAATGTTGGCCAACTTCAAATTGAACGATAAAGGGAGCATATTTTGTCCCGAATGATTCAATATATATTTTTTAAAACTCATTTCTGTTTTTTTTTCCTTTAATTCAATGAAACAATCAACTTTTTTTTAGAAAGAAAGTTTTTTTTTTGTTTTGTTTTTTTTTTAAAGATATTTCATCCCCGATTATCCATGAAATATTGATACTTTTTAGAAAATATTTGCAAAGCATTAATATATATTTTTATTCACAAATTTGCCCCATTATCCAGACATCTGTCTATATTTACATCGATATATCCACTAAATATCTGTTAACAACCACACGAACAGATAACTTCTAAGGTAGAAGATATGTACTACTGGGGTTTTAGTAAGAATGGGAAATTTTCCATCAGGTCCTGCCTAAGGGAGGTTTCATGCGTCAGTGTTTAATATTACCTTGCAAATCCTCTAATTACAATCAATGGACAGCCAAGTATTTATTATTTAATCATTTTTTTTATATATGTATTTGAACAATTCAATTGCATATTTTTCCCTGCTTACTATGTGATCTATTTTAACTGTTAAAATAAATTATTATTGCATCGTATTTATCTTAAATCAAAAAAGATATGTGTGTTGCATGGAAACATGCCACCCAATATCCCAAATGTTATCAATTGACGCTAAACTTAGAACATGAAACTTAGACGGGACGATTTCCATCTAGTCTAAGCTGACTGTGAATGTCCTAAAATATTCTATTAACCCATCTAGAAATATTATAGTGCTAGTTGGTGGACCAAATGAATCCACATAAACGAAGATACAATAATAATTAATATTTAATCTGACTAAACACTAAATCAATTAATTATAATTATTAATTTTAGTTTGAGACACTATTAGAAAATAAAAGTTGCACTATGAGATTATGCAAATAAAGTTTTTTCCACTGATATGATCAATTGTCATGTGATTTAACCCACTACTATGGTGTTCATTATTAAAGTTAGGAAGGAAAATTAATATTCCATTTGACCTCTCAAAGTATATATTTGTCCATGAGTGTCATTAATTCTCGCATAGTTGAATACTCTTTCATTAAAGTTTCATGAATTAAACTTATGATAACTCCATGAAATAGAGTTATGTCACTATTTTTTGCAATTAAATTGGGCTTGATTCTTGGGAAATTTAATTAATTTCTCTAAATAATTGTTTTTCTTATTTGTATGGGTTAATTAGGTGAACATGTACAAAATGATATTTATGGACTTAAACCGGGGGCAAAACAGTCACCGAATGGCTTCAAAATGGATTACCTGGTGTATTACTAATCTTTTGCTTACCGAAATTGTGATTTACACATATATATATATATATATATATATCCATGAAATAATATTGTTCTGAGTTATTTATAATATTACATCTCTAAAATATTGAACTGTTGGTTTACACAAATAATCTAACACATTGGTAGACCAAAAGATACAATACATAAATTGAGTCAACCAATCACTCAAGATTGAGGTCCATCATAGTCATATAGTGTTAAAATATACAGTATTTTTCTCATGGAAAATGAATTTTGATAAAGAATTAATGTCAACATGATCTAGTTAAATGTCTCTATGTTATAATATTATTCTTATTTGTAATATGATCCAAGATAAAATCATCCCTCTCATTTAGAAATAGCTAACACTACAATCTTCTCAAAATAAATTCTTCCGCTATATTTATCGATAGTGTACTTTATATT
This sequence comes from Ficus erecta, assembly GCA_008635985.1. Lineage (NCBI taxonomy): Eukaryota > Viridiplantae > Streptophyta > Magnoliopsida > Rosales > Moraceae > Ficus > Ficus erecta. Next base: position 704,377 of record BKCH01000056.1, on the reverse strand, counting down.
TAGATCTAATCCTTTACATATATATATATATATATAAGTACTTCTTGTAGACAGTAAATGATTTTGAAAAGTATTAATCCATAATAATAATAATAATAATAATAATAATAGTTGGCTATCGCATATAATTTTAAATAAATAAAACTTTATTTTTAATAATGTCAACATATCAAAATACATATATTGCTTTTAAAAACAACTATCCCAACAAAACCCCATTTATTAATCCATATATATAAATACAAGGAAGAAAGAATTAGATAGTAGTTTTCAAGAAAAAAATTAAAGTAAATAATATAATAAGTTTTTAAAATATTTACGGTAAATAACAAATTTATTAGGTAAATGATTCATTTATGTTAAATTATTAGGTAAACGATTCATTATATCTCATAAATGATCATTTACCCTATAAATTTTCCATTTACCTAGTAAATATATTATGTATTACAGATATTTTAAAAATATATTATTTACTTTAATTATTTTTGTAAAATTGCTATTTACAACAAATTTTCTAAATACAATATCATTAACTCAATCACATTATAATCCAATGATCGAGATATCTTTTGTTTTTTAAATTTCTAATAATGCTTTTGAGAAGATATCATGTACTAATTATAGAAGAGTTATGAATTACATATTTACGAATAATGTTCTCATATTTGTTGAGTCACGCCTTTAAAGTATACCAATTTCATAACTTTCATGTTTTGTAGTTTCACCATTTGGCATATCAAAAAAGACACAAGTTATAACCATGTAGTCAAGTATCCACTTAGGATAGGATTAAGATCGTCATATCATAGAAATGATTATCAAAACGAATTGATTTATTTAACGAATTTATTAAAAAAAAAATTTGCTAAAAAAATGAATTTATTAATTAAATCAACTACTCTTTAGGTCTAATCCTACATACATCCACTACTAGGTAAATATACATTAATAATTTTACTCGAGTGATCCCGCTCTAATGGTCAAAATATATTATCTTAGCGTATGAAACTAGAATTCTATATTTAGTCTTGTCTATACTACTTTTTACATGGCTCTTTTAGTCATGACTTCCTTGCTTGTCTTGTCATCGTCACATGAATTTTTATTTTTTAGTTTTTGTTTTTTGTTTTTTGTTTTACTTATCTATTCAAATCGGACAAAACGTATGCCATACAACTAGTTTAGAATATTAAAGTACCCTCATTTATTCCATAAACTGCGAATTGTAATCTAGATTGTTAGCTTACAATTATATCTTTCCACATATGCATCCATATATATATATATATCTATATCTATATATATAAAATTGAAGGTTTAATAGTCAATAGTCAATGGTGTGCGTTTGTTTACTTGTTATATTCATACAATTAACTGATAAAAGTAAAGAGGACATATTGATATAAAAATCAAAGAAAATAAATTTTATTAATCATAAAGAAATGTCTACATCGTGCTCTTGCTTCCTTCCCCGTTAGGGTTTTCTGGACGTAGATGTCTCAAAAGGCTGTTAAGAAGTATTTAAACTTAGGGCATAAACCCTAACGTTTAGATCTTTAAGGTATGACTCCACCTTACTTGTGTTGTTTGCTAAAGTGGAAGACATTTTATACCAAACAACACAGATTATCATGTGATCATACACTGTCATTCTCGTCTAATTTGGCTTAAAGGCTGTTGTGTCAAAAGTTGATACTTCTCCTGCCATCTTTAGCATCTTTCCACCTTCTTTCTCCATCTATTCTTACCGGAAAAATCGACAGAACGTGGGATATGTTATAAATTTTTTTAAAAAAACATATAAAATAAGATACTTTAATTTATGATTATTTATACAACTATTCATACATGGATATTAGGCAACAAAAATTTTGGCAAAAAAATAATTCCAGAATTTTTGAGTGCACTATTTATAATTCATTCCATAGACCAATGTGTTAAAAACTTTGTAGAATCATGGAAGTCTTTGAAACCATAAAGAATATGAATGCCATATAATCTCCTTTTAAATACCAGTAAGTGCATATATATATATATATTATATGCTGTGTTGCTCTAAGTCCAAAGTTTCACAAGTGGAAAAAAAAAAGGACAGAAAGAAAAAAGAAAAAAAAAAAAAAGAAAGAAAAAAAAAAACTTGCTCTAAACTAAAGTTTTTTCGAAAAATGTAAATGGGGCAAACGAGGGTGGCCGGGGGAGGCCTTTTCCTGGGCGCATTGGCTCCACCCCACCATCCCTAATAAACGAGACTCGACAATTCGGAGCAGGGCGGGTGGGTAAACCACGCCCCGTCCTGCCCCGTCCCGTTTACAACCCAATCCGGGAGATTCACTAAACACAGGCAGGAGGTACAACCGCCTCTTCTAGGACACCACCATGCATACCAAAAGTATGAGGTGACGCATTAGGTCAGATTACATATGTGGGCTCAAATTAGCACCTCAATCAACTTTGTAGCCCACAATCTCATGTTAACACTAAAGGCTTGTTTAAAAAAGACCACTAATTCCCCAAATCATTTGAAATGATCTCCTCATTTTCCCTCTCCAATCTGAAGGCAAGTCGCTTCCGCGTCAATATTTAATGCAAAAATTTAATTGGCTAGGGTTAGAACCGGTACTCTCTCTCTCTCTCTCTCTCTCTCTCTCTCTATATATATATATATATAGAGCTTTATCTATTCCTATTGTGTCTTATAATTACGCATAGTTCTCTTCGTGCATGGTAATATTTGTCTTGCGATTCTAGAGATACTCATTTATTGATCAAGAACAGACGTCTTTTTTTCTTGAAGAAGTCATCGTCTTCAGCTTAGTCCCGTAGTCGTATTGATCTCACCGTCTCCACTGAGATTCCGACAGCGAAAACATGGACGCCGCGGGCAATCACGATCGGAGGAGGACCATGGAAAGGGAATTGACAAGGCACGACATGCGCAACGGGGTTTCGATTCCTTCCGACTGGCCGCTCGACGAATTGCCGTTTTGCAGAAATGGCGGGATGGTTTGGATCGTGCTCAGAGACGGAGTCATCCCCAATAAGTACTGGATATTCAGGATTCGAAGATTCTCCGAGTCGGAGGATCCCACTAGTTCGCCGTTTAAATTTCTCATGAGTGATGACTGGCGTGCATTTGTTGTGGAGAAGGACCTCCGAGTTGGAGACAAGATTGTTATCACAGCTTTAACGCTATTTGATCTCAATAGTCCCCATATGGCCGATCAATTTACGAGAGCGTACACAATCAAAGCGCAGAGGAAAGGCAGCAATGGCGAATGGGCCGACATCCCACCTCGTCTACGACAACAATAACAAAAAGGTGGCGCTCCTCGGATAATCGTTAAATATGTCAAGAACGTGGTTCTTGGTACTCTTCTTTTCTTAATTTGGTCACTTTCTGTTTTTCGTATTTTTGTCCATATTCCACACTTAATGTAACTACGGATATTGTAGAGATTTTCTAGGCGAAGCTGGGGATTATGGATAGGGTTTTCCAGTTTTCTTACTTTTCTTTAGGTGAAATCATCTTTCAGAGTTTCATTGAATGTATTTGTAATTGATTGTGCTTTTCAATATAAGGAAAGTATATATATATTGTTTTAATTGCGCAGTAGTGATTATTTAATTGATTATCTGTTTTATATATATATGTATTTTATTATTTGTTAAACCGGTAATATGTACTGATCTATTTCGTTTCGGTTCAGACGCTACTCAATACAAGAAAATTATATGATTACATTATATATAATAGATCAGAGATTTACAGATAGAAAATAACTGCATTTTCATGTTTTATAGCTGGAAAAAAATTTTAATCGGATCTGCTTGGTGAAGCTTCTTTTCTATATTATTTAATCCTATTAATATATAGGCTGCAGATCATATATGTAAAAGAATTGAGCAGTCTTGGATAATGAAATGATTATATATATACACATATATGTGTGTGTGTATATTGATATGATCACTATATATCTCTAACTCTCTGTTCTCTCATATTGTGTATATATTGATATGATCACTATATATCTCTAACTCTCCGTTCTCTCATATTCTTTCTTTGCAACATTGCTCGCTCAAAATTTTTCCATGGCTGACAAGTAACAACCATTTTTCTAGTTTCATCTGCGTTAGAATTCCTCTCGTTTCTAAACTTACGTAACTTGCTTTCAGCATTAGGCCCCGTCTTAATTTATTACTCCATGTTCGCAAGACATAGATATGTAACACGTAGCTAGTACGCCTTTCCCACTTATCTATGATTAAGATAACATCTAATATCCAATTTTTAATATCACAATGATATCTAATTAATAATATTATGCCATTATAAAATGTTAGAAATTCTTTATAACTATTATGTGGGATTCTAATTAATTCCAAAAAAAAAAAATTAATAATAATAATAAATAAATAAATATCAAACAATTCATGACAAGTATGCATTTGTATGCAAATCCAGTGACGAATATCACGACCTTATGTAACATGATTCCACCCCAAAACAATCAGAACTTATCCTTATTAACAAAGTACACTCTAACGCCGTATTTCTTCGTAAGGAAGTCAAGAGAGAGAACCGAACTCAAAGTGTTTAAAAGAAAATTGAAGCACCAACTGCACGTCCCAGAGCAACCCTCGCCGGAGAAGTGGTAGTAAATACCAGCTATGTACCAGGCCCAGGAAGCTGATCTTGAACGGTGCAATCCGGCAATCCGTCACCTCTCTTCCGCGCTGGACTCAGCCCCGCCACGGTAATCGTGTAGTAACCGTATATGACCACGTGCACTGACGCGTTCACGGCCGTCACTGCGGGGAGTGGTGATTGCGCTGAACGGAGTGTTGTAGGACATCACCAATGCGTCATGAAGTAGCATAATACTAATATAAAACTATGCGTGTAGTTTTAATATATACACAAAAGTAATGCAGGCGTGTCATCGAATATTAAAGCACGTCAACATACATAAAGCACATCATTGCTAATAAATTACATAATCAAAGCATATTATGGTAGAAAAGCATTTTGTTCCATATTATACGTGATGTTTGTACATACTTGGAATGTGTACCAAAGTTCCCACCAGATATTCTTCGCCTACTGGTCAAGGGTTTGGAAATATGATAAAACTCTGATAGGTAAAGTGAATCTTAGATTGCTTCCCTATTTAATAAATCTTCGGTTTGCGAAGTCATAATTAGATATATCTAAGCTTGCGTCTGTTCATTAACTGGAACTAAAATTTTTAAGGTAGAGTTGTTTGAATTTTGAAAATTTGATTAATATTTTTGTTGACTTTTCAGAAAAGATAAAAATAAATCGGGGAAAATTCAATTCCAACCGAGGAAATAAATATGCACTAATTAATTGAAAGCATTTCTCTAGAATAGGCTTTTAAAAACACCAATATCCCCAAATAATTTCAAAATTGAAGGGATCTCCTCATTTTCCCTCTCCAATCTGAAGGCAAGTCGCTTCCGCGTCAACTAATGTAAAAATTTAACTGGCTAGGGGTAGAATCGGTACAGCTCTTAAATTGCCCCACCCTTGTCCACATCCTCTCTCTCTCTCTCTCTCTCTCTCTCTCTCTATGTTGTCTTACAATTACGCATACCTAGTTCTCTTCTCGTGCATGGTTATATTTGTCTTGCGATTTTAGAGTCATCTATTGATCAAGAACGTTCGTCTTTATTCTTAAAGAAGCCATCATCTTCATCTTAGTCCAGTAGTAGTATTGATCTCACCATCTCCACTGAGATTCTGGACAGCGAAAAAATGGACGCCGCGGGCAATCATGATCGGAGGAGGACCATGGAAAGGGAATTAACAAGGCACAACATGCTCAATGGGGGGTTTCGATTCCTTCCAATTGGCCTCTCGACGAATTACCATTTTGCGTAGAAAGCGGGATTATTTGGATCGTGCTCAGAGACGGAGTCGTCCCCAATAAGTACTGAAGATTCAGGATTCTAAGATTCTCTCAGTCGGAAGATTCCACTAGTTCGCGGTTTAAATTTCTCTTGAGTGGTGATTGGCGCATATTTGTTGTGAAGGACCTCCGAGTCGGAGACTAGATTGTTATCGAATCTTTAACGCTATTTGATCTCAATAGTGCCCACATGGTCGATCAATGTAGGAGAGCATAACAATCACGGCGCAGAGGAAAGGCAATGATGGCAAATGGGCCGACATCCAACCTCGTCCACGATAACAATGACAAAAAGGTGGCGTTTCTCGGATAATTGTCAAATATGTCAAGACATAGTTCTTGGTACTCTTTCAACTTAATTTGATCATTTTCTTTTTCCTTTTTTTTTTTTAGTATTTTTGTCCAGCATTTTTTTTTTTCTTTTTTGGGAATCATTCCACACTCTAGCATAGTTAGTTATGAATATCGTAAAGATTTTCTAGGCAACGCAGGGATTTGTGGATATGGTTTTCTTGATGATTATTCTGATTGTATTTGTTCGGATCGTACTAGAATGATAATATATATAGTATGGTCATTTTGTTTTTGCTTTTAAATTTACGTATAGGTAATATTGAAATTCTAGTGAGAGGAAGAAAGAAGAGACAGAGGGAAGAATGATGAGAGAAAGAATATTCTAATTCATTGAGTAATCCTGTACACTAAAGGGTTTAAATACTATTTACAATTGATTAACCACGCTCTAACCAACAGAATTCTAACAAACAAACTAGCTAACTAACTAACAGAATCCTAACTACTAATTACAGTCATATTAGATTCCTTAGTAGCCCTCCCTCAAACTCAGAGTGTTTCAACTCTGAGTTTGATCCTAAGTAAAGGAAACTTTGAGCTTGAGATAGGCTTTGTTAGAACATTAGCTACATGAACAATTGTAGGCTTTTGTAGCACCTTTTCTCTGACAACGTATAAGTCCAATTCTACATGTTTGGTTCTTGTAGAACCGGATTTGCAGCCAATTGTAGTGTACATCACACTTCTAGAATTCCCACAAGACCTCTTGTCTATACTCAGACCTTCTACTAAGCACTTCTGGTACCGCTGCCCCCTCTTCTTAGTTGCCCCAGTATGGAAGGATAGAAATGATCATAATAAGGAAGAAGGTATGAAATCACTAAAGGAAAGTATATTATAGTTGTACCACGTAACAGTATAAAAACTATAGGGGACTAAGGTTGTCACACCAAACTACAGGAACCTTAGGAATAGCAACTTTAAGTTCTCCAAGCAACGAGGTTAACCAGCTCAGTTCAGCAACTACTTGAGCAAGACTTCTGTGCTTAGCTTCAGTTGATGACCTGGATACAATGTGTTGTTTCTTAGATTGCCAAGAAACCAAATTCCTTCCCAAATAGACACAATATCCTGAAGTAGAACGTCTGTCATCTGGATATGTTGCCCAATCAGCATCACAGAGAGCTTCCAAATTCAATTGTTTTGACTTCCTCAAGTGGAGACCAAAGTCCATAGTGCCTGCCAAATACCTTAGAATTCGCTTTAACTGGCTTCCAATTAAATTCTAGAGGGTTTTGCACAAACCCGGTTCACACTGCAAGAGTGTTCTGGTCTAGTGATTGTTATGTATTACAACGCTCCAACTATGCTCCTATACAGATGTGGGCTTTCAACTGGATCACTACCAAAAGCTGAGAGTCTTAGTCCACTAGTCATAGGAGTATTGTTGCTTTTGGCATATTGCATTTTAACTTTACACAATAAGTCCCTGATGTATTTGCCCTATGACAAGTGAATCCCTTCTTCTGTACGTTTAACTTGGATTCCAAGGAAGTAATTCACTTCCCCAAGATCCTTCAATGCAAAGATCTTGTTCAGCTTGACAATCAGATTAGCAACTTCCACATCACTACTACCAGTTACCAAGATGTCATCCACATAGACTAGAACAAACAAGGAACTGGATGATGTGCATTTGGTAAAAAGGGATTGATCTGACTTAGCTAAGAGGAACCCAAAACTGATGAGAGCACTCTGAAGCTTCTCAAACCAAGCTCTTAGAGCTTGTTTGAGACCATATAGGGACTTGTGTAGCCTGCAGACATAAGTTGGATTCTTTGGATCAATGAACCCCTGTGGTTGATCCATGAACACTTCCTCTTGGAGATCACCATTCAAGAGAGTGTTGTTGATATCCAGTTGTCTCACATTCCACCCCTTCGTGAAAGCCACAGTAAGAGCCACACGAATGGTTGTGGGGTTAACTACTAGACTAAAAGTCCCAGTGAAGTCAAAGCCTGCTATCTGATGAAAACCCTTAGCAACAAGTCTTTCTTTCTACTTGTTAATTGTCCCATTTGGGTTTTCCTTCACTTTGAAGACCCATTTACACCCAATAGCCTTTTTTCCTTCCGGTAAGGGAACCAGAGACCACGTTCCATTCCTTATTAATGCAAAAAACTCATCAGTAATTGTTTCCACTGCTCTTTCTGCAAAGCTTCTTCTACTGTTGTAGGCGATAGGGCTGCAGCACATACTTTGGGTTTAAAAATGCCATTCTTCGACCTTGTAGAAATCTGTCTAGGAGCCTGTGAACTAGGCACTGTAGGAGCTGTAACCTGTGAAGTCAGATGAGAACTAGGAACAAAACAGAAGTCATTAGTTATGTCCTGAGGTGAAACATTAACATTTGAAACAAACTGTTTTTTCTGAGTTGGTAAAGAGTGTGACTCTGGGACAGAGTAAATTTGGGGAATAATGGAAGATGTGTCTGATTTTGTGATAGGAAGAGATGGAGTAGACATAAATGACTGAAGTTTTAAAAGGGAAAAGTGTGTTCATCAAATTTGACGTCTCGAGCAATATAAAGCCTACCATTTTTGTCTAAGCATTTGTAACCCTTGTGATTAATACTATAACCAAGAAAAGTGCACTCTGTGGATCTAAAATGTAATTTGTTCTTGTTATAGGGTCTGGTATATGTAAAACAAGAGCAACCAAAGGCCTTTTAACATGGAGTGAGTAGGTTTAGTTTTGAAAAGTACCGCTCTAATGGATTTTTCCATTGAAGAACTGAGGAGGGAAGTCAATTATATAGGAACATAGCAGTTCTAAAAGACTCATCTCGGTATTTTTGAGGCATAGAAGCTTTTGCTAAGAGTGTTTAACCATTTTCAACAATGTGACGGTGCTTTCTTTCAACAACACCATTTTTTTATGAACATGAGGACAAGAATTTCGATGTAAGATACCATGAGATTGCAACAGAGTGGTAAAGGGTCTACATTCACTACCCCAGTCACTCTGAAGCATTTTAATTTTGTATCCAAGTTGCAGTTCAACTTGCGTTTTAAAATTGGAGAAAGTTTCTAAAGCATCAGATTTTTGTCTAAGGAGAAAGATCCAAGTGAACCTAGAAAAAGCATCTATGAAGCTAATATAATATTTGTAACCATTAGGTGAGGTCATTGGAGAAGGACCCCAGAGATCTGAATGAACAAGTTGCAATGGTTCTATGTATTCAGTTTCAAATAAAGAGAATGGAGACTTATGCATTTTTCCGAGACAACAAACTGAGCAAAAGAAAGAAGAATCTTTATTAATATTTGGAATATGACAATTTGAGAAAATCTTTTTGATAACCCTCTCAGAGGGATGTCGTAGCCTATTATGCTAAAGGTATTACAATGAATCACAAGTCTTAACAGAAACATTACTAGTTTTTGAATCTAGAGTACAAGAGAGAATAGATGGTAGACTGAACAAACTACTGGACAAACTGGAAGGAAGAGTCTGCAACTGCTGAGTAGAGAGATTGAGTTGATCGTACTATCAAAGATGTACAATCCTGTAGGAATATTTTGTAATATCTCATAGATCTTCTAAATATAGAAAGAAGATGTAATGACCAAACTTTTTATAAGTTTATGATTTCTTTCGTTAAGAATCAAAAGTCTGTTTATGTGATATGTATGATATGTTTTCTAAGAAAAGTTGTTGAATCTTTTGTTAAAAGATTCGATAATTTATTTAAGTAAGTTTAAGACCCTTTGTTAAAAGGGTAAATTATGATTTATGATTCTATGTGATAGTTTATAGCTTAAGAAAATCTTATATGCAGTTCAGATAAATTTTGGACAATGGTCCAGTACGATTATACTGTTAACAGTTGAAACAATATTTAAGTATCTATGTTAGTATGAAAATGGACTGCATTTAGGAGATAAGCCAAATAAGGCCTTACAGGATGACACCTCAGATGACAAGTGTCATTATCATGATTGGTCACCATACAGGGACCAAAATGTAAATATTTTAAGTTTAGGGGTCAGTATGCAAATTTAAGAAGAGTTCATGATTTTGAACTTTTAAAAGTTAAGAAGTCTTGTAAGGCATGATCAAGCAAGAAATTTGATATTTGGAAGTTTAGCTGTAACCGGCCATCTTGTAAGGACTAAAGTGCAAATATTCTGCCTTTAGGGGCCAAAGTGTAATTTTGGAAAAATTGTGGACTTATCAGTAATTCTGTAAAATTTTGAACCAGGGACTTGTTAAGTAAAGTTTCTTAGTTCAATTAAGTCAATGATCCATTTCAAGTTCGGTTTGCTTGGTTGGAAATCAAAGAAGACAAGTTAAGATTGAATTGAATGACTCTAGCTAGAACCAATCACATTGTCCCATGTGTCACCATAGGGACCGGCCACATCATGGTCTTGTGAGCAAGGAATCTTGTTTTTGAGGAGCATTATGCAAATTGGAAGAATTTAGGTGTCAATAAAAAGTGACAAATCATACTTTAAGTTGGTGATTAAGCACCTTGATTTGTGGCTTGGTTGGTTATGTTCAAGGATTCAATTGGCTAGTGTTTTGGCACAAAAGGACCGGCCACATGAGGGTGAAACACCTCAAGCCTATAGCTTGCATGAGTCACCCTCCTAGCCTTGCACCTTCGGCAAGACAAGGCTTGCACACCTAAGCACCAAAGGCCGGCCACATAAAGGAGCAACACATCATGACTAGCCTTGATAAGAGACAATCTTAGCCTTGCACACATGGCAAACTTATGCATTACCAAAGCTACCACTATGACCGGCCACATGAGGGAGAGACACATCCCTTGGCCTAGCTTAGATGAATCAACCATGTAGACTTCCTAGCCTAGCTCCCTTGGCAAGCCAAGGCTTGCACACCTCACCCTAGGGCCGGCCACAACAAGGTAATGCCACCTCAAGCATATAGCCTTGATGAGCAAGCATTTTAGCTAGGTTTGCTTGTCAAATTAGAGCAAGAAAAACCGGCCAACACATAGGGACTAAGGAGAAATATTTTGGCTTTAAGGATCAATGCATAAATTACAAAAGAAGGATCACTTGAACACATGACACCTCATACACCCTAGCTTGGCTTAGTAAGCAAACTAGCCTTGCTTATGATGAACAAGAACAAGCTCCAAACTACACCTAAGGTCAGCTAACTTAGGAGGACGACACCTCATGACCCCTAGCCATCATGAGTAAGCTCCCATAGCCTTTCTACTTGGAAAAAAAGGGGCAAGGAGAGCCGGCCACCTCATGGGAGTTTAGGAGCAATTGTTGTTCCTTTAAGGGGCTAGTTAGCAATTCCAAGAGTTAGAGATTCATCTATAAATAGGTGAAGGTTCTTTCATTTCATTTTGTTAGCAAATTAAAGTAAGCAACACACTCACTAGTTCTGCCCTTAAGAGCCGAAGTAAGAAAGGAAAGAAAAGAGAGAGGAGGAAGCAAGAAAATATGAGTGTTCAGTTTAGTGTAGGAAGTAAGAAGAAAATTTCAAAACCCTAGTTTGAGATTTTCATCCGTGGAACTTGAGGTAAATATTGTAATCCTCTAGTTCTTTATTCAAGTTTCAGTTAGGGTTTGAGTATATGACCATTAAGTATGAGCATGAGCTTAGTTTGTTAAGTTTTATGCATTATGGTTTTGAAATGCCTGTTTAGGGTTGTAAACTGGACGGTTTTTCTGGAAACGAGATTTTGAAGTCTTTAGAGGCCGATTTTGGAAAAATTCAAAACTGTAACGTTGTAGAGAAGGGAAAATCCTAGGGGCCAAAGTGGAAAGTTTTTGAAAATAAGGCCTTTAAGACCTTTGTTTTTGCAAAAACCCGAGACTATGTTATGATTAGTAAATATGGTCGAAGAATTTTCAAAGAAAGAAACAAGTAGGTTAAGTATAGATTTGAGTTTTGAGTTAAAAACAAAAGTTGTAGGAGACTTCAATATCTACAACTTTCATGAAGAAAACCTTTTCAAATTTAAAATAGATTTGTAAGAAAAGGATCAAACATTATGAATTAGTTTAAAAACCCAGTTTTCAGAATTCAAGGGTTTTACTAAAATTCAAAAAGGAGTTGAGTTTTAGGGTTTGTACTTTAAAGAGTTAGAATTGTGATGATATCATGATAGGATGATGCTTATCATATGATTTTCTTGAAAACAGGAAAGTGACCTGTTTGACTGAAGTATTTTAGTTCAAGGCGCAAATAACGGTAAGTACGACTCCGCCTACAGCATAAACAAAAATGTTGTTGTTATATGCCTTCAAGTTTATGATGATATATGTACGACAAAAGTTTATGGCTTGTATGATAACAAGTGCATGATGTTATGTGTATGATGAATGTTTATGATATGTGTGTTCAAATGTTATGGCATGTATGCTTTCAAGTTTCTGTTGTTAAATACAGAATGAATGTCTATAGCATGTATGTTCGTATGATGAGTATTTTGATATTATGGCATCACGAAGCATGTTCATTAATGATAAGTCATTTGGTAAATTATGAAATCCCAGTTTCAGTTAAGAAACTGTTTATGATCATGAAATAATATTTCGAGTATGAAACAAGATAAGAATAAGTTTTAAGTATCATGATAAGCAGGATGATATATGTCGTATCGACCCGCACTAGGTCGGGTTTGGTTCATGGTTTGAGTTGGACAGGGCTGGCCGCCCCAACCACTCCATGACAGCGCGCCACGGTACGTACATTTATGTTATGTAAGGGCCCAAAAAGTATGCTAACCTATGAAAACAGTAAGAAAGCATAAATGGTTCGTGTATTATGTTATCATGAAATATTTTACGGATTAGATAGTTGTGCTTGCTGAGCGAAAGCTCATAGTTCATGTTTATGCTGTAGGTAAGCAAACTTATGGCAGTCCTTGATGCAAGGCAGTGGAGCGTGGTGATGCAAAACTATGAAACTGTGGGTCGGGAACTGCTACGTTTCTTTTTGTCAAATTTATGATACTTTAAATAAGTTGTATTTGAGTACAAGACTTTAGTACTATGATAAGAAATTAAGTATATGTACATGTATGTATGAAAGTAATGACTAAAGGGTTTTCCCAGTTTAAGTTATTTATCGTTTGTATAAAAAAAAATTTAGCTCAAATTTTCGTATGTTCTTAAGTAAGTATGTAAGGTAACGGCCTACGATAGGCGGGTCGTAACAAAAGAAATTAGGAAAGTTTCCCATTAATTGGGTTCTGTATTCTTTGTATACACACGGCTATAAAGCTATTGTAAACTCATTCTTTTAATAATATAGAGAAGTTAATTTTTTAATCAGTACAACAAAGGCTTAAGGGTTTTCTCCTTCTAATCTCTTTTATGGTATCAGAGCTTTGAAAAGGGATTTCAGAAGTTGAGAGAACCATGTCGGGAACAAGCGGAGATGATTTCGAGGCTCACTCTAGGGCTCCGAACTCTGTTTCCACAATTGTTCCGGCTATTACTGTGGACAATACTTCTCATAATTTGCAGATCACCACTCAAAAATTGAACGGGAAGAATTTCTTGCAATGGCCTCGTTCGGCTGCGTAGGTGAATCGGGGCAAAGGTAAAATTGCTTTTATCGATGGTTCCTCTCCTCGTCCAGATTTTGATGATCCTTTGTATGCCTCCTGGGATGCTACCAATTCCTTAGTCATGGCATGGCTGATTCATTCTATGGACGATGAGATTGGCGACACTTATCTGTTTTATTCTACGGCGAAGGAGATCTTGGATGTCGTTGCTCTTGCCTACTCCGATTTGGAGAATTCTTCACAATTGTTTGAGTTGTGCAATCGAGCACGTAATCTTCGACAGGGAGAAATGGATAGCACTCAATATTATAGTACCTTGCGAAAGTTGTGGCAGGAGGTTGATATATTCCATTCTGTTTTGTGGAAAGATCCGGCTGATGCTCTTTTGTTCAAGAAACTGGTTCAAAAGGATCGTATATATGATTTTTTGGCTGGTTTGAATAAAGAGCTCGATGACGTGCGCGGTCGTATTCTAGGGGTCCGACCTTTACCGTCTATGGATGAAATTTTTGCAGAGGTTCGTCGTGAAGATCATCGTCGTCGCGTGATGCTTAGTGATATCGGGTCTGTTCAAATGGATGCTTCCGCACTTGCTGTGAATCGTAATTCTTCCAACCGATCGCCAAATTCCTCTAAAACCCATGCCTGGTGTGATCATTGCAACAAGGCGTATCATACGAGGGAAACTTGTTGGCTGATTCATGGCAAGCCCAAGAATTTTGTACCCAATCGCCTCAAACGGAAAGGTGTCCAACCACAGCCTTCGAAACCTAGAAGTGTGAACCTCACAAACGCATAGGTTGAACACTTGTGTAGTCTAATTTCCAATACTTCTGTCAACAGTAAGGCAGCCGGTGCAAGTCCTTCGGCCACAAATCCCTCGCCTACAAGCATTTCACTTATGGCAAGACAAGGTATTTCGGATCCATCTGTTGCCAATATGCTGAATTCAGGTGAGCAATGGATTGTTGATTCTGGCGCTACCGATCAGATGACCGGTAATTCTCAAATTTTTCTCTCTTATTCGCCTAGTTCTGGACAACAAAAGGTTCAAATGGTAGATGGCACCTTGTCTATTGTGGCTGGTAAAGGAACTATTCGGCTATCCCCTGCGCTTCTTTTGCAGGATGTCCTCCATGTTCCAAACTTGACCTATAATTTAATTTCATGTTGAAATATAAAACTATTGTTGGCCCACCTCCTAACAGCTTAAGCTTTTGGGAGAATTGATAAACTAACATGGTATCAGAGCAGGAGGTCCTGAGTTCGAACCCCTGTAATTGCACTATTTTAACCCCCTTTATTATCATTGCGTGTTGGACCTTTAATATATTTCAGGCTTCTTATAATTTGTGTTAGATTTTCAAATTAATATTTGTCCGCACGTTTGCCCATTGTCTGGCCTGCACGTGAGGGGGAGTGTTGAAATATAAAACTATTGTTGGCCCACCTCCTAACAGCTTAAGCTTTTGGGAAAATTGATAAACTAACACGGTATTTTTAATATGGTAGCTTAAGCTTTTTGTTATTTCTCGAGTCTCTTCCCTACTTACCGTGTTTTTTTTCAATTAGACTCTCGGGTTTCTAGGAGTGTGGTTTTTGTTCATGTGCCGAGTCAAGGGAGGTCGAAATTGGATCCTCGCTCTCTAAAGTGTGTTTTCCTTGGATATTCCGCTACCCAAAAAGGTTATAGGTGTTATTGTCCCCAAAAAAGGAAATATTATATCTCCACTGATGTTACCTTTTTTGAAAATCAGGCTTTTTACACCCGAAATTTGCCTCAGGGGGAGAGTGTGAGTGATCCAAATTTATGGGATAGTTTCAGATTTAGTATTGGTTTGGATTCAAATAAGGAAATTTCAGATTTAGAAGTCTTCCCAAATTCGGGTTCCAACACCCCAAATCTTGCACCAAATCTGTGGGAATTAAACTGGGATCCTACTCCTCAAAATCCTCACATAGAATCTGCCCTCTAACCCAAAACCGACACCATAGGCACTGTCCCACCTTCAGAAAAAAATACTACCCAAAACCGACACCATAGGCATTGTTCCACCTTCAGAAAAAATCCTACAGCCTGTCCCTATTGTACATCCCAGAGTCAAGGATATGCTTACTTATTCAAGGAGAAAAAATCGAAAGAAAAATAAAGGAATTGAGTCCCTGCAATCTCAATCCTCAGATCCGGATACAAATCTTGGAAATCATGAAGTTCATGTGGATAAGGTAAACAAGTCCTGCACTCATCATCCAATCTCAAACTTTGTTGGGTATAATAAGCTCTCTGGATGCTACAAGACATTTGCTACCAACTTGACAGAGGTAGAGATTCCAAAAAAAGTTGATGAAGCCTTGAAGAAACCGGTATGGAAAGCTGCTATTTTGGAAGAAATACGGGCGTTGGAGAAGAACCGGACGTGGGATGTGGTTGAAAAGGCTAAAGAAAAAACTGTTATTGGATGTAAGTGGGTCTTCACGGTAAAATACAAGGCTGATGGTTCTATTGAGAGGTTCAAAGCTAGACTAGTTGTGAAAGGTTATACGCAAACATATGGGGTTGATTATCAAGAGACATTTGCTCCTGTCGCCAAAATTAATACGGTGCGTGTACTTCTATCTCTTGCTGCTAACTTAGATTGGCCCCTACAATAGCTAGATGT
The DNA here is from genome assembly GCA_008635985.1 of Ficus erecta. Classification (NCBI taxonomy): domain Eukaryota; kingdom Viridiplantae; phylum Streptophyta; class Magnoliopsida; order Rosales; family Moraceae; genus Ficus; species Ficus erecta. The sequence continues at coordinate 687,920 of BKCH01000056.1, read as the reverse complement.
GAATAATGCTTTTTTAAACGAAACTCTCGAGGAAGATGTCTTTATGGACCTACCACCTGGATTTACTAATGGTAGCCACGGCAAGGTTGTCAAACTACGTAAGAGTTTGTATGGACTCAAGCAATCTCCACGTGTTTGGTTTGACAGGTTCATGAGAGCAATGAAGAGGAACGGTTATATGCAGGCACAGACTGATCACACTTTGTTCTATAAACACAAAGGAGGTAAGGTGACCATCTTAATAGTTTATGTTGATGATATCATTGTAACAAGAGATGATATTGAGGAAATTACCCGACTTAAGAAAGGCCTTGCATCAGAGTTCGAAATGAAAGACTTGGGTAAACTCCAATACTTTCTTGGTATGGAGATTGCTCAAAGCCGAAAGGGAATCTCAGTGTCTCAAAGGAAGTATGTTCTTGATTTGTTAAAGGAGACTGGTATGTTGGGATGCAAACCTGCTGATACTCCGATGGATCTCAACGTGAAATTGGACAGCAAAAACCCTAGTACACCGATTGACAGAGGAAGGTTTCGAAGGTTAGTTGGCAAACTGATCTATCTTTCACATACGAGACCTGACATTAGTTTTGCTGTAAGCTATGTCAGCTAGTTTATGCATGCACCTACGGAAGAACACATGGCTGCAGTCACGCGAGTTTTAAGGTATTTAAAAGGATCTCTAGGGAGAGGTTTATTCTTCAAGAAAACTTCAAGCCAAGGTATTGAAGCATACACGGATGTGGACTGGGCAGGTTCGGTTACAGATAGGAGGTCAACCTCAGGATGTTGTTCATTTGTCTGAGGAAATTTAGTCACTTGGAGAAGCAAGAAACAGACTGTAGTCGCAAGGAGTAGTGCGGAGGCTGAATTGAGATCATTAGCTCATGGTTTGTGTGAGATGATTTGGCTGAAGAATTTACTGGGAGAATTAAGGCAACAAGTCAGTGAACCACTTAAGCTCTACTGTGATAACAAGGCAGCTATTAGTATCATCCACAACCCGGTTTATCATGATAGAACTAAGCATGTTGGAGTTGATCGCCACTTCATCAAGGAGAAGGTAGAAGACGGGACAGTGTGTATCATTTATGTTCCAACTTTGAGTCAAACTGCAGATATCCTAACAAAAGGTCTTTGGAAGCCATATTTCGAAAGATTAATTGACAAGCTTGGACTTTACAACATCTATAGTTAAGCTTGAGGGGGAGTGTAGGAATATTCTGTAATATCTCATAGATCTTCAAAATATAGAAAGAAGAAATTAGGAAAGTTTCCCATTAATTGGGTTCTGTATTCTTTGTATACACACGGCTATAAAGCTATTGTAAACTCATTCTTTTAATACTATAGAGAAGTTAATTTTTTAATCAGTACAGCAAAGGCCTAAGGGTTTTCTCCTTCTAATCTCTTTTAAATCCACTCCTAAGTTTCCCTTCCAGTAGGACCTTCTTGGAAATCTGATCCTTCACAAAACAAGAGTGTGAATGAAACTCAAAGAAAACATTCTTGTCAAGAACAAATTTTGAGACACATAAAAGGTTTTTGGTAATACTAGGGACATGTAAAAGATCTTTTAAAGTAGAGATTTTAGAGGACTCAAAGGGTGAAGGGAAAACAGATTGTCCAATATTTTTAATGGTTACCCATACCATTTCCAATGTGAACATGTTCAGTACCATAGTATAGGAATCAGCTTTCTCCGTTAGGTTTTCAACATCTGTAGTATACATGGTTTGAAGCTCCTGAGTCAGGATACCAACTTGTGTTCACTATAACTTCTGGTGTAGCAAAGTAGGCCTGCATTGAACCACCACCTTGTTGAGAGACAACAGAACTTTGATGAGCATAGTTGGCCTGAGGATAGTTGGCCTGAGGATCGTTTGCTTAAGGGTGATTCTGAAATTGTGATGGGCCTTGAAAATTAGGGTCAAATCTATAATAGTAATTGATAACTACATGACCAATTCTTGTGTAGAGTTGACACCAAGGCCTGTTGTTGTTACCAGAATTATTTTCCCAAAAGCCTTTTCCTTCTGAGAAATGAACACCACGATTCTGTCCTTTCTGAAAAGAACTTCCAGGAAATTGACCACTCATTCCTGCATTGTTAAAGTACCCACCAGAATAATGACCAGAACTGGGACTTGAACTGTTATGGCCAAAACCAGAAAGAGAATTCCCTTTATTCTGAAAACCAGAATAATTTCTTCTACCATTGTAAGCAAAATTAGCACTTGAACCAAAACCACCAGATCCTAAACCAGAAAAACCAGATCCAGAAGCAGAATCAAGAAATTTCTGCTTTTTCTTTATCCTGGCTTCTTAAGCAAGCAACAGTGACTCAACATCATCAACAGTGTAAGGATCAGTACGAGTCTCAATGGCAAGAATCAAAGTCTCATATTCATCAGGCAATCCCTCAAAGTTGCTTCAATGTGATCTTTTTCTGAAAGATCATGACCAACTAGCCCTAGAATATCAACTCAATGCCTAATTTTCAGCAAGTAATCATTCATCGACAAAGAATCTTTTCGAGTATTGTTCAATTGAGTTTTAAATTTGTGAGACTTTTGACCTAATTTGAACAGAAAAATGGCATTCAAGAGTACGCCAGACTTGGAAATATGACTCACAATTAACAACTCGAGCAAGAATTCCATCTGTCATAGAGGAAACAATCTAGGAAAACAAGAATTGATCTTGTTGCTCCCAGTCGATATTAACAATCTCCAAATTTTCATCATCTAAAGAAAGAAACTTCAATGGTGGTGCTGTAATTCCGTAGATGAAATCTTGAAGCTTATGACCTCGAATGACTGCAAGAATGTGCTTATTCCAAATCAAAAAATTATTGTTGTCAAGATGAGTGGAAACCGGATGATTGAAAGAAACCGGCACAAACTTTGAAGATGATGAAGCTCCTCCCATGGCAGAAACAGAGGAACTGTCAAGAGGATGCTCTGATACCATATTGAAATTCTAGTGAGACAAAGAAAGAAGAGAGAGAGAGAGTAATGGCTTCTCGAAACTACTAAGAACCGGTCGACTGCTTTTTTTGCGACTAGGCCGGTTCCAGCAATAGAGGGATCACAAGTAATGTAGCCTATAATTCGATTCAATCATAACGACACTTGAATAGATAGGCGTGGCGTGTTACCTACCAAAGAAAGAAACAACGCTCGTAGTTCAGGTTTTGGCTAGAAGCCGAATCAAAGCATCGAGAATGAATAAAAAAATAGAACGCCCAAGTGAAATGAGAAGTAAAAAATGGGAGAGTTGGCAAAGCCTATAGCCACTACTGTAACGCCCCGACAATCTACGTAGGGCCGACTACATAAATGTAGGCCGTTACTTTACTTACTTCTTAGTTTCTAATACGTGATCTTTCAGAAAATTTCAGAATAAATTTTTTTTTTCTCATAACATAATTAAACTTACCCATTTGGGTAAACTTCTCCATGCCTACCCATTACTTGCTAAGCCGATTAAAAGGTAACATAAAACCTTTTAAACCGGACTTTGAAGCATTGCATACATAACATGGTACATATAACTTAGTCATACATATACTAGTTCGTAATTTAAAGAGTTGCGTAAAAATCTGCGTAGTGGTATCTCACACCGCCCTTCACTTGCTGCATCGTCTCCATGGCCCACCAAGTAAAGCTGCAGGCATCTTACCTATAGTATGAAATATACAATGAGCTTTCGCCCAGCAAGTACAAACATAATCTCACAAAACATTTCAAACATCTTAAAACATGCCAATCATCATGTAACTTATGCACGAACCATTTATGATTGATTGAATGTCTTATGCTTCATTATAGATTCAATTTTTAACTTATTATCTTGTCTCAACATGTGGGCCCATAGTGTACGTACCAAAAGCGCGCAGCCTCCAGACAAAGCTAGGGTTTGCAAGGCCCTAACAGTTCTGAGAATTATAACTTGACCCTTTACGATCACGGAAGGTAAATATCACAACTGAAACATGTAGGCTTCACGATCACGGGAGGTTGGTACGACACCTTACTTGATTTATCTTACCATGTGGTTCAACATTAGTGAACATACCTCATGATGTCACTATATCATATTATACCTAACACTTGCCATAACATGGCATTCTTGAAACCATGGTATTTTTGTAAACGTGACATTTTTGAAACCATGACATTTCTAAAAACAGGGCATAGCATATCTTAGCATATCATCGCATGGCATCATATGTCATAATATAACATAGCATGTACACCTGAAAATATGGTGTAAATAGCATAACTTAACATAGCATATTTGAAAATAGTATTTACTATTTTCATACTGTAGGTGAGGTTTGATACTTGCCTCGTATACTATGTCCTTTGCTGCTCCACGTCAGGATACAATAGCAGACTATCCCCTACTATAATAAAGGACAGAGGTAAGCTTCTCTAGTCATAACCGTAAAATGTTGGTGACCTAACCAACATGCTTACATGATCCTGGTTGTATGTCCCTTTGTGCATAAAATCTTACCTGGTTACACTTAGTAACCCTATGGTTATGAATTTGTTTCTTTAAAAGGTTACATTGGGTAACCTTATATGCTAAGCCCACAACATACCATTAGGGTTAAATCATCTTCCAACCTTAGGCTTCTTCTTTAATCCACAACTAACGGGTTGTGTCCATTAACCCATTATCTTAACTCAATGGGTATCCTTTAGGTTACATTAGATAACCCTTAAGGTTAACTAAGTCAATATTGCTAGTCAACCAAAGTCAACTATAGTCAACTATGGTCAACTATGGTTAACCCTTTTTGGGTCAACCTTTGGGCCTTGGGCTTGATCCAGTAACTCGGGTATCTTCCCGGTTACCATCCATAATCGCTTTACTTACTAAACTTTAGCTTGAAAGTCTTATTTTTCCTTAACTTGGAAAATTTGGGGAAATTAATCCCAAAACTCCTTACTTGACTTGTAAAAAATCCATATTCTTAAAATGGGGTTTTGTACAATCATTTGAGGTTGAAAATTGTCGTTGGAACAGTCTCCATCGTCAAAACAGTGAAAATTAGAAAAATATAGTTTTTCTGAAACAGTTTTTAGAAAATCCTGTGCAGGAATTTCTCGTTCCCTGCACCGACTTCAGAAAACCATGTCAGTTTAATAATCCATTTAGAATTTGAAAAAGTTGTCTTCACTAAAGTTGTACCTCTCAAAAAATCCTAAGACTTTCATATTTTTTGAAAAATTCAGTTCCGCTTGTATCCTTGTCAGTTTTCATTTGAAATTGGCTGGTCGTGTAAACTAGGTCTGGGCAGACTAGTTTCGGATTTTTATAGAAACGGAGGCCATTGGAGCCTTATTTTGAGAAACCGTCTCTGATGCCCCTAGGAAAAACTCTTCCGAACAACTTTCATGTTTTACATTTCACCCAATTCGGCCTCTAAAGGCCTTAAATTTCACTTCCCGAAACTGGCCAGTTTTGAATCCGAACTGGCAGTTTCGATTGTTAAGTCCAGTTTACGTCCTATTCCGCGAAGTCTAACTCAACCGAACACTCAGGAGCCTAAATAACATACAAACAGCGTATTCTAACGTCCCATATGAACCATCATGTATTTCTAACGTCTCCATGCAAACCAAAATAGATCTGTCCTAACCTAGGGTTTGCATGATCTAGGTTTGCATCACATTCCATTCATCCATATCATGCCATTCTCGGCTAGCACTAGCAACCTAGCATAATTGCCACAACTGGCTTGCACAAACAGGGCACATACCAACCATCTGATCATGCAAATATCCTAGCATGCAAGCAAGCATAAACATAACCAATCAAAGCCATTAAACCAAACCACCCTTAATACCTAATCAAGCACCACCAAAACTAACCTAAAGCAATAAAATAACTTTGAGCTTATGTTCTTACATTTTTCAACTTGAAATACAAATAAATTTCAAATTGAAAGCTCAATTGCAAGCTTAGGGCTTAAAGTAAAACACCTTGGCTCATCAAGACTAGGGTTTGGGCACCAAAAATTTCTCCTTCCTCCTTGTTCTCCTTCCACTCGGTTTTCACCCTCCAATGGGTACCGAAAATTTGGTCTCACTTGGTGGTTGATCCCATCAAATCCGGCCACTCTCCACACTTTCCTTCTTCAATTTTCTCTTCCCCTTTCTTGCTTTCCCACAACCGGCCACTTATCCTAGCATGGGTTCCAAAAATTTTTCAAACTTTTTCTTGGCTCTAGCTCAAATCCGAATTCTCCTAAGTAAAAGCCCTATGAAAATTTTGATTTCTCTCTCCTCTTTCTCTCTTCCTTAGCTGCTGATTTTCAAGAAGAAAATTGGCAAGAACCTCCCCAAATTTTTGAATAAAAGTGAATAGCAACCACCCCTATTTATAGAGGTTGAAAACTTTTGAAAAATTGTGAAAAAACCCCAAAAAATTAAAAATTACACAATGGGAGGGTGAGGTGGCCGGCTGTCTACTTGGAGAACAAGGCAAGATGATCTCATCTTGGTGACATCATCTAGGTGACATCACATGCTTACATCACCAAATTTTCAAAATTTGCACTTTGGCCCCAAAGTTAAAATTCTTGCATTTATGCCCTCTAGGTGGCCGGCCATGTCATCATGTTCTAGAGAGTTCTTGGCTTTCTTTCCACTACAACAAAATAGAGATTCGACGACGGTTAAAAACAGTCGTGGTAATACTTAAACGACGGTTTTCTAACCGTCGTGGAATCCACAGTTGTGGTATATATTTGGATTCCACGACGGTTCGAAAACCGTCGTGGTAGGTAATAATGAAAAAAAAAATTTACGAATGGAGCTACCACGACGGTTGAGTAACCGTCGTGGTAGGTAACAAAAAAAAAATTTACGAATTCCCACTAAATCAACACTTTTTTCCGGAACACATTTAAATCACAAAATCAACACTTTTTTTTTTCGGAAATTTCCCAAATCCATGCCTTACCCAACCAATTTAATTCAATCTAAAACACAACCATAATGAACAATAACCGAAAATGTAGGGGACGGATTTTGGTCATTTCGGACGGAATATTCCCAACTCAACAATCTACAAAATCAACATTTTGGACGAAAAATTTCCAAATCCGTGCATTACCCAAGCAATATACATTACAACTTACCGGCTTGTCGAGCGTCAGTATGGGCGGAGTGCGGCGAGAGAGAGAGGGAAAGCCGCGTGAGTTCCTTGGTGGACCTGTCGGAGAATGGAGGAGGCCGCGTGAGTGGTGGAGGAGGTCATCGGAGAGAAATAGAGGGAAGAAATTGGATGGCATTGGGTATGGAGTTAGAGAGTGAAAAAGTTAAAAATGCTCGGAATGTAATGGGGTGGGAAAGATGATATTTTTTTGGGTTTTAATACACGCTCCAAATAATTGAATTTAATTTTAAAAATTTCAAAATTCCCCAAAAACCGTCGTGGTAGAGTCCAAAAATTTAAATTTTTTTTTTAAAAAAAAAAGACCCTTCCACGACCGTTTTTTAAAAAACCGTCATGGAAAATGCGACAAAAAACACGGAACGGAACAGAGTTTCCGAAAATCGTCGTGGAAGTCGAAACTTCCACGACGGTTATAAAAAACCGTCTAACCGTCGTGGAAGCTTGCAAAAAAAAATTTTTCAAAAAAAAAAAGTTTTTTTTTTTTTTAGCTTCCACGACGGTTTTATAACCATCGTGGAAGAATGGGATTCCACGACGGTTTTAAAAACCGTCGTGGAAGCCCAAAATTTTTTTTTGATTTTTTTTGCAAGCTTCCACGTCGGTTATTAAAAACTGTCGTGGAAGCATGCTCTTCCACGACGGTTTTTTTATAACCGTCGTGGAAGCTTCAGCTTCCACGACGGTTTTCGGAAACTCTGTTCCGCTCCGTATTTTTGCCGCATTTTTCACGACGGTTTTTTAAAAAACGGTCGTGGAAGTTCCGTCGTGGAATCCACATTTTGTAGTAGTGTTCCAAGCTTATTTAATCCAATTATGATGTCATAAATTGAGGATAGGATGATGACATCCTCCAAAGGCCTTGTTTGGCTTTTTTCTTCATTATGCAGTCCAATTTTGATCTAACACAAATATTTCAAATACTGTGCTCACTAATACACAGTATTATTATACTATACTGCAGTCCAAAATTCATCTGTGTAAAAATGGACTGTATAAAATTTTTCTTATTTTTTTAAGCCCTTTTTGCCATTTATTTCTAACTTGGTGTGCTTGATTTTTCTATAGTGGTTTTAAATCCTATTCATGCTATCTTGTCCGTAAAAACAGTTTTCGCAGTATATTTTCATACTGCTTTGCCATTATACTGTATAGTCATCTCTTTGACCATTTTAGTCAAACTTTGACTTTCTTGGTCAAACTTTGACCAACATGAAATTATGAAATTTCATCATGCTGTTTTTCCTTAAAACGCTTTTTACTTAGCTAAGTAATCTTTTGTTGAGTCTCGTAGCTAGTTAATCGAGAACTCAAACCTATACTATTACTCTACTCCGATCATGATTCAGACTTAGGTTTTCCTTGTTTCAAAGGAAATCTAAAGTCATCAAAATTTTAGGTATTACAACTACACTAATGGCATAAGCTCACAATAAGAAAGGGCAAGGTTTCTTAAACAGCAGAAAGGAATTGGATCGAAGAGCCGGGTACCTAGGCCACTTGAAGACTCAGAAATGGGTGGGTTGGTTATATACTCTTAAAAATGGGTGGGTTGGTTATATACTCTTATGCGCGTTCCTTCTTCGAACCTTTTGGTATGTATTACCCCCTAACTATTGATCAAATCCACCAGACAAGAAACTCAATTCCGTACTGCTGCTGAATCATCAGACTTATCCGCCAAGGGATTCGTGGAATTTCTATGGATTACATTGGAGGAAATCTACCAAAGTTAGGCAGATAGATAGACTCTTTTCCCACTGCTAAGGGAGAGCAAGAAACAAAATCAAATGATTCTTTTTTAATCAGTGCCCCCTTTTGGGTATGCAGGTACTAAGAGTCCTCTCACTGCCAACCAGCAGACATCATCTGGCTGGGTCTTGCCGGTATCAACAACAAGAAAAAAACAACCAAATGAAAACAGCAACTAACTATAGCTCTTGGCCCAGACAACATCCTAGGCGTAGGGGAGATCGGAGCAACAGGGAATGCCTAGACGATGTTTTTATTCCTGGGCTGCAGGAAGTAGATCGGGTGGTCGTTCCGCACCTTGTCCCCGAATATGGGTAATATGTTCTCAAAAGAATGATGAAAGAAAGAATATTCTCATTCATTGATTAATCTAGTACACTAGAGGCTTTAAACACTATTTACAATTGATTAACTACACTCTAACTAACTGTACACGTGGCTAACAAACTAACAAAATTCTAATCACTAATTACAGTCATATTAGCTTCCGTAATAGGTAAAAACTTGTTTTGTTTTCCATTTTTTAGGTTTGTTTGCGCAATAGTGAAATTAATTATTTAATTTATTTGCTCAATTTTTGTTTAATATATGTTTGTGTGTGTGTGTGTGTGTCCGTTAGTATGAATATATATAGTTCAACTCGAAACAAGAAAATCATACGATGTCACACATAATAGTTTGATAGTTTGATATAAATAATTAATCCAACTCCCATTATATATCATAGATCAAAGATTTATTATAGATCGAAAAATAAATAAAAGTATTTTTTATGCTTTTCATCTGGAAATTTTTTTTTCTCGGCTTCTTGGTTGGTGAATCTTCTTTTCACCTGTTATAATATCGTCCCTAGTAAACGAATTGAGCAGGCTTATACAATGAGTCTCCTCTCTCATGATATTCCTTCTTTAAGCTGGCTCAAAAAAATTTCATGGCTGACGAGTGATGACAAATATTTTTGTTATTTTATCCGTGTTACAATTTTTCTTCTTTTTAAATCATGTGTAAACGTAAAGATCATTTACCGAGCTCTTGGCATATATTCTGATCCCTCTTTAATTATTAGTCCAACACATACAATCTAGTACGGCTTTGCCCCTTATCTATGGCTGTTATATATGCCTAGAATTTATGTTTAATTTTCGATATTTCAAATGATATTTAATCAATAATTTACGTCTTACATGTCCTTTTAAAAATTTGAAATACTTTGTAACAAAAGAAATTTTTTTATGTACTTTAACATACATGATATCTAACTTCATCTAATAATGTGTTATGATATAAATGGTTAGACACAATTTAAGATATCAACATTAGTTAGACACGGGATATTAATTCTAATAAATTAATTGTGTACTCTAAATTAACACTAAAAAATAAGGAGATTTTGTGGTTACAAGTATAATCTAGTTGTAGTTATACACCTAACTCCACTATAAGGTAAATAGATCAAATCCCAACCGAAGTTTTTTTTTTTTTTAAATTAGAAGATTCTCCTCACCTATGTCATAAAACCGACAAAGAAATCGGATAAAGAAAAAAAAAGAAAGAAAGAAAAGAAAAGCAAAATAAATAAAGAATAATGGCTTTAGGAGTCCATAAAGATAATAGTATTATTTATCTGGGATTTAAATTATTCAATACGTGAAAAGAAACTAAATAATAATAATAACAATTCATGAAAAGTATGCCTTTGCATGCAAATTCAATTTGAGTATCACGACCTAACGTACCACGATTCCACCATAAAGTTAAGATAAAACAATTACTAGAGTTTATCCGTCTTAACGTAGTAATTCTTCCTACGGAAGTCGAGAAAGAGAACCAAAAGCACCGTGTTAAAGACCAAATTGAAGCACCAACTCCACGTCCCGGAGCAACCCTCGCCGGAGAAGTGGCAGTAAATCACAGCCACCCCGCCGAGGAAACTGATCCGGAACTGCGCGATCTGGCAATCCGTCACCAATCTCTTCCACGTCGGCCTCATCCCCGCCGCGCAGAGCGTGTAGTAGCCGTACATCAGCACATGCGTCGACGAATTCACGGCGATCACCGCGGGGAACAGCGACTGTGCCGAACGGAGGGCGTTGTAGCACATCACCACCGCCATGCAATGGTGGAACACGTGGAGGAACGACAGGCGGCGGTGCTGCCCTTCGCCGCCGCCGAGGATGATGAGGAGGGTGTCCGCGAACTCGATGAGCTTCGAGAGGTAAAAGACGTAGGCCCAGAAGAAGGCAGGCCCTGCGGGAGTGGTCTCCGGCGGATAGCAGAAGAGAGTGTCCACGGGGGACGGTGAGGCAAAAGCAGAGACAACGGAGCCGGCGGTCATGGCGATGGAGAGTATGACGAGGAAACCGCTGTGGAGGACTTTTATGGGCCTGAGGATATTAGGGTTTATAGTTGGGAGGGGGAGACGGGAGAGAATTAGGGTTACAGAGAGATAGGAGAGGATAGTGGCCGCGACGAAGAGAGTTGAGGCACCTGGTGTTTCGCCTTGTTTCCACGAAAATTCGACGACTCTCGGGTGACCGATGAGCCAATATCGGAGAGTGGTAGCGACGCCGGTGGCCATTTGTGAGGAAATCAAGCAGACAAGGTGTGGAAAGTGTGGAAGAGAAAGGTTGGGAAATTGCAAAATGGGGATGAAGCTAGTATGCAATTTTGTCTGCAGATCCCTTTATCCTGACTGTCAGTTCACGACTTCGGTAAATAGACGTGCATTTATTTGTAACCTTAACAACTTTTGAACACGAAACGAAAGGAAAACGAGTTTCAATTAATCTCTTAGTAGTGTTTATGTGTACGTATTATGTTATACTTTTACGTCCTACGTAATACTACGTCTTTATTATATTTCTTTTCTTTCTTTGGAGAGAATGAAACGTTGGTGTTTTGATTTAGCACACATTCATTTTGTATATTTTAGTTTAAAATATGAAATACACTATGAGTTTGGGTGTCCCTTTTATATATTATATTCAAAAATAATATTGTAAGTTTGAGCTGTTTGCATTTGAATTCTAATTTGTATTGATTAGAAAGAGGGTTGGTAATTTAATTAATAAAATAGATTAAAAAAAAAAGCGAATAGATAAATAGTGAAATGGACGGATATACCATTTAAATGAATGTGTATATATTTAGATACAATCTATTAGGAATCAAATGCATATTGCATTGTATTGTAATACTATATATAATAAATGCGTATATCCAAGCACACTACTAATCATGCTTAACATAATGATATGTGAATGTCAAGTTACTAAAAAGATATCGTCTTTAATCGAATCGAGTAAGCATTCAAATTCACAATTTCTCTTAACATTGTGACTCAATTTCTCATGCTTACCATGTTTTTTTACCCTATGAATCTATTTTTTAATTATACGAGGGCACTTTGAAATTATATTTAATGTCAATTCAACAAAATCGTTAAGTTTATAGAAGAAAGTGGATAGAGAAGTGCTTTGAACTATTCTATGTATATCAATGTGAATTTTAAAATGCTGTTTCAAAAGGGCAAAATGAAAAAAGATGCATGATTTGGAGGAGATTTGTGAAATTAAATCCTTTATAGAAGTTCATGAAACAACAAGGATTACCATTAAAATGCGTAACGAGTATTAATCCTAGAGAATTGGTTAGGTTATGATGCCGTTATATATAATAAAATATAGGCAGGATTGCCATTATAATTTGTAGGGGATTTGTGAAATTAAATCCTTTATAGAAGTTCATGAAACAAAAAGGATTGCCATTAAAATGCGTAACGAGTATTAATTCTAGAGAATTGGTTAGGTTATGATGCCGTTATATATAATAAAATATAGGCAGGACAATTTCAGCTGCAACTTCCAATGGAAGTTGAAATTGCCCTTTGGAATTTTCTTTCCCTGCAGCCTGCGATAAAAGCATGAATGATGTTTCTATCTTTAAACTTGTGCCACTGTAAATTTGGCCGTGGTTCGAAACTTCGAGCAGTGAAAAACATTTACGTTGTCGTTGCTTCATATACATCTACATATATATATATATATATATATAGGTAGCTGGTAAGGAGCCTTAGGAAATTTATGCGTATATTATTAGTCCTTTTATAGTAGGGCTAAGACTCGCTTTTTAATGGTTTAATTATTATTTTTTTATATTTGTAAGATTTATTTATTGTTTATCTTAATAATTTGCATCATGCAACACATAATTATTCTAATACTAAATCAGATCGTTGAAAATTTGATCTACTGACTAAAACAATAATTCTTATTGATGATTTAAGATAAGAAGTTCTAACGCAAAATTTTCTAAACAAATAACCATTTTTCTTTTAAAAAAGAATAAGAAAATAACAATGTATATCCAAATTGTATATATTAAATTGTACGATATATGTCTAATAATTGAACATAAGGCAAAGCCACATACCGCTACGATCAGGTCGTGGGCACTGCGTTTATTTTTTGTGAGAATTATAAGTCCATCCTGTACTTATTCTGAGCTTTCACTAGTTCTTGTTGTTTCGTTCCTCATTATTGCGGAAGTAGAGTAGCTGCAAACTAGGAACTTTAGGTTATCAAGAGTTTTTGTTGTGCTATTTCTCTATTAGAGGATGCTTCAAACTGTATTTCTGCTCTCATATAAAGCTTGTTTGGCAGAATATTTTAGAAGGTGATTTTGACTTTTTAAGTCTAAAAGTACTTTCTGAAAGTTTTTTTTTTTTTTTTTTTTTTTTTTTAAACTTAGGGGTGGGGGGATTTGAATTCTACACTTTTTAAGTAGAGTCAGATGTGATATTACCGATAGGTTATGATTGCAATCACATCTCTGAAAGTGTTTGGAGGTACGTCATAAGAGCTTACTACTTCCAAAAGTGTTTCATGTCAAAGTCAAAAAATATAATTTTCGGTATAAATTTTAATGATAGACTTTAAAATTTGTAACAAAGTTTAAAGTAGACATTATAAACTTTGTTTTAATATTTTTATTACTTTATAGAAAACTTTAAAGATTCTTTTTTTCCTCGTTACAAGTTCTTTGGTTTCAAACACTTACTGAGAAATCGCAGCTTTTGCTTCTTTTTTTTAAATAAGGGTAATTGTTCCGGGACATCCCAATTAGGTTGTCACCTCCTTTGCACCATCATCATTTATCTATCTCCAATATTTTATCAAAGATAAGAAAAAAGAATAATAGCTCCAATCTGACATAGTATAAACTATCCACAAAAAGGGAAAACAACTAAAAAAGTAAATGCATATGGTAAATAGAGCAAAGCACTTTCTAAAGGCAAAAAATATAGCTAAAACTACACCTTTGAGAATCAAAATTTATGACAGAACTCATTAAAAACATTACTAGTAAAACCCAATGAGAAAAACCTAGCAATGGGAAAAGAGTGTCTACACTTACTATGTAACAACCCCATAGAGGAAAAAAAAAAAAAGGAATAACATCAAGAAAACATTACTGTGGTCTACTACTAATATCATCTGCAACAAAGGAGGAGTTAAAATCAAGGGCCGACCACCACCAAGTATATGGCAAACAATGCTTGGAGCATAACACGCCAAAGAATCTATAGCTCTATTGCCTTCCCGATAAATGTGTGAGACTACAAACTCCATCTAAGAAAGATGATTTAAAAAACAAAGCCAAGCTGATCTCCAACACCAAGGGATTTGCAAGATTTTGAATGAAGAAGTGATATAATATTAGTGGAATTACTGTCCAATCACAATTTCCTCCAATAAAATCCCAAGCATACTTAATGGTATGAATGGCACAGCTAACTCCACTTCGAAAGCAAACCAAATGCCAAAGGGAAATAGCAAATTAACTCTCGACCAAACCTCTACAATTTATTTGAAAAACTCCCCGCACAACCCGCAATTTCCGGAGTGCCAAAAGTTGTGTCTTCCGTATTGACCTTGATCCAATCAGGAGAAGGAGGATGCCAAATAACCTCAATAGTACGAGGAGCTTAAAAAGGACGACCAGAAACCTAAAGTCTTTTAAGAGACATCAATTCTTCAATATATACATTTTATAGTTCTTGGATATATTGACACTAGTGATATAATTCAGAAGGAATTTATAATATTTTTTCCTTTTTGTTTTTGGGGTTTTTTTTGCTTCTTTAGTCCTCTCTGGGTGTTTCTTTTAATTTTTCTACTTTTTTTTCCGCCACTAATATCTTATACATTTTGAATTTAATTTGCTAAATTACTTCTCTCTTCTTTTAAATTTCTTTAATAACATAATATTTAAATATGTTCTTACTTAAGCATTTCTGTTCTTACTTAAGCATTTCTCTTACAAAATCTCTTGAAAATGTGACCCCATGTTTGTTCTTTTCATACTAGTGTGGGGAAGTGCATATACGGCACCTTTGTGCTTTATATTTTCACTTCCAATCACAAAATCTCAACAACTATAAATTTTTGAAGTTGACTCCAGTCGGTGATTTCATTACAATCATCTCAAAAGCATTTCAAAGACTACTATATCATCGATGACAATTATATCTGAGAGCCTAAACTTGATATTAGTGATATCCTCATATAAATTATATATTGACATTTGTCACGAAGAACAATATATAAAATATTCTTTCTTTCCATGAGTCACATATGTCCAATTACAATAACTTTACATTCTGCATGATCTTCCATAATACTTAAATCAAAAAAGGAAAAAGAAAGCTTAAATTGATAGAGATGAAAGCACTAATTATGATTTAAAAAAAAAGGAAAGAAAAACAAAAACAAAAACAAAAACAAAAATATCTAAAAACAGTGTTTCAAACTATTTCCAAAGTCAACAGTAGATCTTTACCAAACATCTATGTATGTCCAATCCTGAAGAGATAAGTAGATAATTCTCATTAGATCAGTAAGTACAATCTCCATGCTAATAGGTACACAAGCATCGTTATAGTTAATCCATTTCACCTTTATTTAGAAGTCTCAAACGTACTTTGAGCTAGAAGATTGCTAAAAGAATCGACCACCTTTAAAATCAGTAGTTGCTCGTAATTAGAGCATTCGCATAAGTCTATTTTTGCACGATCCACGTTAATGATATAGATGTAGAAGCTGTGATTTGTCTTACTCTAATTTCATATTTAACATAAGATTGCTTTCCAAAATCATTTTCCATCCTACAAAAAGGAAAATCATGCAAGTATATTGTTTTTGTAAACAAACCTCACTACTAGAAAAGAGGGATTATACGACGGTTTTTAACCGTCGTGTAAACTTTACACGACGATTACCCAACCGTCGTGTAATCCAGCGTCGTGGAAGATAACATGACGGTTTTAATACCGTCGTCGTATCTTAATTTTACACGACGGTTACCCAACAGTCGTGTAATCCCAGTAAACCGTTGTCTGGCCAAGCAAAAGAACGTACATTACACAACTGTTCTTGGCAGAACCGTCGTGTAATGCTCAACATTACACGATGGTTCCACCTGGAACCGTCATGTAATGTAACAACATTACACGACGGTTCCGCCTGGAACCGTCGTGTAATGTTGTGACATTACACGACGGTTCCATCTGGAACCGTCGTGTAACATTACACGACAGTTCCAGGCGGAACCGTCGTGTAATATTATTATGTAAAAAAAAAAATTTGGGTTTTTAGTGATTTCCCACGAGTGGCCTAACCTGTATGTTATCCAATACATGATCCAAGATATTAACTTCATTGATCAAACTAAAAATACACACCAATTATTACATTACACGTTTATACATCATAATTAATGAATTTCGTTACATGGCTAGCCCATTCTCCCCTAATCAAATCCAAATCCTCAGAAGAATAAAATTCTTTACTTTTAAGTGCGTCAATTCCATTCAACACTATATCCCTCATAAAACCTAAAATAAAATAACCACATTCAACACTTCCCTCTTGGAGAGGACAAGGACGGTTCGAGATTTTGGTTTTACAGTCTCGTCTCCTTCTAATCCCTTCTCCGGTCGTAATCTTCCAATCCGTTAGGACCCTAGCAAATTGGTAAAATTCAAATTAATTAAGATGCATATAATTAAAATTTTAAAAAATAACATATTCAAATTGACTTACATATTCATTAGCTCAGTAAAATCGTCGCGTTTCTTCTCCCGAAGAGGATCAAAATAAAGGACAAGGTCCTCCCATGAGTCAATGACACCCAAAACCCAATATCTCCCTCTGTTATGTGGCACGAGATAAAGCCGTTCTTTTGGTGCGTCACGCAAAATGCTGAGAAGATTGTCGGCTCGCTCTCTCCTGCCAGCATCTTCAGTATCTGTTCTCACCGGTGAGATCAAGCTTGGAGACACAAACACAAACTTCTCAGCTTGCCTGTTAATTCTACATAGTTCCTCCAAATATCTGCATAACCGTATCAAAATTGTTACTCTACATGACATATAGAAGAATTTCCAAATAAAAAGAAAATTTAAGATAAAGAATGTCGAACCTCATGTAGACTAATATACAATTTGTACTGATTTCTTGTAAATTAATGAACTCATAAATATCTTCAAAGCTCAGAAAGACAGGCATATCAAAACCCATGATCGTGTATGGTATTGGGACCTCAATCTGATTACCTTGACGCATGGAACTATGTGCATAATAAGCCAAAGGCCTCATCGCCTTGTTCATGTTATTAAAGTCGAACACCAGTTTTTGTTCTTGCGTACCTTGTTGTACCTGAGTTCGAGAGTCGATCGTTTTATTTCTAACCTTTTTTTGGCATTTTTTGTTGCCAACTGCTGGGTCGGGAACGTGACTAGGCCCACGACTCACCTTGTTCATACTCGTGTCGAGCTCAACTAAACTTTTAGGCCAAGCAACAAACCCATTAACAGCATCATCCACAGTGGTTGCGTCGTACGTCGGTATAGGTAATGGTGATTTTTTTAATTTGGGGACATTGATTGACACTCACACGTTCCCTTCTCCCAGTGGAATCCCATGCACTGTATCGGTGGGAAGGCTCTCCAGCCATGCTCTTCCAAACGCAACAAGCAACTGTCCACCCTAAACTTCATCGAAGATATAGAGCTTACACTCTTAACTGTCGACTGGCATGGTTGGCGGCTCAGCAACTCCATGTTGTTTTTCTTGGGCAGAGCAACTAGCCTTAAAGCTATTGTGTTGGTCCACGGTTGGCACATTCTTGGGATCAACCGACGGCTCCACATCTTTGTTCGCACATAGACCACGCACCAATGCCTTTAATTCTTCTATTTCACGTCTCATTGATTGTACTTCATTTTCTTTACTCGAACTTCGATTTAGGTTAAAGTACTGAGACGGCTTTACGAACTTTGATTGCCCACGGACACGGCCTTTGTGTTCGGGTCTAGATAATGCCTGCGACAATACATCATTAGTGCCAACTGATTCGAAAGTGCCTTGGCTCTCCTGTGTGTTGTACTCCATCTACAAGATTATTAACATAACTCATTTAAGCAAAAGGGTTGTAAGTACGTATAGTAGTGATGAAGAAATCATTGTTAGTTAGTAAACTTACTATCAACTCGCTAACTTTTTGACATGCTGGATCTTTCAACTCTCCATCTGCGGCTGTCTATTGCTCTAGCCACAAACCATCTCTTTTTTCCCATTTCCTAGTCTTCTTAAACTGTAATTAACATCGTTAGTATAAATGGAATACGATTTAGTACAAATAAAATTTATTGACATACCATTTCCTGGTCGAGCTTCCTATATCCGTCTCGGCCTCCTCTTGATGAGTATTCGTTGTTTGTTCTTATTTCGCTTCCACGATCAGATAGTTGTTGGAATTGCTAGGACGTTCTATACTGAACGAATTTCATCCAATTCTCTTCTTCAATATTGGGGTAGTTGTCAATAACTTTTTGCGGCCATGTCCACACACTTTCTTCATTTAGAAATTCCTCGACAAACGTCTTGTACAGATTATACCGAAAATTCCTTGCAGCTTCACCACATGATTTTAAACAAGTGCTCCGGAAGCTTTCATCCACGGTGAAAGAAGTAACAGTTTCTTTCCAAATAATATCTTTCAATCCGTTTAAATCACAAGATCTCCAATCTTGTATCCATATTGGAAAGTGCTCTCGAGCGAGCACGTCAATCCAGCTCATCAATTCGTCACCGTGCTTCCCTTCCGGTTGTCCTTTCTCATCAAACGTGACTTGAATTCGTTCTCTTCTTTTCTTTGCCATATGGACGCGTTTCACTATTGTTGCCCTTTGCTTGCCCTCGACAGTGGGATCCATCGGGTTTTTCCTTCGTGCTCGTCCCTTTTTGGAATATTCCATTGTATTTATTCACCTATATTTATTGGCAAAAAAATAAAATAAAATAAAATAATTATGTCCGACCAATATAATCTAATAAATTGATGAGTTATGAAAACACTATTGAGGTGATAGCTAATAAGACAAGAAAATTAGACAACACATCTGGACAAGGTGCAATGAATGAAATATTAATGGGTAGTCGAACTTTTTTCTTGTTCTTTTTTTTTTTAATTGTTATTAAGTAGGCACAAATTTATTTATTTTTATTGTTATATTTCCACTATAAAGATTGTAACTATCGCTTGTTAAAAAAAAATGAAAACACTTATATTTTATTTGTGAATTCTTACTCAAATTGCATCTCACACGGGCGCCTGGCGCCCCACAAAAAATGTTAACCCGAAAATAATATGTTATGTAATATTATCTCATATTTTCCATCTTTTTAACCCGAAAAAAATCACCTCTAAAAAATGTGAATTGACGTTTTGCAAAACACAAAGTTTTACTTCTAGAATTAAAAAATAAAGCATCGAAGTATGTTGTGGGCGGGAAAAATTCATGTTTATGCTTCTATACATAATACATGTGTATCAAAACACAAAGGTAAAACATAATAGTGATTGCTTCTATATTATTCCCCCAAAAACTCAATTTGACATTTCATCGAGCATGTTGTGGGCGGGAAAAATTCATGTGTATGTAATGTGCCAAAACCATTCACAAACCATTAATCTACAAAGAGCAACATTATGAACTAAAACACCCATGTTCAAAAATGGATCTTTAGTGACAAACAACAAGACAAAATAGCAAATTGATTTTACTTTGTATATGAAGTTCCCTTGCTTTTCTTTGAAGAAGAATAGACACGGCCACACCAAGAGAGAGGCGACGGCGGCTTGACTGTTTTTTAAAAGAGAGGTGGTGGCGGCTTGGAGAAGGACGTGGGTACTTGAGAAATTTAGAGAGTGTGAAGAGAAATGAGAAGATATGTGGAGAGAAAAGGAGAGGAAGTTGTATTTAAGTAATGGGTTTTCACGTGAATTTCGAAAAACGAAAGTTGAAAATTTTCAAAATTTTTTGACGATTGCACGACGGTGTATTTGAAAACCATCGTGTAATACGGGGGATTACACAACGGTCCAAAAATACCGTCGTGTAATCCCCCCCCCCCCCGAAGGGGATTACACGACGGTCCCTGGGACCGTCGTTTAATCCACCTCCATGAGGTGGATTACACGACGACCCATGGGACCGTCGTGTAATCCCCTTTACACCCTTCGGAAGGGGGGATTACACGACGGTCCCTTGGACCGTCGTGTAATCCCCATTTTACACGACGGTTCGTCCATCGGACCGTCGTGTAATCCCCTTTTCCGTGTGATTACACGACGGTTCTTTTGACCGTCGTGTAATTTTAATCCAGATTTGTCACCACATTCCGACGACCTCATACCACTGTGTTGTATACAAAAAATTACTCAAACTATAGTATTGATCCTAATTCAAATTTAATATTCAATATATATATAGCAATCAACATAACAAACTAAATATGGTATAGATCATGATGAATTATAATAAAAATTAAGTCATGTACTTGTACAAAATAAATGGCATAATGTTCAAGTTTTTTTCTTTTTTCTCTTTGCTTCCTCAACACGTGTCCATTCAATATCTGGTCGAACCAAGTGTGAAACATCATCATCGAATTCGTCAATCTCTTCAACCGGTGGCATTCCCTGTGTGAAAGATGGAATGTTGGAGCAATCTTCCTCATCTTCTTGCCCATCACGGTACAATTTTGGCTTCATCGACACTACTAAGGACAACTCTACATTGCTGGGATCCGTTAGATAAAATACTTGGATTGCTTGTGATGCCATAATGAATGGATCATTTTTGTATCACAATCGTCTAAAGTCCACAACTGTGATGCCATCACTGTCGATCCTTACATAATTATTGTCGGCCCATTTGCACTTAAAGAGTGCTACATGTAAGCCACAGTAATCGAGTTCCCAAATATCTTCAATGAAACCGAAGTAGTTCATAGTTCCATAAATTTGATTCTTGTCCTTTGCAGATGAAATATGCATGGCCTTAGCACGAATACTAACATTACTATTTTGAACGGGATGCTTCTCATCTCTTTCGCGAGTGTAGAATGTATAACCATTGACGAAGTATGATGTATACCGTGTAACAATCGTCGATGGATTCTAGCGAGGTTCATTAACTCTTGTGAACAGTCGTCCTGTTGAAAGACATGACTTCGTAGCCACAGACGAAACGTACGATTGTGGTCATCGTGTATCAACTTTTCATTTCGTCCTCTTCTTGGATTTCTATCTCTTATTTCCTGTAGGTGAAGCTCAATAAAAGGCTCAACTTCAACCCTATTATGTAAAGTATAGAGACAAGCTTTCTCCCATTCACATCGATTTACCTGCGACGGAACGCCGACGGATAGTCTTTTCCGGTCAATGTTTGTAGTCTTCGACAACCCAATCGCTTCCGCGGTGGACAAATACTCGGAGCAAAATTCGACTGATTCCTCCGCAATGTAGCTTTCTATTATACATCCTTCTGTCCGATTTCGGTTTTTGACATAACCCTTCAAAATCTTCATGTACCTTTCAAAAGGATACATCCATCTCAAGTACACCGGTCCACATAGCTTCACTTCCCGGACTAAGTGCACCATTAGATTAATCATTATGTCAAAAAATGAGGGTGGAAAGTACTTCTCAAGCAAGCACAAAGTCTTAACCAACTCTAATTGTAGCGAATCTAGTGTCAATGGATCTATTACCTTAGAGCATATCGAGTTGAAAAATGAGCGTAACTTGGTAATTGCAAATCTCACATTCTTCGTTAAAACTCCTCGCAAGGCCAGTGGTAATAACTGTTGCATCAAGATATGATAATCATGTGATTTCATTCCAATCAGCCTCAGATCCTTCATAGACACCAACCTTTTGAAGTTGGAAGAATACCCGTTGGGCACTTTTACAGAAGCGAGCCACTCACAAAGGTTTCTTTTTTCTTATCTTGATAGTGTGTACTTCGCCGGAGGTAAGTAAGTTGCATTCCCTTTCTTCGTAGGGATCAAGTTAAGTCTAATCTTCAATTCCTTAAGATCCAACCATGCTTTTTCACCATCTTTGCTCTTATTAGGAATGTCTAGCAACGTGCCCACTATTGATTCACAAACGTTTTTCTCAATATGCATCACATCCAAGCAATGACGAACAAAAAGTGTCCTCCAATATGGAAGTTCGTAGAAGATTGACCGTTTTTTTCCAAGGTCCGTCTACTACGGGATCATTGTTACGCCGTTTTCTTTTCCCGAGCACCACTTTCAAATCCTTAATCATCTCATAAACGTCTTCGCCCATCAAAACCCGGGGAGGGTTTCTTTCTTCCGTTACCATCGAAAGCCTTTTTTCTGTTTGCGGTATCGATGATTTTGTGGTAAGAATCTCCTATGATTGAGGTAAACGGTTTTCTTACCATTCTTTAATTGGATGGAGGATGTTTCTTTCATACAAACGGGACAACTGATAGAACTCTTGACTGAATAACCAGATAGATTTCCCTAAGCAGGAAAGTCATTGATTGTCCACATCAACATTGCACGGAGTGTGATTGTCTCTTGACGGTAAGCATCTCTAACTTCGATCCCCTTTTCCCATAAGCTCTTTAAATCATCGATTAGTGGTGCTAAGTACACATCAATGTCATTCCCTGGTTATTGAGGACCAGATATCAATAAGGTCAACATCAAGAACTTTCGCTGCATGCTCAACTTCGGAGGGAGATTGTAGTTGACAAGTATGACGGGCCAAGTACTATGCCTACTACTCATATTATCATGTGGGTTAATTCCGTCCGCCGACAAACCAAGGCGTAGATTTCGTGGTTCCGCACAAAATTCAGGATGATCGGCATCAAAGGTCTTCCATTGTGGTGCATCGGCTAAATGTCTAAGCATGCCATCTTCAACACGTTTATCATGGTGCCAAGTCAAATTCTTGGCATGTTCGGCATTATAGAATAAATGCCGTAGACGCGGTGCCGGAGGAATGTACCATAACACCTTTGCCGGCACACCTTTGCTGCAATTCGTTGGATTCTTGCCCTTCTTCCATCTTGACTCCTTACAAACCGGATATTCATCCAAATCCTCGTACGCATTTCGGTAAAGGGCGCAATCATTTGGACATGCTTGAATTTTTTCATATTCCATTCCCAAAGTGCTCAACGTCTTCTTAGCTTCGTACATACTAGCGGGTATTTTATTATCAACCGGTAGAACCTCTCTTAGAAATTCTAAAAGAGCCGTGAAACTAGAATTTATCCACCCTCCCGATGCCTTCATGTTTATAATTTGACCAATGCGGACAATTTCGTATATTTACTACACCCGTCATACAAGGTCATCTCGACATCATTCATCATAACTTCAAATAACTCCGGACAATGGACAAACTGTTCTTTCAAATCATTAACCATATCAAACAAATTATCTCCTACATCTTCCTCAACAATAGGTTCTTTCGTTTTGTTGTTCGATGATGGATTAAAACACATTTCACCGTGTAAATACCATGTTTGCTATAAACAAATAATCTCACGCGCAAGCAAGTGTCTTCGAACTTCATCAACTAGATGAGATCTATGATTTCCACAATCCACACAAGGACATCGAATCTTATCATTCTTTATGTGAGTTTCCGCAAATGACAAAAATTCTTCAACACCATCTCGATATTTTCTAGTCAATCTATTAGCCCACATCCATTTTCGATCCATTTCCAAGAACCCGACCTAAATCGATATTAAATTTATCATACAATTTATTCAATAATCAAGTTTTTCCATTTAAAAACACAACATATATATATATATATATATATATTAAGCTATTGAAAAAAGTACAAATAATCATACTTAAAAAGAAGAAGCAAAAAAGAGAATATATACCATTTTTTACATCTACAATTAATCGTCAATAAAAATCAAATAACTAAAAAGAAGAGTAAGTAATAATCACTATACTTACAAATATTAAGTATACGCGAGTGTTGGTTTCGCAGTGGAGGAGACGTGGTTTCGCAGGTCTCTGTGATATTTTTCGCGGCTGCGCGATAGTTCTGTATTGAGATAAAATGAGGGCTGCTGTTAGGAAAAAAAAAAGTGGAAATACACGACGGTTCCATGGAACCGTCGTGTAAAGTATGTCAAACTGAAACTTTACATGACGGTCCAATGAAACCGTCGTGTAAAGGGGCACTTTACACGACGGTTCCATGGAACCGTCGTGTAAAGTGGCTTCAAACCTACTTTGCACGACGGCTCCAAAGAACCGTCGTGTAAAAGCAAACTTTACACGACGGTCCCAAAGAACCGTCGTTTACAGTAAGGTTTACACGACGGTTCCTTGGAATACATAATTCATGAATCCAATAAAACACATAATAGGAATTATAGACATATATATTCTCCTAACTTATTATTAATAGAATACACAAACAAACAAAAAGACAACACATCGACTTAGTAATCAAATGCTGATTTTAGCTCTAACAAAAGCATGGCATTGTAGAATGATTCTCCCATCAAAATGTCAAAATATGATATTAGCACATTTATTTGGTATTGCATTAGAGACGTTTTTACCATGATTTCACCTGATAAGATCTACCTATCTTTTTATCCATCACGAGCATTTTTTTTCCCCTTCCTCTTTCACTTTTAGAGAAAAAAAAAAAAAAAAAAAAAAAAACATGTTCAGCAATATAGATCGACCTAACATATAAGCAGCCTTGAATCCAAGCAAAATAAGTTTCACTTGCATGACAGCATTGAAGAAAACTTTTAGCTTGTATTTGGTATACTGGTTTGAGTTGAGTTTTATTTTTTTTTTTTTTCTGAATTGTTTAGACTTTTCAAAAACTACTTAAAATTTTTGTTAACTTTTTAGGAAAAAAAAATGTATATTTTTATCACATAGTGAAATTATAAACAGAGGTATATGACCATTGTGACATCATGACCCCAAGAGAAACTATTAATCATGGGAATGTCTTAACATTGTTGCTTTCAAATTTAAGTGCCGTATAAGTTTAGGTTATGGTCAATTTATTTTGGAAATTGTAGTTGTCACAACTAATAATCACAATTGATTTCCACCTAATTGCTTTTACTCCTGTATTACTGGCTGTATCATTTATTTCGTTAGGTGGTAATTAGAAGTTGGATTAACTTCTAATCTCTGTATATATTAGTGTAATCCCTAATCAGAAGACATACTGAACTGAAGGTATTATGCACCTTTACGTTTTTTTTTTTTTTTTTTTTTTTTGCCATCAAGAATTATCATTACTCCTCTCTTCTCTGAAAAAATTAGGTCTCTTTCTTCTGTAGCCTACATCGACCGGAGTTTCACTTGCGAGCCATGATGTTCAATGATGCTGGGATCACCACTGTAATGACATGTATCTTCTTTGGGTATGATATTGTCCATTTTGGATTTCATGCCCGCACGGTTTTGCTTTTGGGCTCACCTCAAAAGTGTAACAACCTGTCTTATTACATGCCCGTTACTTAACATATTTAAACTACTTAATTTACTTACTTATCTCATAAGACTTAAAATTTGCGGAACTTTTTTTTTTTTTTTTGGCCCCTTGTAGAAATATATAAATATATATATATCTATATAATTACCACAATAGTAATTACCGTAAGAATTGTACAACTGATACATGTTGAAAAGACATCATTAAAACTAATTGATAGTTTTATAACTTACTGTCCATACTTAATTAGTAATAATTACTTAATAATAGAAATTTAAATAGCATATTAAAAATACTTAAATAGTATAATCTGTATAGCACTTATATTAAAACATGTTGTTCAAAATGCGGAAATAACTATGCAGTGGTATTCATGACCACCCTTCACACTCGCTCCGTAGCCTACTCAGTCCATCTTTTTAAACTGTGGATTTCTTACCTACAGTGTAAACATTTTATGATGTGTTTTCACTCAGCAAATACAAACAGATCCTCGCAAAATAATTAAAAACACATCACAAAGCATACATGATCCGTTTATGCTTTATTGTGATTTATCCATTATTATTGATTGGAGATTTTCTTATCTTGTCTTATCTATGGGCCCTGGTGTACGTACTGGATGCACGCGATCATCGGGTTATGTGGGTTTACGAGGTCCTCAACAGCACCGAGATCATAAACTGAACTTGCTCCAGATCAACTGAAATTAACTACACTGATCCTCCCCTTGTGGAAGGTTGGTACGACAACGCTAATTAACTTGTCTTGTCTTTGTCTTGTTAATTATTTTATGGTGAGTATGCAATATGTCATACTTCAACATAAATTCTCAAAGCTATAAAACTGAGACATGTATCGGTTACTTTCTTATCGGCCCTGAAATTGTATCTTACGGAAATTTTTAGGTAAATTCATCTCATGAAACTTTTAGGTTTTAATGAGATCTAAAACTTTTACGATTTAATGGGAACCTAAATCGGCCTCTATGACCCTCGTTTGGACTAAAATCCATGGTTGGACAGGTTTATTCCAGTTTCTGTCCAATTTTGGAAACTAGCTTGAAATGTGATCTTAAATTCCGAATTTGAAAATGACTATTTGAGAAAGAATTGTTTTTAACTTCTAGATCTAAAACTTTTCAGTTGATGCCGAAAGCTAAAAACATCATTTACAGGATCGTTGGAGCATAAAACCGTGACTGAAAATTTAGACAGGTTTTGAAATGGTTTGTTCCTTCGGTTAGACACCTCCAAACATATCTCTAAGGCATGAGCATAACCAAAAATCATCATGAACTCCTTAGATCTAAAGCCATTCAACATAAAAACTAAAATAACAAAAATATAAAAATTATTACAACTCAAGATCAAATTCCTATACATGGTTCTAAAGTCTTACCCTTGAAGACTCTTGGTGACCCTTGGTATTTTGAAGCACTACTACAAAATATAGATTCCACGATGGAGCTTCCACAACTATTTTTTATAAAACGGTCGTGGAAAGTACGCCAAAAACACGGCGCGGAATAGGGTTTCCGAAAACCGTCGTGGTTGCCAAGCGCTTACACGATGGTTTTTGAAAACGGTCACAACGGTTTTCAAAAACCGTCATGGAAGCTTAGGCTTTCCATGACCGTTTCCAAAAAACCATCGTGGTATGTCTTGCATTTTAAAATATTTGTTTTTGCAAAATTTCGCACGAATCCGCCACTTTTTTTAAAAAAATAATTTTAAAAAAACTACGAAATACCACGATGGTTTTTGTCAAAAACCTTTGTGGTATGTGGTGCATTTTTAAATTTTTTTCCCTAACTGTAACTTGAATCCGCCACTTATAAAAAACATAATAATAAATAAATAAAACCATCATTCCCTCCTCATTTTCACTTTCGCGCCTCTTTCACTCTTGTCTCTCCAAACTCTCCTTTGAAACCCATCTCATCCGCCGTGACCCCTCCATCAATTTTCTCTCCTACCTCGCCTCCATTCTCTCTCGGCCTCTTCCTTTCTCCATCACCTCTCAGCTCCGCCGACCGTGACTCCACCAGTAATTCTCTCTCGGGCCTCTCCCTCTCTCTCTCGCCTCTACTCGTCGACGCGACTCCTCCCTCCAATCTCTTCCTTGAAACCCATCCTTCGCCGACTACCCCGCTACGAAGCCGACCACACCCACGGCTGTGTACTTGGTAAGTCTCTCTCTCTCTTGCACCACACATATTATGGAAGTTCATTTGGTTGATTGTAAACGTGATTTTGGGTTATTGTTGAATGTATTTGTGATTTTGAATGATTGTTTTCTTGAAAAAAAAATTTTTGAATGTGTTTGTGATATTTTGCATATTAATTACATGTTCGACAAAATGCATGTTTGATTAGATTGTGTGATTTTTTACGTATTTGGGTTCACTTTGAGTTTTAGATTGATTTAAATTGTTTGGGTGAGGATTAGATTTGGATTGTTATCCGGAAAAAAAGTGTTGATCTTGTGATTTATGCTTTTGCATATTACATGTTCAAAAAATGCCCGTTTGACTAGACTAGATTGTGTATTTTTTACATAATTATGTTAAGATTTTGTTTATATTGATTTAAAATTACACAAGTATGATTTTGTGTGATTTTTTTCGACCGTTTGGGTGACATAATTGTAGAATGATTTATTGTCGCATTTTGACCATTTTTTACGTGTTTGGGTGCAGAGTTGTTTTAGATTGATTTAAAATGTCACAAGATAAGGAGGATGTGTCAACAAGTTCTCAAATTAGAAAATCGCAACAAACAAATTCACCTAGATTCAATCCCGATGAACGTTGATTGATATTGTTCGGTGTCGCTACAAGAAGGTTATGTTGAGTGCGGTTATTTTGTTTTAGCCTATATGCGAGAGATAACATTGATTCTCAATGGACTAGCCTTACTTCAAACTAAGGATTTTTATACCAACGTTGACATGAGTTTAGTAAGGTAAGAGTGGGCCAATTATGTAATGCGGTTCATCCAATGTAGTTAGAAGACAATCTACTAATTTTATAATGTAGCGTATGTTTTGGTAATAATTGTTATATATTTTGACACAAAATCAATTGAAAATTAGTTATTATTTTAATCTGGACTGTGCAATAAATAACACATGGTATCTGCCACCCATGGGAAATCACATGAATTGGGTAAAAAACAAATTTATGTGGAATGACCTACCATGACGGTTTTTTCATTTTGAAAAAACCGTCGTGGTAGGTAACCATTCCACGACAGTTTTCTGAAAAAACCGTCGTGGAAAGTTACTAACTACCCACCATTTGATATCAGTTTTGTGTATTTTATGACGGTTAAAAAACTGTCGTGGAATCCAAATAGATTTCACGACCCTGGATACCACGACGGCGACGGTTAGAAAACTGTCGTAAAAAAGATACCACGACGGTTAAAAACGGTCGTGGTATCCTCTTTTTGTACTAGTAAATGCGTAATTTGAGAGTGAAAGAGAGAGGGAGGGGCTGTCTTTTGACTAAGAAAAGAGAGAGAAAGGGGTTGTAAAATAAACACTAAATGACTTGGTTTGCTTATATAGACATAGGGCTAATTACACTTAACTTTTTTTTACACTAACTTAAGCCAAGTTAAATAGCTTGCTTAAATGGCATGAAAATGGCTGAATAAACATTAAATGACTTGGTTTGCTTATATAGACATAGGGCTAATTACACTTGCTTTTTTTTTTTTTTTTTTTTTTTTTTTTTTTTTTTGAACACTAACTTAAGCCAAGTTAAACGGCTTGCTTAAATGGAAATGAAATTGGCTGATCTCCTTCAGCTAAGGGATCCGGTGGTGACAACTTGAAGTAGTGCAAAGATTGCATTACATGCACATCACATTAAGGGCCAGTTTGGTATGTTAGTCCAAACTAACATTTTCAAACTTTTTTTTGTCTTTTTCTTCAAAAATTTTTGTCTTTTTCTCAAAAAGTTTTTTGTCTTTTCTGAAAAGTCAACACAATTTACTATTTAAATTTAAAAATTTTAACTCAAACTTACACACCAGCCCTAAAGCTACTATTCATGACATCACTCTATACCTAATGTCATCAACTTTTCTCGACATATCTTTTCCTTGATACAAGGGATGTGACCATTTTCTTCCTTGGCACTCCAAAGAAACGTGCATAGTCTGAAAAGTGGAGTTCTAATGCTCCATAAATCTGATTTGCTGTCTAAATTTCATCTCAAAACTTTCTTAACAGTATTTTGGATGGAGTAAAATATTTATTTTTACTCTAATCCTCAAATAACTGATATATTCATAATATTCATACGATAATTGTTCCATACGTCCATAAACATGCTTTGTTCCTTACTGAGTCATGGAACAATATTTAGTTGTCTGTAATCATTGTCCGAGCTAAAGTGTTATTCGGTATAGGAAATTTTCTCATTTTGCTAATTTTCAAACAACTGATATTTTTATTTCCTTGTAATGTTATAAAGTCCATAAATGCACCTAATCTCTTAATTGATCGTAATTCAATATCTGAGTACCTGAAATTACTGTATGAGTCAAAATTACGTAGTCCGGTAAATTTTTTCCGAACAGTATCGAAATTGATCCGAATTGCTTATCTGAGGTTCAATATATTAAATAAGGTTATCTCATGTCCTTGTTCTATCAAATTTCTAAGTATTCTGGTATTGTGCTAAAGTTAACGGTCCAGGAATTATAATGCATGTGCTAAAGATTTTCCCTGTTGGTCGTTCTGAATGTTTCCATACTTTTATTCTTAAGCTTATTCATATTGTCCTTATAATTAGTGCAAATTAACATGTTGTTTTCCTACGGTATGGTAATTTTACACTCTACACAGTGAAATTTTGCACTATGTGACTTCGAACTATATTAGGCATTCTAGATAAATTAGGTATCCAATTTAATGTATATGGAAACTTTTATGCTTATTTGTATAATTAAAGTTTCTTGATTGAAACTTAATTCGATTGAATCATTGCAGTGTCAAATTGCACTGTCTATGCTAATACCTACATAAAAGTTTGGAATTATAAAATTTTGGATTTATTATCACAAAATTCATATTTCCATCAAATATGATTTTACGAGAAAAATTTTGGACTTAATCTCTTTTTAACTAAGGTGGTTAAGTCTAAAATTTTTCGAACATTACAAAAAGACTTAATATCATTAAGAGATTATCACTTTATTTATAAGCCATCACATATGTCTATTTTCAAATAATGTGACACTATACATCTTACCATTTTTCTCTCATAGCTCTGCCCCTCTTTGAGCTTTAACTAACACCCTTTTGTTTTGTCTTATTTTCTTTTTATTAATTTTTTTTTTTATTTATTTATTTTATTTTATTTTATTTTGCTACCATGTAAATTGAACTTTTACAAATGATCAAAACCATCCGATGAAATCAGATATACAGAAACAGATCTGAGAAGTTGTTTGCTTGATTTTTTTTTTTTTTTTTTATTTTTTTTTTTGCCCCTTATCTTGTTAGGTACATTATAATTTGTTATTATTATTTTTCTAGAATGTCGGGTCGGGTGTCACAAAAAATCCAAATCCAAACTTTCAAAGGTTAAAAAATGGAAATATACCCAGAAGCAGCGGGGGTAGAGACTGCATCTCTCTTTTTCTCTTCTCATCATAAATCGTTTTATACAATTTTTTAGAATGTCCAGTCTATCAAAAAAAAAAAAATCCAAATCAACAACCACATTAAAATATATATATATATATATATATATATATATATCCAAAGCAACAACCTCATTTAAAACGAGCGGTCTTCAAAATTAGGTATACGACTTCGCTCCTCATTTGATTATAATCGGACAAATAAAATGAACCTTCATCACTAGTGGTAAAAAAACCATCATTACCATGCATCTTATTATTACTATTATTATTTTTATTTTTTTTTGAGAAATGCATCTTATTATTATTGATAATAAAATTTGGTTTCTAATAGCAAAAAATAAAATTTGGCCCTGACCTTTGGCTGTAATATGATGGGGTACACTTTATCGTATCAACGAGAATTTTTTCAACTTTTCAGATTAGTTTTAAACAGTTCAGATTAAAAAGATATACCAAATATAATGTAGAAAGTTTACACTTGATTACATTTAAAAAATAAATAAATAAATAAATTCCCTCTCTTTCGACGCGTAGGTCTTTGAACCCATGGAGTGGAGGATCCATGTGGGTTGCGACCGGGATAGCTGATACGACGGGTGGGTTCCCGACCCATAGCGCGGAGTCGCCTGCATGGATTGCGACCTAGTTTTTGCTGACCCTTGAGGGTCACCGACGACAAATGCTCTCAGTGGACTTCAGAGACGCTCCATGACAACCGCTCCTCGGACCCGCAGCCAAGACAAGCCGGAAACTCAAATCTCCGCCGCCGCCCTCCCGCCATTATAAGCCCATTCCTTCGTTGCGAACCCAATTGCAAGTCCCTATCCATCAATGCTCAAAGTTTTGAACAAAAGTAGGGGGAGAAAAAAAATTCCCTCTGCCGTACTTCAGCTGTGCAAGTCCTTTCCGTTGAGCCTCCACTGCCTTGCATCGTGTTTTGGACGATGGAAGGGAAAAGGAAAAGATCTCATGTTTTTTTTTAAAAAAAATTTTCCAAATGCAATCTTGTGTAAACATCCAACAATAGTTTTGGGGCATCTTTTTTAATCTATACCATTCAAAGGTGATCCAACGATTCAAAATTTTTATCCATAAATTGGGTAAAGTAGCTGTCCCATGTTAGAATACCCATTAAAGAGAGAGGGAGAGAGAGAGAGAGAGAGAGAAAGAATTGTCTTCTTATGAATAAAATTTGATCCTGATCTTTAAAAGAATAAATAAAAAGAATTGTTACATGTGTAACTAAATTGTAATTTCACGTTTTACTCTATTATAAGCAGCAAAAGTCGAATATCTTATACCCAATTTTTTCTAAAACATTTACCAATTCAATCAAGCCTTCTAATAAATAAATAATGTTAGCACATAAGAATAAGTAAATTGTTAGATTAGTAATTGAATTTTTAAATTTGTACACTTTTAATTTAATTTTTTTCATAATTAAAATGACTATAAGTAATTAAAAACGTTATTACAATAGTTATTTTTATTAATTTTTTTACGAAATCCATAATTTAACATCATTTTTAACGAATTATGTCCAAAAATTAACAAAAAAAAAAACTGTTATAACAATATTTTAATAATTTAAGATTATTCAAATTATTAAAAAAATACATATTTCAAAATCACACAAACTTAAAAATTAAAAAAGGAAAGAGCAACTCACCTATAGAAATTAAAATTAATAGTAAATAAGGAAAAAGATCCAAGCTCAAATAAACCAATATTAAGAACTCATAAAAGGACTAGGGACCTTTAACTTTCTCTTTCGTATTCCGGTAGCTCTTGGCATGAAAATCAACAAAAAGCGCCAAAAGCGAAGCGTTAAAAACCGCGTTGAAGCACCAACCCCAAACTCCGGAGCAACCCGACCCGTAAAAATGCAGGTACAGCATCCGACCAGAAACCGCAAAGCTGAACACGAACTGCACGATCTGGCAGTCCGTGACGACCCGCTTCCACCTGGGTCGGATCCCGACAGTGCAGAGGAAGTAGTAGGCGTACATGATCACGTGCACCGAGGCGTTGGTCACGAGCGCCACCGGGAACAGCGACTGAGCCGTGCGAAGCCAGAGGTAGCACATGACAACGACCGTGGCGTGGTGGTACACGTGGAGGAACGAGAGCCGTCGGATGGAGCCGCCGAGGATGATGAGACACGTGTCGCCGAACTCGAGGAGCTTGGAGAGGTAGAAGACGTGGGCCCAGAAGAAGAGGGGCCCACGGGGAGGCGTCCGCGGGGGGAAGCAGATGGCGCGGTGGAGGTGGGACCGGTCGGAGAGGATGGAGAGAGAGCATCCGACGGCCATGATTAGGGATAGGGAGAGGAGGAGGAGGCTGTGGACGGCTGTGATTGGTTTGAGGAGCTTGGAGGGGAGAGGAGAGAGAGATGAGCGGGAGAGGAGGAACGTGAGGGAGAGGTAGTAAAGTAGAGTGAGGAAGACGAAGAGTGGGGTGGAGCCGAGGGTGTGGCCTGGGACCCACTCGAAGTGGAGGATGGCTGGGTGGTAGACGAGCCATTTTTCGAGGGTAGAGAAGAAGATGGAGAGCATTGTGCTGGGGATGCACGCGCCGCCGTGAGCGGCGGAGGAAGGGAGGAGTAGCTGGAGTTGGGGTCTGGAATATTGGGCTCGTGAGGCGGGAATGGATCTGTGGAGGGGAGTTGTTTGCCAGAAAGTAAATGGCGAGGATAATGTTATATATATATATATATATATATAAAATTTTTTTTAATAAATCATTTCGTTCCTAAATTTTGAAATTTATGTAGTTTTAATCTCTAATATTTTAATTTTATAATTAAAATATTCATAAATTATTAAAATATTATTTCTTTAATTTTTAGATCGGATTCATTAATAATTTTATCAAAAAATAATATTTATTAATAAATTTTATTAAAAAAAATTAACAAAAAAATTATTATTATAATATTTTTAATAGTTTAAAACTATTTTTACCTAAAAAAATAAGAATCAAAATTGTATAAATTTAAAAATTTAAGATCAACCTAATAATTTGTTCGCTTTTTTCTTTTCTTTTCCTCTTTTCTTTTTCTTTTCTTTTCTGTTTTTTTTTCTTTTTTTTTTTTTTTTTTTTGGGGACTGTGTAGAGGAGCAGAGGATGAGTCTTGGTCATAAAAGGCGGTGTTGATTCTGGATGGGCTTCAATTTTTTTACCTTCATTTAGATAGGTATGGAGGAGGTGATTTATAAGATAGCTTTCCAAAAATGAAAACGTCAGATTATTATTCGAATTATAACATTTTCGATTAAATTGGTATGGGAAGAGCTAATGTGTAGAATAGCCCTTAAAAAATGCCATTAAAGTATTTTCACGAAAAATAACACTAGGCAGAGAAACATTGCACATTAGCGTACAAAATAAGTTAGTGTTATTTTTCACGTTTTTTCGTGACAAGTATAATATTTGTATGGATATTTTATCGGAAATAGTTTCTACAGTGATAATATTGTAAAAATTACAAGAGAAAAACAACATAAAAATTAAAAAAGTAGTGATATTTTTGTTGAAAAACACATGAGCACGTACGAGTAAAACTCAACAAACTGTTGGAGTAAATAACATGAGAAAACAACTTGCACATTAGAAAGTAACGATAATATTATTGTTAAAAACCAAATGAGCACGTACAAACAAAAAACAAGAAACTGTTGGAATGAATAACATATTTTCAAAGCTTATTACTAATAAGTACGTTTTTTTAGTAAGAGTAAGCAAATTTTAACCACTAAATAAGAAATTTACTTGTCCAGTTTCTGATATATACTTATTTTACCTTTTGTAAACAAATTTTTACCAAGAGAACGAGGACAAGTATCAAGGAAATACATATTTTTACAAAATCATACTTTGTGATATTATAAATAAAAAATAAATAAAATAAAAATAAAAATAAATAAAAAGAAGAAGAAGAAGAAGCAGCAGCAGCAGCTTAGTGAGACCATAGAACAGGTAGAGTTGGGGACGAACATACTTGCAAGAGCACATCCAGGCATTCAGAAAGGACATTGCAAAAGGAGCTTTTTACATAATTCCTAAAACCAATTCTTGTCCAAGCAATTTAGCCCTTATAATTTACTCGAAAAATAATAAGGTAACATGAAATATCCAGATCAGAATTCAACAGGACAAGACAATTAGCATTGGAAAAATGGAAATTTAGCATCAGAAAGGAAGAAAGAGAACAAATACTCTCCCCAAATATTTTCTTCTCTATTGCTACTTCGGTTTGTCATCGGCACCCTCTGCTAGAGCAAAAAGAAATCTCAATGGAAGAAGACCCCCCAGCCACTCTTCGTTTCCAAAGATCTTATGAGCAAGCTGCATCGGTCTCATGCGACAAAATTGGACTTAATAAGCGATTGTATAAATAAATTATGAACTTCAAGCCACCTTCTTTCGGACTATCCTCTTTCTCCGTGCTCTGGGTGCCGATGATTCCCCATCGGCTGCAGAGTCAACATTTGATTGTTTGATGCCAAAAAGACCAGAGACAATGGCGTTCTTTGATATGAACCATTTGGAAGATGATTGATCAACATTCTCAGAAGGCTTATTGTACGCTTTCAAGAGAGACTCTGACTGAGCCAGGGGATCGGCCTCTATGCCTAGCCAAGCACGCCGTGACGACTCTCCCAACTGCACATTCAAAATCCTGCGCATGTATTTCAAACAAAGATTAAATGCTCACTCTACATGAGGCCCCAATAAAAGAAGGATGAGATGTTGTAAATGCAAAGACACTATCTATTAATGCAAAAGCCCATTTTCTAATCCTGTCAGCTGAGCATATCAATAAATTCATTCAAAGCTTGGCATGAGATGAATCCAGTAATGCATATTGCAGTATGGTTTTCTGCGATCAAAATCGCCTTTCAAATAAAACAAGCAAAAAAATATGCGTTGCTTCCCCAGGCCTTATTTTTCTCTTTTGACTACTGGAGGCCCTAAACTCCTCTCGGTGAATTCTCTCAATAATTGAAGGAAGAGGAGTGGTACATGTGGTTAAATTTGATAAAAAAAAAAATACAAAAAAAAAAAAGTGGGGAGGCAAATGGGTAATAAATCAGTAGATGAAACATCAAAAGAAGCATTAGAATGCAACACAAGAAAGAACAAGGCAAACACACGTCTTTAACATTTTAAAATTACAGACTTCTTATTTTGTTAGAGCTGTTTTAGCAACAGAAAAAACTTGAGCTGCAATAGCACCTTGTACCTCAACTTGTAGAAACAAATTTTACAAAATAACCAGTCCCTTAAAACTAGGAACCCCATCTGTACTTAAAAAACTGAAAATAGTGCTTTGAAAGCTAAATTCAAATGGCCATCTAGTTATGATTTCCCGAAGAAGAAAAGAAGGGAGGGTGAAGCCCTAAAGGAAAGAACATAACGTAGGAGAGGACTTATATACGAGCCATATGATGCAATAAATTTGAAATTTATCCAAGTAGAGACAAACCTCAATGCTGTGCTGAAAAACAATCCCACTCCAATAACATCAAAATAATTGACCATTGTCTTATCAAATCCACATAAAAGCTGATATCTGAGGTTTGCGTAAAGCCCAAGGAACGCACCATACCCAAGTGCATTATTTCTGGCACTAGGGATCGTCACCGATAACCTGCCAAACAATTTAATAATTGAACACATCTAAATTAGTTTTTAGTCTCCTGTAATGCTAAATCACAGTTTCTAAAACCAATTTCCAAGCATATATAAAACAATGAAATTCTTATACAACTCAACAAAATTATAGTATCAAATTCTCCTCCACTTACCTCCTATTTAACATTTTTACTCGTCAACAAAATAATATTAGGGTTGTACATTACACATTTAAAAAAAAAATACGACTTCCGTATACGAGACTATATATCATAACAAGTTCCCTACGGAGTACAGAGTGATGCTAAAGAGCTTTATCATATTATACAGGATTTGCAAACTTGTGTCAACCATACACACGCAACTCTTTTCCATTTACCAACATACATAAACAAAAGTTAGTCTATTACAGATAAAGCAAACTATGTGTGATTGACTCCTTTACAACATTAATATTCTCGGTTTAGAGTTTAGACTACCAGCCACTATCTTTTAGACTCATAGATTCGTCCCAAGTGTAAAATCTTTCAAACAATCCTAGCGAAATGTAAAAACTGCCATGACTATCACCATCATACACAGACATGTAGCAAACACAGAACATCATTGCCACATGTAACATTTCATTCTATCTATCATGATCTACCAACGAACGCATCGCCATTTGTTTTTAATATTCTGAGTCCCGATTCAATTATTTCCGAATTATGTTCATAAAAATACGATTAGTTCTTTATTGTACTTTTTTCTTTTCATACCTCCCCTCCTTTTTACTGGCCAAAAAGTTCGATAACGAACCCTGCACTGCTCCTGCTGTTAGTCCAACCATACAGAGTTGAGCAGCCTTGTAGAAGAAAGAGTGAATTCTCTTTTGTAGATCAAACTCCCTCAGTGGATAGCTCTGTTCAAAAATATTGTTTGGGAGCTTCTGCAATGTATTTTGCAAATCAAACCGGAATGTATTCCCATATGACCGGCAAGGAGCAAGTGACCAAACAACAACAGCATTGCATGCTGCCACTGTGAGCACATTTACAAGAGCTAGATCCCATTCTTTTTTAATCCTATGCCAAATTAAAGAAAAAAATATCTCCACTTTAGTATTATAGCAAACACGAGGAAATATCAATGTGTGAGTGCACTGCACTCGTGTGTGGGGGTGTGTTACTGGGCCCAAAAAAATTAATAATTGAAAAAACACCTGTCCTTGCGATTCTTGATCTCCCAATGAACTGCAAAACCAATAGTAGCAGCCTGCTCTAAAAGAAGTCTATATAAAAAGGCAGGATCTGCAATCATTCTGCATAAAACAACAATATCACTTATTAATATTACAACGCAGCACCAGAAAAAACGATAAACAAATATATTTGTCAAAGGAATCCAAAAATCAGGAGTTAAGTACCTGAGTCATAGTGTTAGGACATAAATCAATCACAATATTATCATAAGAAAAGACCTTAAATACCAAAACATTTTCCAGATCATAAAGATCTAAGAACAAAAGTTTTGACGGTTTTGGTTAAAATTATTTGAATTTATACATTTTGGGAACTAGATTAACAAATTAAGAACTAAAATGAACACTGCAGCTTTGATTGTACAAATGGTGCAAGTACGGAAAAACTGCAGCCCACATCCCTACCCAGAGTTGCAACTAACATACTCGTTTCTTACTTGACGAATTATAATATAGATTCGATTTATATCTAGATATGTACATGTCGTAGAGAATTTCTCAAAGCAAAGATCTTCTAAGAATTAAAATGCAAACCAAGGATAATAATCATTCCCCAAGGCCAGAGTTAAGCTCATATTCAATACGAAATATGGTTTTTAAATTAAGTTCCGAATTAGTGAATGTTGCCAAAAGGAGTGCAATTTTAGCCCCTTATGTGAGGTGTGAGGCTTAAATAAACTGTTCTGACCACTTTGAGGCATATGCAGAAAAAGGTTATTATTTGAAGATGAAAAGGTCTCCAAGACTCCAACAGCAACACACAGAGCAACTCATGACTTTTTTTTATCCAATAATAATAATTGCAACTTATAAAAATAGTAAAAACAGGAACCGCAAAGGAGGACAAGAAGTCACAAAGAGAATAAACAAAAGCAGAAACCCACCAAAAGCTACACCACAAAGTAGCTAGAAACTGTAATAAAAAATTTAAAAAAAAATCATCACTGACAGGTGGTTTTCTATAACAATAAATTCAGCATGACTTGTGAAAATCACCTGCCAATAAAAGCCCTTGAAATCCCTCCAGGAAGGGATCGGAAAATCATCCTGGTAGTGGTTGGCCTTGCATTGATTGCTAAGAGTTTTACCATTTGAGCTGAGCTCACCAAACCCTGGACGCAAATTAGTCAGCATATCTGGCAAAAACTACTGACATAAAGTGAGAAGGGAAAGTGCTAAACCATTTCATAAGCTTGCCGAAACCCAGCCGGTAAATCCATCATCGTCTTCTGCCACTCATTCAATACAGCATCTACAAACTTCCGATCAAAAAGCTAAAAAAAGAGAAAAAAAAAAAAATTTGTCATTTCATGTGAAAATAACATAATAGAAGCAGCAACTCAAAAAGGTCATGGTCAAAGGAATATGCATTTGCCAACCTCTTCAAGAAACATTCTTCTCCTAAACAAGCCACCCTCATCTCCGTCATCACCTTCATCAAAGTCATCAAAATAATCATCATCGTCACCACCATCATCATCACCCCCATCACCACCACCATGATTAATCTTCTTTCCTATATCTCCACCACCTCCTCCAAGCGCAGTCTGAAGGTTAAAATTGTTGGCCAATTGCACGAACATAATAAAAATACCGATACGAAGAAATAAAGCAAGCTAGTCCAATTACGGAAGATTAAATTACTGAAAACTTGTACACCTGTGGCTTCCCAACCAGAGGAACATGGGCAAATTATATCGGTTGTCTTATACTCTTATTTGACAAAAAATGGAATACTCAGATCAAATCTTACAAGTTCCAAACACAGATGATCAGTTTGGTCTCTAAATGACTTTTGTAATAACGATGTTGAAATGAGAAGTCATGTTTAGAAGTTGTGTTCCAAAAACAAGTCATTTATGGATATTATAAGGAGACTCGTATAAATCCAGTGTAGTCCCTTTTTCAATCCATAAAGATCATGATCAAACGAACGTTTATTTTCTTTTTGCCAAAGGAAAAGCTAGTTCTTTACTTTTGGTCTCATGGCACAATGGAATGATTTCAGGCTTTCGGAAATAGCAAAATGCTCTAAGAACTAACAGAGAGCTCATCTGCTTGCTTAAAAATAACGGATTCGGTTCATTCGTCCCCTTATTTGTGTCCCCTTCTGTATCCCTTCAATAATATTATAATGTCACGTATTTAATTAACATGTCTTTTTAATTGATGTGATACCATACTTTAAAATATGACATTTTTAATTGTCATATTATGATAATAATGGAGGAACACGAATGAATAAAGAGACCCAGGAGTCGTAAGCCCTAACTCATCATACTCAAAGTCTCATTTTGCAACATTCAAGACAATTCTTCCTAAAAAAATTCAATAAATCCCATCTATTTGGGCCAATCTTTAAGATTGTCAGCAACAAGTTAATAAACTGCTTAACAACCTGAAAATAACACTCTTCACCAGGTCTTAATTGTTTTTTTTTTTTTTTTCCCAATTATCACAAGAACCCAGAATCAAAATCCCCAAAATCTCTCAATCTTTTAAAATTAAACAAAATAAAATCGAACCTCGGGGCTAGACCTAGTCTGCTTCTGAGACAAATCAAGCTTGGACTTCTCCAACGTCACCGCACCCAACGCACCGTACT
The DNA here is from genome assembly GCA_008635985.1 of Ficus erecta. NCBI lineage: Eukaryota > Viridiplantae > Streptophyta > Magnoliopsida > Rosales > Moraceae > Ficus > Ficus erecta. Next base: position 646,939 of record BKCH01000056.1, on the reverse strand, counting down.
TTCCGCCCTTCATAACCGGACCGGAAGACCCAGGCGCCGGCGGCGCCGCGAAGCACCGCTCTAACAGAGTTATGGAATCTTCATCTGCCACAACCGAAGACGAAGAAGAAGAAGCTAAGACCTTCAACGGCACGCCCCTCCAGGCAGCCGCCAACTGGGTGGGACCCACTAGCCTGGCTTTGGGGATTGCGAGAGTCGGCAAGCCTTTGGGTTTCCCCGGGACCTGCGTGTTGATGGTGGGCATGATTTGAGCAGTTTGGAACACCGCGTGAGACATTTTCTTGTCTTTTTTTTTTCTTTCTGTTTGGATAGAGAGAAAATATTGAATTTCTTTCTCAGAATTTTGTCATGGATAGAGGGAAATAGTTCGCTTTCCTGTGGTAAATGGTGGTGGTTGTTTTCTCTCTCTGAAGAAGGGCGATTTTCTAGAGAGAGAGCCAAGAGAAAGAGCAGAGGTTGGGGAATTTGGGGGTTTTTATGAGGAAGCACAAGAAAAGCCGACTAGCTGGCTCCTGGACTCTACGAGACGGACGACTACCCAATCCGAAAATAACTTGTCTTTTTATTTTTTCTCGGTTTGACACGGTGAGTCGATTCGTCATTCGACGAGTCGAATCGTCCGGGTTTCTAGCGGTCGTTGCTTCACTTCCTTAATCTTGTATTAGTTTAAAATACGTACTCCACTTATAAATTGGATATATTTAAAAAAAATTTATCTTAATTAAAAAAATAAAATTATAAGTAAAAAGTTAGATCCAAAAAATAATAATAATGAACCTAAAAATAAAAAATAAAAAATAAAAATAAAAATGAAGAGGAATGAGAATAATATCAAAAAAATGAAAGGATCAAAATGAAAAAAAAAAAAAAAAAATTTGACCAATATTAAAAGAAAGAACTAAACTGTACAAAAGAATACAAAAATGGTGCCGAAAACAAAAATAAAAATAAAATCGAATGACCAAAAAAATTAACAAAGTATTTCATTTTGGTGCAAATAAAAAAGGACTAAAAAAGGGGGTGCAGGATAAAAAGAAGACAAAAAAAAAGATTAAAACGAAAAATAATAAATCAATATAAAGAAAGAACTGAAATGAAGAAAAAAAAAATTAAGCCGAAAAGCGAAAAAAAAATAAAAAAGGATTAAAAAATAAAAAGTGGAGGCTTCAACCAAAATGAACTACTTTGGTTGAAAAAGGGAGCACAATAACTATTTCTTATAAAGGATTAAAAAATAAATAGTTCATTTTGGTTGAAAAAGGGAGCACAATAACTTTCTTAGTGCTTTCTATATATGTATATATATCGGGTGGAAATTACTATATGCTCCCCTAGGCCTGCCACCCCAAATGCTGAATGCTTACTCCTTTGTTTAGGATAGGAATGGCAACGGTATGGGTTGGGCGCATGATGGTCTTTTCACCAGTCTGTCCAGTGAGAAAAAACACTTTTCATATCTGTTTTGTAACTCATTTAAATGGCCGGGATGAGCCAGTTTTCTCTGCATGTGTTCGAGGTACTTTAGACATACCTCATTTATCTAATTATCTATTTTCATCGTATGAAAAAAAAAAAAAACAAACAAACAAACAAACAACTTAAAATAAAAATTTGTATATATAAGACTCTAAATTAAAATAAATCAAAACTATAATTTTCAATTTTTCATATATCAACTTAAAAATTAATATTTAGAATTTTATGCATGATAAAACATCATGTACAATATCTTTAATATGAAAAAAGTACATAATTAAACAAGGCGGATAAACGAGATATATGGTCGGAGACCCCTAAACCTGTCCACACCTGTAACCCACTACAAATTAAATTTTTAACCTATTTGGAACCCGAACCCCTTTAGATAAGGTTTTCCCAACTCTATTTAAGGCAGGTCTCCACAGGTTAATTGGGAAAATTGTCATCCCTAGTTTAGGAGAATCATTTCCCAATATTTCAAATGGGCATTTGGATAGTAACATTTGAAATGATATCAAATATTACAAAATATTGTCATTTGCAAGTTCTATACAAAACTCTAAAAACATTAAAGAGTGATATTTTGGCCATTTATAGTGATAATTGTTTCAATCCAAAATGTTTCTCCCAAACACAGCATCTCTTTAATGCTTACACCCCCATTTTACTATCTGCTCCCTTCCTTATACTTTGTTTGGATGAACTATGCATTTGGTTGGCCTATTATTGGAGTGAATTCGTTTGAATGTTTTATTATTTCACAATAGTACAATTCAAATCTATATCCAAACTTTTGCTTTCTAAAAAACTTATATCACACTAATTTTTCAATCTTTACACTATTCAAATGTTTTACTCTTTCATAATGTCCAATTTTTCGCTTTATAAAAAATATATACCACAGTAATATTTCAATATTTACACTATTTAAATGTCACCTTTAACTTCAAATACACATTTAAGTTGAATACACAATTCAAATTGTACATTGGAATACGAACATTCAATTTGAATAAACATTCAAATACAATCAATAATCCAAACAGATTATACTAGCTTTCAAAAAAATGTTATCTTTTTGGCTTTGTTATAATTAACTTCTTGAATTTTATAATTTTGTCTCTATTTTTTTTTTTAAAAAAATTGGCATTCGACCCACGAACTTACAATTCTTTGCCACGTCAATAATTTTACTCTTATTTGTTAAATTTTGGACTATTTTTGCATGTAAAGCCTTAGAAATGTAATATTAGTCATTTTTATTAATTTTCAATGCAATTCATTTTTAAAATTGAACCTAATTCAATTATTGCTCAAACTTGAAATGAATTTGTATTGAAATTAAGTTGCAATTGCCAACAATGCCCTTCTTAGGTTGCTACAAGCAAAAAGCGCACCATCCAAAATTTTAAAGCAAAAACGTGATTTTAAGTATTTTAAACCTTGAAAATGGACTTGGTTTGTTATGATTATTGTAATATCTTAAAAAGAAGTTATTATATTGATGATGATGATGATGTGGAAATGAGTATGGTTAAGCTAGGGTTTATGTGAAAGTGATAATACATGAAACTTTGTTAAGATAAGTTGTGGCGTGAGATCGTTGGTGTAAGATAAAGCATTATTGATATGGCATGATTATAAAGAGTCTCCAGTAAATTGTAGCCTTTTGAAAAACTTGAAAAGGATGTTTATTGTGTATGTTATGTTTGATTAAAGTTTGATGCCCAAAATGTCATTTTAGGTGTGTATTTTGATCTATTTTAATTTTGGACTCATGGAGCTTTTTTTTTAAATAAGAACCCAAAGGAAAATCCTAAGAACAACAAGTAACCCTTGATATCACCCTCAATAAACCCTAAAGATTTGGACCAAGAAGACAATAGGGAAAGAATATAAAAATTTACACTTATTGGGAGAAAATGTAAAAATGGAGGACTTAATGAACTTGGAGCCACAGTGTTTGTGGATATGACCTAATTTATACTATAAACAGAATGACAAAATTTTATAAGGAACAGATAAAAGACGGGCTAGAAACCCTAGAAGGACATAAAAGTCAAATTATATCATTTTGGGTCAAAATGTATTTTATATAAAACAATAAAAATGACGTTTTATTTACTAAATAGCGTTGTTATAAAGGACCTAAATAAGTGGTAAAACAAATGGATAAGTTAGTAGAATAATCGAGACTCAGTTAGGGAATAAATTGTAAAAATTATTAAAATAAAAACCTTTTTTTTTCCAGAAAAATAGAATATTTTAGGGTCTAAAAAATGTTAGGTTCAAATTAAAGGTAGGGAATAATCTTGTCCTAAGACGAAGTGGATAAACAAGAAAGATAAAACCAGGGACTAAATGTAAGAATGTTATAGATAGGTGGTCAAACTATAAATATCTTTTGAAACTTCTTCAAAACTGTAAATGGAATTTTTAATAGGCAAATTGAGTTGTACAAAAAATTTTAGAACCAAATAATACGAATAGAATAGTTTAGAGTATGACTAGGGGTAAAATTGTAATTTTAAAGTTAGGGTAAACGAAAGTTTGGGATCGAGTCTTGAAAGTTTAAAATATAAAAAGGGGACTTGAATGTTAAAGTTTCTAAAACCAAAGATAAAATGGTCATTTAGCACCTGAGACTATCTTCATACTATTTGAGTTTGCTTTTGTGATGAATAAGGTATCTGCAGCCAAGATGATGGTCACCAAGACTTTAATTCTAATCAAGAAGTAGAATAGGTCTAATTACGGGCCGAAACCCTAATGTCACCTAAACTTGAATAACATAGATTATGGATCAGTTCGGTAATGCTCTTGCTTTTAAAAAAGTTACCATTAATCATGCTGAAAGAAAAGCAGATGTTTCATAAAGTAGCATAGTATTTGATAAAATGTAATTTTAAAAGTGTTGTTTGACCTAAAAATTATCTTAAAGTTTGATAAATTGTTAGGTTAAATTATTATGTGATTTTAAAATGATCAAAATAAACTTGATAAGAGAATTATCTCATATTTTAAGACGTCTCGCTTTATTTTATTTTTTTGTATTCTGCAATACTTGTCTATTTGTTTGTTAGTTTAAATTTTAGCACTTAAAATAAGTTAATTACAATAAATACTCTAAAGAATAAATACTCAATAAATTCCATAACTCTAAAGAAATCTTACATTAATTTGCCTTTATTATTTGATTGAATTTTTCTTTTCCCAAAGCAGCCTAAGAGACAATAAAATAAAGGGTAAATTATAGAATTGATCCCTGAATTTTTAAGAAGGTAAGAGTTTGGTCCCTGAATTTTATTTTTGGTAAAAATATTCACGAACAATTAAGTAGGTGAGAGATTGGCACCTAATTTATTTTTGTTGTTAAAATGCATGTGAACTCTTAAAAAATTGTGCGTGTTTTGTTCTTCAAATTAAATATTGGACGAAGTTGGGGTTACAACAATGGCATAACAGCGATGGGGGAGGTCATCTCGACTAGCAGAATATGACGATGTACTTCTATTTTTGAATAAAAACACTCTATTTCCCTCAAAAATTAATAACTTCAAAGTAATCTCTAACCAAAAACAATCTTTATCAATTAAAAAAAAATCCTCTTAAATCATTAAAAATCATAAAAGAAATTGATAAAAGAGAGAAATGAAAATGTTGTTTCTTGTGCAAGACAAATCAGTTTAATAAAAGGCAATAAAAAAAACCTATTTTATATGTCTCTTTATGAAAATTTAATTTCCTAATTACTTATGATTTGTGGCATGTTTTTTTTTTTAATTCACAAAGATTATTTTTTATTGGTTTTTTGAACTTATTGTTTTTAAGAATAATATAGTCCTTTTGCAAAAAAAAAAAAGGTTATTTGTCATCGACCTCCCCATCCTCCCCATCGATTTCACTCCACCATCATACCTCCACCCTCCATTAAAGAAAATCAATGGAAGGACCAAAATACATATATATATATATATATATATTAAGGATTGAGGGGTATTTTAACAAAGACAAAAATTAAGGACTAAACTCTCATCAATTTCAAAGTTCAAGGATATTTTTACCCAAATAATAATAATAAAGTTTAAGCGCCAAACTCTCACCTACTTAAATTCAAGGACCAATCCAACAATTTACTTTAAAATAAAGGCACGAGTATTTTTTTTAATTCACTTTCTCTCCTTTATTTTTTCAATATTAATAATCATCTGTTTCGTCTCTTCGTCTCCTCATCCATACTATTATTGCTGAGTCTCCATCATTAGTTTGCTAGTTTATGAAGTTTCCAAATCCATTATAGCCCTTGAAAACTACCAAAAATGGATTGCCGAATTTGTCCTTCCTGTCCCGTCCAATCGACGGTAGTATTGATCATTTATCGAACCGACCAAAACCGTCGGTTATAAACCATTGAATAGACCTATCGGGTCCCAAACAAATAATTAAAATGGTGGATCATGAAGATATATATATATATATATATATATATATATATATTAGAAAAGATCATGAAGAGATTAGTCTGTAGGCTTAATTTGAAATTTCCTGTGATGGTATCATTTAAAAACTTCTTTTTCTTTCTCCGTTGATAAGAAGATGACTTCAAAGCTTGTAAATATAGTGATTACAGATATAGTTTAGAGTTAATATCACACCTCAAAGTGTAAAGTTTGAATTTCTCCTTCTTTAGTTTTAAAAAAAAAAAAAAAAAAACTTGTAAATGCATATAGTTGGCCATCTTCCTAAGACACCACGTACGAGACTCGTTAAAGCAAGTAAGACCCCATATGTCTCAGATGGAAAGTTAAGAACCGTCTCTCTTTTCAAGAAACACGAAAATAAAAGAAAGAAAGGAAGAAGGAAGAAAAAAAAAACACACACACACACACTAGTACCTGGAGCAACGTCCTCTGCATATGCGACATTATGTATGGAACAGTGTTGTGTATTTTTAGGGCCTGTTTGGTGCATAAGTTTAGTTTGAGTTGAGTTGAAATTTTTAAGTTTAAATAGTAATTTTTGTTGACTTTTTCAGAAAGGACAAAAAACTTTTTCAGAAAAAGACAAAAACCATGATGAAAAAAGTACAGTTTAGTTTAAAATGAGTTGAAAAAATAAACGGGCCCTTAGATTATTCATTATTTATATGGGGTCTTTTTTTTAATGTGATTATTTTGAAAAAAAAATTTAATTGAAGGAAAAAAAATGGTATGCGTATGAAAGCACCTTTTGTTGGTTCTAAATTCTATCCACAATATTGAATAAAAGATTCACAATACTCCACAGCCACGAACATAATTTTCCTTCTCGAAAGCATGATCCATCATAAACATGATCATAAATACATGATTGCTCGTGGTATGTGGTTTTACAAAAAATATAAACTCGAACAACCACGAAAAATCAACAACTGAAAACCTCTATGGAAGACTAGGAAAGAGAGAGAATTAAAAGAGAGAGAGAATAGAACCTTTTTTTATGTTTCATATTATATGACATCAGACTCAAAAATGCCTTGCCTATTTAAATATATATAGCCACTTCTATGAACAAGAAGACGTATCCAGACAAGTACAAAATATAAATGGAAAATATCACCGTCCTTAATTGATGGAGAGTAAATACCCCAATTAACTCATTTAGTCATATAATAATAGCAATATTGTCATAATATTCTAAATTGATATTTTTTTCTCATATAAATCTTATTCCAAATAATAAATCCAATATTTGACTATTAGTGATACACTAAAATGGATTATCCAAATTCCAACCTTAATATATGAATAAACATCTTTTTGGGAGCTAAACAACACAAATTAACCACCCACTATTACGTCCAAATTAGTTATTAAGGAAAAAAAAATAAACGACAAAGAAATAGGTTTGTATGCAGATTAGCAATAATAACTACTAAAAAAGTATTATCCTTCATTTAAAAAACTGAAGATTGGCTTGTAATCCAAACCTACCATTTCTCTGCACACATAAAGAACAGTGGAATGGTGACTATAAATAAATAAAAAAAAACATTCGGATGGTGATTCAGTTAGGAAAGTGCCCAAACACATGATTAAGAACCGTTTGATTTGAAGATTTGAACATAAATTTAAATTTTATGAGAGAAAACTCTATAATTGAAAATTTTGCGTTATGATTCAATATATGAACTAGACAATACCTAAGACCATTTTCAGTATATTTGTTTATATCAATACCATATCTATACTAATAATATTTAAAAGTACAAATAGGTACTTTTACAGTGTCTTTCGTCACTCTTGTCAGCCGTGGCATTGTTTTTTTTTTTTAAATAGTTTTATATGTCTGCGCGTGCTCACCATATAGTTTGTTAAGTTTGTTATAAAAAAGTGTGATGAATAGTATTATTTTACTTTATGCTCATAATATTGTTTTTAATTTTATTTTTACTTGTTGTCATCATTAGTATACTTTGGAACCTAAAAAAATAAATTTATATTTAAATAAACTGAAAATGAACTATTGTAATAAATTAAATAAAAAGTCAAAAAAACAACTAATATAAATCAAATATTAAATTTGATATTAGTTACATCTTGTGACCAATTTAGCACAAAATTTAGCATACGATGAATTTGACATCAAAGATAACACTATATTGCAGCGCATTCTTTTTAATATTCCAAATGTCAAAATTTACCATTAGTACAATAATTTAACATTACATTAGAGATGTTCTAAATGATTGAAGATATTAGTCTCTAGAATAATTTATATTCCTTTTTAATTGAATCATTCTAAAAGTTTTCTTTTCTCTCTTTTCCTAATTAGATCACTTCAAAAGCTTGTAACATATATATATATATATATATATATATAATTCATGTACAAGTGTACGTCGTTAAGGGTGATTTTGGAATATAAAATTCCAAGATATATCGTAGACTCATAATACAAAGATGCTAAGATATATGAGTAAAAGAGTATATTGTTGCTTTGCAGGTAAGTCAAAGAAGCCGAATGCCCCTACTTGTATATATACGTGAGATGACTTTTGCATTAAGTCTCATTCATCCTTTGCTTTTTTTCAAATGAAAGAGGAAGGAATGAACAAAACAAAAGGCAAACAAACTGCTTAAATATGCTTATATATAAAATAAATAAATAAATAAATAAAACAGAATCCTTTCCTTTATCCATCCTTTTCTCCTTTCTCTTTTTCCTTAAACCAACTCTTCTCTAACTTAGCCTATATATATAGATATATAACATGCATTGCAAAGAGAAAGCATAATTACTCAAAGCCCTAACATTTCAACCAATAAAAAAACATGTTCAATTCAGTTCGTCGTTCTCGTATAGTTGTTAATGGAATTAGAAGAACGAGAACATTCCACTACTTCTGGTGCTTCAACTGCCAACGTACCGTTAGAACAACCATAATTTCAAACGCATATCAAACTTCCTGTCCCTACTGCTCCAACGAGCTTCGTCACGAGCTCGACATTTCGAGGCCAAGGCTTCACGAAACAGAGTCGTCTCTTTCGACAACCGGACGGTTATTCGAAAACCTGGCTCTTATTCTAGACCCAACAACAATCTGGCCACGCCGAGACCCCGACACCAGCAGAAGATTCGAATGGCTATATGAGACGGAAGAAGGGGAATCTCCAAATCTTCACTCATGGATCACACTCCAATTTTCTCGAGAAAATTACAGCTCGGGTGACGATGAAGATGATGAAGATCAGCGAATTTTTGAGAACGCCCTAACTGAGACAATCGGAGGGAGAGTGCGGAACAACGGCGTCCAACAACGGCCGGGGCCACCACCGGCGTCTAGCTTGGTCATCGAGGCGTTACCGATGGTGAAGGTGACCGAAACGAGGTTGAGGAACGAACCGATTTGTGCGGTTTGCAAGGAGGAGTTTGAGGTTGGTGAAGAAGTGAAAGAGTTGCCGTGTAAACATTTTTATCACTCGGATTGCATTGTCCCTTGGCTGAGGCTTCACAAAACTTGTCCGGTTTGTCGGTATGAGATCGATGAAGGAGAATTCGGAGATGGCTTTGAGGATAGAAATGGAGACGAATTGGAGACCAGTTCATTGCGTTGGTGGTGGAAAGAGATGATTTCTTTCATGGAATGGATGCGGAGGAGCATAGTCGCACTTTCCACACCAGATCATGCTTGGGGGTAATTCTAATTCATTTACTTCTCACATTAAATATACATCTTTTTCTTTTTCTTTTTAAATTGTTTTTTCATTTTCAGTGATTTCTTTTCTTGGATGCCCAAAAGATTAATTCTGCAAAAATAATTTTTAAGTTTGGAAAGATACAAGAGGAAATTATATATATATATATATATATATATATATATATATAACAAGCAAAATCAATGGGAAAAATAAAAAGCTTAAGCGACATTGATTTTTGAATATTTTTTGGCCTCTTTAAATAGAATTCGAAAATTCTAATAACTCTTCATAGTTTTTCCATTATGACGAAATATTTTTGCAATTGTTCATTTTTTGCCCTTGAAAATTCTTTTACATGCCCAAAAAAAAAAGAAAAAGAAAAAACCTTTTAGTTTCACCCTATATTTTGATTTTTAAATAATTATATATATGTATGTTAAGATATTGATCAAAATAAACATGTTATACACTTCACAATTCTGGAACTCTAAACTTTAAAATAAAATTAAACTCCATCACAAGTATAGTTCATTTAGACCAAAAAAAAAAAAAAAACACCAAAGATATCAACAACTAGGTGATGGTAAAAGATATTAGCCTTATAATTTTGATTCAAACTTTTGGATTGATTCACGCCTTCTAAGCCAAATATCTGACGCCATCTTTTCTACATGCAAATTACGTATTTTATGTAGTCATTAATCTATTGATTAGTTTTTTGTCATGCGTTTTTTGCTACATATAATGTATATGTCATAACTACATGAATCGTGGCATCAAGGAATTAAGATTCGTATGATTCTCATATATAATTACTAATATAGTTTATATATTCTTATATATATATATATATGTTATTGTTACATTTACTTTAACGAATGAAACAGTTTGCTATCTTTCTGTAGCCAGATCATGGTGGCCTTCTTGGCTCATTCTCTAGCTCTGTGGCTCTATAATTAATTAACTCACTTCCATTATTGTTCACACAGAGGTTTGGACCAGTAAATTTGTTATAATAAATAAGACATGATCAACAATTGTGTAATATAATTTTATTCAAAAGATCATAAGCTTATGTGTAAATATTTATTTCTAATGATCATGAAGATAGCCGCGCAGCCACTTAAAGAAAATCGGATTTATAAAGAACTTCATCAGGTATATATGTCCGACTAAGGTATATGCTTTACATACATCCTCACGTGTTAAATTTCTTCTCTCTATATATTTAAATATCTATTACCTATATCTATGTGTGTAAAAGCACGACTGTCCTTTGCATCCCCTTCAATGATTGACACGTGATAGCCACATCATTGTCACATGATTGCTTACGTGGCGGTTCAGTTAACGTCACGTGGTTTTTTTTTTTTTTGTCTGTTTTGTGTGTACAATATAACTAATATATGTATAAATATGATTGTTTCGATTAGACGTTTAATTTAAGTATAACCAAACTTCTTTTCCTGCCCTTTTTCTTACAGTTTGCTTGTATTTGGATGCAGGGAACATGTAAAGATAAGCGTTTCTTTTTTTTTCCCCCCCCCTTTTTTTTCTTTAATGAAAAATGTATGTATGTATATAGACATTGTGTGTATACATAATAAAAACTTGATTATTGTTTTCGTTTTTTTTTTTTTTGGGTTACTAGCATTGTTAATCCCTTAATTATAAGACTTAAGTCATCTTTGTCCATATAATTTTTATTTTAGTAAATTACTTCCTAAAGTTTGATTTTTCTTTTTCTTTTTCTTTTTTTTTTTTTTCACGTGAAACTAAAATTGACGAAGAACTTAGATGTCTTTGCTTAGTAACACCTTTACAAATGACTGATAATAGCCATCCCGCCACTTTAGAAATACACAACAACACAACCTTATTAGGATAAGCTTCATTTGCTAGTTGATGAACCTTCTATTCATGCTTTACTCCTTAAGATTATATCTCCCCGTATATATATGCTCCCCAACGTATATCAGTATATATCTAAAAGCAATGAAACATGATGTATCGTACTCTACAATATAATAATTTTATAATAATGTCTATATCTCATAAAATGGTGGCTTTATAAGTCCCTAATTCTAACATGAGAATTTTATAAACCTTCTGAGACATAAAAAAATTCCTTAATTGTTTACTATATTTTCAAACAAAGAGATAATACTAACGTACATACAAATGATATAGATAAGACAAACATGATAAACCTATTTTCTTAAAGCATAATGCAGTAACAAAACCCCTTGGGTGTTATGCAGTATCCCCCCCGCATGCTTCTCAAAACTTTTTTGTGCATCTCCAATCACATATTCTATCAGAAAAACATTGTCTCCAGTCACCCAAATTGGAATTATTGACTCGGATTCCATCATCAAAGGACATTAAAAAAAAAAGTATAGATTGTACTATATTGTTCTTTCTAATATATATTTATGCGCAAACATTAACATTTTTCTTTCTACATCAGAAAATTACTCTTACTGCTGTATTATTAAGGTCAAGAATTTGAATTCCACCTTCGTTTTAAAATTATATACAAATCAAAAACTCTTTTCCCCTGCTTAACCTAAATGAAAATTTGGATATACAACCGATAAAACATACCTTTTTTAAATAAGAAACCGATTGAGCATCCTTTGCATCCTCCATTAAGGGGGGGGGGGGTTTGTTTTTTAATTTATCAAAAGGGTTGTGTATGAGGCTATAAATGAGATCTCCAGATTGTAGGTATTAACAAAAAATAAAAAATCTGCAAAAAACAAGGAGAGAAAAGTACACAGGAGGAAATTTTACAACAGACCAACTGAATTGACATCCATGGAGCTCCCATCACACATCAAGGCCCAATTCAATTTAGTTAAATAACTAGTTGTAAGCACGTGAAATTTGTTGAATTGTTTTTTAATACATAGACATTAAAGTTTTTATAAGTAACTACAGAGTTCAAATTTTAAAGGAGTTAGTCTATTTTCTTAATAGTTCAATCAAGAACTAATAATTAAGAGATGAACAGAATAAAGTACGAAACACAATTATACATAGATTTATTTATTTGTATATAAGATTTTAGTCCACAGATTCAGGCTTTATGAAAATATGTAAATCTTTATACTTGTTTCGTTAATCTAGCATACTAGAAATAAGCTAGTTCTCTCACATATAATTATCCCAAAAAACTCGGCTAAGGTCATGATTTAGGGAAATTAAATCTCATTATTATTCATAAATTTCATGATTATCAACAAACGTCTTGCGGCTTCTACTATCTAGTGGTAAGATGGCTACCTCATTCTCAGGGTTGGATCAAGGTGACTACAAATGGGGCTTTGCGAGGAGCTCCTGGCATCGCAGGTCGTGTTTTTTCATGACTTGTAGGGATTTTGTTAAAGGTTGCTTCGCTGCTCCTCAAGACATTTCCTTTGCTTCTTGAGGCTGAATTGGCTGCTTTTAGTCTGACAATTGAAAAAGCTTGGAAGTTTCTATGGCATAATTTGTTGTTTAAATGTGACTATTTATATGGTTAATCTTTTAAGACTAAATAAAATAAAGTTCCTTGAAAGTAATGTAGCAGATGGTTGAAATTCTTTATGCTATGCGGAGGTCTTGGTGGTTAGAATCTCTCATAATTTTGTGAGGCGAATGTTGTTGCTAACAAATTAGCAAATCCTTCAATTCAGCATTGTCAATTTAATTGGTGGTTCTCCACTCCAAATTTTATTCTCACTTTCCTTTATAGGGAGATGAATGATTTTCCTTTTATATATGTTTTCTTCGCTTTTTTGAGAAGTTTTTGTTCATCCTGGATCATGCATTCTTTTTCCCTCTGTCGGAATTTTTTTTTTTTTGGGTAAAGTTGAGGCATCGGGTCTGTCCGAGATAGATCCTATAAGATGTTAACATAGTAGTTGTTTTTTGTGTTTTCTTTCCTTTTTGGAGTGATACAATTATTTATCTTGTCTAACATTATTGTATCTTCTTTTCAATATTAATTTCATGTAGGATGGGTAATAAAAATGTTGAATGGATGCCGACCTAGTCGGCATGTTTTGGTTCATCTGTTGATTTCTATCACTATTATTTATCAAAAAATAAAAATAAAAAAGGACAAACATTTAAACTACAAGACTTAATACATGCACTAAGAACCATTTAAAATAATCTATCGTCGTTGTTCTATTTTCATGGGGAATGAGTAGATTCAATTCACGACGCATGAATAAATAGTCGTACTTTTTCTTATTTTAAGAACCTGAAAAAATAATTTTTTACCTAAAAATGCATGATACAATTTGGAGCAATACAAGCACGCTGCATCACACACACACATATATATGTATACACATACAAATTAAGAGCACATATATACCTATACATATATAAAGAGAAGCGAGGAGAGACAAAAACACGGAAAGAGATGACTATAATCATTAGTGATAAAATCTAACTCTACGTTTAACTAATCTGAATGCCCAAAAATGATGAATAAGATCAAGACGAAGATGAAGATGTAAATTGATGGTGGAGAGAAAAGTTTTGGTGTAAAGACTCCACTAGACTTCTTGTAAGCTTCTTTTTTTTTTTTTTTTTTTTTTTAATTTTGGAATTGTCTTATAAGAAAATTGAATCATATTTCTAGATTTTAACTTCGATAAAATAATTAGGCGACTCCACATAACTTTGGTTAGCCAGTGGTTTTATAAAACAATGTTAGTTTAAAAAGTTAGTATTTAGTTATTTATTTTTTACTAAGTTGTGTTAAAGAAAATTCTAAAAGATGTATCTGGTTGACAATTGGACGAAGCTAGGTTAAGATGAGTTGGAGCACGAGTTCATGCTGATCAATTTCAAAACATTTATAATTTAATATATAAATTTAATTAGTTTTTCAAAAATGCCTCTAGTAATTTTTTATTTTTTCTCTCAAGTGTGATCCCTCTTACTTTTTTTTTCCTTGAACTTATCTCAATAGTACCCTCACTCCGTCTTTGGGTTAGAGGAATGGTATAACCAATCACTTGCCAATTTTCTTAGGCATTCTCCCTACGACGTCCATTTGACAGGTGTCTGTATGTGAAAGTTGCAGATCAAAAAGGTAAGATATTTCTTTGTATTTTATTACAAAACTTGTACCGAACACCCAAGTGATGTGAAGATTTACTCGACAGCTTAAAAATTTCGGCATTATATTGTTGCTGGTGGATCCAAATCGTCCACAAAGGTAAAATTAAACAATAAATAAATAAAAGGGAAAAGGATGAAATTCGAATAATCAAAATTATACTTAGGCCTCATTTCAATATCCTGTCTCCAACCTCTTTTGATGTTGGTTTTCGAAAGCTCCTATTCCAATTAGGTAAAGTATAAATTTACATTTCTCTTTCTCTCTCTTCTATGTCCATGAAACTCACACTTTAAAAGTTCATAACTTTCTTATTTTAAGTCGAAATGATATTTTTTTTTTTCAGTTAAACGCTCACAGATGAGAATGACAAAACAAAATCTACTTTTTTATTTTAATATGTAACCATTTGCTGGTATGTGTTAATTCAAACTATTTATTTGAAGACTGCAAGTTTGTGGACGTAGATGCTTCATTATTGTTCAAATCATTTTTTTTTTGACGTTTTGAACGTCTCGAGTAATTAATATTTTTCTGAGAATTTCTTTTCATTCTGATCATTTATATGTTTTGTATGAATAAAAAGGACAACAAAAAAAATCGTTAAAAATAGAAATTGTAAATATAAATCTGGGCAAAAAATAAATAAACATTTTACTTAATAAAACAAATGTAATATTAAAATAGGGAAAAATATGATAATATATATAAAATAAAAATAAAGTATTAATTACAACGTTATGTTTGTTGTTTCAATAAAAAAACGGAAAAAAAAAAATTAAATTTGACAATTTTAACAAATAAAAAAATAAATAAGACAAATAAAATGAAGATAATTTTAGTAATTAACAATTAAATGTAATAATTTATTACATATTGAAAATAAGTTATGTAATATATATAATATGAAAGTGTTAAAACAAAGTGTACTTATTTATATATATATATATATATATATTTAATGAATGAAAAGAACGATGTTTCAAACACACCATTAATACACGCACTAAAAAGTAGGAACCATTCGTAACAATCTATCAACATGTTCTATTTCATGACGCATGAATGAATAGCTGTAGTTTTGCTTGATTTTAAAAACCTGTAAAAATATTTTTTGCCTGAAAAAAAAATGCAGTTTTCTTTTTACAACTAAGAGCAATACAAACACGTTGCATCCCATAACCCCGGCCTTAACATAAAGTTGTTAACTAACTATTATAAGTCGTTTAAAAAAAAAATTACAGCAAAAGGACCATTCTATCGGAGGGACGGTTGCCTTTACTTATATATTCATATATAGAGAGAGAGATCAGAAGTATAATCTTAAGTGGGGAAAATCTAACTCCATGCATAACTATCCTGAATGCTCAAAGAATAAGATAAAGATAAAGATAAAGATATAAATTTATGATAGAGAAAAAAAATTTCTGGTGTAAAGACTCCATTTGGACTTCTTATAAATAGATTTTATCTTACAAGTAGATGTTAACTTTGATTAAATAATTAGAAGGTGATTTCACATTTCTCTAATTAGCCTTTTATAGCACTCGTCTAAAAAGAATAGTAATTTAAAAAATTAGTTTTTTTTTTAATTAGGGTGTGTCAGAGAAAATTCAAAAAGACGTATTGGTTAACCGTGAATTGAAAAGAGATTCATTTCACTGTGCCTTTTGCAGTCTGCAGAATGTAAAAAAACCCTTTCTTTTAAATAGAATAATAAAAAAACCATTTCATGAGAGAAACAATTGGCTTTCTTACAGTTATAAAATTGGATAAATCAGATATTTATTAACTTTTAGCTTCTTCAATTTTAATTGGTTCTAATTAAGAAAGAATCCCTTAAAAAAATAAAGAGAAAGAAATAAACAAAATCAATAAATTTATTTTAGTCATAAAATATAAGAAGTCAATTGTGGCTTTTCGTAGCTACATATACGTTTATGTCAACTATTTTTCAATACTAAGTTTAAAAATTTTGTGTTCCTTAATAAGTATTTTAATATGTAACCATTAAATTTTTTTGGGGACAAATGAATATATCAGGAAACAAGCATTTTATTGTACATCGCTGAATATTATTCAACACATTAGATTTAATAATCATTCGATCTCAAGAGTGGAGTCAGAAATCTATTTTAATTGGGGTGTAAACCAAAATTTTTTTTCAAGATAAAATAAATTTTAAAGGGGGTTATGTAAGAATTTTTAATTTTAATGGGTTTATGTGATAATTTTTAATTTTAATGGGGGTAAAGTAGTAAGAGTATAAACTCTTTTTTTTTATATAAAATGAATTTTAGTGAAGATTATGTGAGAATTTTTTATTTTTAATAGGGGTAAAGTAAGGACTATATGTGAATTTTTTAATTGCAGTATAGACAAATTATAAAAACTATTAAACTTTTGGGGTAAAAATTTATAATAAAAATTCAGTGGGGCTATAAACACCCCCTAGCTCTGCCCCTATTCAATCTGCACACCTCTGAACTCCACATGTTCTTTCTAAATTAACACACCCATTTTAATAAACTTATTACATATTCCTGCGTACTCTAAAATTACCCAAAACCGATTTTCATACAATAAAGATTCATCCGTCATTTAAAATTTTTTTTTTTCACACCAACAAATTTTTTTATTAACTTTGACAACATTTGATTAAGGGAATCCTAGGGAATATACAGCGGATTAAGAAACTATAATTGATATGTAACTCGTACTAAATTTTTAATTATAGCTAAAAAAATCTTATGAAATAACGTCGAATGAGCATAAACTGATTTTCATAATTTAGTCCATATTTAACTGTTCTAATTATCATTTTTTATTTTTTATTTTTACTAAAGTGCTATATTCCCCTCTTTTTTTTTTTTTTTTTTTTTTTTTTGCCCTTTTCCTTTCTCTCTACTCACTGAAAAAGAAACCAAACCTTATCCCCACGAGCTCTGCAGTAGTGTTCTCTCTCTCTCTCTCTCTCTCTACACAGGAATCATCAGAAGCCAAATATATCCTAAGCATCCCTGCAAGTGTTTTTTTTTTCTCTACGCGATTACTTTCATTGAAAAGGCGCAGAGTATAATAACTTTGTTTCTTTTTTAAGTAATTTATAATTTTTTATTATTGCTATAACATAATGATTAAGAAATTATAGATAGAAGTGAAAATAATTTAGTTTTATTTGTGAAAAATAACACAATTTGGGTTTTTCCTTAAGTATAATTATGTAACAAAAGCCTACTAGAGTAATGTCTGTTTTTTTTTTGTCTTTTTGTGTAAATGTTTTTTTTGTAATACTTAATTTTAAGTTGTGCTTTAAAAGTAAAATACGATATGCAAATAAAACCACTAATAGTAAAACCCAACTTACCTACTATTGAAAAATATATAAATATATATATATATATATGTATTAAAAATTAAAACTCATTCTTCTGGTATATATCTCTCATCAGCCAACTCTAGATCATTTGCAGGCCTAGAAGTCATGTTTAGCTTCCACATTGTTTTAAGACCAATGATAGTAACATGAATAGATAGGTATATCAAGATAGTGTTAGCTTTTATTTCGTGAAGAGAGAATGCATTTACTATATTTTTAACATTTTTTTCAATAGAATGATTTATATTATTCATGTTACCAATTATGGCCTATTTATATTCAGATGTTGAATGTATGGCAAGCAAATATATGTCCTAAATTATTATTTACTAAAACCTTGAATGGTATTATTTCACTTTTAGCACCTGTGGAATATTTAATATTAAAATCAGCACCACTTTTTTTCCCCTTCACTTCTAGCACTGTCACGTCACTCTTCAGTTTGATATGTGGGGCCCAGGAGGATTAATTGTATGTCAAATTACTGCTTTATCCTCATCTCCCTCGCATGGCCCTCGAAACCAGCATCTACAGTTTTTAGAGAGAGAAAACGAATTCTAGAGAGAGAAACAGTTGCAGTCGCTCGGAAAAGCTCGGAAACCGTCCGAAACCACCACGAAATGCATCTACAAACAGCTTCGTGATATACAAGGCAGAAAAAATTTAAAAACTAATTAAAGTTAACGAGTCAAAGAAGTCGAAAGTTAAAAAAATTACAAAATCTGGTTTCATTCAATGTCTAAAAACTTTGCGTTTAGCGATTTGATTGCAGAGGGGAAAAATTTTCTTTTTTTTAACTTGTGTAACAGTTGGTCTTCTTACAGGGACGGTCATTATCATAATGACCGCCTGGTAATTTTCGCTGTGACCCCTGTGACTGTTAAATCTTAGCGTATAATTTTGGTCACAACGATATTGACCAGGTGGTCATTATAAAAATGACCAGTTTTTTGTCAGACGTCCTCCCACAGGATCGGTCATTTTCATAATGACCCCATGGTCATTATCGTTGTGACCCTTGCAAATGCTCGATACGGTGACGTATTGGTCAACGTGTTAGACCATTGGTCATAACGGTTATGACCAGGCGGTCATAACCGTTATGACCGTTAGTATAACGCAGAGGTCATAACGGTTATTACCAGACGGTCATAACCGTTATGACCGTCTGTGTAAGCCAGTGGTCATAACCGTTATTACCAGACGGTCATAACCGTTATGACCGTCTGTATAAGCCAGTGGTCATAACCGTTATTACCAGACGGTCATCACCGTTATGACCGTCTGTGTAAGCCAGTGGTCATAACCGTTATTACCAGACGGTCATAACCGTTATGATCGTCTGTGTAAGCAGTGGTCATAACGGTTATGACCAGACGGTCATAACCGTTATGACCGTCTGTATAACGTAGCGGTCATAACCGTTATTACCAGACGGTCATAACCGTTATGACCGTCTGTATAACGTAGCGGTCATAACCGTTATTACCAGACAGTCATAACCGTTATGACCGTCTGTGTAAGCTAGTGGTCATAACGGTTATGACCAGACGGTCATAACCGTTATGACCGTCTGTATAACGTAGCGGTCATAACCGTTATTACCAGACGGTCATAACCGTTATGACCGTCTGTGTTATACGTAGCGGTCATAACCGTTATTACCAGACGGTCATAACCGTTATTACCAGACGGTCATAACCGTTATGACCGTCTGTATAACGTAGCGGTCATAACCGTTATTACCAGACGGTCATAACCGTTATGACCGTCTGTGTTATACGTAGCGGTCATAACCGTTATTACCAGACGGTTATAACCGTTATGACCGTCTGTATAACTCAATACGGTGACGTATTGGCGAAAAAACCCTAACAAAATTTTTCGTTACAGCTCCCGCCCATTTCAGTCGCGACATTACCTTATATATACAGTAACCAAAATTTTTGAAAACTTTTTCTTTCATCTTTTGGTTCGTTATTCTCTCAGTGAAGCCTCACGATTTTTCTCTGCACCATTACCTACTGATCGAATCTCACTCTAAGTCCCACAAATCTGAACACATCTTTGTGCACTCTGTTAATTCGACATCTGACCATCCTCGTCACAGTTATCGGTCATATCTGCCAGATCTTCAAACTTCCAATTAGCCAATCTGAGGTAATGGTGCTTCTTATTTGGTTTTATTTGTTAATTTATGATTTAATGGGCGTGCGTTTTGAAATATATTGTATAAACAAAATCTCTGTTGCCAGTTTTGAGATATAATGGTGCTTGTTATTCGGTCTCCTGTAGCATATAACATAATCTTAGATAACAGAAGAAAACCAAACTATTGGATAACTTGATTCTGTATCATTCAGGAATGGATGCGGTTTGTGTTTTCGTAAAGTATAATGGTCAATGGGACGCCACAATGAGATATGTTGGTGGCGAAATGAAGGGAATATTGGTGCCCGAGAACTCAACATATGTTGGTCTTGTTGAGTTGGTGAGAAGTGTGCTTGGAATTAGGGGCCCAGACAAGAATATAGTCATGAGATACGGTGTTGAACCTGGATTGCCTCTTGTGAGGATACAATGTGATGCTGACGTTAAATTCTACATACAACTAAAGAAGAAGGATGTTCATGTGCTTAGCAAATTTCCAGTTACAATCGATGTATTGGATGAGCCCGCTGCGGAAGCCATGGCACAAGAGGTAGGGGCAAGCAACCACATAGACATTCAACGTTCTAGGGAGGGGGGACAGAGTGATGAAGCCGTGCAACATGTAAATGACATTAATATCATCCTAACCCCTCCTCCCCCTCCTCCTCCTCATATCAATTCTCCAACAGTCGGTCTGGATTTGCACACCGACTATGGAATTGAAAATCAACATGAAACATTGAACAATGACTTAGGCACGGATCACGATGATTGTAATGCCGGGAAATTTAATGTTTCGGCTGATACTCATCGTTCAAACGAGAAGAGTATCGCAACAAGCATTGGAGGCCATTCTATAGTCAACAATACTGGATCTCAATATGACAAAGTATCAAGTAGTGACAGTGTTTCCAAAGGAGTCGTTGTTGCTGATTATACACCTATCACGCTGCGCGTAAACTGTGTTTTTGATAACAAAAAGTTACTGCAATACCATCTTCATCATGATGCCATGAGTAAACACTACCAATTCAAGGTGAAGAGGTCGAACTCTACTCTATTACACGTTATATGTATAGATAATGAGGCTTGTCCATGGCAATTGCGTGCGACTAGGATGAAAGGTAGTGAACTGTTTGTTGTGAAGAGGTTCGACGACGTCCATACTTGTTCAATTGAAATCGTTCAAGGGCATCATCGTCAAGCGAAGAGTTGGATGATTGGGGAGTGTGTTAAGGCAAAATACTTGGATCCGACCAATTCCTTATATAGACCATCTGAAATAATGCGAGACATGCAGGCCGAATTTGGAGTGTCTTTCAACTATCTTAGAGCATGGCGAGGGAAGGAAGCTGCACTGACAAGCCTGAGGGGCGATGATGCTGAGTCATACGAAGGTAATTTCCCTTGTCTGGTTATACGTTCGTTACTGTCCTTATAACTATTATACTTAAAACATGGTGTTGATAATTTAATATTTACAGTTCTGCCAGCGTGGGCTGAAATGGTGAAGCGGAAAAATCCTAGATCCGACGTTGACATTGAGACAGACTCAGCAAATTGTTTCAAATTCTTTTACATGTGCTTAGCTGCTTCGAAGCATGGTTGGCCTTATTGTCGTCCAGTAATTGTGGTTGATGGATCAGCACTAAAGGCCAAGTTTGGAGGTATGTTGCTTGCAGCCTGCGGACACGACGTAAATGGCTTCATATTTTCCCTTGCATTTGGTATCGTTCCGTCGGAGAGCAATGAATCATGGACATGGTTCTTCGAGAAACTAAAGGATTCAATCGGCACGCGAGAGTCTCTTGCTATTGTGGCCGATAGGCATAAGGGTATCGAATATGCAGCCAACCTTGTGTATCCAGATGCTGCATTCGGGATATGCGTCCAACACTTGGCTGCAAACTTGAAGACTAGATACAAAGATTTCAAAGGCCCTTTGAAGACCTATTTTGACGGTGCCTCGAGAACGTATCTTTTAAGTGAGTACCATCGTCATATGGAATCCATCCGTGTTCGTAACCCCGACATGCATCGTTATCTTCTTCAGGCCGATCCTATAAAGTGGTCGCGAGCATACTTCAACGGTCGGAGATATGCAATCATGACAACCAACATTGCAGAGTCATTAAACAATGTGGATCGGAAAGCCAGGTTAATGCCAGTTGGATTCTTGGTGGAATGGCTTAGGGGACTGCTACAACGATGGTTTGTCGAGAGACGTGAAGAGGCCCTTAAAATAACATCTAAACTGGCCCCGAAGGCAGAGAAATTGATTCGCACAAACTTCGCTTTAGGCCTAACAGTAACGGTTTGTGATAACAACCCCATTTTTAAATTTTATTATTATGGCTTCTTCTTAATGCGATCGCTTAAACTAATGTCTTAAAATTACATTTGTAACAGCCTCGGCCAGCTGATCAGTTTGAGTACGCCGTCACCAACAATGCTGCCCAAATATGGATTGTCGATATGAGCGAAAGGACATGTACTTGCAGACGATTTCAGGTCGATCAAATTCCTTGCCCTCATGCAATGGCCGTATGTAACCACCGTCGAATTGATCCTTATAATTATTGCTCTAATTACTACACAAAAGACTATCTGTATGCTTGCTATGCACATGTAGTCCACCCTATTGGCAGCCCCGAGGGCTGGGACGTATCTGAAGAAGTAAGATTGCGAATTGTTAATCCTCCCACTACAAAGCGTGGGCCCGGAAGGCCACGGGTTCGTAGGATACCGTCCCAAGGTGAAAAACAAGAGCCTAATCGGTGTGGTAGATGTAATGGTTACGGACACAACCGTCAAACATGTACTAACTCGGTACCCTTATGAAAACGTCCAACCACAAGGGCAGATACAGAGTTCATAACACCAATTTCATAAATGTGATGATAGTGTATGATCATTTTACTTTGCTTTTTTTTTTTATTTATCATTGTTGTATAACAATTTACTTTACTTTTTTTTGTATCATTGTTGTACAACAATTTAGCTCAATTTATCACACTTCATGTTGTATAACAATTTACTTTACTTTTTTTTGTATCATTGTTGTATAACAATTTAGCTCAATTTAGCTCAATTTATCACACTTCATGTTGTATAACAATTTACTTTACTTTTTTTTTATCATTGTTGTATAACAATTTAGCTCAATTTATCACACTTCATATTAAAAATGACCAATATTTTTATGATAAGTACAAAGTGTAATTTTTAGTACAATAGATTGCTATAACACGCTTTTATTATATAAAAAAACATTAACTGTTAAGCCAAACATTTTTTAGGTGGATTTAAGACCAGAGGTAATAACTGTTATTCCCGTCTGGTCATAACCGTTATTACCGATTTTACCGTAGTATAAACCAGTGGTCATAACGATTATGACTGTCTGGTAATAACCGTTATGACCGCTACGTTATACTATCGGTCATAACGGTTATGACCAGACGGTCATTACCGTTATGACCGTAGTATAAACCAGTGGTCATAATGGTTATGACTGTCTGGTAATAACCGTTATGACCGCTACGTTATACTATCGGTCATAACGGTTATGACCAGACGGTCATTACCGTTATGACCGTAGTATAAACCAGTGGTCATAACGGTTATGACTATCTGGTAATAACCGTTATGACCGCTACGTTATACTGCCGTTATGACCGTAGTATAAACCAGTGGTCATAACGGTTATGACTATCTGGTAATAACCGTTATGACCGCTACGTTATACTATCGGTCATAACGGTTATGACCAGACGGTCATTGCCGTTATGACCGTAGTATAAACCAGTGGTCATAACGGTTATGACTATCTGGTAATAACCGTTACGACCGCTACGTTATACTATCGATCATAACGGTTATGACCAGACGGTCATTACCGTTATGACCGTAGTATAAACCAGTGGTCATAACGGTTATGACTATCTGGTAATAACCGTTACGACCGCTACGTTATACTATCGGTCATAACGGTTATGACCAGACGGTCATTACCGTTATGACCACTGGTTTATACTTTGGTCATTTTCATTATGACCGTCTGGTAATAACCGTTATGACCGCTACGTTATACTATCGGTCATAACGGTTATGACCAGACGGTCATTACCGTTATAACCACTGGTTTATACTATGGTCATTTTCATTATAACCGTCTGGTAATAACCATTATGACCGATAGTATAACGTAGCGGTCATAACGGTTATTACCAGACAGTCATAACCGTTTTGACCTTTGTGTTATTGAAATAAAGTGAATTTACTTTCCTACCAAGCAAACAGAGACGTGAATTTGCTTTCCTACTATCATGACATTGAAATGAAGATTTTGGTCATGAATCAAATAAAACGAGAAGCTAAAAACAAACCAAACAATGATTTTCAAATCTTAAAAAAAAAAAGCCCAGACAAATTAAAAATAACCAACTATTTCAACGTACCTACCAAATTCGACGAGTGTATAACCTTTTTTTCCCCGGATTTAAAGTTAATTAATGGGTTTTCGTTTTCTTTATATAAATCTCATTTGTTTATATGGTTATTTTGAGGTATAGAGTGTTGATTTATGATGCTATTTCACCCTTTTTTTGTTTTTTTTGGTACTATTATAGACTGAGATAAATTATTTTTGTACTAACTATTTAACCAATTTTTACATTGATTTATTTCAAAATTGGGGGGGTTCTTATGTATCAATTCGAATTGAAATAGTTTTTGGGTTCCAATGAAACAATTCTTAATTTAATTCTTAAAAAAAAGAGTTGAGATATATATTATATTGAAAAACAGATCTTAATCTTAACTTATATATAAATATTCAAAAGGTTAAAAACCGGGCTTTGTGATAATTTGTAAAAGCCATGATTGTGACAAAATAAGATAAGTCGACAAAAAGTTTGTAAGTTCTTATTATTAATATTAGAAATAGAAAGTGACTCTTTTATAGTCAAAATATAAATATTTTGATTTGTTTTATCAAAAATATTACTAATAATTAAAAGATATTTAATGCTGCAAAAACTTTTTTGGTGATTCCACTCTTTCATCATCATAACTCATTTTGTTATAACTAATATTTATATGTACTACGTTCAGGGTACTACAATATGCCTTCTTACGTTAATTTTTGAACATAATTCGTTATGTGCCATTAATTTTATTTTGACCAATTTATTGACGTATTCCGTTAAAAAATCATTGTAGCAACAATTTATGGGATTAGTGGTATTATTTGTTATTTTATTATATGTTATTGTATTGTAGCAACATTTTGCAGCAATATTTTAGGATCATCCCAGCTACCAAAATTATATATTGTTGAGAGTTTATGGACTAATTTAGCAATTTACCCCTTATTTTTTTTCCCATTGTCAATAAGGATTAATATCGCTTGTATAAAAAATATTCGTAACTTTTGTGATTAAACTTTAAAACTACTCACCCCTTAAAGTCTAAACTAGTGTCACTTAACCTTTTCTTACTAGAATAATTGGAATTAAACCAACGGTCATAACAGTTATTACCCGACGGTCATAACCGTTATTACCGTCTGTATAACACAGAGGTCATGACCGTTATGACCATTTGGTAATAACAGTTATGACCTCTGTGTTATACAGACGGTCATAACGGTTATGACCGTCTGGTAATAACCGTTATGACCTCTTTGTCATATAGACGGTCATAACGGTTATGACTAGACGGTCATTACCGTTATGACCACTTGTTTATACTATCAGTCATAATTGTTATGACCGATATTATAACACATCAGTCATAACGGTTATGATCGTCTGGTAATAATCGTTATGACTACTGGTTTATACTATCAGTCATAACGGTTATGACCGTCTGGTCATAACCGTTATGACCGATAGTATTAATATTGAAGATTTGCATGCTTTTATTTTTATTATTATCATGTACAAAGATACATTTCATTGATAATGAAACGTTTTATTCCCACCTGATCATCAATTTGATGAGTGTGTAATGTTACAATTAATTTTACAACGGTAGACCATAAAAAAACAATCAATCAATGGGGATTACAAAGAATTAAATAATAGTACTATTAACAGTCTGGACAATTCTTAATTACAATATTTAAAAAGTTAGTCTAAATGTTAAACGTCCTCCTCCTCATCAGCATCACTTTTATAGGCATCAGCTAGCTTATTTTTGGCATGGGACCACATGTGACAGGCAAAATACTCCCTGAAGATTTGCATGCGTTCAGCAATCACCCAATATTTGACATCCCTCCCTTCTATCAAGCACTCAGCATACTTGATTGTAAACATTCCACAGTCACCCCTGTTGCAAGAAAGATGAAAAAAAAGTTTATTAACTAAGCAACACACTCCAAACAGTTCATACATAAAATTAATTTGCAATGCTTGTACTAACCCATTGGCTTGTTTAGGGATGTCTTTCATTATGGTGACTGGTATTTGGTGATTTCCTGGAGGAACCCGTGGTTTGAACTCGAACAAGCTGTTTTTTTCAGCTAGAAATGGAATGAACTTTGACAGACCTTCCATTCCTTCGCGAACCCTGTTGTTATGACGTCCTTCATGCTGAAGAGAGTCGTATATCTCAAGGGACCAGTTTGTTAAGTCAAGCTTTGCTAATGCCCAATGTTTCAGATCGCTGAAGTGCATTGGCATTAGCACCGTGTTAACGTGAAACCACGAGGCCCCACTCTGGGCACGCACGCCAAGCATTATCCTGAACACAGAATCACAGCAGGCCCAATCGAACTTATCGGGTGCTGCCTGTTAGACGGTCCACAACGAACGGACTTTTGTAGCAAAAAACGTGTCTACGGTTGTCACTTTTCGTTGTTCCAGTTCATGGTACTGCCTGATCTTCTTCCTCAGGTAGTAGAATGCAACGTCGATGTGCTGCACAAACAAAAAAGATGCAAATGAATTGGAAAAAAATACTTACATAACAAACAATGTATCCTGTTAACTCAAATAAATACAGTATGAAATACAGGATACTCAAATAAATTTACTATATTTTGAAGAAAGGTACTTACTTCATCCCATAGCCAAATAGGAGAGGTAGCTAATTCATAATACCAACTATTTTTTTCCACCAGCATGCAGCCGAGGTCATGTGATTTGTCAAGAACATCATGCTTTGCAGTGTATCGGGAAGGACGTTTACTAAACATAATGTACCGTCTAGTTAATTGGTGATGAAGTTGTTAATAAATTGTAAATTTCAAGACGAGCATAATCTGTATTATAAAAAAATTTACCCTGCAGGAGTCTTCTTCAATAATCCTTTTGGGAACTACTCCCTGAACTCCTCTAGCTTCTCCTTCGAAGGTTCATCTGCGAGACCCGAAGGGAGGGGAGTCAGCAGATTAGTCGGAGGCTTCGACGGCGAGGCAACATCAGTGATTGTTCCAGAAGGCCGTTGACCAATCCTTGATAGTCTGGCTCTCTTCTTCTTACGCATCTATAAGTGAAATATGTAAAAAGAGTTAACATTGTACACAATGACAATAATGACTATATAACTAAGTTACAGATATTCGTAACAACCACGTCACCGAGGCTCTCATCGTCGTCTGGCTCCGAAACCTTCACGATATCCATGATAGTGTTTTTTGTCACGCTCTCCTTCTCCGGTTCTTGCACTATCTGCTCAGATTTTCCCTTCGTTTGCAGATCCGTTGCTGGTAAATCAGAGGGCAAAGCCTGTGTGGTTTCACAACATGGCATAAGAATAAATACAATGTTCTAGTTGTGGAACACAGTTGAGATAATCTACATTTAATGTAATACTCGACTAACTAACAGCTAAATGAGTACCTTATTCCCGTCAACCTTGACGTCTTCCCGAGGAAAAATCACCTTTTCGGCGGTGAGGAACTCCATGGCTGCTTGAACACCCATATCAGCTGCGGCTCCGACGTCAGAGTCAAACATCACATCATCTTCGGTGCCGATGTGATGTGAGGTAGGTTTGAGCTCATAATTATCAGCCGTCTGAACTTGAGGCTTCTGACGGCTGCTGACAAATTCCTCGGTGTGTGCCTTCCCCTTCCCCTTCCCCTTCCCCTTCCCCTTCCCCTTCTCAGAAAAGTTGGGGGCCAACATTTTTATTACACTTCTCATGAGTTTGTTAGCCTTCTTCTGGCCCTTTTCAAGAGCCAACTGGCCCTTTTCAAGAGCCACCAACTTTTCTTTAATGGAGACAATCTCTCCTCAGATTTCCTTTTGAAACTCCTGCCAATCAGAGTTTGTATCGGAGCTCGGTCGGGGTGCAGAAGGCTTGGGGGGCTTGGGAGCTAATTTTGGCACAACACTTGGGTTCTTCAAAAATAGCCGCGCAACCCATGGGTCCTTCAACTCTTCCTCGGTTGGCATCAGGACAAAACACTTACCCTGAACACATTTGATGTTAAAAAAAAAATCAGTAGGTAAAAAAAATCAGGACAAAACACTTATTGAATCAATATGCTACTATAACCACTGTTATGGTAACAGGCTTGTGAAAATGATAAATTGACCAATATTTGTAATTGACATTGCATACATAATAAATATACGTAAGACATCCTATACAATAATACATGATCTTCGCCAACATCGGAAAAGGTATTTATGACATCATCGAACTTGACAAATTCCTCGGTGGTCCACGACAGCATTCGCGGACAGGCATGCTCGTACTTCTTGCTGAATTTCAATGCTATCGATGGGAGGGTCTCATAGGCCCAGACGAGCAAGGCATGAGGAAAGCCCGATACACTGTAATGCACTTTGTCGGGCCTTTTTGAAGCTTGTCTCTTCGTCGACAGCCTGTTCTCAACTGCATTACAGATTGCAGTCCGAGTTGTCTCCCATGACAGAACGCCCCAAGGAAAAGCATTGAAATCAGCAATGCTATCAGCCAGTGAAAAAAACTTAGCGTCTATCTTGACGGAGTTTGCATTTGATAAGGGAATGCAGAACATCAAGTATAGTAAACTAAGCTTCACAGCGTCGTTGTCGTTGTCAAAAGCCGCATTCGACATCTGCAGCTCCAAATTTTCTCTCGACACGCCTCTCAAGGTCGAAAAATATCTTGTGATTAATCGGCTTTCGACCACTGGGAGATGGGTAGACCCTGTGCATTTCATGCCGGTGATGAGGCAGAACTCGTTGATGGAAAATCTGCCAAGTTCGCCTCCGATCTCGAACCAAAGAGCATCACCCATTTCTGAGTGATCCGTCAATCTCATCACAACGTTGTGGAAGACTTGGCCAGCCCAACCAAGATCGGTTAATCCCAGAAAATGCTTAATGCATGGCTGCTTGAGGACGGCCTCGTACTGTTGGGGAGACAACCACTGTCTCAGCTTCTTACAAGTTTCCGGAATGTTGATAAAAGTGTTTATTTTTGCCCTGGTAATGTCAGCATCCGATACCCGTCGATTGTATTGAACCTGCGGTAATGTTAATCGTAACATAAAATGGTAAGTATACTTATGACAGTGAAGTAATAACAAAAATTACCAGGCATAAAATAACAGCATTATGAAATTCATACTAAAAAATTAAAAATTAATCACCATCAATTAAACAAAAATTGTCGGACTAAAATGACAAAGTCATTATGAAAATGACAGTCCGCAACCAACAAAAAAGCTGGTAATATTTGTGACCAACAAGCCATAACAACATGAAAAAGAGAAAACACTGAGTAATTATTATTATGACCAAGTAATAATTAAAATGACCATCCTAAAATAAGTTAAAACTCATAGTAATCATTATTATGACCAACAAGTCATAATGAAAATGACCACCGGACATACTAACAGAAAACTGAAACTGAGTAATAATTATTATGACCAGAGAGTCATTTTAAAAATGACCACTCCATTCTGTTTCAAATAGCCGAGAACTCTACACTTAAACACAAACATCGACGAAAACCCTAATATAAAATATAAACCAAAACACATACTTGAGTTAACGGATGTTTTATGATACAGAAACAGATAAAAATCTTAACTTTATGTACAATATGATAACATTGTTCAGTAAATCAACTGGAAAGTGGAATATCATCAAAAAAACACATATAAAAATGGAAACTTTGTTTTTAAAAATCAAAAAATACTGCATATTCTTACTGAAAAATACTAAAAGTGTAAACTTTTTAAACACAAAGACCAAAACAAATTTTATTCGATCCAGCTTCCGATATCTTTTATTATACGGCACTTATATATATATATATATATATATATATAATAACAATGAAAATATTTTTCAAAAAAAAAAAAACACAAAAAAATTTCATTACCTTTTCAGAGTCGGATATATTGTCGTCTTGTTCACTCATGAACATTTGGGAGACTTTTAGTTCGACTTCCCCCTCAGTAGCCTTCGGCGCAGTTTCTGGAGTGTTCTTCTCTGACATTTTTGTTGGCTTCGACAAGGGTTATTTTTCGACGTTAACAGACGTCCAACCAGTATATAAAGGGCTACGGTGGTGGTTTAGGACGGTTTCCGAGCGGTTTTAGAGCGGTTTCAAAGCTTTCTCTCTCTAGAATCGGAGTTTCTCTCTCTAAAACACTGTAGACGCTGGTTGAAAATTTCTGTGAGATTATTCGAGGGAGAATGCCTTTTGGGCGGGTGAGAGATGAGGGTAAATCTGTAATTCGACATTTAAATGACTCTTGGTATTTCCATTTATTTTATTTTAAAATGCAGATTACAAGACGGTCAACTTCATAATGACCGTCTGGTAATTTTCATTGTGACCTCTTTGTGCCTAAGGTTTTTCACCAATACGTCACCGTATCGTATAACACAGACGGTCATAACGGTTATGACCGTCTGGTAATAACGGTTATGACCGCTACGTTAAACAGACGGTCATAACGGTTATGACCGTCTGGTAATAACGGTTATGACCGCTACGTTATACAGACGGTCATAACGGTTATGACCGTCTGGTCATAACCGTTATGACCACTGGCTTACACAGACGGTCATAACGGTTATGACCGTCTGGTAATAACGGTTATGACCACTGGCTTACACAGACGGTCATAACGGTTATGACCGTCTGGTAATAACGGTTATGACCGTCTGGTCATAACCGTTATGACCACTGGCTTACACAGACGGTCATAACGGTTATGACCGTCTGGTAATAACGGTTATGACCACTGGCTTACACAGACGGTCATAACGGTTATGACCGTCTGGTAATAACCGTTATGACCTCTGCGTTATACTAACGGTCATAACGGTTATGACCGCCTGGTCATAACTGTTATGACCGCCTGGTCATAACCGTTATGACCAATGGTCTAACACGTTGACCAATACGTCACCGTATTGAGCATTTACAGGGGTCACAACGATAATGACCATGGGGTCATTATGAAAATGACCGATCCTGTGGGAGGACGTCTGACAAAAAACTGGTCATTTTTATAATGACCACCTGGTCAATATCGTTGTGACCAAAATTATACGCTAAGATTTAACAGTCACAGGGGTCACAACGAAAATTACCAGGCGGTCATTATGATAATGACCGTCCCTGTAAGAAGACCAACTGTTAAACAAGTTCAAAAAA
This sequence comes from Ficus erecta, assembly GCA_008635985.1. Taxonomy (NCBI): domain Eukaryota; kingdom Viridiplantae; phylum Streptophyta; class Magnoliopsida; order Rosales; family Moraceae; genus Ficus; species Ficus erecta. Next base: position 615,006 of record BKCH01000056.1, on the reverse strand, counting down.
AAGAAATTTTTTCCCCTCTGCAATCAAATCGCTAAACGCAAAGTTTTTAGACATTGAATGAAACCAGATTTTGTAATTTTTTTAACTTTCGACTTCTTTGACTCGTTAACTTATCTTTAATTAGTTTTTAAATTTTTTCTGCCTTGTATATCACGAAGCTGTTTGTAGATGCATTTCGTGGTGGTTTCGGACGGTTTCCGAGCTTTTCCGAGCGACTGCAACTGTTTCTCTCTCTAGAATTCGTTTTCTCTCTCTAAAAACTGTAGATGCTGGTTTCGGGGGCCATGCGAGGGAGATGAGGATAAAGCAGTAATTTGACATACAATTAATCCTCCTGGGCCCCACATATCAAACTGAAGAGTGACGTGGCAGTGCTAGAAATGAAGGGGAAAAAAAGTGGTGCTGATTTTAATATTAAATATTCCACAGGTGCTAAAAGTGAAATTTACCCATAAAGAAATTATATGTGGAAATGAATAATTGTAATTATATGTGGTACAAACTTTCCATATCGTATTGTCTCTAACAATATCTCTCATCTAACCATTTCACCTTATACACCTAAACACAATGGATATTCCAAACGTCGTTATCATCATATTTTCGAAACTGGTATTTCTTTGCTTTCTATTGCTTTTCTGCCTCTTACTTACTGGAACTATGTGTTCACTACCATTGAATATCTCAATAACTACATGCCTACTCCCAAACTTCAACTCTAATCCACTAACGAAAACCTTTTTGGCTCTTTCCCAAACTACTCAAAACTTTTTGTCTTTGGTTGTCTTTGTTACCCATGGCTTGATCCCTATTCTAAACACAAACTTGCTTCATGTTTCTTTCCTTGTGTCTTTTTAGGCTATTACCTCACTCAAAGTGCTTATCTGTCTCAATCCATCAACCAATAAACTCTACGTATCCCGTCATGTCAAATATGTTGAATCTATTTTTCTTTCTCATCTTTTTCGAGTCATACTTCCAGTCTTGAGTCTACCATCATCTCTTAATGGCTTCCCCCAATCTTCTTTATCCATAACACGTCTTCTTCTGCGTCACCACCCAGCCTATCATCCCCGTTTGCTCCTGCTACACTACCTCCGGACGTTGATCTGCTGCAACCGGTTGATCGAACTCAACAATCAACCGGACCCTACTCGAGAAACAATTTCTGAAAACCTACGCTATCCGGTTGATCGGTCAACTAGAATCCTGTCATGGAATCCTATCCAAAACCCTATCTCAACTGGTCTACCGAATGATACCCACCAGTCAACCGAAAGCATATTTTTGAAACACTCCGCCCTCCGATTGACCGAGCATTCCCATTTGATCAACCAGACACCCCAGAACCCCGATCATTATCACCTGTTCCAAGCATAACCTCATCACCCATCCAAAAGCTTAACCTCAATGCCCAAATTCAACCCTCTGACTCCCTGGCTTCAAGTATGTCACAGGAATTTGATGTTTTAGTTCAGAATGTTACATGGGAACTTGTTCCCCTGGAGTCAATACAAAATCTTGTCGGTGTAAGTGGATTTTTCATACTCAAGGGATTTCTTATGGTTTTGTTGACAGGTGGAAAGCTTGTTTCGCCAAAGGGCTACATCAACATCCAGGCATTGACTACCATGACATCTTCAGCTCAGTGGTCAAGCCAACCATTGTTCGTATAGTTCTTAGCCTTGCCGTCAATGGCGGTTGGTCACTATGTCAACTAGATGTTAATAATGCATCTCTCCAAGGAAATTTACAGAGGATGTCTTTATGGTATAACCACGCGGCTTTATTGATCGAGATTGCCCTACTCATGTGTGCAAACTACACAAGGCTATCTATGGTCTTAAGCAATTCCTCGTGCTTGGTACCATGAATTGCATCAGTTTCTTATTGCATCGGGTTTCTCCAACTCTCCTACCGACGCCTCCCTTTTTGTCCTTAACACTGATGGCACTCTGATTTATTTACTTGTTTATGTTGATGACCTCATCATTGCAGGCAACAGTGCAAGGATTCATTGATCTTCTTGCCAAACACTTCTCTCTCAAGGATCTTGGCCTTTTCTCCTTCTTTATGGGTGTTGAAGTCATTCCACACTCATATAGTTTGCTTTTGTCCCAATGGTGCTACATCAGCAAACCTATGGGTCGCACTCATATGATGCAAGCCAAACCGGTTCTTATACCACTTGCTACTACACCAACTCTTATGCTTAAATTTGGCACGGCGTTATCTGATCTAACCAAGTTCAGGGCAGTAATAGGGAGTCTCCAATATCTCTCTCCCACTCATCATGATATTGTATTTGCAGTCAACAAGCTTTCACAGTTCATACACCATCCTATAACCGAACATCGGAATGCAGTGAAACGTATACTGCGCTATCTTTTGTGGGATCCTATGACCAAGGTCTTGTCCTTCAAAGTCAATCTTCACTGTCTCTACATGTGTTCTCTGGCACTAATTGGGTCGGTAATAAGAATGATTAGACTTGCAACAGTGCTTGCATTATGTATCTTGGGCACAATCCAGTATCTTGAAGCTCAAAGAAACAACACAAGTAGCTCGTTCTTCAACTAAAGCCGAATATCGATCAGTTGCTGCCACTACTGCTGAATTGAGTTGGGTTTGCTCACTTCTCACTGAACTTGGTGTCACCATCCCTCAGGTACCTGTGGTCCATTGTGAGAGCGTTGGTGCAACTTATCTTTGCTCCAATCATGTCGTATGAAACATGTTGCATTAGACTATTGCTTCATTCGTGATCAAGTTCAGAGTGGTACTCTCCGTGTTGCAAAAGTTTCATTTGAGGATCTATGAGCTGACACTCTTACCAAACCTTTTTCTCGAGAATGTTTTCTCAAGCTCAGAACCAAGATTGGACTCTCCTCCCAGAGCTCCATCTTATAGGGACATATTGGAGAATGTACATAATTATAATTTTGTACTTTATATTTTTCATGTAATTATTTAGTTAATTTCCTAGTTTAGATTTCATATTTTATTTAATTTGTAAAACCTTTAAGTCTAGGAAAGTATCTACATTACAAAAGTTTGAAATTTGTAATTTTTGTATAAATATTTGATTTCATTAATAGAAAGATTATGTCGTAATTTCTCAAATTCTATATCCTATTAATACTATAGTTTATTGTTGTCTAATGAATATTCATAAAAATTAGGGGAGTTTGGTGCAAACACTTAAACTAAGATTTTCAAACTTTTTTTTGTCTTTTTCTCAAAAAGTTTTTATTTTTTTCTCAAAAAGTTTTTTGTCTCATCTGAAAATTCAAAAAAATTTACTATTAAAATTTAAAAATCTCATAACATGAACCCTATATATAAAATTCATTTTCTATTTTGTTCTCTTTTTCAAAATGAAAGACTATTTTTAATTAATTATAAGGCTAAGATGCTTTCCCAAGCATTTTCATGATAATAATAGGCCACCAAACCATTTAACCAACCGCATTATTTAAAACAGAAAAGAAAACAAAAACAAAAACTAACAAACAAACAAAACAAAAGCCGAAAAACAAAATACAACGAAACAAAACAAAACGTTTAGGAAAGTTATATTTCTCTTGCCACTTAAATTTTGGAAACTATGACTTTTCCTTGGAATTTCTGATTTAGTCTTGTTTAGCGTGCATTTGGTGTAAGAGTTTGAAATTGAATTTTTTATATTAAAGTTGATAGACTTTTTAAAAACTAATTATAATTTTTGTTAACTTTTCAGAAAAAAGACAAAAATAATATGAAAAATTTCGGTTTAGACCCGAGAGCGAAACGTAAACTAAATTTTTTTTGTTTCAATTTCTATTAAAAAAAAAGATGAAAAAAGAGTAATTAAGTACAATTATATAATGTCTGATTTTTTAGCATTAAGACCACGTGACCACACTAACTTTTCTTTTATTTTTTTTAAAATATAAATTATAGCTAGCGGAGTTAAGTATGACTAATCTTAGCGTGTGTTTGGATTCACAATCCAAACCTCGAAATTACAATCTAATTTTTGTCTTTTTCCCTCAACTTCATTATTCACCTAGTTTTGTAACTCAAATTTTAAAAGCCTATGACTTTACATAGACAAGTCTAAAGAAATGATTTTTTTTTAATTGCATAGAATTTCGATACGAACGAAACAATCTCCATATTTTTTTTTGCGAACACATTTCAAGTTTTATACTTTTTAACTCCAAAATTCAAACGTCTCAATAAACGCATAATAAATTTAAACTCAAATTTTACGATCCAAACATTAAAGGGGGGTTTGGACCTCTGGTTTGAACTCAAAATTCTGAGTTCAAACTCAACTCAAAACGTTTGGAAATGGAGTTTAACTCCAACGCACCGTTGAACCGTTATTGTTTGGTTTACTGTGCAACAAATCCAAGGCAAACGGAGTTGGGTTTCCCTGTTGGCAATCTGATGATCATCCACCGCCCGACTTCTCCCTCCCTCCTCGCCCATCGCCGAGCCTTCCCTCACCCTCCTCAGGGCCTCGCTAAGATTGCGACACCCGCAGACAAACGGAGCTTGGAAATCGCGCAAGCTCCGGCGTCCTCGGCGAGCTTGGCTTGGTCGACAATGGTGACCTCGAGAATGGCGCCGCCGCGCAACATTTGGTCAAACAGGGATGAGACCGACGACGATGAGAATCCGAATGAGAAGCCCGACATTCTCTCTTTCTCTCTCCCTCTCTCCTCTGTTTGTTTGTTTCTCTCTCTAACAATCCCACTCTCTCTCTCCGCCGTTTGTTTGTTTCTCTCCTCCGAGCTCCGGCGTCGTCCACACGATACCCCATGACCGTTGGTGTCCGCCGCTGAGCACCGACGGCGATCTGAGGTTGGCGCCGAACTCGCACTCTGCTCCGATGACGGCGTCGACGGTCGTGGCTATGAGCGAGCTCAGAGCCGAGCCTCAGAGCTGAGCCGTAGCGAGTTCGACCCGGTGGCTGCAGCGGCGGCGGACCAATCGGCCGCTGAGATGGTGAAGAGGACGTTGGGGGGTACGAGACAAAGACAGAGAGAGAGAGAGACAAGAGAGAGAGAGAGATAGGGGTAAATGAAGAGAAATGAAAGGTTAGAGAGAGAAAGTGAAGAGAGAGAGAGCTTTTGATATTGTTATTATTATTATTATTTATCTTATGTTATAATTTTAATTTGGTATATCATATGATCTGTTGGATATTATTCTATTGATGAGATAAAAATTCTTATCTCATTGTAAATCTCCAAATAATTATTATGTTTTTTTATTAACTTTTAGTGACCAAAATCGGAATGTAATTGTTATTTTATTTTGATGATTCTTACATTACAAATAATGTATATTTTGTTGGGATATAATATTACAATAAAAGGAATTTTGCGACATCTTTTGCTGTCTCAAGTTGATTGGTTTTTATAATTTGACATATTATCATTTTTTTCAATTTTATTTATTAAAATATACGTTAGAATGCTAAAAAAAATTAAAAAAATTATTCCCCTCATTTTCTTATCATCCAAACAAGGTCCTTGTTTTTTTAATTTTCAACTCAACTTAAACTTTTTCACCAAATACTCAACTCAACTTCAACTTTTCAACTCAAATTTTTTACCAAACACTCAACACTTAAACTCAACTTAACTTAACTCAAACTCAACTTAAAAATCTTAACTCAAACTTGTGAACCAAACAGGTCCTAATACTAAATACATGTTAAACTTAAAAAGTAAATTGTGATATTTTAAAATTCAAAGGTTAAAATAAAAATGATATTGTAATAAAGGGACACATGTGAGTATAAGTAAAGAAATAATAATAAGGGTTCATTTTATAATGTCCTCTGAACTATATTGTCATTTTCCTTATGCCTCGTGGCAACTCCGCAGTTCTTCGGAGCCTTTGATTTGAGGAAGCGAAATGACTGTCACAACCAGTATGACTGTCACAACCAGTATGATATTACGATCAGGGTCTTCTTCATGGCTGCCTCCCCGCCGCCCCTTTGGGCTTGGGTCACCGGATCCCAAGGTGGGTCCCACTCCCATGAACGTGTTCACTTCCGCCTCTTCTCTGCGCCTCGGCCACCTCCTCACTTGTCGCCTCAATTCCTACTTGCAGGTAATTAATTCTCTGTCCTTTTTCTTCTCATTTATCATTCGATCAAATCAAAGTTGTTTTTGATGACTTTTCCAGTTCAATGATAAAGTGGGTATGTTTATTTTCTTGCAATCCAAGAACAGAAATTTGGTCGTCTCGAGCATGGTCCGAGATTGAGGGATTCTTTGCAATCCGCCAGTTGGGCTCGTTTTTGCTTGTTTGGTGAGGGGGAAAATGGAAATGATTTTGAGGGAAACCAAGGGAAGTCTGATTCCAAGACGTCTAGTCCAAGTCCCTTCGATGAAAGGCGTTGGACCAATGCACTTCTTGCTCTTAATGTTGTGTGAGTGTTTGATATTTTGTATTATCGGTTCAATCTCCATTTACCACTGTAACAACCAATTCCCACCTTGATTATGCGCTTGGGAGAATGTATGAGTTTTTTTTTATATGCGGATTTTCGGAACCCCAGTAGTATCTTCAGCTTACAATTTTGGGTGAAAACCGGTAGTTTCAATGGCTAAAATGCACTTTTCGGGGAACGCCACATGATCTTCCGAGTGCATAACCAATTAAAGAATGGGATAATAACAAATATATCTATGTGTTTTACCGAAATGTTGCATTCCACTTAATGTTTTGTGACGTGTTCTCTATGGTTTACAAATCGTGTTAAAACCTTCCTCGAAAAACATATTGGAACGCGGCATTTCGATAAAATATAAGAAAGGTTTTCTGTTATTTCCTATCTAAACCTCATTCAGTTTGTCCTCGAGGCACCTGATGAAGTGCCTTTGTTATTTTAATGAATTGTGTACACTGTTTGTCTGTGGACAGAGTTTATATTGCTCAGGTTGCAACAAAAGGGAAGTTAATGTTCTGGGGAGCCAAGGTGAGAACTGCTATGCGTGCACGCTATTTTCAGAACTATAACTTCAATTTACGAAGTGAGTTGCTATACAATTTGCAGATAAATGAGTTGGTTGACGAAGGACAACTTTGGCGGCTTGTAACATCTGCCTTTTTGCATGCAAATGTTGGACACCTATTGGTCCGTTCTCAATCTTACTGGTTAAAAGTTGTCCTAGTTCATAGGTCTCAAGCCATGACTTATTTGCTTCGTTTTGATCAGGTCAATTGCTATTCTTTAAATGCTGTTGGGCCTTCTGTCGAGAAGATCAGCGGTCCCAGGAGATATCTTGCTGTCTACATCGCCTCTGCAATCACAAGTAACAGATCCTGATCTTTCTGAAATAGTCAAATGTTATTGATTATAACTACCAATTTGTATTCTGATTTGGTTATTTGAAGACAATCAGGTTCAACAATGAGTTATTTTTTCAGCAACAATGCCGCAGTTGGTGCATCGGGAGCGATCTTTGGACTAGTGAGTTGTTTCAAGTTTTAGTTAGAGAGAAATTAAATCCACTAAATGAGGTGCCCTGTAGTGAAATTCAGAGTACAAAGCTGCTATGCTGCTCTTATGATTCTGCCAAATCTCGTTTAAGCTTGTAAACATATGGTCTCTGTTGTCAGGTTGGATCAACGGCTGTGTTTTTAATGAGACATAGAAGCCAGGTTGGAGGTGGCAAAAGAGAGCTGCAGCACATAGTGAACGTGATTGCTTTGAATATGGTATGCCCTCACTCTTGGACAATGTACCAACTACATGATCTGACCTCCCCGTTGGGGCTATCACAACAGGTGGGAGAGAGGGGTTAGGATAGGAGCTCTCAGGTTCGAGGCCTGGGAATGTAATCATTTCTCTTAATTAAGTGGGAGCCGTAGACCTCATGCCGGATACAAAAATAACTCAATAAATAAATAACAACAGCATGATCTCACCTATTAAGAATCCTATCCATTCATAAGTTTGATGTGCTAATGAAATTATCCTAACGGAAACATTCCCTTAATGTCGTGTTTCCCTTTTGTTTTTTGTTCCCTACCTTTCTCTACAAAGATTAACATCATTAAGCAACTTTGCAGGTTATTGGACTGTTATCTGAAGGCATTGATAACTGGGGACATGTAAGTTTCAAAATAGCTGAAGTTTCTTTTTCTTGGATAAAGACCTAACCGTTGCGGTTTCCTACATCTTGGTTATACCGTTGCTAAAGATTCTTTATAAGAATGGCTTTATTTGGAGCTGGTGTTAGAACTTTTAAGTTCCACTTTGAACTGGTGTTGGAATTCTTAGGCAAACCATCTGTTAAATGATAAAGAAAATTTAAGAAGCGGACCTGGATCTTTCATATATAATCTTACATCATCTGTGAGGTTATCTGGACATAAATGGTAGAAGCAAAAGTACCGTGGTACTTGGTATCGCAACTTCTCAAGTGACATGTGTGTTTTCATCATTACATTGATAGATGTAACGTTTTAATGTTAATTGACGTGAGACTTTTAAAATACCTACAAGTAAAAGAATGACAACTCTCATATAACGTCAGTTGGTATTAGAAAATTGAGATATCCCTTACATTAATCAATACGTCATCACGCTGCATATGGTCATAGAACTACATTTTGCATCAACTTATTTGTGTGGCTTGTTCTAAACATTGTTTTGATGTTACGTCTTCAATGTCGCAGCTGGGAGGCCTGCTTGGTGGAGGTGCTGCGTCATGGCTTCTCGGGCCTGTGTGGGATCATGAATCTCCATCCCCGGATGGTCGGAGAGTCTTTGCTGACAAAGCTCCAATTTTCTACCTGATCAATAGGAACAAGAGATCCTGAGCATTTCCTTTCCTCGTATTACTGCTTGATGGAAGGGATTCTCCATACTCTCCCCAAATAACCAGAAACGAGACAGCGAAATTGTCTAAAAGAAAGATGATTCACATTTCTTTAGGTGTAAATAAATGTATTATTACTTGGGCGTTGTTCTGCATAGACTGAATTTATACTTGGTAAACTAACTTGTCTATAACCTTTTTCTTTTCCTGCCAAAGAAATAAATTAAAGTAAAATTGAATCTTATTTCTTAATTTTGGTGTACCAAGCTGAGGTGTTACTGGCAACTGGGATCGTTTTGTACTTCAAAATTTACACCACCAGTGCCAACGGCCCCTTTCCCACATGAGCAAACCGCCGATGGCCCCCTCACCCACCCATGCTCATACCGCCATCGTTGGCCCCCTCTCCCAACCACACACCGTAACCTTGGCCCCTCTGCCACTGCGCCGTGAGAACTGAAATACCCCTCCCCCAAGTTGCCACCCACGCAAGCATTAAGATACTAAAAAGCTTCTTATTGCACGACAACAAAAGCACTTTTTAACTATATCATATACTAGGGGATTTCACTTGGAAAAAGATCTTCCACAAGAAAGCTTTCGTCCATTAAGATCAGTGTTTTGACCCAAGCTAGCCATTGTCACCCCAACTTGCAACGGAGGTATGCCTGCTGCCCCTCCCCCTTTGCTCTAACCAGTCTCTGACAAGCTTCCCCGCACAATTCAGGATCCATCCTTTGCCACCCTTCCCTTCATTTCCAGATCTGCCCTTTGGTCTAATTAGGGTTTTTCTAGATCATGATTTGCTAATATGATGAAGAAGAAAAAAAAAAAAGTCAAATAAACTATTTTTCTTTCTTTTTTTAGTACTAAATAAGGGTAAAAACGTCACTTTTTTAAACATTACTTAAAACATTTTCAACATTTGAGAAACATATGATGATCAAAAGAAAAAGATACAAAAATTTAAATAATTTTAAAAATTTTCAACATTTGTAAATTTTTTATTTTTAAATAAGTTTGGTAGTGTAGACGATATTTGTTAAACGGCCCTTGATTCTTTTTCCTTGGCAAACTCACCAACAGAGGAAATCTAACACAAACCCACCATTCCTTTGTGCAAACCATTTGTGGATTTGATCCAGGGAATTTCATAAGCTGAAAAAGAATGAAGAGACAGTAGAGGAACTATAAACAATTCAACATTTCATACTCGTATAATTCTGTACGTTGATCTTTATGTAACACTAAACCTAATTCCTTTTTAGCAAAATCTCCTCTCTCTTTTTTAGAGGAGACTTTGCCAGCATTGCAGAGGCTCAAAAAGAACCTGCATATTTTTACACTTCAGTTAATTCGGAAGAGAGGTTCTTTTTGAATTCTGCAATCCGATACCGTAAACCTGCATAATTCCGGGTCTTCAAGTTGGGAAGACAAGTATCCACTGTTTTTCTTGTGTCCTAAGAAAATGTCAAAGCAAGATGAGAGGCCCGCCACCTTCCGGCTTTGGCCCGCAATCTGTCTGCTGATTTCACCTGCATGCGATCCCTATCGACCGAAGGATTATAAAACTGTCAAACTTGTCAATGGAACCAACCTAACTTCCTGTGCCGAAACAAAACTGGAGAGGAGTAACATCAGTATATTTTGGGGTTTGTTTGTTTGTATGCCTTTGGAAACTCTGCTTGAGGTAATGTGCATTGCGAAATAGACGTATGATATGAAATCAACAAAGGAGATGGAAGACAATTAGTGTCGACAGTCCTACTGACCAGATTTCCTTGTACAATGGGACTGCTGCTAAAGCTGGCAACAAGAACACCAAAATACAAGTTAGATGATTATGAATCAAACCTTGAAGTTGTTGGAAACGAAAATTCTCATGACATTAACTTACATGATGGGGATGGAGCAATCGAGGGAGACATCAAGGATTTTGTGTTTCCCTTACTTTCACCTGGACTTGAAGCCACGGACACTTGAGGTACAGGTGAAACACCTGGAGAAAGCCGAGATTTGGGACCCATTGGTTGTGAGTGGGGGGGAGCAGCAGTAGGTGTATAAGCTGAAGGAACAATCGGGTTAGAAGGGGAAGTTGGTGAGTAGCTTGGAGGAATTGCAGAACGATGGTATGGACAAGGCTGAGGAGACTGCAAAGCTACGATAGACGGTGTTGGAGCAGAAGCATCACAGTCATAACATGGTGAAGGATCAAGGATGCCAGGGGAGGGTGCTGGAGAATAAGTTGGAGCAGGGTCTGGTGAAATCGCTGATCCAGCGTAATCACTTGGTCCTGGTGCTGGAGCTGGAGAAGGACTTGGAGAAATTGGAGAAAGGGTACCTTTAAGATAAGAAGACAAACTGATGCTTTTAACTTTACCAAAGACTGTGTTATTGAGACCGAGATTTCTTGCCCGAGAGCCAGTAAGTGTTAAAGCCAACTGCTTTAATCTCTGCGGCTGGAGGCTCCTATAATCAGGCAAGACTACTGATACTTGAATGATAACAGGAGGAGCTGTTGTTGAACCAAATGTGTTTGTTATTTGCACAAACACAGTCTGTATAAAAAAGAAAGCCTTGGTCAGTGTATGCTCAAAAGATCAACATGTAACCATACCAAAACAGATTAATCAAAGCAGAAAATTTGTGCGCGCTCGATGACTTGGGCGGATTAAATTTGTCAGGAACCTTGTACTATAACAAATGGACAACCGATTTTTTATTCTCTACTTTCCTCGATTTTAGCAAGTACAAGTTTAATTCGCATTGCGATACACCAAAAAACTAGAGTGATGTTTGGTCGGTTCACTCCAACCAAACAATTCCAATTGTTTTTTGTTTTTTTTTCCCTTCAAAAGTAAGCTTAGTTTCACTATTCACATCTTCAACTCTAACTTAAAAACTCAACTTTAAAAGTCTATAACTTAATCATTTCAAGTTGAAATGAGATTCTTTTTTCTTCTAAAGTGCATAGAATTTGAAGGGAACGAAACAAGATCCATATTGATGTTTTCTTTCCGAACACATTTCAAGTTTACACACTTTCTAACTCCAAACAATTCATTTTCAACCGAACGACCAATTCCAAAACTCAACTTAACAACGATCAAAATAAATCTAAAACTCCAACACAAGCGGACCAATCAAACGGCCTCTAATTTTGTTGTATTTGTTTCCTTCAGTAAACTAAGCTAAAAGTTCTGTTTCTTTTTTTACAACTTTCTTTTTCGTTTTCATTTAAGATTTACAACTTTACACAAGGAATTCAATGCTTGGCAAACATTTAGCACTCACAGTACAATTAAATGCTTAAGGTGATGTATCCCATCCCAAAACCAAAAAATCAGTAGCTAAAGTGAGGATAGAAAGTCGAGTAGGCGGCATACCTCATAAGGTCCCAGTTGCAAGCCAGACTTCAACTGATCTTTTAACTCAACAATAAAATCCAAAATGTCAGAAATGGAATTGCTGAGAGTAAAATTAAATAAAATCTGAGGTATCTGCCAGATTGGAGCAGGTTGCACGGGAATTACAGTGATCCCTCCTTGAAACTTAAGAATCTCAAACCCCGATGGCTGCCCAAAAGTCGATGTCGTTAGGGTAAGGTTGGTTGTTTGAAGAAACACCTCAATCAGAGATGATCGCAGAACACTTAAGTACACTGGACTTATTTGAGTATTTATCGGATCCGGCAGAGCACCAAATACCACAGTAGTCCAGTTAGACCCACCTAATTGATGCATTGACAGGACAGACACCTGTTGATGGGTTAAAAAAAAAATTGTTTTTTAGGTTGTTTCTTCCGTTTGTAAGAAATTAAGACAACAATGCAAAACAGCCAAAAGTTCCAAGGCAAAACCTTCATATCAGGGACACCTATTTCTGCAGTAATATCATATTCTAATCTTCCAATACGAGGAACAAGCTGTGAGACGGGCTTTTCCAAAACGAAGTATGCTTGTACAGGGGCTGAATATAAATAAAAAGATACATGAGTATAAATAGCAGGAAAGATGTTAGGAACTGTACTTCTACAAGTATAAGGGTTAAATCCAATCCCCGTCCAATAAAATATACAAGTTCTTTGAGCATGTAATGCTGAACCCGACACAATTGTCTTTCACTAGAAAAATACTGTTTAAACTTCGCACCTCAATTGGAAAAGTAGTTCCACCATATGTGAAGCGACCCTTGCACTAAGCATACAATGAGGCAGCAAAAGTAACAAGTCTAACAAAAAAAAAGGGAGTACGTTTTCAGCAATAAACTTTAATGTCAGTGAAGATATTGAAATGTAAAAGAAGAAATGGCCAATTGGAAAAGTTTTTCCACCAATTATGCAGCATTCAACGAACCCTGCAGCAAGAAGAAGAAACAAATCTATGAAATCCCTAACTAGCAATGAACATTCAAAAGCTCGGATCTTACCGGAACCTATTATTTGAAAATCAGTTGATATCTATGTCAAAATAATCATGCCCTGGAGGCTGTTGAGGCGTTCCATTGGAAAAGGCCATTTTGCTGAATATAGAAGTTTTAAGCCCAATTTTTAAGTGACTCATTGAGCTGGTTTTTAAGCCCCTTAAATGGCTGCTAGCTGGTTGGGCTTCTTCAGTTTAAAATGTAAACTATGAGAAATCTGAAACCGTACAGGCTAGAAATGATTATGAAAGACTTGAATTGAGGGTTACTTTAAATTTTGAGGGCAAAAGACCTGAATTTCTATTTTTAGTCTAATTTACGAGAATTAGAGTATTAGACTTGTATGAAAGAATCTACTCTCGACTTCACGCACTTTCTTATTACGCAATTTGTGATAAATAGGTTTACGTTTTGGTTACTTTTATGAATTCCCCGTAATTTATAATTATTTTTTTAAACTTATTTGAGGCTTCATGTCGCCTTGATTATTAGACAAAATGCCTTGGTTCCTGATTTAGCCATTTTAAGCATTGGTTGATATCTATACAAATCCCCAACTATCAATATACATCTTTGGAGCTCAAGCATTGTTAGAAAGTTAGATTGAGTCTCCCCTACTAGTTAGGGATAGGATCGGCTCCTATTAGGTGTCCTATGTGTAATCCCTATTCTTAAGGAATTCCCCAACTACCTTTCTCTGTATAAGTTGAAAGTGTCCTTGTACTATAAATACATAGAATCTGTACTTTATTTTTAAAAAAGTGGAATATAATAAAAAGGCAGTGATTTGTTCGACTCCTTCCTTTTCTTAGCTTTTATGGTATCAGAGAAATAAAGGCTAATTTTTAGTCGAGGGAGACGAAGGTCGTTATGGCTACTGACGGAGTAAGCAGAGATGGTTCAGAGGCTACTTCCGAGACCCCCCAACCTGTCTCTAAAATTACTCCCGCTACTTCCTTTGAATCCACGTCCCTGGAAATTACGCCTCACAAACTGAACAAGAAGAATTACCTTCAATGGTCTCGTTCCATCCAAATGGTGATTTGTGGTAAAGGGAAATTTAGCTATCTGGATGGCTCTATTCCTAAACCGAATCCGACCGACTCTTCTTTTTCAAATTGGGACATCCAAAATTCTATGGTTATGGCTTGGCTGATTCATTCCATGGAGGACGCTATTGGTGAAACCTACCTGTTTCACCCGACCGATAAAGACATTTGGGATGCTGTTTCTTTGGCCTATTCCGATCTTGCAAGTTCGTCTCAAGTTTTTGAACTACGTAATCGGGCCCAGAATCTCCATCAAGGGGACATGTCCGTCACCCAGTTTTTCAGCACCCTTAAAAAATTATGGCAGGAACTTGATCTTTTCACTCTCTGTGAATGGCACCACCTTGAAGATGCCATTTTATTTCGCAAGATTGTTTCTAGGGAACGAGTCTACAATTTTTTGGATGGTCTCAACCGGGACTTGGATGAGGTTCGTGGTCGGATTTTAGGCATTAAGCCGTTACCGACCATTGATGAGGTGTTTGCTGATGTTCACCGCGAAGAGAGTCATCGCCGTGTCATGCTTACGGACTCTTCCGCGTTGGTTCCTGAAACCTCGGCTCTAATGGCGCATGGTTCTGATAACTGTAGTAATTCTCGGCCCAAGAAAAATTCTTCTTGGTGTGACCACTGCCAACGGCCATATCATACCCGCGACACATGCTGGAAGTTGCATGGCAAGTCAGAGAATTGGGTCCCGAATTGGCTCCGTAACAAGGATGACAAGGGTCTTCAGGCTTCCTCAGATTCCTCATCTACCAAGACTGATGCACCGGCAAGCCTCTCCACAACTCAATTGATGACTCAGTTGGATCAACTCTGCAAGCTTCTCTCCACTGCACCCGCAAGTTCCATTATGGCCTGCACAGGTACTTCGTTGACTACATTCGGTGGTCTTCCTGCGCAGGGTGAGCCTTGGATTATTGACTCAGGGGCTTCGGATCATATGACCGGTTGTGCCCCTTTTTTCTCGTCTTATGTCCCAATTCCGGGTAATCATAAAGTAAAATTGCAGATGGTTCTTTTACGACGGTTGCTGGTGTGGGTACTGTTAAACTCAGTTCACAAATCACGCTTACGGGCGTCCTCCATGTTCCCCATCTTTCGTGCAATCTTTTATCTACTAGCAAAGTTACAAAGGATTTACACTGTGTTGTCCATTTCACACCTTCTATATGTGTCTTTCAGGAATAGCATTCGGGGACGAAGATTGGCAATGGTAAAGAGTTATCTGGACTTTATTACTTTGAAAATGACTCAAGCGTGAGTGGACATATGAAAGCCATTGTTTCCTATTCTTCCCTTTTCAGACATCAAAAAATTACGCTTCTTCATTGTAGACTAGGTCATCCCAATTTTCTGTACTTGAGACATTAGTTTCCTTCTTTATTATTCCTTCTTTATTTCATAATAAAGATTCATTTCAATGTGAAGTGTGCCAATTAGTAAAACATAGACGTGTCTCTTTTTCTCCTCAAATTTATCGAGCTTCCAAACCATTTGCGTTATTTCATAGTGATATTTGGGGTCCATCTCGTGTTAGTACTCTTTCACACCAACGTAGGTTTCTTTCCTTTATTGATGATCATACTCGGGTGTGTTGGGTTTTCTTATTACGTGATAAATCGGAAGCACCTCTAGTTTTCAAAAATTTTCATGCCATGGTCAAGACTCAATATAATAAAAATGTTCAAATTTTGCGAACTGATAATGGGACGGAATTTTTTAATTCTGCCCTTAACAGTTTCTTACTTGACAATGGTTTTTTACACCAAATTTCGTGTATCAACACACCTCAACAAAATGGTGTCTCCGGAAGAAAAAACCATCATTTGCTAGAAGTTGCTTGATCATTGTTATTTACGTCCAATGTGCCCAAGTGTTTTTGGGGTGATGCAATTCTAATGGCGTGTTACTTGATTAGTCGGATGCCTTCCCGTGTCCTAAATTATCAAACTCTGTTAAATTGTCTCTCCCAATTTTTTCCACAAAATAGGTCGTTCTCGTCCCTAGACCTACGTTTCTTTGGTTGTTTGGCCTTTTTCCATGTTCATGATCCACATAGGAGTAAACTAGACCCTCGTTCACTCAAATGTGTTTTCCTCGGATACTCTGCTACTCGAAAGGGATTTCGCTACTATTCTCCCATCCAAAAACGTTATTTTGTTTCTAGGGATGTAACATTTTTTGAAAATCAACCATATTTTTAGAAATCAAATTCGGATGGGGATGAATTTGGTTGGGATTTTGGTCTAGATTCAGATATTTCAAATTCAATGACTACTCCTCGCCATTCAAATTGGAATTCCAATGTGTGGAAATATTTTTGGGATTGCTCTCCTTCCTTTGAATCTGAATCTACTCCACTATCCCCTTAAAATCAGCCACAATCTACTCCACCGAATCTTCCTTCTCCAAATCTTTCCCCACCAAATCTTTCCAATACACCTCAAGCAAATCGTCATATTCCCACAATTTCCTCTCCAAATCCGAATGACAACCTTTCCCCATAAATTCCAGTCCCTACCAAATCCAATCCCCAAATTCTCTCCCCTACTTTTCCTAATTTTGAGCACACAAATCCTAACAATTTGTCTTTAGGTGTAACTGGCCCCAATATTGTTGTGTCCACTGACCCTAGTCTGGGTTCTTCCCCTCCTGCTCCTCCTATTTTTGTGCCCAATCCCATCCTTGTGTCCATCTCCACTCCCATGAATCTGGACACGCAAACAACAAGGGGATAAAAGGTACAGCCGTTTTTTCTCCACTTCTCACGCAAAAAATATCCCAAAAGAAAAAATAAGGTTCTGAATAACAATCAAACACACCAAGATTCCGACTCGAACCCTGTATCTGAAATATACATAGAGAGTGAGAAGCTATTGGAAACCGGAAATACAGAATTTGAACCAGATACACCAATTGCGAACAGAAAGGGAGTTCGGTCTTGCACACAACACCCAATCTCGAAGTTTGTGACGTATGCACATTTAACCAAGCCGGTTCAAGCCTTAGTTACTAATCTGTCGCGTGAAGAGGTTCCAAATTCAATTCAAGAAGCATGAGCAAATCCAAATTGGAAACATGCCATCATGGAGGAGATGCAAGCTCTGGAAAAAAAATGGGATATGGGAGGTGGTTCCGAAGCCAAAAGACAAGGTTCCCATCATTTGTAGATGGGTGTTTACCATCAAATACAAAGTTGATGGGGAGATTGAGAGATATAAAGCCAAATTAGTTGCAAAAGGGTATGCGCAAACATATGGTATTGACTACCAAGAGACATTCGCACCGGTTGCCAAAATGAATACAGCTCGTGTTCTCCTGTCCTTAGCAGCAAATCGAGACTAGCCCCTACAACAACTGAATGTGAAGAACACTTTTTTGAATGGAGATCTTAAACAAGAGGTGTATATGGAGTTGCCACCAGGATTCAGAAATGGAAGCATGGAGGGACTAGTTTGCAAACTAAGGAAATCTCTCTATGGCCTAAAGCAATCGCCAGCATGGTTTGACGAATTCACCAAAGCACTTCGTCAGCAAGAATATGTACAAGCCCATGGTGATCATACTTTGTTCTTTAGACACCGAAATGGTAAGATCACCATCTTGATTGTCTATGTTGATGATATTATCCTCATAGGTGATGACAATGAAGAGATAGAAAGGCTGAAACGGAATCTAGCTTTAAAATTTGAGATGAAAGACCTAGGGAAACTGAGGTACTTCCTTGGGATGGAGGTGGCAAGAAACAAAACTGGAATCTCAGTTTCACAACGGAAATATGTGATCGATCTACTTCAAGAAATCGGAATGTTAGGCTGCAAACCTGTGGACACTCCAATGGATCCAAATGTGAAGTTAGAATTGAATGATAATGGAACTCCAATTGATAAAGGAAGATACCAACGGTTGGTTGGAAAACTAATATACCTTTCTCACACCAAACCAGACATAGCTTTTTCGGTTAATTGTGTAAGTTAGTTCATGCATTCACCGTCAGAGGAACACATGGAGGCAGTCTACAGAATCGTAAGGTACCAAAAAAGCACTCCAGGAAAGGGACTATTTTTCAAGAAGAATGAACATAGAGGGAATGAAGTCTTCATCGATGCTGATTGGGCTGGGTCCATTAATGACAAAAGGTCTACATCTGGCTATTGCTCCTTTGTTTGGGGTAACTTGGTCACGTGGAGAAGTAATAAGCAGACTGTTATGGCTAGAAGCAACGCCGAAGCTGAATTGAGGTCAGCTGCACACGGTATATGTGAAGTTTTATGCTTAAAATGCTTCTGGAAGAATTAAAGGTTAGTGTTACAGCACCTTTGAAGATCTTTTGTGACAACAAAGTTGCGATTAACATCTCTCACAATCCACTCCATCATGATCGGACGAAACACATCGAGGTTGATCGACATTTCATTAAGGAGAAGATTGAAGAAGGTACCATTTGTGTAGTATATGTACCTACTTCGGAAGCAAACTGCAGACATCCTAACGAAGGGACTTTTCATGCCGATGTTTGAGAAGTTAGTTGACAAGCTTGGAATGTACAATCTGTAGTCCAGCTTGTGGGGGAGTGTTGGAAAGTTAGATTCATTCTTTCCTACTAGTTAGGGATAGGAACGGATCCTATTAGGTGTCCTATGTGTAATCCCAATTCTTAAGGAATTCCCCAACTACCTTCTCTGTATAAGTTGAAAGTGTCCTTGTACTATAAATACATAGAATCTGTACTTTATTTTTAAAAAAGTGGAATATAATAAAAAGGTAGTGATTTGTTCAACTCCTTCCTTTTCTTAGCTTTTAGGCATACACCAAATACATAATCAAAAACTAAAGCCAAAAATGCATGGATTGCAGGATCTAATTCCAGCGCTCGTGTCAAAACCACGCTCAGCTAGACTAGAAACCATTTAATAAAATTGAAAACACACAAAAAATCAATATTCATAATAAGAGAGGAAGCACCCAAAGAACTTTATCTATGCCACCCAAAGTTAAAAGAGTCATCAACAGATGCTATGCCCATCTCATATTCAAAGTCATAGTTCCAATCAGTGTGGCAAATCATATACCTAAGCTGAACCTTTGAATGCCCACAAAGAACTTTATCTATGCCCCAATGATGGGATCTAAGCTCAAAATGGAGAGAGAGAGAAAGAGAGAATGCCAATGTAAAGACCAAATTTATTAGGAGAATACATTACATGCATTCTATTTGACATTAAATATAGGCACAAGAACAGGTTAACATAGCATCAACAATAACATGAAATTGGGATAACCAATTTAATGATACAACGGCCAGTCCACATTTAAGTCATGTTATTTGTTTGTCTCGTTATGATACATGAGATTTGAAGTTAAACTTATATTTCCTTGGACACATCAAAAAATGGGCACAATCATAAATGATTTAGGAAATCAAAAAACATCAAATCTGTTCATTTCAAAATGATGCTAACACATGGATAATCATTTCAAATGCCAAAAGAAATAATTGATTCCATTCAATTGTATGTTGCATCTAGTTGTTTTCACTAAGTATCAAATGCCCTAAACGAAATTAGTATATCAAAAAGCCTCTCCTTGGTGAAAAATTGTAACGAACAGAAAGCATCTCCAGCGAGACTCTGGTTACTAGAAGGGTGTATTTGATGAATGAACATTCATAGAAAATCTAGACCCAAGATTAATCTTAAAACGAATCCCTTCCTTGGATGAAAATTTGAAGAAGTTACCATATTACTAGTGAATTCAAAAAGAGTAACTTCCTCCTATGAAAGCAGACATTAAGCTATTTTCTACAGAAATGCAGCGTCAAAACCAAGAAACGAGCCTGTCAATTGTATGCAATTTCACATATCTTATATCACATAAACAGAAGCCACAAATCAAAACCCAATTAGCAAACATTTCAACAGATATTGGGGAGAGAAAAAAATGACCCGGAAAGGAACGATGTCTAAATAAATAGTAGTACAACTGATAAAAGACGTCTCTACAGAACCCGCAAATTGGACTCCATATGTAAGTCAAATACCGCAAGAAATAGTGTTTCATAAACCTCAACACAACGAGGCATAAAAGCTAAATTGATACCTACAAATACAGCTTCACAGCTAAAATAAGTGACGAAGGAGTGACAACCATTCCTCCAAAAAGTTACAACCGATGGGAAAAGCGCAATCAACTCCTTTAAACACCAACCACAGACTCAAGAAATCCATCCAAAGCACTATCCGTTCGGGCCCTTACTTCAAGGAGTCCCTTACGAATCCGTGTCCGTTGGCGCACCCAACAGACGGGCTTAGGCACTTTCTTCGAGGCCCAAGCCACCTAAGTTCAAGTATACTCCTGCATCACTAAGTTTCAAGCTTAACAAAAGTGCCGAGAACATTAAACAGAGACAATCTTAGAACAACACTGCAAAACCAAGCAGAGATGACACACACACAAATATAAATATGTGTGTGTGTGTGTGTGTGTGTGTCACAAAAGAGCCAAGTATCGTACAACCAGAAGCAAGGCTGATCTTCTTGAAGCATAAAAAATCCAGTAAAAAAAAAAACAAAAAAAAAAAAAAAAAAAAAAACAACAACAACAACAACAATAGAATCCATAATTACTAGGCTTAATAACAGAAAAACACCATCAGCAAATTAACCCTTAAATTGCATTAGCTACAAGGTCAAACACCAAAACCCATAAGCTCAAAACTCAAAAATTCTTCTTGAAAGAGCCCAAAAATGCAAAAAATACAACATACCCATTAACTTAAAATAACAGAAAAACATAGCTTTGGGGAAAAAATATGATAAGAAATTTGAAGGGGAAGAGAGAAATACCAATGAGCTTAATTGCTTGTGCCGCATCGAAACCGGACAAGGTTGGGCGATAGGGAAGGATCCAGAATATTCCAGAGACAAACATGGACAAGCTCAGAAGCAAAACGACGACGCATCGGAGGCTGAAATCCTGGGCGATTCTGGAGAGAACCATCGAACATCCCTCACAGAGAAGTCCCGAAGAATCTCGATTCTCAGCTTCATCATCATTGCTCTGCTGTTGATGCAGACTTTGCTCTTCGATTTTCCCCATTTGCAGAGCATCTGGAATCTCTCTCTCTCTCTCTCTCTCTCTCTCTAGAATTCGAATTCTCTCTGCCAAAGTACAGAGACTGACACGAAAGGCTCAATAAGACGAGGACAAAACTAGAGACAAGTGTTGTTCATGGTGGACAACAACCCCTTTTCCACTCTTTCACTAATTCTCTCTCTCTCCCTCTAAAAACTCTCTGTAAGCCAGATACTCGCTCTCATGGGTTTATTCTATTCCTTTTCCCTTTCTTTTATTATTATTATTATTTTACCCTCTAAAAAATTATTTGTTAATTATTTTGTAGGCTACCGAACGTTGAGGAGAAGCAAAGGTGAAAAAAAATAAAAAGAAAAAAGAAAAAGGCAAAGGGAGAAGATAAATTTGAATTTCAAATTATGCGCCATGGACCACTCTTTCGTCCTCCTTTTTCTATCTTTTAAGGGGGTGTTTGGTTTGTAAGTTTGAGTTACAATTTTTAAGTTTAAATAATAAATTTTTTTGAATTTTCAGAAAAGACAAAAAACTTTTTGGGAAAAAGACAAAAACTTTTTAGGAAAAAGACAAAAAAAAGTTTGAAAATCTTAGTTTGGACTAAAACACCAAACACCCCCTAAGTTTTTTATTATTTTTAAGGGGGAGTTTGACATTTTAACTCAAATTCAAATTTTTCAACTCAGTTTTTATCTTTTTCTAAAAAAAATTTTGTCTTTTTTAAAAAAAAATTTTGTCTTTTCTAAAAATTAAAAAAAAATTACTATTAAAATTTAAAAATTTCAACTCAAACTCATTCACCAAACAAACCTTTATTTTTGCTCTTATATATTTCTAGTTTGGTTTAGTTGCTAATTATTATGGAGAATCTTTAGTGGTACGTTTTGTATCACTCTTTCATCTTATACTTGTCAGTACACGTTTTTTTAGTGCTTTACGAAACAAAGCCGAAGCTATTCTCGAACTCACACCTTTTAAATTATAACGAATCCTCAGTCGATATAAAATAAAAAACTGAGGTTCCGTTTGGAGCTCAAGTTCAAATCTTAAATTTGAACTCAAATTTTTGTCTTTTTCTGAAAAAGTTTTTTGACTTTTCTGAAAAAAAAAATTTTATCTTTTCTGAAAAATCAACAAAATTTACTATTTAAACTTAAAAAATATAATTCAAACCCAAACACCAACTCAATATTAAAGGATCCGTTTGATATTGGTTTTATTTGTTTTGAAAATGATTTTGTTTCTAATCTGAAAATAGAAATAAAAATATTTTGATAATGATGTTGAGATCATTTATGAATTGTATTTGATTATGTTTTTAGAGATATTGATTTTAATATAAGAAAAAAGTAAGTTGCGTTTGGGTATTTTTACAAAAACCATTGTTTAGTTATATAAATAAAAACGAAAACGAGAAAACACTTTTAACATGTTTTTATTTCCTCCACAAAAATCATTATCATTGTTTTTTGTTTTTGTTTTTTGTTTTTTGTTTTCGTTTTCAAAACATTTACTAAAAAAACGTTGTTTAGGAACCGTTTTCATTTTCGCTCCTCAAAAACATGCAGAAACATTTCTAAAAACAGTAGAAAACGATTCCTAACGGGCCCAAAGTTTTTATAAAAGATGATTCCCAAAACATTTTATAATTAGGTGTTTCTATCATCTTGCCGTCTTGCGCTCAAAAGAAAAGTCAAAGAAAAAATGATAAGATAACTCCATTTGAAACTGAAGATAGAATCTTATCAAATTAGTAAACATGACCCATATAGATAGCAAGTATCTCATCCACACGAAGCATTTCATTCTCCAACAATTATGCATAATTTTCTCTAAGGTTTTGTTTGGCTTTTAAATTTAGCTCAAACGAAACTATATTTTTTCATCTCAGTTTTTGTCTTTTTTAAAAAGTTAATAAAATTTATAACTAGTTTTTGAAATATCAATCAATTCCAATTTAAAAATTCCATCTCCAACTGACGAATTAAACACAAGCTAAGAATGGTATACTAACACCTCCCAATCATAAGACAGACAAACAATTTGAAATTATTAATCCAAAAAAAAAAAAATCCCTATACTTAAATCGTATTTTTGTTCTTCTTTTCCACCCATTAAAAGCCCTTTTTATTTCGTACCCATATAGTTAAATAGTATCTTTAAAATTTTTTTTTTAACTCTCATTTTTCTAGTTTGGTTTAGTTGTAATGTCAATGGAGAATCTTTAGTAGGAATGAGCTGTGCATTCAACTCGTTAACTCGTCCAAACTAACCGTACGCGCACCGTCTCGCCCACTTAATCGGGGCCACATCATCGCTGGCGTCTACTTGGGTAGGTTTTGAACCTGCCCACCTTTTTAGTAGCTGGTGGCGAGTTTGAATTTGATTTACGGGTAGAACCCGTCCACCCACTTATTTTATTTTTTATTTTTTATTTTTTTACATTAAAAATGCCTAGTTTTACATATTTTTACTCTCTAATAATTATGATGTACAATACTTTTTGGAGTGAGGTGAAAATTTAGAGTTAAGATTTTTATTGCTTTCACTATATTTCTTTGAACTCCACCAATTCATGATGCTAAACATATTGATTTTCATTTTTTGGTTCATTGTTTTTAGTTCTCTTTCTTTCTATAATTAAGAAGTAAATATATATTATTAGTTTAATTTATTTCAACTTTTCCAATTGTAACTCTTTAGCATCTTCTAGTCCATTGGTTGGGACATTAAATTGTTCACAAGTCATCCTTTGCACACGCATCTCCTAACAAAAAACTGATTAGAATTTACAAATAAAAAAAATTGGTGAAAGATGAATATATATTGCTTATGATTATAATTTGATAAAATGTAGTTGGGTCCTTTTTTATTTGTTTGAGGCAATTCGTTTTATTAGAAATAATTCTTCGAAATTGTCTTTAAAAATCTCGACCTACCGCGAAACTAGTAAAACCACCCACCCCCACCCGCCTTCAAACCGCCTAACCCGCTATGGGATTTAAGAGATTTTCTTATCTTCAAACCCGCCGATCGCCCACCCCACCCAACCGCCGAACCTACCCATTCACACCCATAAATAGCATGTTTCGTACCCCGTTTTCATCTTATATACATGTCAACATACGTTTTTGAGAGGTTACAAAGCAAAACCTAAACTACTCTCGAGTAACACCTTCTAAAAATCATATCAAGTGCCCAGTCGACATAAAATCGACTCCCAAGTAGATTAATCCAAAGACAAAAATTTTATAGAAGGATGATTTCCCAAATGTTCTATCCAAAAAGTCAAGGATAAACATCATCAATTAAGAGTTTTCATGATCTTAACAAGTGCGTTAAAAAGGAAAGTCAAATAGAGGAGGATAAATAACTCCATTTGAAATTTAAGATAGAATCTTCATCAAATCAAGAAACACAGAGCAATTATCAACCCATGTTTGAATAGCAAGTATCCCATGAAGCATCCATTCTCCCAAAAAAAAAAAAAAAAAAAAAAACCCATGAAGCATCTCATTTTATATTAATTACGCATAATTCTCTCCAACATCTTTATTTTCTTTGCATTCTCTAAACTCCCATCCTCCTTCCTTCCCGTTCTCATTCTCAAGCAATTATTTTGTTATTTTCTCAATAATGATGAAACCCCCAAGGCTCTATAAGGGGCATAACTCTTACACATAAAATGAACCCTTATAAATATGTGTGTTTATGTCACTTGTTTATTTTCATGTCTTTTTATTTTTCTCCGGAATTGGCACATACCATGAGATTTTTCAGAATGACTTAATTAGTTATTGGATAAGTATTAATTTTAGAAAAAATTATTGTGAATTAATTAACTATTATGAAATTAATAAGTATTAGTTTATAAGTTTGAATTAAATTTAAATGTGAGATAATTATTCGGTTGGAAGATAAAAGATCAATTTAAATTGAGATAGGATAAATTATGTATTATCGAAAGACATAAGTTGCAAACAGGGAATCATGCATCCACTTCTAAATTGAGATCATTACATAAATGATCATCAAAGTTAATCGACTTTATTCAACTGAAATTATAAGATAAATAAATAACAATTTGGCTCTAGATAAACATATATCTGTCACTAGGTATATGTCTATATTTCTATTTAAAGATCTCATTTTTACGGTCAAGATAAACCATCGTCCCATCTTAAAGTAAACATCAATTATAATCTTATTAAGAAAAAAAAGTGCTCATCTTTATCCCACATAACACATATTGTAATTATAGACTATTCTCTTGGAGTTCTATCTTTACCTTCTCGACCGACTAAAGCCAAGAAAGCATGGTTGATTTCTCTGAGGAAGGATCTTATATTAACTTGGCATTTCTGGTCATGATTGGGATGTTATCAGGAGCTGCTAACGGTAATCGGTCATTGGATCGGAAGAGTAAGAGCAAAGTTGGATATAATAGGATCGTCATTATAAGTTATCTTTAGGGTTAGAAATAAGGTGTTTTCGAACCGTTTCAAAAGGATTTCATCTTTCTCTGGAGCTAACATTCTTTGTTCGAGACTAACATTAGAATCGACCACATTCCTTTTAAAACATTTAAAATAATAATATTTAATTGACTTTCAAACATAGTTTTAGACATAATGTGACATTTTAGAGCTTTTAGAGACTATTGAATTTGAGATATACAAGGTTATAACAGAGAATGCAGCGAAATGATTTTAAAAAGTGTTAAACCATAACACAGGATCCACTTATTTATTGACATAATAATTAATAAGATAAAATAATGACTAAAATATATAAATGACCTATCTGCGTCAATAATCAAATATGTCATTTGTTCTTTCTCACAACGAACGATCATCGTAACACAGTAGTCTCTCAACCTTCAACCTACCACATTATTCTCATCTCATTAGAAAAGACGATATGTGGGCACTATGCACCAATTAAACTCAAAAGTTTATTAGTTTTCCCCATCCAATCTTTAATAGTTGTGGATTCCTTTTCTCTAGAAGGGAAAGAAGGGGAACCCTAGATGGAGGCTAAAAATAACTGACCTAGGAGACGCCTCTAATGGTTTATTTATAGCCCTAGGTTTAAGTATGGCAAAATGGAAAATGACCCCCCCTACCCTTAATGATTTACACCCACTCCTTGTGCATGGAATAGGAGTGCCACATGTTATTATTACATTTTTTTACGACACTAGCAGTAATCCAGAGCATTCTCTTATTGCAAACATTGTATAGAATTAATTATACCATTTGCTTATTGTGAGACCATTAAATAAACGACAATTTAGTTATGTAAATCGATAAGTGTTTTAATATATTTTTTTACAGTAAAATTATGGTGCAACACCTTTGAATATAAAAATTAATGAAATCCATCTTAATTGTTTTAAAATGTTGAATTAAAATTTAAATATCAAGCGATATTAGAATTTTTGTTGTTAGTAATTCTTATTTTAACTTTAAGATTTTTGCTTATTTGTGCACTGATTTAGATTATTTATATTTCTATACTTTGTATTTTTGTTTTTATTTAAAAATTGTACCTTATATTTAAAGTCATGCATTTAATATATGAACCATTTTTTTTTTTATCGATCAACACTTATTTTGACCTAAAAATATCCAAATACCCTTAAAAAAAATTATAATAAAATCAAATTTTTAATTTTTTTAATAAAAAATTCAGACTTCTCAACCACACCCTTTATAATCCCCAACCCTTTCCCACCCAAAAGTGCCACTAGCCTTTCCAACCCCGCCTCAACCCCATTATTTAACTTTTAGTTTAAATAAGAACTTACTTGCATTATTATTTTTTATTTCCAGGAAATTTTAGATATTTTTTAATGTTAAAATTAACTCCTTATTTGGATGACATATCCAATTTTGGAAATTGGAAAATTTTTATAAAAGAGTGTTTTTCCTAACTTTTTTTAAGAATTATTTTCTCATTTTGAAAAAAGAAAACTATCTCATTTCAAACTTATTTTGTACAATAACCTTTTGGAAAAAGAAAAGAATCTTTTTAAAATCCTATCACAATACACATAACCTTTTATTTTCAAGAAGAAATTTTTTTTACACATCCAAATATCATCTTATTTTTATAATGAAAAGACTTCTCATTTTAAACAAGAAAATTTTTCTTTTTGCAAATGGATACACGATCCAAACGAAACTTAAGTGTTGACTGAGAACATGTATAAATTTAAGCATTAAATATAATTTAATAATAAGGTACGATATACTTTTAGATAAAAAAAAAAAAACAAACAAAATGGAGGGCAAAAAAATGTAAATAATAGTTTTAGTTTTCTTTTTAAGAGTAATTCGGACATTTTAAGGTCAAAGTTAAATGTTGACCGAGAAATAATATAAATTTGTATATTAAACATAATTTAATGGTATAAGAGTAATTGGCCCAAATAGTCTTTAAACTCTTTAAAAAGTGATGGTTTGATCCCTGTTCTTTTTTTTTTTTGCCGAGATAATCTTGAACTTTTATTTTTTGGCCATTTCAGTCATTTCCATCCAAAACCGTTAAGTTTTTAATAGAATAAGTCATGTGCAATACATATAATCTAATTTGTGAGTGTGTTTTAGTAATTTAATAATAATTAATATAACAAAATAATAATAATAATAATAATTTTCTCTCTCCTCCCTCTCTCTATTTTCGAAAACCCTATCTATAGGGGAGGGGGCCGCAACGGAGAAAAAGGTTGGGGGGGGGGGGGGGGGGGGAGAGGAAGGGAGGGCCGAAACGCACGGCGGCGGCGTTGGGGGGGGGACAGGAGGAAAGGAGGGAGGAAGACGACGGGGGGGGGGGGGGGGACCGACATCGCTGTAGGGAGCCAAAACTTAGATCACACGGGGGGTTTTGAAACCCAAATCGCGGCGTCGCATGGGAGGAAAGGAGAAAGAGAGGAAGGAGGGAGGGAGACGATTGGGGGGGGGGGGGGGGGGTGGTTGACATCACCGGGGGGGGGGGGGGAGAGGGGGGGGGCAAAACTCAGATAGCGCTGGGGGGCCTGAAATCCAGATCGCGGCAGCCATAGGGGGCGGAAAAGCCCAGATCGTGCGGGGGCAAGGGGTTCGCGCAGGGGTGGGGGGGTGTTAGAGGGGGAAGGAGGGAGAGAGGGAGGGAGGGAGACAACCTCCGGCTATGGCGTCGGTGTCCGAACTGGGTGGGGGGGGGGGTTAAGGAGTGGGAGGGAGGGAAAGGAGGGAGAGAGAGAGAAAGAGAGAGAGGTCTCTCTTTTAAAAAAAAAAGTATAAATAACGGTATTTTCATATATTTTCCTTCAAAAAACACAAAATGCGCTTCTCTCATAATCGTTTATTGAGTTTTTTAACAGAACTAGATAGAAATGACAAAAATGAGCAAAAAATAAGAGTTTAAGGTTATTTCGGCAAAAAAAAAAAAACAGAAACCAAACCGTTATATTTGAAAGAGTTCAGAGACTATTTGGACCAATTACTCATAATATAAAAGTTATAAAATTCAAGATATAGGGTGAGTTTGGCTCACCAGTTTGAACTCAAATTTATGAGTTCAAACTCAACTCAAAACGTTTGGAAATGGAGTTTAACTCCAACGCACCATTGAACCGTTATACGGTAAACCAAGTTTGGTTTACTGTGCAACAAATCCAAGGCAAACGGAGTTGGGTTTCCTTGTTGGCCATCTGATGATCATCCACCGCCCGACTTCTCCCTCCCTCCTCGCCCATCGCCGAGCCTTCCCTCACCCTCCTCAGGGCCTCGCCGAGATTGCGACACCCGCAGACAAACGGAGCTCGGAAATCGCGCAAGCTCCGGCGTCCTCGGCGAGCTTGGCTTGGTCGACAACGGTGACCTCGAGAATGGCGCCGCCGCGCAACATTTGGTCAAACAGGGATGAGACCGACGACGATGAGAATCCGAATGAGAAGCCAGACATTCTCTCTTTCTCTTTCCCTCTCTCCTTTGTT
Source organism: Ficus erecta (assembly GCA_008635985.1). Taxonomy (NCBI): domain Eukaryota; kingdom Viridiplantae; phylum Streptophyta; class Magnoliopsida; order Rosales; family Moraceae; genus Ficus; species Ficus erecta. Next base: position 585,625 of record BKCH01000056.1, on the reverse strand, counting down.
TGTTTGTTTCTCTCTCTAACAATCCCACTCTCTCTCTCCTCCGTTTGTTTGTTTCTCTCCTCCGAGCTCCGGCGTCGTCCACACGATACCCCATGACCGTTGGTGTCCGCCGCTGAGCACCGACGGCGATCTGAGGTTGGCGCCGAACTCGCCCTCTGCTCCGATGACGGCGTCGACGGCCGTGGCTATGAGCGAGCTCAGAGCCGAGCCATAGCGAGTTCGACCCAGTGGCTGCGGCGGCGGCGGACCAATCGGCCGTTGAGATGGTGAAGAGGACGTTGGGGGTACGAGACAGAGAGAGAGAAACAAGAGAGAGAGAGAGAGATAGGGGTAAATGAAGAGAAATGAAAGGTTAGAGAGAGAAAGTGAAGAGAGAGAGAGATAGTTTTGATATTATTATTATTATTATTATTATTTATCTGATGTTATAATTTTAATTTGGTACATCATATGATCTGTTGGATATTACTCTATTGATGAGATAAAAATCCTTATCTCATTGTAAATCTCCAAATAACCATTATGTGATCAATTATTGACTATTTAAGAAAATTGATTAATTATCTTACAAAAGAAAAAAAAAAGGGTCTTTATTAATTTTTAAATTCACCTGAAATTAACGTCAATTTAATCTATTTAAATCAGATTAGGCTTGTAATTATGATATTTTTATTAGTACTTTTAGTTAGCAACTATGTAATTTTTATTGTTGTATTTTATGACTATGTAAGAAATATTATAAAAGATTTTGATTTAAAATTTTTGACTCAAATTTTTTACATCCAAACAGAGTCATAACTCAAGTTAAACTTTTCAACTCAAACTTTTTTACCAAACACTCAACTCAACTTAAACTTTTTTACCAAATACTCAACTCAACTTAAACTTTTCAACTCAAACTTTTTACTAAACACTCAACTTTTAAACTCAACTTAACTTAACTCAAACTAAACTTAAAAATCTTAAGGGGGTGTTTGGTGTGTAAGTTTGAGTTAAGATTTGTAAGTTTAAATAGTAAATTTTTTAAAATTTTTTTGAATTTTCAGAAAAGACAAACAACTTTTAGGGAAAAAGACAAAAAATATGATGAAAAAAGTACAGTTTAGTTTAAACTAAACTCATGGCCAAACAAGCCCTTAAGTCAAACTTATGAACCAAACAGACCCATAAAGTAAACTTTTTAAATAAAAATAAGATACACAGTACAATAATGTAATTAACATGTGACTGTGAGTCAGCCACTGCCTGCTGCTCAAAGTAGAAATTGGAGAAGTGTTGTGTGTGTTTTACCCATTCGACGTTTCACCAATCAATCCCAATCTAATACCACTAAATGACGTAGATTGACCAAATAGCAATTCATTAAAAGACACGTGTCTTGGCGTCAACGGAATTAAATAAGCACGATCGCAGAGAAGCACGCCACATCGTTTTCCGCACCCAAAATTTGCAAATGTTTTTTCGAACGGTCGAAATTTCAAAATTTTGAAACGAAGCGGGCCGGTGTTTTGCTTTCTACATTTTAATGCCGCAAAGTTAAAAAACACAAAAATGGAAATATTAAAAAAAAGAAATATTAAAAAAAGAACTATTTAAGAGAATAATACCAAAAAAAAAAAAAAAAAAAACAACAACAACAACAACTAGAGTCCGTCTTTAGATTTTTGAATTTTGAAATTGAGCCTCCAACTCCCGAAGCCAAAAACTCTCTTTTCTCTTTCGTGTTTAGATATATAAACACACACACACACACACACACACATACAAATCTGAAATGTGTCTCTCACATTTTGACAGAAACATTTCTCTATCGGAGCCCCAAGTTCATTCAAATTTGCATCTGTAAGCTCTTTCTCGTTTCCTCTCAATCATTTCTGTCTGGTCAACTCTTATAGATTTACATTTCGTTCATTTCTAGTTTCCCTTTCTTGTGCAAATTTTCATTACTTTTGTGTTTGCATCTGGGATTTTCTCAATCTATGACTAGAAACTATCTAATTTTCAAGATGGGTTTTCTTTTTCTCCTAATTTTCTTGGCCCTGCGATTCATTTTAGCTACGAATCTTTCTTGGAAAATGATAAACTTGTTATGAATAATGAGCTGGGATTTCTTCTTCTTTTTTTTTTTTTTTTTTTTTTTTTTTTTTGTTTTTCCAATATTTTGTTCGCATTAATGCAAGATTTTCTATTTGGCTTCTCAACTTCAACTACTTTAATGCTCGATTTAAAACAATAAAATGAAATTGAGCTTAGATTTCGAATCTGTGGTATTATCTTAATAGTAACTGTAAAAAAAAAAAAAAGGTATGCAGAATTTCTTTGCTTGTTGGAAAATTTCCTTCTCTCGAGTTCAATTGATTACTTTGGTAATGACTGCAACCCATTTGATTTTTTCTCTCGAGAGAAGTTGTAACTGTCAAAACTTTTCTTTGCCCATTGATGCATTTCCCTTTCACATGTTTCTCTTTGACCAATCCGGTAACGAGCGCTAACTGTTCGTTTAATGTCCTCACAGAATGGAGTCGCTCCCGGATGCTATTGTACAATACATATTGTCACACATGAATAATGCCCGCGATGTGGCAGTTTGTAATTGTGTATCCAAGCGATGGAAGGACTCCATGCCATTTATTAGGAGCCTCTACTTCCCTCGCAATTCGTTTGACAATTATGCTGGCAGTGACAACGGTGATGAAATCATTTTGAGGATGGTTTCTTTCATTGAAAAGTTAGAAGAGCTTGTCGTCTATAGTCCATTCTCGGGTGCAGGTCTCTCTTCATGGCTGTCAATTGTAGGGTCCTCCCTTAGGCATCTTGAGCTTCGAATGGACAACCTTAGTGAACTGCAAGGCTGTCGCGAGAGTCACTCTAAATTAGATTGTATTAATGCGGCTAAGAATTTGGAATCTCTAAAACTTTGGGGTGTCTTAATGACACAGTCCCCCAAGTGGGATGGTTTCGAGAAACTCCAGAACCTTGAAATTGTTGGGGCAAGATTGGAGGATCCCGCGCTGTCGGTTCTGCTACGTGCATGTCCTAATTTGACCAACTTGTTGCTGCTTGGTTGTGAAGGAGTGAGATCCATTTCTGTGGATTTGCCAAATCTGGAGCAATGTAAGCTTGATTTTTATGGTGTGGGCAACTGCACTTTTTCCATGAATTCTCCGAAAATCGAGGTCCTAGAGGTGCAAGGTTGTAGTTGGATCCGGGTTCGTGAAACTAAGCACTTGAGGAGTCTTTCAATTGCCAATAATGCAGGTAATTTAGAAGCAGAAGTCAATTAGTAACTCCTTCGTAATAGTACTATGTGAACGTCTTTTTCTCTTTCGATTCTTGTTCGTCTTTTGCAGTAAGGTTTTCATTTTTGGGTTTTTGGCGTCTTTCAGGGAGAGTCTACATGGTTGATTTCGGAAAACTCATGGCTCTCGAGTTCTTATCCATTAGAGGAGTGCAGTGGTGTTGGGAAGCAATATGCAATATGCTTCAATGGGCGAGTGACGTGAAGCACCTTTACATGAAAGTCGAATTCACTGGTGATTTCGAGGCCCTTCAGCCGTTTCCAGAAATTGATTTCGTTGATTTCTTTAACAGCCATCCCAAGCTGCAGAAGTTTGACATCCATGGAGCCATGTTTGCAGCTCTTTGTCAGAAGAACAGCTTGAAAAATGTTAGTAGATAAGATCGATATATGTTATTTTACATTCAAGTTTCCTCACTTTTCGAGGTTTTGGTACTAAGTGGAAGGCTTCTTCATTGCAGGTTGATAAGGGGTTTGTAATTCCGTGCCTGGAGGAGGTAGTCATCACGGTCAGATCACCGTTGAATGCTGAACAGAAAATGAGCACACTAGAGTCTTTTCTAAAGTACGGGAAGAATCTAAAGACGACGGTAATAAAAATTCTTCAGATGAAGAGCAGTCATAGCAGTGCAGATGATTTCTTCGACGAGATTTGCAGGTTTAGATACATGAACCGCAAGATAGTTCGAATAGAATAACAGGCTTACCTTTAAGCCTCTTCACTTCACTTCAATTCACATCATTTAATTTTTGAACCTCTAATTTTTCAATTCTCTAATTACAGCTTGACTGCTAATTTGTTTCAAACTATGATCATTATTCTTCATTGAATGGATTCATTAAAATGTTTTCTATTCACGTAATTTCCTCTTGTTGTGCCTTCTAATTTGAAGTTTAATGGCGTTTTTATTTTTTTTGTTTTTTGTTTTTGTTTTTGTTTCTGTTTGTTTTGTTTTTTTTGTTTTTCGTTTTATTTTTTATTTTTAACTATTTTGAATCCCATTTTGCTATTTTGCTTGCAATTCACATTTAAAACTCTTCAAATAGAAATTCATGTACTCGACAAGCACTCCAACCTGATGAAAGCATACATTTAAGAGAACCAATATTTACATTCTGCTAGTTAGTACTTAATTGGTATTTGTTTTATAAAATATTTTATTGGTGTTTTGTTGTATATACATTTGTCCTTTTGGAACAAGCAATTCCATTCTATGTCAGTAGTGTTAGACGCGTCAATTCTAGTTACATAAAATCACACTATTGTGCTTTAGGGTCTGTTTGGCAGAGTTTATTAGAAGCTGCTTTTGGTTTCTTAGGCTCAAAAGTAGTTTCTGGAAGTGTTTGTATAATATGTTAGAAGAGCTTTTAGTCTCCAGAAGTGTTTCTTGTCAAAGCCAAAAAATATGGTTTCTGGCAAAAGTTTTTCTAAATAGACTTTAAAACTTATAACAAAATTTAAATTAGATATTATAAACTTCATTTAACATTTTTAGTATTTAGTAGAATACTTTAGAAATCATTTTGACCTTCAAAACTCTTTGGTTTCAAACACTTATTAAGAAGTCATAGTTTTGCTTTTCTTCTTCTACTGACTAGAAGTAAAAGCAAAAGTTCTACCAAACGGAACCAGTATTCTCATTTGGCATAGTAATTATGGTTTTTGTTTTGTTTTGATTTTTCTTGTAGATGGACCAGTTAATTAAAAGGAATAAAAGGGTTAATTCCATTTAAAAACGTCTTAGTAGAAGTCTTCAATCTACCAAGTTGTGTCAAATTAATTCTTTTGTTGATCTGACTGTAAAATATCGATTGTAGAAGGCATAAGTTGCTTTTCAACAGTTGTTTTTGAAGAAGTAAGGCTGTAAAATGAACTCGTTCTAAATCACTTATATTCCTCATGTTTTGTTGAGATTTTAACATTTGAAGGGATGAAATGCTTAACTCAGGACAACATGATAAATCGTGGACTTATTCTAGGACATTTTAAAATTCAAGAAAGGACTTCTTAAAAATGGATTAACCCTAGTAAATTTATTTGCGAATTGTTCAGATATGCATGCATAGTGTTGCACCGTCGTCAAGTTGACATTCACCTCGACGTCAGTAAGTTATATAGGTGACCAGGTCAACGTTGAGGACTTCATCTAGAGCCACTTATCAATATACGTCGAGTGATCGCTTAAAGCATAAAAACTCAACCTGGTGGTCAAAATCCCAACAACTGGCCTCAGTAAAAATTGAGTCGACGTAGAATGGTAAACAATCTCGAATAAGTTAATTGTCATCCACCATTCCGAGATATTTGGGAGAACCATCATCCAGTGACAGTTGGTGTACCAAGACACGGGTATGGCTAATAACACATGTCAAAGGAGGGTTAACCGGTTAAGGTTTAGGGGAGAATAAATGTTTTGTAGAAACGGGGCAGGGGTATTTAATATATTGAAGTCCCATTAGAGGACATGATTCTCTTCCTAAGAAAAAACACTTGTACACTTTCCAGAATAAAGTGAAAATACCCTCGGACGCAGAGAGAACGTAGTCTCTGTTAAGACGAACCTTTATAAATCTTCACTGTATTCATTATTTTCTTACATGAATTCACTGGAGAGTAAATCTTGAGTGCAACCTTGTGAGGACATTTTCAGTTGACAGATTTCTATCGTCACACATAGCATGTTATAAGGTTGGAACCTCTTGAAAGGTTGTTATATCTTGGTATTCTTATTTATGGTCATTTAACTTTAGGGTCATTCTCATTTTGTTCCTTGGGTTTTAAAAAATTCGCATTTTATTTATGAACTTTGAGTTAATCCTATTCCTAATTAACCTTTTCATTAGAAGTTTAATTAAAAATAGACTATGAAACGAGAGTTAAGTGCGATCACGAGATCTTTTTTCGTTTGTTTTTAATAATAATTCTAACCGAAGAGATTGTAAGACTATTTTTTTTTTATATTTGTTTTGAACAAAAATACGAGTAAAATGAAATAAGACTAATTCAAAGTTTAAGGGACAGTGGGAGTTTTTGAAAGTTTAAGATGAAAAGTGAGAAGGATTTTAAAATTCAAAAACAGATAAGAATACTCCTTATGTATTTGTTGGCATGCTTAATAGAATAGTAAAGAACCGTGAATCCCAAGTGGTGGAATAGGCAGCATAGGACATATATTTCAGTAGTTTCCATTTTCCAGAGTGATGAACTTGAACAACGACGGGCGGGCTTTGCAGGACGATTTATGTGAAAGAAATTGGATGTTCTTCCTCTTTTTCTTCAAAAATTAACTAATTTCACTATTCATGTATCCAAATTTCCTTTTTTAATTTTTTTAAAAACTCAAACTGTGTGGTTTTTAGTTGGCATTTTATGGCAACTTGTTTAGAAATTTTGAAAACAGTTGTTTAGTTTTAGTTTGCTCAGGTGTTACAATTCATGTTCTAGTCGACGTTGCAACATCAACATTGCATTCACATGAAAAAGTAGAATTGAAGTTTGAATTAATTACTGACAGATATATTTGAAGATAATTGAAGCAGAGAAAATTTCCGGAGTAGATAATCATGCAAGTTATGGGTAATGTTGCAAATATAAATTAATTACGTAACGATGTCTTGATATTTGAATTTAAAAGGAAAATTTAATTTAGATACGATAAATCCTATTTAAATTAGCAATTCAAAAATATCTCAAGGTTACTTTAAGATCACGTTTTTAGTTAGGGAGATATTCATTGAAGATCTTTTGAAAAATATATATATTATTTGGCAGCTATATTTGGATGAGTTCTGTTTCATTCAACAAAAAACGGAATTAGACATTTGGATTTCAAAGTGTCACAATGCATGTTACAAGATCTAATATGTATTAGTTGGGCTTCGTATTGAATTGATAGATGTCAAAACTGTAACGTATAGCTTTCAAAAAAAAAAAAAAAAACTCTTATTAATAGACTTTAAAATTTTTATGAGACTTTCGAAAAAAATTATTATAAGCAAACTTTAAAATTTAAGCAGGGCTTTCAAAAAAAGATTTAATTAAAAGATTTTATTAATAGGGCTTTGAAACTTATATCAGAGTTTAACTTAAAACCTTGTTTAAACATTTTTATTACTAATTAGAAAATTTTAAAACTATTTTGCAGTTCTGACTTTAAAAGCGATATTTAAAAACTGTGATTTTCAAACACTTATTAGAAAATCACATATTTTGCTTTTTTTCTTCTACTAGTTACAAACACTTTTAAAAATAAAAGCTCTACCAAATGGACCTAAAGATTTTACGGAGAAAAACAAATTAATTTTATAAAAGAAAAAAAGGTAAAAAAAAAATAATTAAGTTTAAGAAAGAGTCTTTAGGTGAGAATTCAATTTTACTATTATTAAATTATTAAAGCTTGCAAAAGATATTTCCAGGATGAATCATGAAATCCATTCAAGAAACAAAAAACGAAAAACAAAACAAAACAAAAAGCTATTGCTTTACTTGATTAAATAAGAAATCAAATTTATGATGAAGTATAATAAAACCAAATAATGAAAATAGCAAAACACCTTACGAAGCAACTCATGATGAGACTAATGATACTGCAAGCAATGCTTTTTTAATGATGGAGGGTAGATCCGATCTTGAAGCTTGGGAGGAAACTGACTGAAGCAACCGTCGACAGTACCGGCTACGTAGCTGCAACACGCTGGTCCTAGGTTGAAAATTCTGCTTTTCCTCTCATCCAAGCATGGCTTCCACTTGGTGATGTCACGGGCCGACCTACATGTTGCAATTTCATCTGCCGTCGGTGGATGAAGCCACTTGGGGAGATGCGGTTTGGAAGTTGGAGGCGGTGGCTGTTGGAGAATATGAGAGAACAAGAACAATGGAGGTAAAGAAAACTGAAAACAAAGATGGATTTGAGACGTATTGAAAATACATTTTTTTTAAGGTTTTATTTGCTCTCATTACAAAGTTTACTAACGAGTTTAACGGCAAATTACCCCCAAGATACAGCAAACTATGAACATAATATCTAGTACTAATATCATGTTCTAGAACAAGATTTGAAATCTATAACTTTGTGGAGTTTTAAAAAAGCACAGAGGTGTCTTTTTATGAATCATTACAACCATGGTAATCCATGTAATCTTCTCCAAGAGGTGCCTCTTTATTGCAAAGACATCCCTTTCAATATCTATTCAATTATCATAACTGATATATCAGTTATTGAATATAATTCAGTTTTGTATGAAAATATACAACCAATAGACACAACAGTTCGAATAAACTCAAAAGACACATTTAGAACATGTTGCGATGGAAATCCCTCTAACGTACGAGGTTCAAGTCTTGCTCAATAGACTCCCACCAATGCCTAGCAGCACCCCTCCGCTGGATTACTGCTAGTATTGACCATGTCTCCCGTGTTATGCCACACAAGCTGCATAAGGACTCTATGTGATGTAGTCAATCTCCCAGATGAGTTTTTCCGTAGTGGCGCTCTGGTCTGGCTCTCCGAAATACAGTCGTTATTTCATCATCTACAGATAGGTCTTCATTAGAAAGCATTTTAAATCTATTTGCTGCAGATTTTGCAGACCCAACAATTTGACTTACATTTCTATCATATCAGCTCTCTGCTTCATACCTGAAGGTCTCTGCACAACTCTCCAGTCATTAGCATTATCAGTCTTTTTAGGGACCCAGTCCCGCTTGATTTCCTTCTTGTATGCATAGCCACTTTATAAGGAATGTTGTTTTTTTTCCCCCTTACTTATACCAAAGGATACCCCTTTTTTATTTATAATAAATAGTTGCAATATAGTTAACCGAAGGAGTTGAGGGATTCCACCAAGGGGGGCTGGTATCGAGTTCAAATAAGTATATCTTCGGATGATAATCCTCTAATCGGTGGCATAATGATAGTACATGGATGCCTAGTTATAAAATTAAGGTAAAAAACAACCACTAATTGTAAAAAGAGTTTTAACTTACTTGGACAGACTGAAACTGATGTGGAAACGACATAAGGTACGATAGCAGGTTACCGCTCTGATACCCACTATAACGACATGACTTTTCGGATCGTTAACTAACTTACTTATTCTTAATTCATTTAGTTTTAACACTTATTTATGTTAGGTTCCAAAATATATATATATATATATATATATTACATACAGATTATACTTGTACTTGAAGAGTTTAATGAACTAAAATTTTTAACTGAGGAAATTGAAAATCTCTAGATAATAAATATCCTATTCAAATTCGTACTTAAATAATATTTAAAAAGTTATAACGTCATGTGAGTTAAAAGGAAAAACCCTAAAGTCTTTTTCTCATAAAGTACTTCTACTAATTTAGTAGTACCAACATATTGTAAACATAGTTATAAATATAGTCAATACAAAATAATTTAAGAAGTCTAAATACGGAAATTAAATTTGTGATAGTATCCCACTCCCTTCTTTTATCGTCTCTGCACAGCCTCGCTAGTTTAGAAAACATCTAAGTGGCGGGCTGCTTACCCGCGTTATCTACAACACGAACACACACGTATGAGCTTTCGCTCACCAAGTACAAATAATATCTCACAAAATATTTTCATAAAATCATATCATCACACGTAACATCATGAATGTTAAAAAATGCATGTGATATATGTGTGTTCAATTATGCTTCATTATATACATGTCTTGTCTACTTAAGGGCCCCTATGTCGTACCCATATGCCCGAACCAATGGGGAGTTGGGGGAGCGACCCTCCAACAACCTCTAAGGTCATAACGTATAACTTTCGTTCTTATCATATCTTCTCACTAATTGGAGGTTGGTATGACACTTAATCCTATCTTTTGTTAGCCTCATTCTTATTAATTGTGACAATATGTAGATTTACATGTCACTATACATTTATCATTATAATATAAATATCTGTGAGGCATGTTGATCATGTCAGTGCAAGAGAAATTATGCACGTCAAATGCTCAATCAAAGCAATACATATAACTCATATACTCATCACATCATCAACGCAAATCATAGCAAATATAGAACATCAACAAATAAAAACATTTTGTTCTATATTGTAGGCGAAGTTTGTACTTACTTGTCTTATGTGCTTAAACTTCTAGAGTTGTACCTTGTACTACGCAAGTTTGAGAAATTATCATGATTTAACAATATGTCTTTATTAGATAGAATCATAGTTACTTAACTTTATTCATTTATTTATTTATTTTATAAATTAAAGTGAACTTAATTTACTTATATCATAATTAACCTTAACAATTAATTCAAATTAATTATTAAGTGTTAAATAAATTTCTACTAATTATTATTTAATTAATTTAATTTTACTTAATTTAATTTAATTTAATTTGATTGATTGATCAATCAATTGATTAATTTAATTAACTAATTAATTAGGTAGTAGTTAATTATCATTTTATTTAATTGAATAATTATAATTAAATTACATAATTTTAATTGACTAATTAATAAATATATCGTTAATAATTTAATTACGTTACTTAAATATTCTTTCTCATATAATAATTATCAATTGTTAATTCTCATATTAATAATTAATAATTTGATTAATCTAATAATTAATGTTTGATATGACCAAAATTAGTATTAATTTGTAGTTTTTGGTTAATTAATTTATTTTTCATACCAAAGTTTCTAATGCATGCCATATTATCACAACATCCACAAGCTCTAACAAAATTCATAGATCTTACCGAAATGCTCCGTAGATCTGTTAAGATCTCGGACCTCCAAAATTCTTCTCAAAACCTTTTCCTAGTAAGAAGAAGTCTAACATTAAGATTCTAACTAAACATCATGTTTTAGTTCTCCAAAAATGACTAAAACACAAAGAATACCACTATGTTACCTCTAGTAACACGTCATTTAATTCTGCTTCACACTTCTTCGAACTTGGTAACGGGGTTGTTTGGAGCTTGAAAATGGAGAGAGGAGGGTGCTAGAGGGTGTTGGGTGATGGAGAATAGTGTTGGTGGTGGCTAGAGAAGCTAGGGTATTTTTGAGCTTAACTTGTGTGAGAATAAAATGAGATGTTGGGGGCTTGTTTTTAGTCACATTTGTTTTAAAGGAGCTGTATTTTGAGGGTTAAAATGGAAATTTTTTTATTGATTCTCCTCTTGCATTGCTGCCACTTAAGGGAGGGAGTTGGGTTGAAAATTTTGTTCAATAAAATTGAGATAAGGGGTAACTTTCACTTGTCTCTTCTTTGTGACATATTGCCAAAACAAGCCATGCCATCTCTTATATGAGGTTGCATGCATGTACCACTTTCTAGTTTTTCTCATTTGTTCAAATTTTTTCTTACTTTTGACCACAAAATCTAGATCTCCCCTTTAGTTTTCTCATTTTTATTTTGTTTTTCTTTCTTCCAATTTTTCTACCTTTGATCAAAGGTTGTCATCCTTATTCTCATCAATTGGATCTTCCATTACACCAATCCTTACCTTAAGCTCTCATTGATCACTTATCATCCAAAGCTTTGCCATTTATTTGCCTAGGATCTTTTAACATAAAATCTACACTATTGATTTCAAACCTAAGCATAATTCTTGATCAATCTTCCACCTTTGGATTTTCTAAGAATAAATTCTAATTATTCATCCTCTATCTATGTGACACCTTAATCTTCCCAATCATACTCTCAAAACTTAAATATTGATATGACTAAAATAAATACTAAGGTCATCGAATTGACTTACTAATAAAAATCGGCCTAAAATTAACATTTATCCCTCTAATACGACATAATAAATTTTTCGTATAAATTTATATGTCATTTAATTCATCTTCTATGTATCTATAATTTCTCATCTAAATATAGAAACTCAACATTGTTAGATCATCGACATCATCATACTGATGATACATATACAATCATTCATGATCTTGAAATTTGATATTCATCAAAATAATTCATTAGAAGTATAATAATGAAGGAAATCCATGATAATAATTCATGAATCAAGTTTATAAATTTCTAGGTCGTCACAGCCTCCGTGGCGTGGCTGCGCGGCCTTCTTAGCCCGTTGGGTGGGTTGCAGGGAGAGCACCTGCGCGGGCAAGCGCCATGTGTGGCGTGGCCACGCCACCCTCTCGGCCTGCTAGGCCGGCTAGAGGAAGCACACCCCATGGGGCCTCACCACGCCGCCTTCTCTTCCCTCGCTGTCCTCTTGTGTCTTTCGATCTTATGTCAAATTAGAGATATATTACCATCTCTCTTATAGCAGTGGTAGCGGCGGCCGAATCCCTTTCCACCGATGAAGTGAGTAGCCGTCTTGGGCTAAGACAACAAGCACACGACGAACACTAGTATGATGCATGAGCAATTTTTCATCTTTGTAAAAAGTTTCTTTTTTCACCTTAGCGTTTGCTCTCACCCCTTTGCTATTAGTGATATCATAATTAGCTTGGCACTTACCGGGGTATTTATAGCACGCAAATGGATTCGGGAGTGATCTGCGAATCTGCGATCACTATTGTTTGAAAGTTCAAAGTTTAAATTCTTTAAAAAAGAAATGTTCAAAGATTAAAAATAGAAGATCACTTTTGATTTTTTTTTTTTAATGCAAATGCAGATTAAGGATCCTATTATAGTTTTGTAAATTTTCTTTAATATTTATATTTTTTGTTTTGTTTATTTTTATATTACTATTTTTCGTTTTGTTTATTTTTAGAGTTGTTATGGCCTGTGAGTAATAATATTACTAGTGATTTTTTTTTTGGTTGAATACGAGTGAAAAATTATAGAAATGTTCAAAACGCTTGATGGAGATGAATTCCCTATCAAAAAAAAAAAAAAAAAAAAAAAAAAGGGAGAGACGATTGAAAAAAAGGGGTGGAATTTGTTATTTTTTTGTGTTTCAATGATAAATCTGATTTTTTTTTTTTTTAATATTCCAGTGATAGAATCTAGAAAATCCAGTGGAATCGGACGTTTCCAAGCGATAATTGATTGGTAATAAGTACCAACTGGTTACTTGCTGGGAGTCTGTACTAATTAGTTATCCTTCGGTGGTGCCAGTTACTCGCTGGCAGCATTAGTCATTGGTCGGTAACCAATTGGTTACCTGTTGGCAGCGGTGGTTACCAATCAGTAATCTACCGACGAAAGTAACCAACTGGTAACTCTAGTGGTTATTGTTAAGAATAAAAAGAAACTTAAGTTCTACATCGTAAACAAAGAACTACAATAACAGACATATAAGGTTATTAGGTTACTCTACTTAACAGGTTGACCTCTTGAGATGGAAGTCCAATCTTTAACTATCTCAAATCTCTATCTTGCGGGAGAGTATTTAGGCTAGGACAAGGAAAAATCTTACAAAATTTAATATTGAAAAAACATGAGATGATGGATATGACAACAAAGAATTTGAAATATATCCTTAACAATAGCCCCTGGGACTTAGGTTTAAATTACATTAAGCTGGGTTAAGTTTAGTTAATGACATTAATTGTGACAAGATAATAATTAGTGACTTAATTCAATTGTTATTAACTCTAGCCATAAATAAATAGGTCTTCATTTCACCATCATTTTCACACTCATCCATTTCATTCCTAAGAAACTCTCCAGTTCTCTTTAAAAAATGTTCGATCCTATTAGTATGGTAAAATAAACTTTTTAAAATCCACCATACTAGATGCGTTTCCAACTTATTGAGTAAAAGTTGCATTCCTTCAACGCCTAGCTCTTTGATAAATCAAAATACACATCACACAGATATGCAATTATTTATTTACTTAAGATTAAGATGTCTACAAGAATATCCATTAAAGTGAATTGATTTATCTTAAATGGAATTATTACGTATCTATATCACTTTAGGTTCGGTCCAATATATATGATATACCCCTCATATATATCAATGTTTCCACTTGAAAAGCCTCATTTTAATAGTCAAGACAAGCTATTACATAAGAGTGCAAGTAGATGAACATTATAGTATTACCGAAGTCAAAGTGCCTACCTTTACTTCACTACTACAAACTCTTAGAGTTCGTTTGGTGTTTGAGTTGAGTTTGAGATGAGATAAAATTTTTAAGTTTGAGTTGAGTTGATTTTTTAAAAAGTAGTTATAAATTTTGTTGACTTTTCAGAAAAAAAAAATTGAGATGAAAAATTTGAGTTGAGTTTGAGTTAAACTCATTCACCAAACATAAGCTTAATTTCAATTATCATTTTAATATTATATATTTCTACATACTTCCTTATGCATAATATTAAAGTTATTGTTATGATAATCTTGGTGCTATTTGCTTGTAAAAAAATTATATTAATAAAAGTATCCAGGACATTACTATTATTACTCACATTTCAGGCAAATAAACGAAACAAAAAAGAGTCAAACAAAAAGATTTAAGATTGTTCGCCAATCAGTAACATTATGTTAACTATCTGCATTCAAAATTAAAAAAAAAAAAAATTCAAACGTGTTCTTTTTTATCTTCTAACTTTTTTATAAAGCAAAAGACCTTTGAATTTTGATAGAGAATATAGATCAGACACAAATCCATTTGCATGCTACAAATATTGAAATTTGATTCCTTATTACATAAATAAATAACATTTATTGATAGATAAATGTATAAAATCTATGAATAAATTTTTGCTTTAAGACACTAATCCTAATAATATCTGGATATAATGCAATATGTATTTGGGTAATCTATATATCTTATTTAGATACATTTATTTTTAAAATTCAAAGTCCAATATAACTGTTATTTATCATTTACTTTTTCTATTTATTTTTGTCAATCACAACTTATACTCTCCTTCTCTTTCACTAACAACCCACACACACCACATACTCTCTCTTACACAAACAACTCAAACACATATTCTATTTGAATATAATATAAGAAGAAAACAAACGAACAAATATATTGTATAGAATGATTAGAAATACGAAACAAGAACTATATATATATATATTTAATTTATTCAGAATACATTTTATGTTTTTACACTTTAACTCCAAATAGTTCTTTTAAACCAAGCACAATTCAAAACATCAACGCAACGTTTACACGCAAATAGTCTTTATTTAAGAAGTTTTTTTTTTTAAAACAAATAGACGGGATTTTTAAAAATTAGTTAAAATATTTTTTTTTTTGAAAAATGATCAATTAGTGATTAACCACCTAATATTGTTAATTTGATAAATTATTGATTGATTCTGATCGACTAGGTCAATCACCAATTTTCAAGTCAATCACTGATTGATCAAATTAAAAAAAAAAATGATAACGACTATTTTGCTAAATTAAAAAATAGCTTGACCATTTATTAGATTGAGTAATAAAAAATAGGCCACCCAACCTAATTTTTTTGAAACTCTAACTCAAGTAAAGGCACCAAAAGAGGGCTTGCGGTTTGTTTAGTAAGTGGGATAAAAATTTAAGTCTCAACTAAGAAGGTGTACTACAACATCATAAATTTAAAGCATGCGTTTGGAATACGATTTGAGAGGAAATTTTAAGATTGAAGTTGATTAACTTTTCAAAATTTAATTATAATTTTTGGTGATTTTTTAGAAAAAGATAAAAATTAAGATGAAAACTTTAAGTTCACATCTGAGAACTAAGGGGGTGTTTGGTGAATGAGTTGAGTTGAAATTTTTAAGTTTGAATAGTATTAACTTTTTAAAAAGTAGTTATAAATTTTGTTGACTTTTCAGAAAAAGACAAAAATTGAGATGAAAAAATATAGTTTAATTGGAGTTAAACTTGTTCTTCAAACAAACCCTAAATAAAGCAAAAATATATATTAAAAACACGGGTTTGAGTTGGAGTTTTTAGATTAGAATTAATTTGATTATTCAAAAATTAATTAAAAATTCAAAAATCAACCGACAAAAAAAAAAGAAAGAAAGAAAGAAAAAAAAAAGAAAAAGAAGAAGTCTCCGAACGTTAAATTAGGGCCGGAAAAGGATGGGTCAAAACCAGACACGTCGTGCTCCTCCAAGTCTGAAGACAAGAATCCCAACCAGTTTAATCAACAAACATCCCTTTTGTTTTCTTTTTCTTTTTCTTTTGTTTTGCCGTCTTCTAAATTCCCAACAGTTTTCGCTCTTTTCGCAATTTTGCAACTTTTCTGGTAAGGGTATTATTTACTTCTCTCTTGTTAGGTTTAATCAGATTTTTCGTTCTTTAATTATACCTTACGAGTTACGATTGAGGCAATATAAATATGATTATTAGCTGTTGTTAGGATTTAGATGCGATTTTAGGGAACAATTCGTGGGTTTAAATCCTTTCTGATTATTCTGATCGTTCAATGTTTGATCTATTCTAGGGTTTCTTTATACCATTTTCGCCTGCTTGGTTCCCAGGAAAATTGTGGAAGGTTGGGCTGGAAAACTGTACAAACTTCACGTAAGGGATTCTGTGTTCGTGATTTGATTTTCCGAATGTATTGAACGTGATTTTGCCGGGTCCAATTTCCTGCCAAGTTTCGTGGGCGATTGGAATGGACATTTACTTTTAATTTATTGGTTTAGTATTCAATTTCTGGGCAATATTTTTTTTGCTTTTGACGATAGTTGCGACTTACAATAGCAGTTTTGATGCGCGCGCGCGCACACACACACACACACATATATGTACGTGTTTATTTATATTTACGTTTTCGGGTGAAGATTCTGAGGTCAAATAGACGGATGTAGACAACTGCTATTGTAACTTGTTTTTGCTTACAACTAGTGATGGTGGTGTAGCAGCAGGGATTGATGGCCTCATGGCTATATCTCACATCTATCAAAGCTTCGATTTATGCATATGCACTTTGTCCTTTAAAATAGTGAGGTTGTGTGTTTGACATGCATAAACCGCTGGGGATTGTAGACGAGAAGTGTGGATTCGTGCTGTTTATAGATTCTGAAAGTAACATTGGGTGGGGGGTGTGAGGATGATCCCTTACCTTGTTTTTGCTTCGTCGATTTGATACAGTTAAGCATTTGATTAGGACTTGTATGATGTGACGAAAAATATTTTGGAATCAAATTTTGTGTGTTTCCGAATGGACTGTTAAGAGCTGATGCTCCCATTGTTGTTGTTTTGCTGCTTATTGGTTGATTTTAATTGCAAACTTGTTTGTTATAATGGTTAAAGTATTGGAGTGAAATATTTCTGACATACGTTTATTTTTGTTTCCTAGGCAAACAGAAAGGTCATCTGTTGATGTTTGAGCTTATTTGTTTAAACTAGAGATTCAAGAAGATGCCTAGGGATCTCTCAAGGTCACGCTCACCTTCGTATAGGCGAAGGCGTTCACCGTCTCCTGTTGTACATAGAAATAACAGGAGAAGCAGAAGAGATAGGAGCCGGTCTCCATACTTATCCTTTTCACATAGCAGGTGATCCCGTTTATATTCTTCCTTCTTGTATTAATTTGACTAATTTTTAAACAACTCATAGAATGAATGGAGACTCACATTTGCTGATGCGGTTTGGATTTGCATAATGTTCGAGTTGCTCTGTACGCATCTTATCCTTCCTCATTTAGTTTTATTCGTTTAACACAAAGTTTTAGTTATGGTAGTGCATTGCATGCAATGTTGGAAAGATAATGAGGCATTTTACGTATCATTTGAACTTGGTGATGGTTGTCTTGTTTACTGCATGCCAAGTCAACATGATATCGGAGAATTGGAGACTTTGGAGGTTTCTGTGGAAATTAGATACGAGCCGTTAAGTTTTCCCCATAGGGCCCTCCTATGGTTTTGTGGAAGTGTTTAAAACAGAGTACTTCTTGCAACATTACCTTGACTTAGACTTCAGAATGCTAATTGCTAATATTTTGAAGTCTTTGTTCCTACACATTCTAATGGACAGGGGAGTCAGGGATTAGTGGTTTGAGTGTCTACCTTACATTTGGTACGCTTCTAACATTATTATTACAATCTTTATGTGTTTGGAAGTTAACAAGGAAGTTGTACAAACATCAAGCCGATGCAATTATGGCTGATTTTGACTGAAAAAACATATTGATTGTATTAGCTCAATCAGGAGCATAACTTGATACTCATATGATCTTTGGAGAAACAATTGCTAATTTTTTAAAAAAGGATGTCAAAAACAAATAGTTGCAGAAAAATAAATAGAGCTGTGTAAGAGTGGGATTTAGTTCTTGCTCTTCATTAAAAATTAAAGAAGCTCAGTTTCGTCCCAACTTATGGGAAGTGAGCCAGGTGATGGGTGCTGTTGGGTTTCCTTTTGTTGCTCGATAGTGACATTTGCTTCTTCATGTGATAAAAGGTGGAGCACAGAAAGGTTACTCTTAACTATGTGAGGTAACTGTACATGTTTTTTTTAATGTTTCTCGTGCTATGTGGTGGGTTGTCAGGATTGTTTTTGATCAGCTTGTCATTATAGTTCGGTTTTCATGGGTTCTCAAACTTTAATATTGCTGCACAGAAGGAAAAGCCGTTCTATTTCCCCTAGACGTCGTAGAAGTCGCTCCCCAACTTCAAGGCGTCGTCGAAGTCATTCTCGAACTCCAAGGCATCATAAGCGAGAAAGAAGTAGAAGTGTGTCACTATCTCCAATTCATAAATCGTCTAGCCCAAGTATTGGTTCAATAGAGCGCAAGAATGCAAATGAAAAATTGAGAAAGGAAGAGGAAGAAGAGAAGAAAAGGTATGCCAGTTACTTCACATCAGTTTCCTTATTTTTGTAGTTTATGACCTACTCTTTCTTATCTGTGTTTGCTATGCAAAATGTTTCCTTTCTGAGATGTAAGTAGGCTTCCTTTATTGGTGTTCTGCAAGTTATTCTGTTTGATATTTTTTACTTTCGGAATTACTGTATTTAGACGTTATGGAATAAATTTCTTCAGTTGGTTGGATTCGGAATCAAATATAAGTACATATTTTAATATCAAGAACACTATACTCTTGATTGAAGTTTTTCCTTATTTCTCAAGGCAAAACAAAATTCCTATGCTAGTTTGATTATTGGATGAGCCTTGTTCAATGGTAGCATGGAACCATATTGCAACCTATTGACCTTTCCAAAAGTGTCACTCGTTCATTCTTTGTTTTTCTAGGTAAACAGAGGCTATGATGTTTTAAGTGTAAATTTCATTCTTAGTAGTTAGTTCTTTGGGTGTTGAAATGTTGTGCATGCTTATTATAGTCTTTTATGAAGAAGTTTGAAGTTGCATTTGAATGTTTTTCCTCTCTTTCTTTTTGGCTAAAAGTTGAATGTTTTTCCTTCATTAATTCTTAATTCATAGCAAATGAACTTTACGATTTTTTTTTTTCACGATAAAGCGGCACATTATATTGATAGACATCACTTGGCTAATTGTTCTAGTATGCATCTCATAGCTCTCTCTCCTCTCTCCATGTGTTTCTCTCTCTCTATCTCTGTCTGTCTGTCTGTCTGACTCTCTCAGTCAAATTGATTTGAGTTTGCTTTACCAAAAAAACAGAAACAAGTTAATATTAGTTTACTGGTAGCATCAGATATGAGACTATAGTATGCTGTCACTTTTTCATGTTCTAATGCATTGCTATAGGCATGCTTTATGATTTTCCACTGCTTTGTAACATATTGCATCAATGACCATCAAACACAATTTTCATGTTCTTGGCTGAAAATTCTAATGCATTCGATGTAACATATTGCATCAATGACCATCAAAGAAATGCCCATCAAACATTCTAATGCGTTCGATGTAACATATTGCATCAATGACCATCAAACACAATTTTTCAGAAGGAATATATTTGAATAAAGTCTTTATGTTTCATGCATAACGTCTAGTAAATGCAATTAAGTAATTTTGACATGTTTGTTTGTTTAAGGGCATTTCTTTTTTATTTGTTGTCTCTTTGTTCCATCGAATGTTTGATTTCCTATTTCTTGGCTGATATTAATCATGCTGATCTAATTTATTTTTTCGATATAACACATTTTGTTTTTCTTGTTTTTTATGTTTGATAAACCTAAAACAAAGGTAGCTCTCTATTGTTGCATGAAAAATTTATGTCTACATCGGGCCCAAAGGTATATATTTATTTGTTTTCCGGCCCTTAAAAAATGGAACAAATTCTATGTGTTTATGTTATACCATACCAGGCTCAAGAAGAGTTCCCATAAAAAAAAAAAGAGGTTAAATTGTTAGGTTGGTCCCTGAACAACCTTATGCAACTTTGGTTTCTGATTTTTTTTTCGTAGTTGGAATGCTCCTGAACTATTAAAATATTTCTACAATAATCCTTATTGTTATTTTTTTAACGGAATCCGTTAGTTAGCATCACTTTTTGACCAAATTACTAACGAATTCCTTCCAAAAATTAATGGAAATGACTATTGTAGCAACATTTTAATAGTTTAGGGGCATTCCTAACTTTTTTTTTTTAATCGTAATTAGAATGAACATAAACTATTAAAAATATTGTTACAGTAGTCATTTATGTTAATTTTTGGATGGAATCTGTTAGCTACCAAATTACTGATGGATTCCGTCTAAAAATTAATGCAAAGGATTATTGTAGCAACATTTTAAGTAATTTAGGAGCATTCCAACTATGAAAAATAGATCAGGGACCAAAGTTGTACAAAGCCAAACATTTAGGGACTAAATGAGCAATTTACTCAAAAAATAAAATAAGAGTAAAGGAAAAAAAAAAAAAGAAAGAAGAAAGAAAAAGAAAAAGGAAGAAGAAAAGAGCTAGTTTGAGACGATAGTTAGCCCTTATTTATGATTTTGTGGGGCAAGAGTAAACCGGTTTAAGTTGGCCGCTCAATTTAATATACCTTAGGTTTAAGATGCTAGTTTGAGACGTTCTTTTTTCCTCCAGTACCTGATCTGCGTCCTGCCTTGAAGGGAAACAAACAAAGATTTTAGCATTTCTGTATTATAGTTGTAAATGTAATTGCTTCCTTGTCAAAAAAAGTTTTAAATGTCATTGCTTCAATTCTTTTTCAATGCACTTACGCACTTGCCATAAGCCTTTATTGTTGCATGACTTTATTTTCTAGTATTTGGGTATCACTGGTTGCTAAGTTCAATCTAACAATATTAAATGTAGCTTTATAGTAAATCTCAGTGGCTTACAACCATTTGCATTTTTATTAACTTTGTAACCGCCTTCAATACTTTTGCTGTTGTTGCTCTGCACGCAAGGTGAGGAATTGATCCATATATAGTCGTACTGAGTATGGTGTTGAAGGTGTGTCCGGGTTAGACTTTGATTGGGCTGTAGTGAGCCACACCCTTTGAGCTGGGATTGTTTTTAATTCTCTCACAACCCAAAACGTTAATGTTGCAAACCTAGTGCTCTACCATCGTGTGGAGCTTCTGTCTGTGAAATCGGACATGCATACATGTAGTTAAAAATTAAGTTTTCTGGTGATTAGTGTTAAAACTGCAACAGGTTACTTGACAATTTTCTCTACAGGCTTTTCTCAAGGAAGATACTGCTATAGTTCAACTTGTTATATTTGATGATCAATATGGTGCTACGTTTATCTACTGTTCACCAGTTTTGATACTCATTTGTTTGGATCAGATTCGGTTAGAGGTATGCCTTAAAAGCATGAGCATATGTTTAGTGCCTTTGCTCGTCGAAGGTTAGTTGCAAAAGTTAAAAGTCATGGATAGACATAGAAAGAAAAAAGAAGGATCATATGTTGCTTGCTCTTCTACATCTACTCTTCTCATGATTTATGACATTTAAGATCCATAACAAGGACTTTCCCCTTGTTTTGATAAGAGATCACTTTCTTGCTTTAATTTTTTTCCCCTCTCCCTGACTCTCAGGCGTCAGCAGGAAGCGGAATTAAAACTTCTGGAAGAAGAGACCGCGAGGAGAGTGGAGGAGGCAATTCGTAAAAATGTTGAAGAGAGCTTAAGTTCTGAGGAGATTAGAGTTGAAATACAAAGGCGGTTGGAGGAGGGGCGCAGGAAACTTCTAGATGAAGTTGCAGCTCAACTTGAGAAAGAAAAGGAAGCTGCACTTATTGAGGCTAGACAAAAAGAGGTAAATTATTTGAAAGTATCCTTCGTTGCAATGAATGCAGCATAACCGTTTTCAGCTTGAAATAATTTTTGAAAATCTGAACCATCGTGAAAGTTACTGAAGAAACTGCATGTGTGATTTATTAAGGAGTTATTCTCTGCAGCCCTTAACAAACACGTACACAACCAAAAAAATGAAAACAAAGAAACTCTTGATCTCGACTTTGGGTGCTTTCTTGTCTATACCATGTTTACTTGAATTGATCTGGGATAAGTGTTCTTATTTCTACTGTCGGGATATTTACTTGGTTGATAAAAAG
Source organism: Ficus erecta (assembly GCA_008635985.1). Lineage (NCBI taxonomy): Eukaryota > Viridiplantae > Streptophyta > Magnoliopsida > Rosales > Moraceae > Ficus > Ficus erecta. The sequence continues at coordinate 562,988 of BKCH01000056.1, read as the reverse complement.
GAACAAGCGCGGAAAGAAAAAGAAGAGCTAGAAAGGATGCTTGAAGAGAATCGGAGGAGGGTAGAAGAAGCCCAGAGAAGGGAAGCTTTGGAGCAGCAGCGGAGGGAGGAGGAGCGGTATCGGGAGCTGGAAGAGCTGCAGAGACAAAAAGAAGAGGCCATGCGGAGGAAGAAGCAAGAGGAGGAGCAAGAACGTTTAAACCAGATGAAACTGTTGGGCAAGAACAAATCCAGGCCAAAAGTATCATTTGCACTTGGCTCCAAATAAATATATATTTTTTTCGAACTACAAAAAAAAATTCCAGCGTAACTCCTTTTTTGACAAATCTGTACTTGGACTTGACTAGATGCTTGCATATGTAATTTAGTAATCTTTTTCCCAAACAAGTTATTTGGTGATTAAATGTCTTCAATTCTCAAGTTGGACTTATCATTATCTCGAGTTTATTTTTTTGTTTTGTTCTGTTTTATTATTATATGTATTTGCATATATACCTCTTGAATTTTTTAAATTTGACAATTAAATCCCTAAAAAATTTTCAAGGGCAATCAGCCCCCTGAATTTATAATTTTTGACAATTCAGTCATTTTGTTCAAATTCGTAAAAATTTGAATGGTTTTTTTCCACACAACTTACACATTACAGTCCAAGAATAGCATTGTTGATCTTTTTTGTTCAAGTTCAACACAAATTCCTTTAAAAACTTGGACCTTAATTTAATTATATTCAAATTTAAACCTAAACTATAAAAGAAATTTATATGAAAATTAAACAAAAATGATCAACATTGTCCCTTTTGAGCTATAATGTATAAGTATTGTACAAAAAATTGTCTCAATTTTAATGAATTTAAATAAAAAGGACTAAATTCCCAAAAATAAGAAGTTCAAGGGGTTGATTGTCAGGAAAAAAAATTTAGGGATTAAATTGTCATATTTGAAAAGTTTAGGGGGTATTCATGCAAATAAGTCTTATTATTATTATTATTTAAGTAGTCAAGTCTCTTTGGCTCACTCTCTCGTGCTGTTTGGGGACTTAAGAGTTAGAGATGAACTTTGCTTAGTTATGCCATCACTATGGGAGGTGAAAATTAGGATTTTGACACGGCAGGAAAGTGGATGCCTGTCGTTCAAGACTCCAAGTGTAGGCAGATAAACTTGGGCCAGATTGAGAGCACCGAGTGGAAGATAGGAGAAAGCACCCGACAATCATTAATAAACATTATATTAATATGATATCAAATTAAATTAAAATTAATTAAAATTTGTATCATGCTAGTTAAGATTAAAGAATTAGTGTCATATTGGTCAATAAATGAATAAAAATGATTATTTAGATAATTTTCTCTTTTGGGAAATGGTTTTTGTTTTGGTTACGAAATACAAATGATAATTTTTTGAGAGTGGTATTAGAGACGTTTTTTTGAAATTGTGTTTATGGAGACCGGTGTGAATAAAAAAAAAAATTAAAATTGTGTTTGGATAAGTTTTTGAAAATATTAATTAGGTAAATAAGTCCTAAAAAAATTAAAACATAAATAAGAAAATAACTTTATTTTATTTTTTTATTTCTCAACAAAGTATGAAAACTATTTTTATGCTTTTTGTCTATGTATTATGATTTGGTTGAAAACAAAAACTATTTTCAAATCGTATTCTTTATCAAAAAACGTGAAAAACATTTTCAAAAGGGTACCAAATAGGGTTTTTTTGTTTTTGTTTTTGTTTTTGAGGGATTCTTTCTTTTTTCTTCTTAGTAAAAGATTCAGAATATTTTAAGAATGAAAAATATCATAAATTATAATAACATAATTATCCTTATAATGTTACACAATATTTCAAATTTTAATTTCACCACTATATGGGGTCTAATCATGACATTACGTATTTGAAACAATTATTCCTAAAATCCCTCTATAGATCGGTATACAATTCTGTTGTGATAATGATTAATTAGGCATAAGGCTTGATTTGCACCATGATAGACAAATATCTCACAATATGATCATATTATTACGTCCAACAACGATATCATTGTTATTTGTATTAGTTATTATATACAATGATATCATTGTGACTCTGCTGTGACGCAATTGTATCATTGTGATTCGTATAATTATGATATCATTGTAGTTCGTATAATTGTGATGATATAGATCATTATGATTTGTATGATTGTTATATCATTGTGATTCGTATAATTGTGATGTTAAAAGTATTAATCATCATTTGTAAGTTTTTATTTTGAAAATATTATGTATTTATCTGTTAGTTAAAAAAAAAAACAAATAATGTAATAAGATAAAATTTTATTAACAAATAGGTCAATTACAGGGTAAAATAGACCACAAATGCAAAGAAGATTTAAAAAATTGACATTCTTATAATTTTTTTAAAAAAATTGGCCATGTTTCAATTCAACTCTAGATAATTTGCCGTGTAGTATAATTTCTCTTTTTGGGGGGGGTTTTTTTTTTTTTTTTAAAGAATTTATTTTAATATTAATTTTAATTTTAGTCTCTGAATCATAGGTTAAATTTTCATGTTGGTCACCGACTTGTAGAATATCCCAAAATGAGACCCTGATATATCGAATTATCTCATTTTAGTCTTTTCATCTATCTCATTATTAAAATCTTATCAAAAATTTTCCTAAAAAAAAAAAAATCTTATCAAATGAATGGCTAGGATTACATGTTATTTTATCAAATGGCGGTGAAAATTTAGACAGCACAAAAAAATAAAAATTTGGAGCAATTCTATGAGAAATGGGTTGTTTTCATGGTGTAGAAGACAAGAAAATGGTTTGTTTATTATGTGGAAGAAAGAAGTAAATTTGAAAGGCATCTTACTGAAAGTGAGTGATGAAAAAGTTACGGATAATTTTCATCTATACCATCTAAATTTTATGGTCATTTTCACTTTGCCTCATAAATTTTAAAAACTCTTAGTTTGTTTCATGAACTTTGAATCAAACCACTTAATTCTTTCTATTAGAATTTCAATTAAAAACAGCCGGAACATACATGAATTAAGTGCAGTAATGTAATTTTTTTTTTCCAGTTTGTTTTTAACAGAAATCCACTTAATAAGACCAATTCTCCTATTTTTCCTTATGTTTTTTTTTTTTTTTTTTTTTTACTGAAATTCTAATATAAGGAGTTAAGCGGGGTTTAATTTAGAGTTCAAAATAGACTTTTTAAAGTTCAATGGGTAAAATGAGAGTGACCCCAAAATTCAAGTAGCATAGATAAAAATAATCTAAAAGTTACAAACTTTTGGTCGAAATTGAAGTTACCCGTTTTCACATGAGGCATAAATGGGCTTTTCGTGACTAATTTAACATAAAATTAACTAAAATGGACACATTGCAATAATTTAGCAAGTTTAATGGATAAATTGTCAAAATAAAAGTTTAAAGGGCAAGCTGCAGAAAAAGTGAATTTGAGGGACATCAATGTTAAATTCCCGGCTTATAAAGATGCTTTATTTATTTTTTATTTTTTTTATAGGGAATAAAGATGCTTCAGATTAACTAATGGATGATCCTTTTAAGTAAGTGGTTAAAGTTGAATGGAGAGGTTCTAAGCATCTAGTGGTCAAGAGATAGAACAACTAAGCTTAGTGTATGATAAGTGTTTTAAGCGGTGTCAACTTAATTGGAATATCTTAGCTCGCCTCGATGTTTATTGCTCTTTCTCACCATTTAATATATATATATATATATATATATATATATATATATATATATAAAGCCAATTTGTCATCTTGGAAGGTCCTGGAATTGGATCTTGGGGATCTTAGGTTACTAGTGGCAAGGAATTATTATTATTATTTTTTGGTACTAAAAAAGATATTGAACTCCTTGAAATTGAACTATTTCTCTATCACCCACTTATCCATGGCCAAATTAATATGAAACTCAAGAGATGGGGTCAGTTACTTCTATGTCTTTCTTAGAACTTCACATGATGTGTCCATGTGATTGATTCCATGACGTCATTGTGACATTTTGAAGTTTGGAATCTAAAAGAGTCCTAAACATTCTTCGTACAACTTCATCCTGAAACGTTATCCCAAATGGCCCTCACTCAACTTCTAAGCCAGTCAAATTCATGGAATATATATATATATATATATATATATATATATATTTACGCTTTTTTAAACGTCGGAATTTGGATGTTAAATTCAAAACTTCACGACCAACTTGCTACAAGTGGCTAAGTTCAAAGACAAGTTTTAAAATTTTCCAAAGTAAAGTAATTTATATGATGCGTTGGGAAAGGAAAAGGACAAGAAGAAGGTGAGATTAAAGTATTATGGCATTTGGCAGGCAAGTAAAATGGGTCCCATTTTTTAGCTCCTTCTATATTCCCATATTGTCTAGTTTTCCTAAAGGAAATTGTAATAAATAATATTTTTATGAAAATAATTAAAGTAAATAGAATGTTTTTAAAATATTTAGAGTAAATATTTATCAGGTAAATAAAAAATTTATTAGGTAATGACATATTTACAAGACGTAAATATTTACTTGAAAAATCTGATTTGTAATTAAGTTACTGGAAACATTTTAAAAACCTATTATTTATCCCTTTTTTTTTTTTGAAAATTGCTACTTCTTTCTAATTAAAGCTTTTTTTTTGTTTTTTGTTTTTTGTTTTTTTTTGTTAAAGATGTTTGTTACTACATGTATTGGCTACAATATTATTCTAATGAACAACTTTATACAACTAATCCTAAATTGAATGTTTTCTCCGTTTATTTAGAATCTTTTACTTTGATGCTTTACTATAAGTAATAAATTAAGCTTAATGTTATATTTGATATGAGAGATGAAAAATAGAAGGGAAAGAAGAGTAATATATTAGGTGAGGAAAACACAAATGGAGGGAGAAATATATATATATATTTTTTCATTTTGTTTGGTAGAATAGAAAGAAAAGAAAAAAGAAAATATCTAATCTAATACATTTTATAGCTATACCCTTATATGAATAAGAAGATAAAGAAGAGTTAAAGTCAAAAAGTTATTTCACATAATACTTTTTTAAATCAAAGTTTTCTCTCATATGTTCTATCCAAAGTTGGAAGAATTATGTTAGGATTTTTAATCCTATTTTATTATCAAATTTAATAAGTTGAGCTTTATGGATTTTCACTTGTTTATCATTGTTTAAGTTTGACATTTCAAGTTAAATTTTTGAATTTAACAGAGTTGCTTAATAGTTTGTGTGCATCCAGGTACAGGGATTCAAATTTAAGCCCTGACAATTTCCAATCAACCAGTTAGTTTATTCAAACTGAATCTCAGATTCCTGACTTTATCTTTCATTCTTTAGAATTCAGATTTTGTGAAATTGATCTTATGCTTGATTATGGCTAGTTCATTTGAACTCGTAATCAGCTGTTCAGATTTGAGTTTGATTTGATGATAAGAATATGATGATAGCTTTAACCATCATCGCAAATATCCGCATATTTCCTAAATTTCCACTGAAATTTCCGTATTTGAGGAGTACTAAAATATTTTTTAGACGTAATATATTTTCCATTAAAATATCCGGCAAATATCGATATCGGTAAACGTAGTGCAATTTTAACAAAATTCAGGAAATATCAAAGAAATATCAAAATTTTCAGTGGAGATTTCGGTTTGGAAATTTTCAAAATTTTAGATTTCTATCATTTACTATCTTTTTGAGTACATTATAATTATATTTTATTTTTTAAAATAATCAGTGAGAGATAGCAACTAGCAAGTAGTACGCTATAATTATCTTACAAAAAAAAAAAGATAAAAAAAAAAGAATAAAATTAGAGGTAACACATAAAAGCAAAGAGAGTATATTCTCCTAGACTTCTATAAGCGTTGTATAATTTCCTATTTATTGTAACAAACCTACATATATCACGTTCACAATTATATTCAACTATGTTCAAATAATATGTCATGATATCATTGCTTGAATTAGGGTGACACCTAAACCATGTTTGAACATCATAGGACTTCATTTTGGGTATTAAGATATGTAAGTTATAATATATTTCTTATATAAAACTTGTGTATTTATGTATCTGTTTAATATTTATGCTATAGTATATCAGTTGGTCATAAAGAAAGTTGACAAGGAAGGAGACGCCGTGGATTTTGATTTGGTGGAGTTTCTCTTTATACTTATAAGTCCAAAAAATTGTAACTATAATTTGTTGTCTTAACAAATTATTACGTTTGAGTTGGCGTGTTCAGCACCCGTGATTTTTCTCTTAGGGGTTTTGGCTACATTAAATAACTCTCTCATAGTGTAATTATTTTATTTATGGTTATTTTTTTGTTCCTTACTTATCAGTTACCGTGTCTACAATTAGACTATGTTTTAATGAGTTCTCAGTAGCTACATATATCCCTAATTTTGATATATTAATGTGATTTACGACGTGAAAAGCGCTGTCCACTAGGTCTTACAGATCACTAAAAACTAGTAGGTCTCAAGAATTTCCAACTTCCTTCCTTCCAAATTTCCTCTCTGTCATACAACCTAAGATTTTTTTTTTTTTTTTCCTCTCTAAAATCCATCATCCAGCTTCCTTTCTCTCCCTTTTCCACTCTACCAAACATAGACTAGAAAGTGATTGAACATTAGAAATGAGACGTCTGTTTGTAAATTCTTAATTTCTTAGACACACAAAATCAAATTTTGTACCAAATTGTAAGATCCACACTAAGTTGATTTGGAAATTTGATGAATGAAAAAAAGGGAGAAATTAGTATATGGAATGATGTTTCGTGCAAATTATTATGGATAGGAAGCATATATTGGAGAATGTACATAATTGAAATCTTGTATTGTTTGTAATTAGCTTCTTTCCCGGTTTATATTTTTTGATTTCATTTGATTTGTAAAATCATTGATTTTAGAAAAGTCCCTAGATCAGGAAAGTTGAATTTTGTAATTAGGAGAGTTTGTTTTGTAATCTGTGTATAAATATTTGATTACATTAATGGAAGGGCTATGCCATAATTTCTTAAAATCTCTTTAGCATATGCGTTGCTAATAATTGCTCGTACTCACAGAGATTACGTACACTATATGAAGGAAACATCAACGTATATAGAGAAAACTATGCAGACAGAGAGCTACTCACCAAAAATATATATATATATATATATATATTGGATTAAAAATTACATCACCCAAATAGTAAACTCACAAGGTACTAATATATATATATATATATATATATGCATATGTATGTAAATAGAAGAACATGATTATTCTGCGACATAATTCGTTCTCAGTCTGTCTGTCTGCCTGTATCTTGTCTCTGCATGTTTGTGTGTCTCTTGAATTCTCTCTATATGAGCCTTACGAATTCTTTCATCCCTGAACCATGTGTTCGCTTCTAGAGTGTGTATACGTATGGCTTGGAAAATAACCGTACCCTCTCTCTCTAGTGGGTTTGCTTTTAGGTTTCTCGGGTACGAAGAGAAGAAGCAACTAATGATATATATATATATATATATATATATATGTATATGCATATATGTATTGTCTTTTACGATCGAGAGAGAATTAATAGAGAAGAAGATCGAAAATTGTGTAGCCGCGCTTGATATTAGAGAGGTTAAGGCTTTGATGGGAATGTTGTTTGGTTCGATGTCATGTAGGTGATAAGTTATTTATTCGTTTCTTATATAAGTGTATTTATATATATCCTTGAAATTCTTCAGGATTCATGATATATGTTATATATATATATATATATATTTAGCCCTAAGTGATGTCGGACCAGGCTTCATTCCCGTCAAACGATATGTCCTCCTTTCTATTTTTTCTGATCTTCTCTGTTATAAGATGCTGATATCTCTGTCTCAGGTTATGATCTCTTTCTCTTTTACTCTCTCTCTGTGTGTTTGAAACATTTGCATAGTATAGTTTTTTTTTTTTTTTTTTCCTTGTTAAATTACGTAATATGAAACGACAACTAAAATGTCTATACACTTGTTAAAATAAGTCGAGCATTCTAGTTGTTATTTTCAGTTTTAATTGTTGTAACGTTAATGCCTCTAATTCAATTTTTAGTTCAAATGTTAGCGCTCTGGTGTGGGCTTCTAAATTAAATGCGAAGGTCTCTTACATTTTTTTTGAGAAGGTAATTGTACGGCGAATAAAATGGCTTCTTATGCGCTTCAAGATAGTAACTTCTACTGATGGTCTACAGTGTAAAATATGTTCTTTAGTAGGTTAATATGGATATGTCTCCAATATTATCTTTTTTACAGGTTCCTAGATGTTTGGAGGGCTTATTTTAATTTCCCTAAGAAATTTTTCTTCGTATGCTTAACTAAGGTAGACACTCTTTTTCCTTTTCCAGGTTTTTCCCTATGATTTCTACTAGTAATAAGGTTTTTAATAAGGTCTATTACAAGAATTAATTTTTATAGACATAGTGTCGTCTTAACCTTATGATAGTTTCTGTTAGTTATGTAATTTTTAATTTGGGAGAGATTTTCTATTAGAATTGTAATATCTTTATTCATTTTCTTTTAAACTTTTGTAATCTTTCTTTTGTTTTGTTATATAATGTATTATGGAGAACAACTAGAATCAAATATATAATTGTGACAAAAATTTATGCATCAAGCTACTTGTATCAATCTCGACTTCATTTCTAATTAACATCAATAATATGTTTAGTCATATATAGCTAAAACATCAAATCCTAATCGTTATTTTTCTTTAATTGAATAGAAGAAGCAACCGGTATCCGGGAAAGCTAAAACATCCTAACTAAATTGACACTAAATGGAAGGGCAATAACCGAAAATTAAATACAAAAGTTAACGACAAATTCTAATCAATTATAACAAATTTTAATATCAATTTGAGTCTTACATATCATAACTGCGATCCATTACGTAGCTAGCTTTCTTTCATAACAATTTATAACCAACAACAAAATTTTCACAATGATTAACTCGTATTTAGCAGTTTTCTAGTTTAGCACATGTAAAATTATTTTGGAGCTATTTAAAAAAAAAAAGGATAATTGTCATTTTGATAGAGATCCCAACTAACAAACAATTTTTAAATTTTCTTAAAACTAAGTGATATGCAAGTGAATTATCACTCGAGAAATTGCGACGTATGGGGGAGCTGTACTCCATCAAAAGATAAATATTTTTATTTTTATTTACTTTGTCACTTTCTCTTCTTGTACTTTCTCCCAAAGAGAAGAAAACTCCTCTCTTCTCTAAAATTTTCTGTGCCATGACTACGTCAAGTTGCCTACCGGCGCCAGGAAATTAGAATACCTACCATGACGATTTGAACCTCACTCTGGATCTGAGCAAAATTTGCATTTGATGACCTTCTTCCTTCTTCTTTCGCCTTTCATCTTTGTTTTTCAGTTGATGAGTTCAGTTCTGATGTGTTCAATTCATTTTTGAGGTTGGTTTTTATTTTGCTTTGTATTGATTTCTCATTTCATTGTGTTTTTAGGAAGTTTACTTTGTCAAGTTATTGAAATCTATAGATTTTAGCATATGTGTTTTTTTATTTAGTGATTTAAGTAAATTTATTTGAAGTTTGTGAGAAATCAATTTTTATTCTAGTTATAATTAATAATGGTAATTCACTGATTAATCATTGGTACCACACTAATTAATCTCCAGTAACTCATTGCTTAACTTGGAGGGCATTTTTGTCTTTATAAACTACACTGTCAATTTTGTAACTGGTGAATCTATTCATAAAAAAAAATAATATTTTACTGATTGAAAATTAGCAACTCATAATTTTTTACATGGTAAAAAGGGGTAATAACTTCTAATAACTTCTAATGTAGTTAGAATACAAGATAGAAGACATGGTATTTCTCCATTTTCTTTTAACTATTGTATGCATATATTTCTCTGTTCATGTGGTTGCAGGCATATATAGATCATAATATTCACAATATTATCAATATTTTCACAACATTATTCATATTTTTGAGTCTCATTATGGATAATTGGGAAGGATTTTATTTCCAAAATATCTGTCAAATATCCACAATATTCACAAACATCCACAATATTGATAAATATCAATAAATATTCACGATTTTTTTTTGGATATGTTTACATAATATCCATAACCCCGGAAAAATTTTTACTTTTTGCAAACATTAGAATTTTGTAGCACATTTTGTTTTTGTTTTTTTTGTAATAAAATGTGACAACATTCTTCAACCAATAATGAAAATCATAGTTTTTAAGACTATTGTTTATATTTTAAAACATTTATTTTTTTTTCACTTTATAAATGTTTAGATCAAAATTAGAACATATCTAATGTTTTCCAACCTGTTAGAATTTTTCGTATTAAAGAAACTTGAAATTTGTTTATCCTCTATTATATATGCTTAGCACTTAATTTTAATTTATGTATACTTTATTATCTTATCGTATTTTGTTTGTAATTTTGTTTGTAATGAATATATAATATCAATTAAAATTACGAGCAATGATTTTCTATTATACTATACGATATAAATATCATATCCGTCTAGAATATGTATTACTTTTATTACTAAATTAGTTCAAAATAAGTATTTTGATTGTTTTAATACTTTATAAAGTTTCAGTAAAAACTGTATGAAAAAAAAAGTATCCATTTTTTTTTTCAGAGATATCCATCGACATCGATATTTTTTTTAATGTTATTTGCAAATCAAAATCTCTACAACTCTGTCAATATCGATATTTTCATATTTGATTATAGATATAGGCTATTAATAAATTCTAATTCTTACTTCATCATAAGCTTTGAATCTCCATTTCTAAATTCTACATACATACATACATTCATGCATGCGCCTCTGGTTAGATTCTTTGGTCCTCTTGCTTTCGTCAAGAACATTACTATTGCTACACGATATCCTATATGTACGCACCCTGCGATTCTTGTGCCATTCATTATCACACCATTATTTTCAGCAATGAAGGAACACCCTTCATTGAATATTTAAAACATATAACTTAGAACTACTATTATGATCTGATATTTTGATGCTTAATTTCTTAGTTTACCAAAAGTTTTTAATTTGTTGTATTTTGATCTTTTCTAATTTCTTTGAATCAGTCGCCTCTTCTATCTAATGTACAGAATGTTAAAGGTAAAAAAACGTGAGTCCCACGTCGTGAAAAAACAGCAATAATAATAGACATATAAAGATTTAAGGTCACTTCACTTAACAGATCGATCTTTTAAGATGAAAGCCCAATTACTTAGAAGTTTTAAATTTCTCTTCTTCTTCCTATTTTTCACATGATATCAGAGCCAACAAGCTGAAACAAGTAACACGATCCATCCAATACAAGATGTGTGACTCCAAAGAGAGCACCATCTTCTTGGGGGGTATTTTAAGAGTAAAAAAAAAACTCAACAATAATAGATGTATAACAATATTAACCCATTTCACTTAACATGTTGGCATTTTAATATGGAAATTCAATCCCTTAGAAGTTTCAAATTTTTCTTATTCTCTCTAATTTTTCACTGCTATATGTATGTTAATGGCTTTCAGAATGACGGAAAAGAAAGAACACGTTGTCAAAGCTCATGTATTCAATGTTTGGTTTGAGGAAGACCATATCGAAGCAATATTTAAGGTTGTACATTTTAAACATAGACATTAATTTTCTTTTATTACGTTTTTCTTACTGGATTTGATGCCTATTATATAGTAACCGTTTATCAAATGTGTGGTCTTGATCGGCTTTCTGATGTCAGATATTGTTTGTATTATTCTTATAGAGACTTTTTTTTAACTTTTTTTCCTTCTTTGTAGGTGGTTTTTAATCCTTATGGGTGGTTTTTCTTCTTTGGGATACTTTAAATTATATATATATTTTTAGTAAATTATTAGGTTGGTCTCTAAATTTTTATGTTTATACAACTTTGGTCTACAGCTATAATGCTCTTAAAATGTTAAAATGATTCTACAATTGTCCTTTTTATTAATTTTTGGACAGAATCCGTTAGTAATTTATTTAAAAAGTGATGCTAACTAATGTATTCCATCAAAAAATTAACAGATATGATTATTATGTAATATTTTAATAGTTTATTGGCACTTCAACTACAAAAAATATATAAATCAAAAACTAAAGTTGGAATACCTTTAAATTATTAAAATATTGTTACAATAGTTTTTTTCTTTATTTTTTGAACGTAATCCGTTATTTAGTATTATTTTTTGATCAAATTATCAAGAGATTTTATTCAAAAATTTATAAAAAGAATTATTATAATAATATTTTAAAGATTTATGCGCATTTCAGTTTAAAAAAAAGGATGAACAACTACAATTATATAAACTTAAAAATTTAGAAATTAAATAAATAATTTTATTATTATCATTATTCATCAAATTAGATTGGCGGCTTAAATGCGGGAAGGTTTTGCTAAGTGTCAGTGACAACTTTGGGTTAGTTTGGTTCACCCATCTAAAGTCAAAATTTTCAACTCAATTTTTATCTTTTTTTGAAATTTTTTTTGTCTTTTCTAAAAAAATCAACAAAAATTATTATTCAAATTTAAAATTTTCAATTTAACTCAAACTCAATCCAAATACCAAACGCCCCTTTTGTTGAGACGTACACATAATTCGTGATACTATAACTCTCACTTCAAAAAAAAAAAAAAATATATATATATATATATATATATATATATATTGAAGGCACCGAATTTGATGAGACATGTGAAAGATTCGAATTGTAAAAAGTAATAGATGTGTACCAGGACTTTCTCGCTTTCTGACATACAGTGCACCTTTTTTTTTTTTTTTTTTTTTTCTGCATACTTGCCTAGCTAACTGATAATCAAATGAAATATATATATATATATATATATATGTATGTATATAAATAGGGATTTTTTTTTTGGTTGAAATATAAATAGAGATGTTGGTGGAAGGAATGAAACTCTTACTGTCGCTTTCCAACATTCTGCTCCTTGTATTTTTAATGTCGGAACTGTTGTACCACCACGTAATTAATACCGATGTGAGAGTTTGTTACTGATTTCACAAACTGATTTTGAAACGTTATGTAAATAAATCTCAGGATTTCCAATGTTCTTTTTTTTTTTTTTTTTTAAAATTCGAAAATAAAAATTGTTTTCATTTTTTGTTAAATAATAAGAAAATTAGGACCGTCAATTCGGAAGAACGACACGAAATAAATATGCTTGGACCACACGTTTAATAATTGAGTTGAAATTGGATTTACACGTTTAATACGAAAATAAACGAGCTAGCACGGTTAACCCGTTTATGTAAATGGGTCATAAACGGGCCAATATGACCCAATCTAAAATTTCTCAATATATTAAAAAAAAATCCTAAAAATAATAGCATATAAAAGCCTAACCCTAATTCTTTTCTCCTCTTCTCCTCATCAACCGTACACCCTTTCTCAACTTCCTCAAAAAAACGTGAACTTTAACTCCCTCAGAAGAATAACAGTATGTTTGTCCTAATCATTATGAATATTTGATAATTTTAGTTGTTAGTTTTATATTTTATATGAATATGAAGAGTTTCTTGTGTTAGCGAATTTAGAATTTTAAGTGATTTTTTATCCAAAATTTTCGTGTTAAATGGATCAGAAACCAGTTTCATGTTAAATTACCCGTAAATATGTTTTTCATGTTAAATGAGTCATAAATGGGTTTGATTTCGTACCAAGCCATCGTAGCCCATTTAATAATTGTGTTTGCGTGTCGTGTCGTGTTATCTATTTATTAAACGGTTTGTGTTCGTGTTTAGGTTTCTGGCCCATTTATTAATCGTGTCATGTTCATGTTCGTGTTCATGCTTATCGTGTCGTGCTATAATCGGGTTTGCCCGAACCCGGCCTGGGAACATGAATAGCCCCTATAGAAAATAAATTAAATTTATCTTTTATAATCTTTTTTATTTTTCTAGATTTTTACGCTAAACAAATATTTTCAGTAACAAACTCAAATATGATTTAATTTTTTTTTCCTAAAACTAATTTATCTAGAAACATAATCAAACGCAATTTTAAAAAATTTCTCAAAATCAATCCCAATAAACATTCTTTTTTTTTTCATACACAAAACAAAAATCATTCCTAAAATACTCTCATTTTTCTGTTTTAATGGTTGTTCACTCAATAATATTTTGATAACTTATTAATTTATTCAATTTTTAGTATTTATTTTTTTATGTGATTAAATTTTTAAATTCAGATGATATGACATAACTTTATTAGGGGAACGGTTAATGAGATATGAAATCCGGAATAATAGATCTTGACTCAGATGAACACATGCCACCTGTTTACATGTATATAGTACGCACGAAGAAATAATGAAGAGAAACATAGTGGGTAAAGAATCTCAAATATATTGACATAAAATAATGATGAAACCAAACTTGGTTATAGCCGGCGTAGTAGGTCTGCAATCGAAGCTAAGAGATATTATACAACTTCATAGCTACTAATTATTTGTTTCCATGAGAAATAAGCAAGGCCTTTTTCTTTCTCCAAATCCATCACGTTTTCAACAATTATATACATATGGATATACTCTCTACGTTAATACACTTTATCAAACGGCACTTGTAATATTTTTGTACATTATTACACCATCTAATTACTTCTAATATTATATTTTTCAATGATACTTGTCTTTTATCATTAGTAATAGTTTTAAACAATATTATGTTACAATATTATAAATAAAAAATTATATGTAAATTAACTAATAAATATAAGATTCTAAATAAAATGTTATAGCTGTCGGATTTATCAGGCTATCGAACTTGAGATATTACGTACCTATATATGTATTTATAGATTCTGTTGCTCACCAAATTAACAATTTTATTAATCTCCTGGAAATAATAACGAGTCAACAAGAGTTCTGATCCTAGCTCCATATTGTTTTTTGTCATATAGTCATTATATATATATGTAACATATATAGCAGAATATATGAAGCAGTCAGCAATTTTCTCCACTATTTTGAGCATTCACAGGAACAATAAAGTTAGACATCAAAATTCATGAAGAACAAAACTTCCGACAAGTGCACGTCTTGGGAGGATTTTAAAAATATATATATAATTGTCCAAAGCTGTAGTAGTATTTTATGATGCTTGTGAAAGAGAAAAAGACAAGAAGATGGTGATGTTTTAAGAAATTATGGCATTTTCTGGGAATTAGGAAAATGGGTCCCTTAACTCATTTGGAAGTTACCCACTTTGTTGCCTTCTACTAAAGCTGCATAGTCGAAGAACTTCTAGCTATTGTTCAAGTGGTGAAGATAACTTAAGTTTAACTGGAATAACTTGGCTATAAAGTAATTCACTTATGCTTCAACCACAACCCAACCCCCCCACCCCCGACACCCCAAAAAAAAAAAAAAAAAAAAAAAACCCTTAGTTTGGTCACTAATTCTTTTACGAAGTTGTGATTTGATTCCCGACTTTTTGTTTTTTTGTTTTTTGTTTTTTGTTTTTTGCTAAAAAGTCTCTAAAGTCTTTAAAAGTGATGCAAAATGGTATGTTAAAAATTGAAATAATTACACAAAAAACCTATTTTTAGAGTTTCGTTTTAAAATATATCTATTTTTAAATAATATTACATAAATATCCATTAAAAAAAAACAATTACTTGTAGTACCTTTTTTACCCTTTTATTATATTTAACATCATTTTCTTTCATTATTATTCAAAAAAAATTTTCCTTATTTGATTATCATTATTGTATCTTAATCTTAATGACTAGTTCTTTATTATAGTGGTGACTTATCAGTATAATTAAGGTTTTTTATAAACATATTTCTTAAATATGATTAGATTTTTTAGAAACCTATTTTCTATAGTATGATTTAGGTTCTTTATGATAATTGTAATGTTATTGTGATAATTTATTTATTTATTATTATTATTGGTATTGTTTTAATAGTTAGTTTCTAAAGTTTAAACCTGTGAAGAAATTGTTTATTTCTTTATGATACTATATCATTATGATATATTTTTTAAGATGTGTTATTCTTTTTTTCTTTATGGTATTACTATATCGTTATGATGCCTTTTTTCTTTATGATAATTACTATATCATTATGATTTTTTTAAAGGTTTTAAAGTGTTTCATATTTCTTTACAATATCTATTTAATTTTTTTATATGTTTATTGTGAATTTTATTTTAATGACTAATTATTTATTATAATGATTGTTTTTCATGTATCATACAACTAATATCAATTATGGTCCTTTTTTCTTTATAATAAAGCAAATAAAATGGTTTTTTTTTTTTCCTTTTATAAAAGATTTGTTTGGTTTTGCAATTTTTTTAGAGATTTTTTCTTTCCTTTTTTAATCA
Source organism: Ficus erecta (assembly GCA_008635985.1). NCBI lineage: Eukaryota > Viridiplantae > Streptophyta > Magnoliopsida > Rosales > Moraceae > Ficus > Ficus erecta. Next base: position 546,579 of record BKCH01000056.1, on the reverse strand, counting down.
ATTCTTTATTTGTTTAGTTTCAATTCTTGATAAAAGGGTAATATAGTCTTAATAAGTATCAATTTAGACATTTATGTAAATAAAAGAAAAATTGATATTTTTTAAATCGTAGTCTTCAATTTAGACATTTATGTAATAATCCTTAAAAATTTAAGGAAAATATCACGCGAAACACATATAATTTACTATTTAAAAGTACTTAAAAAAGAGATTACGTTCGAGATATTAGGACTTCAAGATAGTTCTCATTTAGATTTAAGTTTATTCGCATAACATACATTTGTCGTAAATTACTCAAGCAGTATCTCTCAAAAGGATTTAAAAAAGGCTTGCACGCCTATTGGATTACATCTTTACGATCAAAGTTCCCACTATAGCCCTATCACTGTTGGTTTTGAAAACCGATTTAAAAAAAAATTAGCGGAAGCATGGTAACGGATCAAATCGCATATATAAAAATTTTTCTCAAAATTTTATCCGGCGACAATACTTATATTAATTTAATAAAATAAATTAATAAGAAAGTTTAGAGATTAACCGCTGTCCGATTAGGTGAAAATTCTTGAATTCCTTCAAGAACCTTCTTAAGAACTCCAAATCCTTTGGAAACACCAACGATTCTTTCTCAGCGTTCTCCAAGTCACGATGAACATGAAACGAGTGGGCGTTTCTGAATTTGGATTTGATCACACACTTGAATTTTTATTCACTTTGCATTCTCAACTCATGAGACAAAGTGAAGGAGAAGAGGAGAAGAAAACTCTCTTAAAAAGAGGTACGTAAATGTTTTTCTCTGTCAAAAAAAAAATATCCCTTCCTTTTTTTACATAAATTGTATGTACCCCTTTTTTAGATATATCGTATGTACCATCTTTTTAATATTACAGAGTAATAACTGACATCCCTTTTTATTTTTTAAATTAATTAATTAATTAATTAATTAATTAATCCACTTCTGCCTACGGAACAACACACACGCCCACTAGCGTGTTTGATAGATATGGGAGAGATAAAATCTCTCTCCCATTATCTAATTAGTTATCTTTTAAAAAAATATATTTTATTTTGAACTATTCAAAATAAAAACAACTGATCTTTTTTTTTTTCCACATGTTCAAAATTCAAAATTCAAAATTCCACATACACATTGTAGATATAATGTGAACCATCATGTGGTGCACAACTACGGTATGGTCCTTACCACACTATATAATCTTTAATTTAAAAATATTTTAAAATTTATTTTAAATAATCATATTATTTAAAATACAAATTAATCGAATTAATTTATTGTGTGAATAGTAATATAGAATTCTCAATTCTAAATTAATAAATTAACCCAACATAAAATAATGTTTGCATGATTCAATAGAGCCGTTGAGAGAAACTATGGACTTTATAATTTTAAGCTTCACTATTTTGACAATTAATTAACACCTTAATTAAAATATCAAAATTATTAATTCCAAATTATTCCACTAAAAATTTGGAATTGCACTCTTAAAATTATAAAACTAATTATATTCAAAGGATTTGAATTGCCCATTTATATAGTCACTACATATAAATCAATTATCCATAAACGGTTCATAATTAAAGCTAGGTATTTTCCGTTAACCTCTTTAATTATATCTTTCACCTTAAGTACCATTGATTCTCTAATGAATAATATATTTATGATCTAATCATAAATTAAGTACTCTTATTATTCAAGCCCCGAATCAATACTTATGGGAATCGTCAATCTGACTTCTTTACGAAGGAATGGATTTCATCTTGTATATTAAAATTCCCGGCTATTTATTATATTATTTTTCCAATATACCAAGAATTTGACACTATTCATTTGTGTCATTACTTGATATGTCAAAAAATATGATACAATAAATATGAGTCTATTATTTACTCAGATTTAAGATCGATTCATATATAACCATCATTGATTAATTTTGAATGCTCTATATGACAACGAAAATTATTAGAGATTCATAATTAATTGTATTCTAGTCCTATATAATCCAATTATACAAAGCGCTTTCATTCCAATAATCTCATCATTAACAATCCAGATAGGATCATTTCATTCAAAATATAATGAACCGCGCTAGTAATTTTAAATTAAAGATCCCAACTTTAATTTTTAATTACGGATATATTTAAATAATTTTACTTTAAATAATATCCTCCTGTATATAATACTTATATACAATATTTAAAGTCACATTTAAATAATCTAGGTTTTTCTATATTTATAAAGCATCTAAACATACTTGCAAAAATAATATTGAAAAAATTTCTCAAATTAAATCAATAAAATAATACATCTCATTTATTTATGAACACACAGCACAACAATCACAATAGTGGATATTGTCATCATACTTAGGGTGAACCAATTATAAATTATTGTCTTCCCCATAGAGCTGGGAATTCGGGCCGGGCCGGCCCGAATTTTTGAAATATAAGCCCAGCCCGGCCCGCGGGCTTAGAACGGGCCGGGCTAGCCCTATTTTTTAAATTTTTATTTAATTTTATTTTTTATTTGTAATTTTTGAATAAATTTGTATATTTTTTATAATTTAATAATTTATCTTAATATTTTATCTTAGATAAAAAATAAAAAAAAATTTATACTTTGTTAAAAAAATTTTATTATACTATTTCTATTAATTTTTATAATACTATTCCTATAAATTTTTATTTTTTATTTTCTTTTATATTGTTATATATATATAAAAAAGAAAAATTATTTTTTTAATAAAAATAATATATATAAATTATTATTTTTTATTTTATTTTTTTAAATAACGGGCGGGCGGAGCCGGCCCATCGGGCTTAAATATTCAGGCCGGGCCTAAAAGGAGAGCCCAGTCCGCCTCTTACTATAGGGCCGGGCTTTTACCGGGATCATAGAATGCGGGCCGGGCCGAGCCACCGATTGGGCCTAAATTACGGGCCGGCCCGTTTGTCCCGGTCCAAATTCCCAGCTCTACTTCCCCACTTATTCTGTACTTGATTTTTATTGTCCGTACGTAAGTGATTATTCTTAGTGAGATTACGATTTGATCAACAGCTGTCAAGGTGAGAGCACGCATCATGAATAATTGTCTGAAGATGAAGAAGGCTCTCGAGGACGGCAATATTGTTGAAAGGACAAACTGGGTGCCTTTAATTTGCCCAATCTTAGTACCGAATTGTTAAGAATATAGTTACAATAGGTCCCTTCGTACTTCCTACATTTCTGTTTAATTCATTATTTCTTTTTAAAGCACTTGGGAGGGGAACAACAGTTGGAAACGGCTGCTAATACCCTATAGATTGATAAGCAAAGATTGTTCCTGAGGTGAAGTTCACCGCTCCATCATTTTGTAGAAATCATTAGGTATTACTATATTAGGCACTTCGAACTCTATTGGTGAAATAAAATCTCTTCAAAAAAAAAAAATTAATATTAAAATAAAAAAAAACTGCCACACAAAGAAAATAGACTTATTTGTATATATATCCTTATACTTTTTGAATTTGACAATTTAGTTCCTAAATTTTTTTCTTAGCAATCAGCTCCTTGATTTTATTATATTTGACAATTCAGTCCTTTTTGCTCAAATTCGTATAAAGTTGAATAATTTTTTACACATAACTTTATAGTCTAAGAAGAGCATTGTTGATCATTTTTACTTAACGTCAATACAATTTCCTTTGAAAATGTTAACTTTAATTTAAATATACTCAAACATAAATCTAAACTTGTATTTAAATTAAGCAAAAATGATTAGCATTGTCTCTATTGAGCTATAATGGGTAAGTATTATGAAAAAAATTTGTCGTAATTTTAATGAATTTAAGTAAAAATGACTGAATTGCCAAAAATTAGATGTTCAAGGGGTTGATTACCAGGACAAAAGGTTTAGGGACTAAATTATCAAATTCAAAAATTTCATGGGGCATTCATATAAATAAGTCAAGAAAATATTTTTATCCACCCAATCAACCATCCAATATTTATTTCATTAAATTACCCTCCATCCACCTATCATGTTAATCTTCTGCGTTTCTTTCTGTCAATTTTTTAACATTTTCAATTATAGAGAAACAAATAGTGAAACGTTCGATAAGTTCAAATGCTAATAGCGTAACATTTTAAGTTCTAGAGGCATAACGAAACAACCTATATTTCTTGGGCCTCGAAATTAATTTAACCCTAATGACTTCTATTAGATAATCAGTTAATTAGCAAAATGGAGGAATTAATGCGTCGCAATATTGATTCATCCGAAAGTTACATCACATTCAGATTTGTTTCTCAAATCTTCTAACCAATAACAAATTGCCATAATTCGCATGAAACGTTTTCTCCTATTTGTGAAAACGATATTAAGGGAGGTTTTGGATATGCAGCTTTAGAAATATAGGTATTAGAAACCATTTAAGTTTTAACGACGTTTCGGGTAAAGAATTTAGGAAAAAGTACATGTGAAGTTTTGTGTTACGTTGAGAAGTATTTGGACAATAGGAATTTTTTGGGGATGTGCATTTTGTTGAAAAGATAATTGGAAACCAAATATCAAAGCAAACTAGATTTGGAGATCAAATGCCAAGTCAACGTCTGTAGAGGAGCCCCCAAACGGGCCCTTTTTAAATGCAAGAAATGCTTCAATGGAGAAACGAGTTGAAACACAAACTTGGTCATATCATCGATATACATGAAGTAGAAAAGGATGCTCTTATTACAAGTATGGTTGCACTACTGTACAAATTATAATGAAAGAATCGCTTGTCGGAGTTCGACATGAGGCTTTTCGTGTTAAAGAGAAGAAAACGAAAGTAAAATTGTTATGGTGATAAGAAAACAAAACTAGGTTCCTTCATGGTATTTCTGGGAAAACTTTCTCCAAGAATTTGGTGAAACGCGTTGCATACATTTTCGGCTCAACAACAGAAATTGACATCGGATCAAACTGCATCGATTTGTATGCATGCTCGAGTTTCTTTTTCACATTGTATTCCTGCAATATGTCGATTATGCCCATATAAAGAACAACGTCATAAACCTCGAAAAGTTCAACTTCTGCAGAATCGTCCTCGGGGTCAGAAAGCTTGCGATGTGCCTGTGCTGGCATATTTACTCCTAATTGCACTCGTAACCTGAGAAGAATTCAAGTAAATGCCAGTTATTCTTGAATCACAATATTTTGAACGAAAATGATTGCACTCATTAAAGTTCCATGTGTTCCAATTAGTAAAATTTGTTATTTCCACTTTACACTTTCTCGCCTCACAGCCTTCCATAAATGGATCTACACAGAAAGGAACGTCATTTCTTCTAAATACCAAATGCATCTTCCGACCTGGTAATGCAGGACACTACAATCATCTCATATTGGAACCCAACTTCCATACTGACATGGTGGCTCCGAGTCTTTCAAGGCTCACTTTTCCGCCTGGGTTAGACTCTGATACCATTTGCAGGACCCTTTCTGAGAACACTTTGTCCGCTTTACTTTACTACCTCATAGTTTTGCTAAAAACACATCTACACAAGGACATCATTCATGGTTGTAAGTACCAACGACCTATCAGTGTATGCTATCCCATTGTGTCTCCATTTTCAGAGGAATCAAGCACGAGAGTCGTGAGTGACTCCTTGATATTCTTGGTCACGACTTTAGCACTACATTTTCAACCTAGAGCATTCACTCTTGTCATCAACCTAGAGCATTTGTGAGTTCCCTAAATTATAATGGGGTGGCACTATTAGTTCCAACGTGGCCAAATCTCAGATGCCTTTCTAATGTAAGGATCGGCATCAAGAAATGAAAGCTATCCATTAGAATGTAAAGGAGGCTGTAAGTTATAGGGCTCATCAATCCACATACAGAATTATATTCGAATCAAAACTGTTAAACGAGCTAAATATAGAAGCTACCTTCCAGTACCAGGGAGTAAAACATCAGCTTCCCTGTCGCCCAAAGAGTACGCTTTTAGTGTTTTCCCTCTGATGTGAGGACCTGGTGTAGTACTGAAAGAACTGGGTTCATGGGTTACCAATCGCAGGCCATTAGGAGGAATCGGGAGGTCAACTTTAGGATTTTCACCTACACAAAATTAAAATGAAACTAGTCATGAATTAAGAAAAAAGTAGAACAAGACAAGAAAGTAACGTAGTACATTCCCAACAATACAAGCATGCATTCATGCTCTCGCATGTGAACTCATACAACTTACTCCAGCACTGTTTCCGCAATCAATTCAAATTTATAACTCCAGAGCATATATGCCAATTAATTACATCTCTCTCACATCTTAGATCTTCCTGTAGTGACACACTAAAATCCTGTATAAGTAAACACCAACGTTTTACTTTGTTTTTGCAGTAAGTGGAGAGGCTTTTTCATCAAACTGACCTTGATAACAAAGATATCAATCATCATCACACTGTTGCTTTCCTTGTTTTGTTTGGGAATTTTTTTTTTTTTTTTTTTTTAAATTGTTTGGGGGAACATACAGGTAAAATTTTCTTTTGACTGTATATCTCACTTGTTTGGGAAGAGGTTAAAAGGCTTTTCCTGTTTAAGATATGGAGAATCGTTAGAGATTTAGGGGCCGCTACAAGGATAGGGAAGCTTAAAAGGAATTTGGATTCGACACTAGAAGCACTTGTTGGTGGAGAAAGCATCGTTAAAGATGTTGAAGCTGAAGTTCGCAAGAACTGGGTTCTTCGGAGTTGATAGTTTGGATTCCAATACTTATGTTTCTATGTATGATTCTGGCATTATAACTTGGTTTAAGGCTACAAAAGGTAGTTCAAATTCAGATGTATTTATTTGTTGAAGTAAAACAAACCATCCATTTTAAGCACAGAGGGGAAAAAAAAAAGGAATCTAAAGAAATCAATAACTCGTGCAACAATTGCCAACAATATAATAAGATTTGCAGAATGAGGCGCCTACCATCATTAGCAAGTAAACTCTCGAGTGTGTGCATTGTATCAGGAGGTTCCAAGGACTTGAACTGTTCAGGAGCTCGAAAATGTAATCCCACAAGAAGGCTGTAATCAATTATCTGCTGCGATTCTAAGAACATGCAGTCTAATGCAATTTGTCTGCATAAAAGAGAGAACTATACCAGTATTATATTTTGTAAAGCGACATTGTTTACCAAGCTTTTAGTTCTTTCTGTTAATTGAGAATAAAGAAAGAATATGTATACATATAAATAAGTAGATATTTTTTCAGCCAAAAAAAAAAAAATATATATATATATATATGTGTGTGTGTATTAAAATTTATAAATAAATTTCAGTTTCCTTGTAAATTTCAGTCTGAAGCACTCAATATCTTCTTCAAATCTTTTAATTCTAGTCCTAAGCTTCACAAAATCTCAAATAATACCCGCCGAGGCAATTTTCCTTAAATTTGTTACTTAATTACCACTCGGATTACTTCAAAAGCAACATACGTAAACATAAATATTGAGATTTACATTCTTGGTCCACCTACATAAGCTCCGAATACTTTAATTTCAGGCTGTCCAACATAATCTTGTCTAATGCAGAATTAGTTATGTTGCACATAAATTTGTCCAGAACAAAAAATAAATAATCCAGCACAATCGAAAAAAAAAAGAAAAAAATTGGGCTACTATGATAGTTAACTAGCAAAGACGATGACAACAGACAGCTCATTATATGCTAATGCAAATATAATGTTCTCGAGTTAGTGATATGACATAACACCGTTATTCCTAAAAAAGTAAGTGGAAAAAAAAATGTAACACTTGCTTATATGGTAAAATTACCATCAGAAATTTTCCTTTACTTACTTAAACAGGGACTGTCGCAATAATTTGTCCATATGAAATTCATATGTCAGATCACGATCTTTCAATGTGGTATTCTCTTTGATTTTATCTTTGTCTGTGATTCTCCCATGAGTTGATCCTTTCAAATCATAACGACGATGAATCCGTAATTCAGTATAAAACATGTTCCCCATGACTACAAAACGTACCTGTGAAAACAAAATGGTTAGCACGAAGGACAATAGCCAGCTTAGGCACTGGTTAGATGCACGGTCCTCTTCTTATAGATAGTTTAAAGATGGCGTCATTTTCTGACTTTTTCACCGAAAGGATAATGCATAACACAATATGTGTTTCGGTAAATAAATTCTTTTTCCTCCTTGCTTTACGTTGCTTGAATTAGTTGTTGTCGATTTAAGTTGTATTTCGTAGAGAAAACAAAAAACACCAATCAAGATGCTTGGGAGACCTGGAAAAAATGTACATGGGAGAAACTTGTAGATACCTTTCTTCCGCCTTTCAACTTAATGCGATGGAGTCCAAAAAATTTTGTAATGAGAGTATTTTCATGATCTCCTACATGACGATAGTAGTTTGGCAGCATCTTGAGCAAAGTCTACATGAACAAATTAAAAGGAAATGCATAAGAATACAATATAGCCATTCCACAAAACCAACACAAAATCCCTCGATTCCTTTTTGCAAGATAGTTGAGCTATGCTATTTAGTACAGAAAACACAAGGCGTAAGCCTTCAAATAGCATAATAAACCACTCTATGAAGTAACTATTTTAACATAGATGCAATCAATTTCAACACCTTCAGCGCAGCCCTTTAGATTATTAACATATTAATTTTTGGAAATCAGAAATACAACGATTCATAAATCTAAGAGCTCCAGAGTCGCAATTTCAGTTAAGAAATTGAACCTTTCGTAAATCAAAGTAGCTCTCAAAAGTTGCAATTCCCAAGAAGAAATGTAGCAATTCTAGGATCCTATAAGTGGGTGGAAAAGTCTTACACTCTAATTCCGTTAAGTAAATATCCATGGCAACCCTACTGCCCTGAATATATTTTAAAACGGACCCAGAAGGATACAACCACATCAACCAAATATCATTTCAACACTAAGAATATACTGGATTTCCAAGTTAGAGGTGAAATCATTAAACTACTTCCATGTGCAAAGTCCACGTCATAATGCTATCCTATATTTATTTGTATGATGATATGCGATCTTGTTGCCAACATTGACCTTACAAGGACCGTTTGAGATTTAAACTTACAAGATTTCAAACAACTAATCTACAGCAAAATATATGACGAGGGCCATAAATAAACAAATAAATTGTCATGGTTTATTCAAATAGACAAGTAAATCAGATTGACATGCTACATCTAGAAATACCAACTACGGATTAAAAATATACAATGGAAGTTTCTAGAAGTTCAAACCTTAAGTTCGGGTTTTTTTAAAGTCTTAATTACAAATATATCGTCATGAGAGAGATAGAAGATGCTGCCACTTTTCCCTGGAGAAGAAAGCTCTCTTAAACCATCATCACCACAAATGGACATCATATACTCTGCTGCATCTAACTTGAACATCTCCCTCAAATTCCTATTTCAGGTTAACAGGGTTAGAGAAAATACTCAAAAATAAAAATATTGAATGCACATATGAAAACTTTAGGTATATGAGATGATGTAGGGTGCTCTATGAATACTAAGAAACTTAGCGGTCTAGTTGTACTTCTGATCATTGATGTAGAATTCACATCAGAATCGTTTAATTTTCTGTGTCTAGGATTTTATTTCTGTACTTTTAACTAATTGTAGTTGACTGCTCTAATTGAATTTCACAGACTAAAGATGACTTTTAGGAGACGTCAACCGTCCAGTAGTATTTAGTTTGTTTTTCATGTATTCTGATTTACATTCCCATTCTTCTGTCACAGGGATGTATGGATTATGTTAGTATCAATCTGAAGCTTACGTAATTATCAAATGAATATAAGTTCAGTATCTCCTACTTTCAGCATGATAAGGTCTAAGTTCAAATCCATGTAAATGAACTCACCAATTTGTTAATTTGCCATCAGGTAATAGGAACTTTCAACCATTATTGGCTAATCTTTAAAATTCTCCTATGTTGAGCCTCTCTAGTTAATGCTTACCTACACATTGGTGCATTATTCAGCCACATGTGAAGGGTGGCGAGTTAAATTATAAAATCCAATGTTAGTCTACCTCCTAACTTAAATTTAGGGTGAATCTATAACAGGTTGTAGCTTTTTTCTACTTTTGGATAACTGCTCATGCCTGATCCTCTGAAATACGTATTTATTATCTATTTTTACTAAATTTATTCCTCTTAAGAAAGCAAAGAAAAGTGTTTAATGATTTTTTTCCCCCTAAAAAATGAAAAGAGAAAAGAAAAGTGTGAGTTATACATATTGGGAAAGAAGTAAAAGACAAACTTTTTTCCCTTTAAAGATACAAGTAGCAGTTTTTCAAGGCTTAAATGAAAAGTAGCCCACTTTGTTACATGCTTAGACAACTAAAGAAAATTACCGAAACACACCAACCATGTACAGATGCATCATACGGAGTGCTAACTGACTAGTAAAAGATATTAACAGGGGAGAATGAAAAACAAAACGAGATAATAAATTCTGAACAAGCTTTCCTTGAGTAGCTCTCAAGCAAGTAATTCAAAGACATGAATCATGTGCATATAAGAGTAGAAAATACCTGAAGACCATGGGGCAATAATCTTTCCAGTAAAAACTAATTGAATCATGTGGAGGTGTAAACTGGGAACCTTTTCTGGGGAAGTACATCCTTATTCTTGCTCGATCTCCAAAATCGGAAGATCGAACTTCCCGCATAGGAACTGGTGTGATCTTGCCAACAGTATACCTGTGAACTTCAAATAGGATTTCATTAATGTCATAAATCAAATTAATTAGTTCATTTAAAGCTAAACAGAAAATGGCAGGAAAAAATCTAGCTGCCAAAAAGAAGGAAATAGACAGAGATATAACTGCAGAAATGCATTAATCAAACCAACCACTTGGACTGAAATCAACCATATGTTAAAATTAAATAACTTTGTAAACTCTAGCTTGCATATATTGCGATTAAATAAACTAATAATCATAAAAAATAAAAAAGAGTACCCTTATGAGTAATCGTTTACATGGGATAACACTATGAAAGTATTTGCACCTTAAAAAGATAAGAAAGTTTTTGCAATCAAAAGCAACAAATTATAATTCATTATACACACTAGACAATCAAAAGTTGAAAACGAACAGTCAGTCTGTCCACGCACACTGAACTGAAGGAAAAAAAAAAAAAAGATGTATGAGCAAGGAGTTAACCTGATACCAAGTTGCAAATTAAGTCTTAAATAATGGCTCCAACGGCCTTCTAATACGTGTATGCATGATGCCTTCTTTACTTTGTCCGTATGAAACTTATTAGACTCTTTACATTTCTTTGATACCACTGTACAGTTCCTTATTCTCTCTTTAATCAAAACCCCCTGCATGTATTCCCGTTCGTAGACTAAAGCGTCGCTATCTTGAGAATCATATTGACCAACTTCCGAGGCATGGGACAATGTGCAAGAAGAGTCGTGACATAAGAAATCTCCAGTAGAACTAGACGTGCTCAAATTTTGCTTCAATGATGCACCCCTGTGTGATATTCGACTTGAACTTTTTAAAAAACCACCAACAGAAATCTTCTCTGACAGACTTCTCTTGATAACTGATCTTTGAGAATTTCCTTCTGAATTCAATGATGAACACGACAACAAGTTCGTTCCATCAATATGATAATCACGAGAGCTACTCCACTTCTTTATGTATGGATGTTTACTTCCGGCAGGATACAAAATTCCTTTTCCATCCTTTAGACCCTGGCTCCACGTTCCAAAATAGTATCCTCCATCTGCAAACCTATAAATGCCATTCCCGTGTCTAAACCCGTTTAACCAAAGGCCATCAAAAAGATCACCATTTGCCCATTTCATAACCCCTCTACCACACATTTTCCCACCTTTCCAACTCCCAATATACACGTTTCCACTGTTCCATGAGTACTTACCACTACCATCATGTACTCCTTCCTTCCATGAACCTTCATAAATGTCGGAATTACAATATTGCTTTTTTCCAACACCATGCACAACATTCATCCTCCATGACCCTCTATAAATGGACCCATCAGATCCAGTAAAGGTACCAAAACCATGAAGGTAACCGCCCGAGAAATCACCCTCATATTTTGCTCCCGATGACCAGATTATTTGTCCTTTCCCAGTCATCTTACCATTTTCCCAATCACCCTCATAGACAGTCCCATCTGACCATGCATATTTACCCTTACCATTTGCCAGTTCTCCTTCAAAATTTCCAGCATAAGCGTCTCCATTTGAGAAGGTTTTCTCACTAGACCTGGAATTAGTTTAAAAAGATATAGAACTAAATCAAGATACTGTCGTACTTGAACTTGACATTCTTTCATGGAAATAGCATAACACAGAGTTAAGCTGAGGAACTTTATAATGTTTACCTTTCAACGTCCTCCATTACCAGCTGATGACAACCAATTTAACTGCTCTAAATGACTTCTACTAACTTCATCTCACACACTGTGTCAACTATAGACAAATATAAAGCAGTTTGGAAAAAAAAAAAAAACTGTCGTAGCAGTCATGCACCTTGTATTTAACCATAAAAGAACAATTCAATACATGCATAACCAAGAGCGTATGGACAGTTCAAGCATCGTAACATTACAAGTTTCATGACGGGCAAAGATTTATCAATTTACTCTTTAATGAACACCGATTTTTATAACCTTTATGATATCGGCCAACAACGATTTGATTTTATATTCTCGGTTAAGATAAGTTAGCTCAGTTCAAATTGTTCCTTTTTCTTTTTTTTTTTTTTTTTTCCTGCTGCTTTTAGATTAGAAGAAATGGATTTAATCAAACCCAACCGAAAACTATGCAGTAGCTGTTAAAGGAACCAATTTAATGAAACAAAATCATGAACAAACATGCTGTACTCTGATTGATATTGCCAAAAAAAAAATTCGAGAATATCCCAGTTCAGTGTTTGATTCAAATTACTTTGTTATATGGTATCCATAATTTCCAACAATATTTGGAGGAAAAGAAAAAAGTCATACCATAAAAATAAAAATAAAAATTATCACAGTTAAAACTCTATTCTAGCTCAAAAATAATCTGTGACATAAATAAATAATTATAATAAAAAACAAAAAAACTAAACAGTCTAAAAGAAATCAACTAGTAGACTGTACAAAAAACACATTAAACCGGATAACAGAACAACTAATCACCATTATTTCTCCATTTAACCTCATTTTTCTTCATTATTTTTCCGATATTCAATTTCATTACACACGAAAAAAACACGGAATAATTCATCGAATTAAATCATTAAAAAAAAAAAGTAATCCGAAACAAAACAATTGATTTTCACTCGGAATTTGTATTGAAAACAAGGGGAAAAAAAAACATCGAGAAGAAGCAGATATTTCCAATGAGGAAAACCAAAAGAAGAAGCTCACCTGGATTAAGACTGAAAATGGAAACCCAGCCCTAACCAGAGAGAGCTCAACAGAAATAAATATCTAGACGCCCTTATTCACACACACAGACACAGACACAGATATATATATATATACACACACAATATTATATATATACACATATATAACAGTTAATTCTTTTCCCCTACCAAATGAATTAATAAACAAAATAATTAATTAATTAGTAATTAAAAACATCATAACAAATTCAGCTCACCTTCTGTTCTTTCAGATGCTCTTCTGGAAATAACACTTCACCCCTCTTTCTCTCTTTTCTCACTGTTTAAAAAAAAAAAAAAAAAAAAAAAAAAAGATAAGCCATGTTTATTTTTTTATTATTATTTTTTTACACCAACATGCAAAGAACAATTTTTGTCCCTTTCAAAAAAAAAAAAAAAAAAATTTGTTCCTTTCCCATTCTGTCCTCCTTCCTTCCTTCCACTTTCTGTGTGTCACGAAGTTAGTTAAAGACACGTGTCGAAATCTTTATGGTGGGCCCGAATCAAATATTTAAAAATCAATTATACCTTAACGATGTGCGAGTGCGACCAGTGACAGCCACGTGGGGTCCACTGGGGTCGACCGCGGATGAGCTGTTATTGGTGGACGTGGTGGGGCTGTGCGTGAACCTGAGTTGCATGTTTATTTTTCTCTCCTCTTCTCTTCTCTTCTCTTCTCCTCGTGTTATTCTCATCCATGGGTATGTCTAGGAGAAACTTTGGAATGGGATGTAAGCTCTCTATAGGATAACAACTCAACATGTAATTTTGTCGTCTGGATCCAAAATTTTTAATTTTATGTTAAATTTTTTCTCTTTTTTTCTAATTTTTAAAAAATTTTAATTTCAGAAATACATAATTTTTTTATTTTAAATTAAAATAAAATGATTCTTATATTAAAAAACTTACAACGACGAAACGAACAAGATAAAATCTATTTTGTATTTTTTTCTGAACACATTTTAAATTTGTTCATTGTTTTTTATATCACAAAACTTTTTTTAAAATTTTTCTCCAAACACACATTTTCAACCAATCTCCAAAACATCATCTCCAGATATACCTGCAAATGAGCTCGTAAGCATTTAAATGAATCTCTAGATATATTATTACATATATAATATAACGGTAATTTTATTTATTTATTTTTACTTTTACATTTTTTTTTTTTTTTTGAAATGATGGTGGCAGACAGAAGCGGAGGCACATTAGCCAAGCTGCCCCCACTGGCCTAAAGGGCTCTTTTATGTTTTTAACCACAATTGAAAGAATTATTTTAGATAATGTACAAATTTGCCCCCGAAATTCTATAATTGTAAAATTGTTTAGATTTTTGAAAAGTTTCAATTATGTCCCAATATTTGACTTTTAAATACATAGTATTTCAAACGTTAGTATAGTACATTGCTATTCAAAGTCATATTTTTTTGGACTTCTCAAAATAAGTTAAATTAGATTATAGAGTTTACATACGAATAAAATAAAGATCTAAAATTGAACAACTTTAGGTTCAAAAATTGGTTTAATTCACGTCCCCTAAAAATATTTTCTAGCTCTACCACTGCTTGGGTATCATTAGATATACCAAGATATCTCGACTAGGTCGATATCCCTCTAACACCCTCCTTCCTGATCCGTCTCATTATATTATTAAAAAAAAGGAAAATAAATTACAAAAAATGTTAATGTAAAAAGGGATGTAAAAAATGATAATGCAACCCTAGAAAGGGTCAACAAGAAATCAGAGAAAAACCTAGAGAAAAAGATCACCTATGCAACCTAATCTTAATCTCAAACGGTAATTTCACAATTCACTTCACTCTAAGATGAAGAGTTTGAATCTTCCATCTTCAAATTTAAATGTATTTATATATGTGAAATGTGTTATTTTGGATCAATCATCGATTTGACGGGTTCTGATAATTTACATATTTTCATTAGCATAATGACACTTTTGGTTAGGAGGGATACTGGTATCCCTTGAAATTGATTATGATTAAATATTAAATTGATTTTTCAAAAAAGTTAAAATGTTAGGCTATATTCTAAAATAAGTTTCCAAGAAAATTTCTATGTACTAACTTTTTTATTATTATTCATTCGCAAAACTCTATTTGTGACCTAGAGACTTCGAAAATCTACATATTTAGTACCGGTTCATTAAATTAAAATCATATCAACACACACAAAAAAAAATTACATATTTAACTTTTAACTGTTTAAAGTAGTGTATTATTAATGAGATTTTCATCGTTTTTTTTTTTTTTTTTTTGAGAATGAGTTGACTTTTATTAATTAAGGCAAAATGTCAGCCAAAATTTCAGCCTTTACAAAGGTGCCTGTAAATTTTGGCACAGAGTCAAATCATGCAAAGTTATTATATTGAGAAATACAGTAATTTGTCAGGTAGCAGGCTATCATATTCTCTAGACAAGAAGCGTAGCAAACACCGCTACTATTAACACGAAGCATGATATCTCGAATGTCGTCAATGATGGAGGCCTCAAGAGCACGGGGGGCGGAGAGTGGACAGCGTTGATCACATCGGACTCAATGATAACTAGCGGCTAAAGAAGCCCCTTAACGAACAGCTAAGCACTCCACCACATCACGAGGAGAGAAAACACCAGCCACACGTTTCGAACAAGCCAAAAGAACACCACTCCTAGTCCAGCAAAGTGGATATTTTGTTTGACTGAAGAAGCATCCATATTGACTGAACCACAAGGAGGATGACGCCACTTCTTTACGGCAGGTTGGTCAAACCAAAAAATCTCCTAAAAGCTCACCTGCAAGTCTGATGGTACCAACAGATTCGATTTGAGCAACATTCCGTTAGAAATTTAATAAATTTGATCGAAAAAGATTATAATTGTCAACATTTTAATAGTTCAAATTTTTCTCAGTCAAAATTTTAAAAAAAATATTAAATCATCATATTTTAAATAATTCAGAAACTATTTTAGCCAAATACTCTTATTAATATTGCAGAATAAGTTTTACATTTTCTTAGATGAAAAATGAACAAGCAACTGAAATAATAGAAAGTTCAAGCATTTACATTATTGTTAGTAAGCCTCTATTTTACATTTTAACAACACGTGGTTAAGTTCATCATTTTTATAAGTGACATACACGAGGCACGAAACATATATATACAAATATATTAGAACAAAGGTTGTATATAGTATATACTATATGCCATGCATGATAATATATATATATATATATATATAATTGACAATAAGATTTGAAGAGGAAAATATTAAATTTCGTAAATCTCATGTCGCATACTTCATGCGGGCGTACGCATACTCGATTAAAGAACTATATATTTTCTTTGTTCCAAAAACGCGTTTTCTTTTTCGCAGTTAGTGGAGATTAGTTTAGTATCCTGAATCTCTTCTTTTTTTTTTGTCCACTTTGAAATGATACGATTCGTATCATTTTAGTATTTTAATTTTATGTTATTGAACAGTAAAATAACGTTTATTCTCTTGTGTTTTATCATATATAAGGTTTTCATTAGGTGATTAGAAATAATAGAATTAATAACCTTGAGCACGTCTTATTAATTAATTAAGAAGGTGGGAGTGGGTATCTTTGGCTGTAATTATAAACATTTAACAGATCATAGATGGGGAAAAAGCAACACCATTTAAGATATAATTATAGAAATTAAATAAGAAAAGAATAAAGTAAAAGGGAGAAGAAAATCACAGAAATTTTTAATGTGAATTTGCTAAATGTCCACGAACTAGCAATTAAAAGAATAATCTATTAATAAAGAGCACGATGAAAGGGGCTCCATTTATTCGCACATTACATAATCTATCCAAATCTACTACCTCAAGGGATTCACCTAACTTTCTTATATCCACCGAAACCACAAGACCAAGCACCACACCCTTATAAAATCTCCATATTGACACATATACATTTCCATATTAAAAACTCGTGAAAATAATACGAAATAGCTAATTAATGTCCAAATCAAATGAAAATCAATTTACAACATGAATTGGAAAATGGAGTTATAAACCTTGACAGGAACACATACCCAACTAATATCCACTCATTCTAAGAGAAATTTTGCGCCAATATACATTTTACAGACAACAAGATAAGTCACAGCCATCAAGATATGATTACATGAAGATAAAAGAAGAACCACGAAGAAAAACTAAATTCCTTTTGCAAATTAAAAGTACGGGCGGATAAAAATGATATCTTTAAATGAGATAATTGAGTAAGAGGCATAAGTTTGATATTCTCAGTGACAGAGAAAGAAATTAAAATTATAAAAATCAAGTCAATGGAATCTGAGAGAAAGACTGACCCTTGTTTGCAAAACATGGCGACCAAGAAAGTATTGAGAGCATGTGTGAGAAAATAATTAAGAGTTGATTGAGAAGACCTCTCCGCCAATGGTAGCAACACTAATCAACAAGAAAAGGCTTAAATTTCACCTGAAACAAATGCAACATTCTTGTAAAGTTTTCAACATATCATGTGGCAAACTTCCATCGAATCATATCTGTAATTTCACCTGCCAAATTTTACCACTGATTACAGATTCAAGAATGCCTGGTTGAAAAAAAAAAAATCATTTCAGGATCTTACGCTAGATCATATATATTTGTAATTTGGTTATTATCAATTTACTTGCGTAACCTAATTAGGTGCTTATTGTTTTACTTAAGATTTTCAACATTCAACACATCGAATATGCCAATATAAAAAAAAGCCAAGGAAGGAAAAAACGTGGAAGAAGAAGAAGAAGAAGAAGAAATTATCAATGGAGGAGCAAGGGAGGAAACGTGGAAGAAGGGGAAAAAAAAATAACGCCATTGGAGGAGGAGCAGAAGAGGAAGAACGTGGAAGAGGAGGGGCAAACACGCCTACGAAACGGTCTGGAGAAAACAAAAACGCCACGTGGCGAATGTTGGATAGGGACAAAAATAGTTCTTCATTCTTTTAAATATGGTAAAAATAAAGATTATTATTCATATTAAATTTACTTTTTTTGCATAGGGATAGCTAGACCTGTAGATGTAGGCCGAGCTAATTAGGTCGGCCTGTTACCTACAATTTTGATCCGAGGGCGAGCCCGACCCGACTCGTCAAATGATAGGTCCCTTCCTAGCCCGGTGCAAGCATGAGGACAGGTTAGACATTATCTCTAAGCCCAGCCAGCAGCCCGACATCCTGTTTTGAGCCAATCTTGGCCCGTTTACCCAGTCTAAGCCTGCCAAGCATTAGCTTCAGGCATATATTTTTCACTATTTGGGCAGGCCTGGTCCGGCCGGATTTTTCCATTTCGCTCGTTAGGACTGGGTCAGGGTAGGCTACCCAGATATACAGGTCTGTATGTAGGCAAAGAATTCATAAATATAGAAGACATAGTTAAAAGATTGACAAGGGGAAAAACAAAAACACTATAGCTCACAGTCAGTAATTTATTTTGATAATACCGTGGTGCAAGTCTATTTCTTAATTATAGGTCATAATCGGTAAATAAAGTTGGTCACGATTATCACGATCACGGCATGTAAATGTTACTAGAACATCTATAATATTCCACAACCAAAGGGAGAATGAGAAAAAAAAAAAATCACTTGTTAAGAAAACGAATTAATCACTTTGTATGTGAGGATGTGGTTTCTTATTTAATTGTCACTTTTCAATTATGGATATTCAAGATAAACCATTAATTAAGGAATCTCACTAGGGATACATACTGAGGCGGAGGGAGGGGTCGCGAGTGGGGCAACAGCCTCCACTCAAATTTTTTATTCTTTTAATTTTGTCTCAAATTTTTTTTTAATTTTTACAATTTATCCTAGTAAAAATAAAATATTCTCATATGATCTCTATTTTGTTCTTATTAAAAATTAAAAATTCTTATATAATTTCTACTAATATTAATTCCGATAAAAAAAAAATTTATACTTTTACTACTTTATCTGCACTAAAATTAAAAATCATCAAATAAAAAAGTTTATACTTATACTATTTTGTCTCCACTAAAATTAAAAATCATCACGTAAATCCACTAAAATAAAAAACTCTCATGTAATTCCTATTAAAATTTATTTTATCTTTTAAAAAAAAAATTAGTGTACGTCTCTACTGAAAAAAGTTCCTGGCTCCATCCCTGGATATATATCTTATATATGGGGGACGTCTATGGTCCTTCTATAGAAAATAGGAGGATCATCCTTCTATTTGTTTCTGGGTCATTTAGATTTCAATGAACGTTCAAGATCGAAAGAGGGTACTGAGATACCTTTATAACAGGTTAGGCAGGAAGTCGGTTAATGGACTTGTGAGGGGAAATGAAGACAAAAAAAGTGTTTCTGCCTTTTTTTTTTTTTTTTTTGTCCTTTGCCTGTTGTTAGATAAAGTAAAGCACAAATCCATATGTTTATAAAGAGAGCCCTCATGGAAATTACTGGTCCTTGACGTTGAGGCTGAATTTCTTCTTTCTGATTTTATGCTTTGTTTTATGACATTTACATCTTGTAACCTGAATGGGTTATCAAGGAGAGTTTTATTTCTTGTTTTCTTTTAACTATGCATCTTATAATTAATTATTAATATGCATTACTTTAAGCATTGTTGGATATTAATTAAATCATAGATTTTATTCATTGCTAAGCAGGTAAAAAATACATTCATTAAACAGTTCAGTATTATTTTTTTAATTTGATTAACTTTGGATTTCATCCAAAAACATAATTGCCATTGTGTTTTCTTACAAGCTCATGCTACTATATTGTCTTAAAGAACAGGACAATAAACATTAACATTAAAGAATAAAGGAAAACAATAATGAAATTACAATTTAATTTATTTCTTTTGAAATAATAAAATTACAATTTCAACACCAAACTGCATCAGGAATTACTTATTTATTAGGTTACCTGCTCTTTCATACCCACAGTAGCCCGGTTGAAAATAAAATTTAGATATTTCAAGATTCCAAAAACAAGGCACGTGGATCCCAGAACCATAACTGTTTGTACTAATTCAACCAAATAGATTGTCATATTTGAGAAGGACCATCTTTCAAGAAGGATAGTAGCAGGTGCCTATATGACATGTATACAAGATTACAAGATTCAAATTATTTATGCAATTATAATCTATACATTATATAGAAAGGAGAAAACTTCTCCTGTGCATCCAACGTTTTGGACGAAAAAGTATTTTCCTTATCTAGTAGTCCCTCTATACATTATATAGAAAGGAGAAAACGTCTCCTGTGCATCGTCCAAATCGAAACGTTTTGGACAAAAAAGTTTTATTTTTCATTTTAGTCCATTTTTCATAATTCATTTTAGTCCTTTTATTTGTTTGGTCTTTTTTGATGTCTCCCTTTTTTTTAGGTCATTTTTTTTTTAATTTTTGGTCTAAAATTTATTTATTTTTAGTTCTTTTTTTTTTTTTTTTTTTTTGTCTTTTTTCATATTAGTCCTTCTATTGGTTTCCCTTAACTCATTTTCTAATTTTTAAATGTGTCTTATTAAATTACTTATTCCTTTAAATTTTTCCTATTCAAATAAATTTTGAATACGCATGTGTATCGCACATGCTTTCAACTAGTATAATATAATAAATATGAAAGGTTTATTAACACCCATTTTGTCTACTCTTCCCACCCCCGCTTTATTGAATTTTATTATTACTTATTTACCCATAGATAAAATTATTTTTGAGGACAATAGTATTTTTTTTAAAAAAAATTACTCCGCATACACCTCAACTTAATAGTTGAAAAGAAAAATAATATGCCCTCTTAAATGCAATGCATTTTAAACATTTTTAAGCCTAATTATTATTGTTGAGAGAAGTAAGAAACTACGACTTCTGATCAAATCAAAATGATGATTTTTTTTTTTTTTTTTTTCAAATATCATGTTAATCTTCAGTCCATTTACGTAGCTTCTCTGTTATTGATTACAACGTTCTTGATATTTAGGTACATCATTCCCAACTCCTATTTGAAAAGTCAAAATAAGCAACACAAATATCAAATCAGTATTTATGCAAAAAGGAATAAGAAATTATGATTTATGTAGAGCATTTGAACAAATGCCAGATTCCATACAAAGGACAAACTAAGATCTAAATTTCAGCAATCTGATCTTGATGATCTTGCTATATATATATATATATATTTATATATTATATAATTTTGTTTCACTCAGTTATTCAAACAGTTGAGGCATATGTTAATGCTTGTTAAGGATTTTATATGATTTGCCTAATTATTAGAAACAAATTATACATATTCTTAGGCCTTGTTTGGAGATGAGTTTAATTTAAACTAAACTGTACTTTTTTAATCATGTTTTTTGTCTTTTTCCCCAAAAAGTTGTTTGTCTTTTCTGAAAATTCAAAAAAATTCAAAAAAATTTGCTATTTAAACTTACAAATCTTAACTCAAACTTACACACCAAACACCCCTTTAGTATAATAATCACTTGATTAAATGGAAAATAAAAATAAATACTCAATTTTTCTTTATATTCTATACAAGGTAAACGCGCCCTTTATGTTACAATACATAGGAAGGTAGACATTTTATTTGTTTATTCAAATTTGTATAGCATAAATGTATGTGGCCCCATTTCTTAAAAGAAAAATACTTTGGAACGTAATTGATGAACATCCCAATTAATAAAGATGGTTCCCATTTGTGAGTATTATATCGTGGATACTGTGTGTTGTTGAACATCATTGAAGCATTGTTCTTTTTTAAAATAAATGCATTTCTTGACATGTCAATGGGACCCATTTGGGATTTGAATAGGATAGAAATGGATTCTGTCGGACCATGCATTAAGTTCGTTTGGATCAATATCCGAAATGCATTTCCAAACTGCACTATTGCACTTGAACCCACTCCCAAAAGCAATTTGCCAAACACGTTCTCCTTTCTTAATTTTCCCCTTTGCCTCCAAATGGCAAAGCTCATACCAAATTGAAGAAGAAGAAGTGTTACCAAATCTATACGAAGTCATTCTTGAAGCCTCCGAATCTTCCTTGTCCAACTTCAGTGTCTCCTCAAGCCCATCAATAACCGCCCTCCCACCAGCATGTATGCAAAAATGCTCAAACGCCTTCTTAAAATTCGGAACGTAAATGTTTCCCCTCCGATCGTTTTCGCCTCTCGGCAGAGTCCTAATTCTATGCTGAATCATCATCCAAGCGTATCGGAGCTGCTCGGAGTACGGTAGCACCAACGGGCCTAACTTCGACACGTTGATGTTTGGGGTTTTGCTAGCGACATGAATTAGCGATCTTGATAGGGACACCCCTACTAGGCCGTCGTTGTCCGCGCCTTGGTAAACCGATAGGTAAGCTTGGTCATCGGATCTGGTGTGCGTTCGGACAAGGTGTTGGAGTTGGTACTTGGCTTTAATCTTGTCCGCCTTTCGGTTCGACAAGAGGATAGCTGCCCCGCCCATCCGGAACAAGACGTTAGGCATCAGCATGGATTTCTCTTTTCCCTTATAACCATTGGGAGACACGGCTTCCATGCTGAGAACAAAAGCTAAGGAGTTGTTATGAACTCGTAGCAAATCTTTCGCCAAACTCAACGCCAAAATCCCGGCGCTGCAGCCCATTCCGGCGAGGCTGACACTCTTCACATCGCTTCTGAATCGGAACTTGTTTACGATCAACGAAGAAATTGACGGCGTAGGGCAAAAGAGGCTGCAGTTTGTGACGAGAATGTCGATGGTTTCAGGGGTTATATTTTGTTTGGAGAGAAGATTTTCAACGATTGTGAAAAGAACTTCTTCGATCTCCGCCTTCGCTACGCTGTAAGATTCATCAGGAGGCATTTCATGGACACAAATAGGCATGCAAGCTTCGTTGCCAATGCCGGATCTCCGTAAAACCTTCTCCTGGAAGTCTATGCTCTCTTGGGTGAAGACAGCGGATGTTTCTGAGTGTTCGAGGAAGTGGGCTTCCGGGACTCGGAGGGAATCCGACGGTCGATAGCAGGCGAAATCGACGAGGGTAAATCGGTTTCGATTTGATCCACAAATAGACAACAACCACGATGATCGTCAAAGGAGTTGCTGCGATGGTGATATGAGAATTTGAGAGAGAACAACATCTTATAAGTAACAAATTGCCAATCTCCATATAATTGCATGTATCAAAGAGTGTTGGAGTAGCAAATTATTGGTAAAATTACTAGGACTTTTTTTTCTGTATGTTTATGCGTCTATATTTAAGAAAATGAGATATAATGCAATGAGGAGAAGTTTAACAAATGTTTGTAAGCAAATTGGAGGAGTTTACCTGTCGTGTGTGTTTATATACCCCACACACACACACACACACACACATATATATGCAATATATAGCAAACGTAATGTTCTCTCTCTCATGCAATACGAGACAGCAAACGGTTAAAGCAAACTTTTTATTAATATTCATGAAATTTCGTTTTGATCTTGTTATATACGTCATGCCATATACAATACTGCAACTGCATAACTATTTTGCTAAAAAATGGTGATACGTAATTCTTTCTTTTTTGTTTTATTTTAATAAAGAAAAATACTAAGAACATTAACTCTAATCCCAATATTTTGAGTACCAATCTATATAAAATATGAGTTACAATTTTTTTTTTATTGATAAGTATTTAATATATTACCACATAAATTAATTGCAACTACCAATGAAATATGACATGCAGAATGAGGTTCTTGGCTTTATAGATGCCAACCTAATTGGTATTTGCAAAAATCCTTTGTTACTAATCGATCCCTGTCTATTGCTTTAAAGTCGTTTTGTTCTTAAGTAACCTCTATCAACTACAAATTATTTTTGACTTAAATACACAACATTTTGTTGCTAATGGTTCTAGGTTTCTAGCTTTGTGGCATAAAGGTGTGCGTTAGCCCAAAAATTACTATTTAACTTATCTTTCTTTTCTTTTATTTATTTATTTTTTTAAAATTCCTAGTAACATTTTTATATAGTTTTTAATCGGTGTCTTGCATTTATTCATCTTTTAAATAAGTTTATACAATGTGGCTGCAAATATAGTGGTGAAAATTTTATACTGACTCTACCAAAAGATACATAATTCAAATCCCCACTCAAATTAAAAAAAAAAAAAAAAAAACGTTTATACATGTAGTACTTGGATTATAAAGAAGTTTATGGTGAATGTTATTTACCCATTAGTAAATAACTAAAAAAATATGATTTAAGTTATGTAACTAGTGTTTATATGTGTATAACAGGCGTACTAAATCCACAAATGACAAAATTTTTATAAACTTGTAAGACGTTTGGATTACTGTCTTGAGATTTTTTTTAATAGTATTTTAAAAATTCTCTACGATATTTTCTCTTAAAAAAATCTAAAATTTTTATTCAAATATAGTTTTCAAATTTATGATCTAAATGGGGATTTTAGTGTCTTTTTTTTTTTTTTGGTCTTATCAAACATACATCTTGAAGTCTTTAAACAATGAAATCAATATTTTATTGTCAATTAATTTTGATATTTGTTTGATTTTATTTTTGGGTCCTCTTATAATAAGATTTAGTCCAAATTACGTCAAAATAAAAAAGCATATCTAGAACATTTTGTTGTAGATTTGACGGTAGAAAACCTAATAAAGTATTCACTACTAGAAAAAGGGGATACCACGACGGTTAAAAACCGTCGTCGTATCGATTCCACGACCGTTTTCCAACCGTCGTGGAATCCAGAGTCGTGGAATCTTTTAAGATTCCACGACGGTTTTTTAACCGTCGTGTAATGTGAAAAAATTTCACATTCTGCCTGATTTTAAGACCATACCACGACGGGCCCATTTAAAAACCGTCGTGGTATCATGGATACCACGACGGTCTCACATTCAAACCGTCGTGGTATCCCTCCGGATACCACGACGGTTCCAAGTGGAACGGTCGTGGTATCCTGGGATACCACGACCGTTCCACCTCGGGACGGTCGTGGTATCCTCTCGGGATACCACGACCGTTCCCCCTCGGGACCGTCGTGGTATCCCGAGGGGATACCACGACCGTCCTCCTCGGGACCGTCGTGGTATCCCGAGGGTTACCACGACGGTTTTTACGTGGGACCGTCGTCAGTGCGAATTTTTTTTATAAAAAAAAAAAAAAAAAATTTGGCAAATTCGTTTAATTTCTCACGGGTAGTAAATCCCGTATGTTAGTACGTTACACATGCAATCGAATTTCCAAAAATATTATGTAATTACTTAGATAAAATTGTACAACAACTAATATAACGATAGGTAGTGAAATGTCTCTATATTTTTCTAGTCAATATTGTATACACCGAATTACAAAATTAGCCCACTCGGTCCTAACCAAACTCATGTCAGCATCAGTATAAAAATCCTTGGTTTGAAGCACGGCTAGTCCATCAACAGTATAGGTTATTTCTCGCATGTAAGCTAACACAAAATAACCGCATTCTACATAACCTTCCTGTATTGGACATCGAACGGTATCAATCAACGTTTGCCAGTTGTGATCAAATTTAACGTGTAATCATGGCACCCAAACACATAATAAGATTGTAAATCCGTCCAACTTAACATATACTATTTACTTATATTTATATAAATAACATACAACATAACCAATTATGCAATATATCGACAATGTCAAATGCTAAAACATAAGTGTCAAAATCAATCATTTTCCCGCAAAATCCCCAATTCCGTGCCTTACCCACGGAATTTAGTTTAATCTAATAATAATTAGAACGCATCAAGGCATCGAATTTAACTTGTAATCATGGCACCTAAACACATAAAAAGATTGTAAATCCGTCCAACTTAACATATACTATTTACTTATATTTATATAACTAATATACTTTTTTTTTTTTTTTTTGGGGTGGAAAAGATTGTTTAAGGTTGTACTTGGCCTTGATTTTTGATCTTTTTTCTTTTCTTAATTATTACATTCTTGTTTGAAGTTATTGTGCCGCGTAATTCTTTGCTTTAGTTTTGAATTTTATTGTCGTTTTCCCTTACCCGAAATATGCCCTTTCAAAATCCCAACTTAACATGCCCGCAAAAACCAATTCATAAAAAACGTTTCCTTTTAATATTAAATGTGGAACAATAATGAACAATTACAATTGACCAATAAAATCTACTATGAAAAGCTTATAACTAACCTTTGGCGACGTTGGCGACGGCGAGGAGAGAGAGAGGGAGGCCGTGGGTCTCGTGGGCGACGGCGAGGAGAGACAGAGGGAGGCCGTGGGCGACGTTGGCGACGGCGAGGAGAGAGAGAGGGAGGCCGTGGGTCTCGTGGGCGACGGCGAGGAGAGAGAGAGGGAGGCCGTGGGCGACGGCGAGGAGAGAGAGAGGAAGGACGTCGGCGACGGGCTACCGAAGGAGAAAGAGGGAGAAAAATTGGCTTGGTGGACGGCGTGGGCGAGGAGAGATAGAGAGGAAACTAAGAGAAAAATGGGAGATTGCCAAAAGTTAGATAGAGAAATAATGGAGATTGGGAAGACAACCAATGTAAAATAAGGGGGAGAATGCCGAAAAAGTATGGAAAAGAGAGATGGAAGAGGACAAACAATTAGAAATTGACCAAAAAAAATGCGCGCGCACGTTTTTCGGGGGAAATTTAAATTCCCCCGATACCACGACGGTTTTAAAAACCGTCGTGGTATCATGGAAACCACGACGGTTTCCATGGAAACCGTCGTGGTTTCCATGATACCACGACGGTTTCCATGGAAACCGTCGTGGTACATGTATTTTTTTTTTTTTTAAAAAAAAAATTCTTGAAATTTTTTTTTATTATTTTGGTAGGTACCACGACGGTTTCCATGGAAACTGTCGTGGTACATGTATTTTTTTAAAAATAAAAAATAAAAAAAAAATTTTTTGAAAATTTTTTTTATTATTTCGGTAGGTACCACGACGGTTTCCATGGAAACCGTCGTGGTACATGTATTTTTAAAAAAAAAAATTAAAAAAAAAATTTTTTTGAAATTTTTTTTTATTATTTCGGTAGGTACCACGACGGTTTCCATGGAAACCGTCGTGGTACATGTATTTTTTTAAAAAAAATAATAAAAAAAAATTTTTCGAAATTTTTTTTTATTATTTTGATAGGTACCACGACGGTTTCCATGGAAAAATAAAAATTTTCGAAAAAGATTAATATAACTCCTGTTATTCTATTAATTCACACATGTATAGTAAGCATATATATAAATAATTAATATATTGTACATGTGCACAATTAACATATTAGTTTGTATATAACAACTTCTGCACGAATTATATACAACGAAAAATAAACTATCAAGATTTTTTGTTTTTCTTTTTGGGCTTCTCAACTCGTGTCCACTCGACATCTAAACGAAGTAAGTGTGAGGTATCATCGTCCAAATCATCAATCTCCTCGACTGGTGGCAGTCCGCTTGTGAAAGATGGAATGTCGGTGCAATCTTCAACAGTTTCTTGGTCGTCACCGTGCATTGTTTGCTTCATTGGCACAACTAAAGATAAATCTAAATTATCGGGATCCGTTGTGTAAAATACCTGGACCGCTTGCGACGCCATAATGAAAGGATCATTTTTGTATCCCAAACGCCTAAAGTCCACAACCGTCACTCCGTCCCTATCAATCTTAACAAAATTATTGTCAGCCCAATTGCATTTAAAAAGTGCTATCCGCAAGCCGCAATAATCTAGTTCCCAAATATCGTCAATGAACCCAAAGTAGTTCATGCTACCGTATACCGGGTTCTTGTCCTTTGCGGATGAAATGTGCATAGACTCGGCACGGAAGCTGACACCACTATTTTGGACGGTATGCTTCGCATCTCTTTCGCGAGTGTAGAAGGAGTAGCCATTGACAGAGTACGATGTATATCGTGTGACTATCGATGACGGTCCTCTTGCTAGCTTCATTAAGTCTTGGGAAAGGCCAGGCTTCATATGCAAATGTTTTCTTAGCCACTCCCGAAATGTCCGGTTGTGCTCATCTTGAATCCACTTCTCAGATCTGGTTTTCCTCGGATTCGCAACTCTTAATTCCGCCATGTGAACTTCAATAAAAGGCTCCACTTCCTTAGCATTGTGCAAAACGTACAGACAAGCCTTTTCCCATTCATCTCTATTTACTGGTGAATGAACGCCCACGGATAGTCCTTTCGACGTAACTTGACCGCTCGTTGGCAACCCTATTGGGTCCGCGTTTGACAAATACTCGGAGCAAAATTCAACTGACTCCTCGGCTATGTAGTTTTCCACTATACATCCCTCCGGCCTATTTCGATTCTTCACATAGCTTTTCAAAACCTTCATGTACCTTTCGAAAGGATACATCCACCTCATATGGACCGGTCCACATAGTTTAACTTCCCGAACTAAGTGCACCGTTAGGTGGATCATGATATCAAAAAAGGCTGGTGGGAAATACTTCTCAAGCATGCACAATGTCATCACCAATTCCGATTGCAGCGGATCAAGCATCAGTGGATCAATTACCTTCGAGCATATTGAATTAAAAAATGAGCATAACTTCGTAATTGCATATCGCACATCTTTCGTTAAAACTCCCCGCAATGCAAGAGGTAATAATTGTTGCATCAAGATATGACAATCATGTGTTTTCATTCCAATGAGCCTCAAATCCTTCATCGACACCAATCTTTTGAAGTTGGAAGAGTACCCACTTGGCACTTTCACGGACGCAAGCCATTCACAAAGCTTTCTCTTCTCTTGTCTCGATAATGTGTGCTTTGCCGGAGGTAAGTATGTGCCGTTCGATCTTTTCTCGGGGAGCAAATTTGGCCTAATCTTCATCTCTTCAAGATCCAACCGTGCCTTTTCACCGTCTTTAGTTTTGTTTGGAATGTCAAGCAACGTGCCCACTATCGATTCACAAACATTTTTCTCAATATGCATAACATCTAAGCAATGACGGATGTAGAGTGACTTCCAATATGGAAGTTCGTAAAAGATTGACTTCTTCTTCCAAGGTCCATCGACATCCGGAGCCTTACGTTTTCTCTTCCCCAAAACTACTTTCACATCTTTAACCATCTCATAAACGGCTTCGCCTGACAAAATCCGAGGAGCTGATCTTTCTTCGGTCTTACCATCAAAAGCCTTCTTTTGTTTGCGGTATCGATGATTTGTTGGCAAGAATCTCCTGTGACCGAGGTAAACGGTTTTCTTACCATTCTTCAACCGGATGGAAGATGTTTCCTTCATACAAACTGGACAACCGATAGAACTCTTAACAGGATAACCAGAGAGGTTGCCAAGTGCAGGAAAGTCATTAATTGACCAAATCAACATTGCACGAAGATTGAACGTATCTTGACGGTGAGAATCTTTAACTTGTAAACCGTCTTCCCACAAGCTTTTGAGGTCATTGATTAATGGTGCCAAGTACACGTCAATGTCATTCCCTGGTTGTTGTGGGCCTGAGATCAATAAAGTCAACATCAAGAACTTCCGCTTCATGCACAATTCTGGTGGGAGATTGTAGTTGACAAGTATGACTGGCCATGTACTATGCCGACTACTCATGTTACCATGTGGGTTCATTCCGTCCGTCGACAAACCGAGACGTAAATTCCTTGGTTCTGCACTGAAATCTGGATGATTGTCGTCAAAGGTCTTCAATTGAGGTGCGTCGGCCGGATGCCTAAGTTTTCCATCATCAACACGTTTATCATGGTGCCATGTCAAACTTTTAGCATGCTCGGCATTGCGGAATAAACGACGCAAACGTGGTGCCGGTGGAATGTACCATAACACCTTAACCGGCACTCCTTTTCTACCATTCGATGGCATCTTGCCCTTCTTCCATCTTGACTCGTTACAAACCGGACATTCATGTAAAGTTTCATATTCCTTCCGGTAAAGGACGCAATCATTTGGACAGGCATGTATTTTCTCATATTCCATTCCCAAAGTGCTCAACGTCTTCTTCGCCTCGTACATACTAGGTGGCAATTTATTATCCTCCGGTAGAACATCTTTTAGAAATTCTAAAAGAGTCGTGAAACTAGAATTCGTCCACCCGCCCGACGCTTTCATATTCCATAATTTAACCAATGCCCCTAATTTAGTATATTTTGTACACCCGGCATACAAGGGCGTTTCGGCATCATTAATCATTGCCTCAAATAACTCCGGACGGTGCACAAAGTTCTCTTCCAAATCATTCACCATATTGAACATATTATCACCAACGTCTTCATCAACAATAGGCTCTTTACCTTTACCTTTAGTGCTCGTCGATGTAGAGTTAATATTGAAAAAAGCTTCGCCATGTAAATACCAAGTTTGGTAAGAACAAATAATCTCATAAGCGCGCAAATGCCCTCTAACATCATCAATGGAATGAGATCTATGATTACCACAAATTTGACACGGACACGGAATCTTATCATCTTGTATGTGAGCTTTGGCAAATGACAAAAATTCTTCAACACCATCTCCATATGCTTTAGACAATCTATCAAACCACATCCATTTCCTATCCATGATTTGCAAATCCTAAATAAAAAAATTTAAATTAAATAATTTATTACAAGGTCGAGTACTCTATTTAATGTAACATGCATATATATAATTTTCATTACTAATTAACAACGGCCCATTAATCGGTTTTTCAACATTTGAAAATCGAATTAAGAACATAACAAATATAATTAAAATACAAAACGATCTAAATCCATAATATAATTAAGCTATCTAACATTACTTGATCACACAATTAATTTATGTCCACCCATTGCACAATTTAACTCCAAATCGATCCCAAAATATATATAAAGCAAAAAACACCTTAATTTATAAAATGATCATATCCACAAATCATCAATATTAAAACAATAACAAGTCAATCACTTACAGATAAATTATAATGATGGATATATATAGATGATGGCGATGGACGTCCACACGGTGTACTGCCTGCCTGTATTCGGAGGGATCTAACTTTATATTCGGATGATTTGTAGCTGTAAAAATTTTGACGACAACAATAAACTCGCGGCGTTCATTTTAAATTTTTCGGGACTTTTACACGACGGTTTCTGAAAAACGGTCGTGGAAGCCCGGATATCCACGACCGTCTTTCAGTAAACGGTCGTGGAAGCTCCCGTGATTCCACGACCGTTTATTAAAGACGGTCGTGGATATCCGGGCTTCCACGACCGTTTGTACAAACGGTCGTGGAAGGAGTGATTCCACGACCGTTTTTTCAAACGGTCGTGGAAGCCTCTTGCTTCCACGACCGTTTATTAAAGACGGTCGTGGAAGCAAGAGGCTTCCACGACCGTTTGTACAAACGGTCGTGGAAGCCCCCATGCTTCCACGACCGTTTACTTAAACGGTCGTGGAAGCTCCAGTTTCCACGACCGTCTTTTAAAACGGTCGTGGTATCCTGCATTTCCACGACGGTTTTCGGAAAATTTTTTCCGCTCCGTGTTTTTTTCGAATTTTCCACGACGGTTTTAAAGAAAACGGTCGTTGATATACCGTCGTGGAATGCCTAATTTGTAGTAGTGATTTTTGTCATGCCCTATTACAGAAATTGCCTTTAAACAATATCATAAAAAGTTACCAAAAAAAAATGTGGTTGTTAACATAATCTAACAATAATTTTACATCTAAGTTCATCACAAGACGTAGAATTTGAATCATTTGCCCTCAATTTTATTAAGGAAAAAAAGAAAGTAAAAGAAAAAAGATCATAAAAAAATGTTGTGCTCAGTGACCATCTATCTAGACTGCTTACATATTGCTAGACTGCTCCATTTTAGCTAGACTGTCTAAGCAGTCTAGCAAACTGTTCATCTTCTTCAACTTACGAATTTTTAGTCGAAAATCACAAACCCATCCCCAAAACTCATAAATGGGTATAATTATTTACACTAAAATACTATAAACCAAAGAATCCAACTTTTTAAACATTTAGAAGCAAAAGAGTTTGATAATAGATTGATTAAGTTCAAAACCTCTAATCATGAAAATCTTGTTTTTCACTTGAAATTTCAGAAAAAGAAGGGAAAAATCAGGCGAAATTGGACCAATTTTTTGTTAGTGAACTTTCCTATAATGTAAAAAAATGGTTCTTCTCCTCTCAATTTTTGATTTCAACCCATCTCTCCCCTTGGTTTTACTGTACGCACGTTTGGGGAGGTCTGTACGGTTTTCTTTTTTTCTTTTTTTTTTTTTTTTTTAATTCAGCTTTTACATTTCTTTTTTTTATTATTGTCAAAGCGTATTTTGGATTAAAGATAGTATACTAGAGAGAGGGTTATAGACCTAACTTTATATTTTTAAGGTTAGAGAGCTAAAAAAAATTTTCTTAAAGGTTATAAAATTAAATGGGGTCTATTGACACCCCTCATCTTGTTTTTTTTTCATCCACTTTTTAAAACCACTTACCATATTAATTTTAAAATTAAAAAATTACTTGTTTCATTCCTTAATTTACTCAAAAAGCCCTTATGACTAATTATTTGTTTTTATTCTTTCTTTATTCTTTCTTTATTCTTTTTCCACATACTAAATCTAAATCACTATACAGTTTTTTTTTAAATATTTTTTGTTTTATTTTTATTTTTTAAATTTTTTTTGACACCAGATTTCTTTTTTCTTTTTAGATATCCAATAAAAAATTCTTCATCAGTTTATGTATTGAGATAAAAATCTATAAACTTGTTCTTTGGTGTACTTCTTCTTAAGACGATAAAAACTTGAGGATAATATACTGATGAAACTGAATATTTCACAAGCATTGTTGAAAATGTTATGAATTTAGTTAATATTTTTATTAGATAATTAGAAAAAGCTCACAATTCAGAGTTTGCATGAATTCTTAATCATTTCTCTCAATTATTTATAAATTAAATAACCAATCAAATCAATATATTTGATTAAATATTCGCATCATCATATGTATTTTCCATTTGCTTGTTAGTTTTTAGAAAACAAAAAAAACTAGCTAGTTATAACATGAAACTACAAAAACTATTAAAAAATAAGAATAATAACAAACAAAATAAAAGAATCTTCTCTTAAAAAAAATCTTTTGGAAATGAATTAAAAATAACAACAAAATAGAAGATTAAAAAAAAGTGAAGAAAAAAAATTTAAAGGGATTTAAACTGTAATGAGAGGAGAAAAAAAAAAGTAGATGATTTATTTGTAATAGTTTTTTAGAAAAATTAAGTGGTGTAACAAGTAGTTATTTAATTCTAAATTCAATATGGTAAGTGATTTTAAAAAGTAGATAGAAAAAGTAAAATTAAGGTGTTAATAGATCCACTTATATTACAAATATTCTTGAATTGTAAAAGGAAAGTTAGCTTATTTATAATTTAAAAAAAAAAAAAAAAAAAAAAGGAAAAGAAAAGAAAAAGAGATCATCTTGTGAAGGGTCATAGCGGAAACCGCCATCTCTAGGTACCGGTTGATCTCTTCACGATTTAAAGCTTAAAAATGAAATTTCGTTTTACTTTTTTTTTTTTTTTTTTGGTTGTGGGGGGATGGGGGTCGGGGGTGTGGCTCGTTTATCATTTCTTTTTATTTTATTTTTTTTTTTTTTGAATTATTCTTTATTCATACATAGCAATAATTGACTTGAGGGCCGCCAAATAAATCCGGCCAAACATAAGAAATCGTTCGTGACAGAGATAGAAAATCGGCGTGAAGAAGTTGAATTCCTGTGACTGAAAGTGCTTCTCATTGGAATCTTGGTTCGCACACCGACATTGTCGCTAATGTCACTGGGTAGGTCTGCAAATTTATAAGACGTTAAAGATAAAGAATGATTTATTATTATTATTTTCATTATTATTATTATTACTACTACTAGTATTATTACTATTATTATTATTATTATTATCATTTCGGTCCATAATGTTCTTATAGACACCCATTAAGTATCATTGAGATAAATGTTGCCTACTTGAACCAATGATAAAGGTGTCGACTTCAAAGATAAAGGGAGTTGACTTCAACAATAATAAGGCCAAGAAATATAGATATCGTCGGGGGTACCGAATAGGTACTATTAGGAAACCCATCACGTGGCGACATAGTTGATACCCCGGTCAATCAAAGGGGCCAAGAAATGAGGAGATCGTGGAAGGGTACCGAATAGGTACTGTTGACAGGGCGTCGAATCTTTCAACACTTTGTCCCACGAAAGTTAGCGCGGCCTAATTTAAAAAGATGCCGAGAAAACCAGGAATGGTTATGGTGCCAGCCATGACCCATGACAAAAAGGACGCGGTAGCGGTTAAGGGAATTAAAAGAATGATGGGTGGATCAGAGTTAACTGCCACAACATGGGGAATCAACGGAGGACTTTTTGTTTTTATTAATATTTTTAATGTAAAAATAAATATAAAAGAAGGAGGACACCTAGAAGAGGCAGAACCACTTTTTGTACCCAAGAACACCCTTTGTAACTTTCTCTGAGAATAATGAAACCATGACTCCCTGGCTCCAAAGAGGACTACCCTTCAAATAGAAGGGGAACCTTTATAAATTTCTAGCGTTCTTTACTTTTTCTACACTTTCAATACTTGACTTTACTGCGGTAGTTTAGGTTAATGGCAAACATCATTTCAACTCCAGCATTGTTAGGCGGATTTTAACCGTCAACATTGAATATTAATATTTGTAAGATGAATTGGGTTGACATTCCAAAATTGTAATTAAATTTTTTTTTTTAGCGAAAAAGACAGAGTAAGGGGGTGTTTGGTACTCTAGTTTGGTTCAAAATTTAATTCCATCAATTCAAATACTCCACCAAACACGCAATAAAATTCAAATTCAAATACCACAATCCAAACCTTACCATAAACCGCATGCTAAGATCAAAAGATACAGTTTAGGTGCCGAAACAGCTAAATAGAATAAAAAGAAGAATTCAGTGACATAACACTTATGTTTCAGAGAATAAACTAACATTTCACTCTCAAATAAATTTAGCTTGTGTTTGGTTCGCCGGTTAGAGATGGAATTTTTAAGTTGGAGTTGGTTAACTTTTCAAATTATAGTCCTAAATTTTATTGACTTTTCAAAGAAAGACAAAAACTGATATTAAAATGTACAATTTAGTAAAAATTGAACTGGAACCCTAAACAAAGCCTTAGCATGTGTATGGTGCTAAGGTTTGGATCAAAAGAATATAAATTTAAATTGATTCTTCGTTTATCGAGGCATTTGACTTGCTAAGGTTTGCAAGAGTAAGCACTTAAAATGTCTTCGGAAAAAAAAAAAAAAAAAAACAAATCAACATGGAGCTTGTTTGGTTCGTCTCGAAATTCTATATAATGTTAAAAAAAAATAAAATAAAAATCTCATTTGGACTTGTCTATTTAAATTTATAGACTTTTAAAATTTGAGTTACAAAAATATGTGATCAATAAAACCGAAAAAAAGATAAAAAATTGTATTGTAATTATAGAGTTTGAACCAGGATCCCAAACAAGCCTGTAGTTAAAGTTATTGTTAGTTTCAATAAAGCGTAAATGTTCGTACAAAGGAGTGCAATCATTGGAACAAAATAAAAAGCAGTACTACTCATCAACCAACGCGAACAAAAATACGCTTTGATCCCCAAGGTGGCAGCGATTAGAGGCGATATGGAAGCAAAAATCACGAGAGTTATGGTTGTTTGAAGGAGATCACAATACCAAGTTCTTCCACGCTTCGACTATTATCAGGCGGAGAAGGAAGGGCATAGTATTGCTAGGCCCAAAGAGATTGAAGATTATTCTTTTGTGGAAAACTTTTCCCCGTTGTTCACTTCGACTAATCCAGACTTTGGAGTTGAGTTCCGGGAGGCAATCAGGAGCTTGTTTTAGCCGTTGATTACGAGAGAAGACAATACGAGGCTTTGTGAGTTTGCCGCCAGTTGAGGAGATTAGGCGGCGTACATTGGAACTTATCCACCCTCTTAAGGCTCCAGGCCCTGATGGAATGCCTGGTTTGTTTTACAAGCACTACTGGGATATTGTAGGAGAAGCAGGTGGTTGATATGGTTCAGTCTTTCGTTAAAACTGGGATGTTTGTCAAAGAGTTGGATTTCACGTTTTATTGCGTTGATCCCCCAAGGTGGAAGGTGCCAAGGAATTTAATCAATTTAGGCCGATAAGCCTCTGTAACGTGGCTTATAAAATTATCTCTAAGTTGATAGGCTAATAATAGGTTGCGTCCTTATTGGATGAGTTGATTTCGCCCATATATGCAATCCGCCTTTGTCCCCCGGTAGAAGCATTACAGATAATGACATTAATATTGCCCATGAAGTGGTTCACTGTTTAAAAAAGAGAAGAGGTAGAGGAGGCCTTATGGCTCTTAAAGAAAAGAGGTTAAGAATCTCAAGGAAACACTTGAGAGTTTCCAAAGGTGGTCTGGCCTTGCTATGAACAAAGCCAAGTCTGGTGTTATCTTCTCTGGAAACATGAGGGTTGGGGGATAAACGGTGGATGTCCTCCTTTCTGGGAGTTAGTGAGCTGCAAGATTCGGCAAAGTATTTAGGCCATCCGCTTTTCTTTTCAAGGAACAAGGCACAAGACTTCAATTTTGTGATGAATAGGGTGGCAGCGAGATTGGAGGGTTGGCAAGCTAAATTGTTGTCCCATGCAGGTAGGGACACCTTAATTAACTCAGTGGCTCAAGCTATCCCAATTTACACCATGTCTACTTTTTGGTTGCCAGTGGCAGTCATGGATAAATTGGATGCGTTAGCTAGAAGGTTTTGGTGGTCGGGTGAGGCTGCCAAGACTCGATGTTGGTCCTTAAAAGCTTGGGAGGCGCTGTGTAAGCTTGGGAGGTTTTTAATCTTGCCCTTATTGCTAAACTGGCTTGGGAGTTCGAGTCATGCGCGGAGAAGCTCTGGATCAAGGTGTTGAGAAGCAAATATGGCCAAAGGGGGGTTACGTGAGCCGAGGACGTACCTGCGCTCTTCAGCATTGTGGGTTTGGAGAGGGCTAGCTTCTAGCGCTGAGATTATTAAGAAAGGAGCTTGTTTTATTATCAAGTCTGGAGAATCTATCAAGGTGTGGTAAGATCCTTGGGTGCCATATTTGGAAGCTTTAAGCCTACTCCTAGATTTAGGGAGGATTCGGTGGAAGTGAATGTTGTGGCGGATCTTTTTATCCCAGGCACGTCTATGTGGGACGTCCAGAAGGTTTATAGGGTGATGGATGATAATTCAGCTACTCCAGTGTTACAGTTGTTTTGTTCCATGACTGGTGGTGTGGATGCATTGAGAGGGATCCTTACTCCGGGTGGGAGGTTCTCAGTGAAAGGGGCTTATTGGGCTCTCAACGAAAATCAGTTTTCTGGTTCTAATGATCCCATATAGAAAAAATTTGGAAAGCTAAAATCCATGAAAGGCACCGGTTACTGATATGGAAGATTGGAGTTGGCGCAGTGGCCGTCCGTTCGAAGTTGCAAGTATTAGGCAGGAACATTCCTTTAGTGTGCCCTTTGTGTGACAGGGTTTCTGAAACTGTTAAGCACTTGTTTTGTTGAGTGTGATTTTGCTGCGCTTTTTGGCTTTACATGGGATTCCTAAGAGATTGGGGATGGTTTCGATCTTATGACGCTTGTCATTGATCCTCCTGATGATTTTGTTGCAGGTTGGTGGTTTGTCAAAGATTGAATTCACTTTGTATGCTTCGATTATTTTGGAAGTCATTTGGTCGGTGATGAACTCTTATTGCTTTGAAGGAAGGACACCAAATGTAGCTTGGACGATAAAGCTAAATAATAAGAGATATGGCGGAAATTAGTCGTTTATTCATGAGTCCTTACTTGAAGTAGTGTTTTGGGATGAGCCTCTTTTCAGATTCCCTTCACAGAATGACGGGGAATCTCTTGTTAGACAGCATCGCTGATTGCTCTAATGAAACTGATTACAAATTGAAGATCCATGGACAGAGGAGATTGAAAGCTCCTTGACTGTCCGGAGTACGAACAACACTTTTGTTGCTATGCACACCCACCTAGGTATTCTCTCCTCCTTCCAACAGGTCTGCTTCATGGGCGGACAACGTCCAAGTTTAGTAGTTGGAGGCAACCCTCCTCCTGGAGTCTTAAATTCATTTGTGATGCTTCTTTTAATGAGTCTGTTGCTTCCATTGGAGTAGTAGCTAGAGATAACAATGGTGAGGTGGTGGGAATGTGGTGCAAGCCCTTCGCCTTGTGTCCAGTTGTTGTGGGCGAGACTAAGGCTTACCTTTGGCTGTCCAAATGGCTGCTTCTTGTGGGTTTCAAAGGGTGATTTTTGAGGGTGATGCTAAAGTGGTGGTTGACATTCTGAAGGGTGCTTCTAGTGCTTGTTGGGAAGCTGAAAACTTGGTGGGGGAAATGCTAAGAGTTGCTCGAGATTTTCTGTCCTGCTCCTTTGTGTGGATGAGGAGGATCGGTAATGTTGCAGCGCACAATATTAGCCGCTGGGCCCTCACTTCCATTCCTATGGACTCGGA
Organism: Ficus erecta; assembly: GCA_008635985.1. NCBI lineage: Eukaryota > Viridiplantae > Streptophyta > Magnoliopsida > Rosales > Moraceae > Ficus > Ficus erecta. Next base: position 507,621 of record BKCH01000056.1, on the reverse strand, counting down.
TGCTATCTTTGTTGTGCCTTGTTCTCTTTATTATTTGTTTGTTTAGCTTTGTTCTTTTGTCTCTTTTTGTTTTTTTGCTGGTGGGAGGCCGAGGGCCTCTCTGCTCTTGTTGGTCTGTTTGTGCTTATTGAATGCTTTCTTATTTATTTAACAAAAAATAAAAACAAAAAAACAAACCCACAGAGCTAGTAGTCCCACAAAGGCAACGGCGGGGACCCGAGTGCGGAAGCTAGGTAATGTCTGTGTTATTTGGACGGAGAAAAAAAATAATGTTTCGTTTGGCATTTCAACTCAACTCTAACTAAACTATACTTTTTTATCTCAATTTTTATCTTTTTCTGAAAAATCAACAAAAATTACAACTAGTTTTTGAAAAATCAACCAACTCTAACTTAAAATTTTCATTTTCAACTGGCGAACTAAACGTAAGCTAAGTTCTTTAACTTTTAGACAATAGTCATGCCTAATTATTATTCAGAAAATTTTACCGTGGTCACTTTCCCTTATAATGCTTTGGGGATCCCTTAAAGAACTATCTTTTTATGCAAGGTAATAATGGATTTTGGCTACATAACATAACAATTGGATTTTGTGTAGTGTATTTCTATGATTAGGAAATATAAGAGATAGGTAATAAATCGGAATTTGACTAATTGTGAGATTTTATTGGAAATAAACGGGAGTTCAACAACAAAACAAAAATAACAAACTTATAATGAGATAAAGTTCATTCAACAAACACAACCAAGGGTAACAAAAAGTTCACAGAAAATAAAATACTGCAACAAACCAAGTTAGCGTATGTTAGTAAATCTATTCTACCCCTCTTTTTGTTTGTGTATATACATGAGCAAGGATATATTGAAACGAACATAGAGTATAAAACTATGTTTCTGCTTTTTAAAAAATTATTAAAAAAGACAAAGGACAAACAACGACCTATGTTTATGATTCCATAGTTGAGGACAGTAGTGTAGGATACCTCTTCCTTGTAGCCATTGTCTTTAACCTTTGTCCAAGAAATTTTCCATATCTCAAATAAACTTCGCCTGCATAAAAGATGTCACGGTTTATAAATGAGAGAGAGAGAGAGAGAGAGAGAATTTAACACAGAGTGTATGCATTTCAGATAAGGAAATGCGTATTTTGAGTGGAGGTTTTGGCTCCGCTTCTCCATTTATTTTATCAAGAAAAAGATATGGAAATGCATAGCAATACCCATTTGAAATCAAAACCATATACGATGCACAAATTTTAGTTCTATCAAATACGACAAAGTATACAGTCCAGAGAGGAAAACATCACTAGAAACACAATAAAATTGGAATATTCCACAAGCTTGGAACATCGGCTAGTACTAGTAGAAACGACACTGATTCTATGAATTGTAGACCAATAAAAGAGGCGTCATTTCAGATGAATTAAGAAAGTTGGCAATGGACTCGGATAACTATCAAAAAAGAAATCTAGTTTCAGCTATAAAACCAAAATCAGTAAAACGCAATGTTGGAATTTTGGATTCAATTGAACAATTTGAATTTGTAAAAAAATGTCTTCAAAGAAGAAGAAGATTGGTCACTATTTAAAAACGTTCAGGAATCTGATTAAAAAGAAATTATTAGTGGACATAACAAACTTCATTAACCAAAGCCATCTATTTTTTGATACAGAGGGTTTCATAAGTAAAAGCAAAATGCTAATACTAAACGAAATGAAGACAAGAAGCATACTTCTGCCATAATTGAATTTATATATTTTGAGTCTATCGAGAAATTTCAAGATAGAGAAGATATAGGCTGGCTCATCAAGCATAAAAATTATCTATACGAAACCACCAGCAACTTTCCTCTCCTATTCTTCTTGCATTTTTAATTTCTAAAAGCTAAAAGTAGAGAAGCAACAATCATCGTACAGCTATTAGGTCTGGTGAACTTACCTATTTGTTTCAACAGTCCTCTTTGCCAGCATAAGCGTCAGGAAAACAGGAACCATAGCAGCACATAAATGCTTGAGTGTATGCCCGCTTACGATGTGATGTGTCCAACCATAGATCACCTTATCAGCAGCTTCTTCCACCTTAGCTAAGAGATAAAATCCTGCAATTGATGGAAACAATAAACGAAACCTACATGGTTACATCCAATGAAATCTCAGAATAAAACAGAGGAAGCCATATCACGAGAAATACAAACCTGCAGCCCAGAGCCAGTATGTTGAGTGCGTATACATCGGAGGCAACAAGATAGCCATCACAGGAATGGCAATTGCAGGGAAACAAACTGGACCACAGCATATGGTCGGAGGTCATCAAAAAACCTTAAGAAGAAAAATCAAAACAACTATAAGACTTAATTAGAGATGATAAAGAACCAAAAGATGTATATGCTCTGTGTTCTATTACATTTGCATTAGCTGCTTCAGAAGTCGAAGTGAAAAAATTTTGCTTTATTAGCAAAGTTAAGAAAAAAAGCTAGTCTGGCAAGTTAAGAAAAATAGCTATTCTGGCATTAGGTAGAAATGTTGAAAGTGTAAATATGGGATGGTGATAAAACACTTCCACACTCCAAGCCCTGTTTTAACAACAGACTATCGCCCCCGTTCATTTACTTGTTCTTAACTCCTGTTATTCTAGAACCAGCATCCATTATTGAGCATTCAAGTTTTCCAATAAGGCAAGTAAGAGCTTAACTAGCATTTTATGACAAGGACAAACATACTCTTGTCAATTGAAAAACAAAAAAAAGGGAAATATGGTGCTTGCCTCCAATACAATATACTCACTAGACCAGCCAAAAGTAGCGGCATGATGGATATTGTTCCCTTTCGCTCATCAATCCTTTCAATGATAAAGATTGCAATGATGGAAGTGAATGCAATGGTCATCTAATTTAGTCAAACAAGAGATTTGTGTCAAAATGAGAGCAGCTGATAACAACATTATGATTCGAAAGTGGAGGGAACCAAGAGAGTAAATTCACCGGCAGGCGATCCCACACAAGACGGCATCATTTGGCTTCAGATGATAGTATGAAGATCCAAAAGCGACAGCAGCAACGCCTATGTAAAAACATGTCCAGCCCCAAAGCTCCCCTTGCAAGCTTGTTATTTACATTGAAGCATTGTCAGTAGTCATACAACAAAAATGAAAGTATAGTATATTGAATTGATTTTTCAGTTAGATGGAGAATAAAATAGTACACTACCTCAGCCTAAAATAATTTCCATAATAGCAAGCACCAACCCAGTGACACCAATAACAAGAAACGGGAGAATTTGACACCACATTCAGTGTATTAGGAATTCCTGTGGTGAACGAAGGACTCCATCAATTTCAACAAGGCAGCAGAGAAGAGAAGTTTAGAATGATACTAAGCGTAAAGGATGGCACAACAAAAAGCAAGCATAAGTCACATGTGATGCAACAATAATAACATACACCATTACATGTATGCTTGCTCAATCCTGGTCCTAATGTAATACCCTTCTTCCTAAAGCAGAATCTGCAAATTGAAAAAACTACATGCATGAATCAGAGATTTCTATTCAGACCGTGAGGAACCTAAGAAAACCACTGGATTGTTAGAGAACTCCACTGGAACAAACATATGGTAATTTCTAGGTAACGTTTTAACGAACATCCAACAGCTGATAGCAGGAACTACTCAAAATTCTGAAAAGCTAAAAGAAAATTACAATTGAAGCCTACTACAATAGATGTCATCTATAATGCAAGTCCAGCATACCAATTTTTAACACAAAGAAGGTTAAAAAAAAAAACAAAAAACTTTTCTTCAGAGTAACATGTATGTGTGTACATATATCAAACAGTATAAACAGGCACTTCAAGCAAGTTTTTTATTCTTGAATAGTCAATTCCTGTCACAAGAGAGAAATTGGTTATCAGCCAACAAGTTTTTATTAAAAAAAGAAAATCCAAATTGAGGTTGAAGACATATAACAAGCAAATGTGCCTACCAAGACTCCCTAGTCGATGCATGGTGACAGCGTATACATATAACGAAAGAAATATTAAAAGCTTCATAAACAGAAACAAGAAGTACAGAAGCAAAAAGGAAAAGTCGGCCTCACGAACCTACACAAGACTGCACAATCAGTAAGATAAAAACATAAAAAATATAAAAATAAAAAAAAAAAACGTCTTTCCAGCACACCAAAACTCAATTTAAAGGAGCATCTCAATTGTAATGAACAAACCCAAAAGTTAATTTATCCCAAAAAAAAGCTCCACATCATCAAGACCACCTCAAAATTAATCTTGTTTTCTCTCCATCCAGATTTCTTAGACAAATTTCCACAACAGCACGACACCGTAAGCAATAAGTTCAAATGCAAGTTATATAAGCATGTAATGAGTAAACTGTGTTAGTATTTGCTCGAGATAGATGAAGAGTTGCAGGTTATGTTAATCTGTAAACCGTGGGCATAAAAGCCTATGAATCACAGAAACAATTCCAGGTTCCTACCTACAAAAACCAGTATTTTGAAAATTTTCCGAAATTTTTATATTTATGAAGTACCATTATTTTTACCGATACCTGCATTTTCATACTGAGTATAAATTCTAGTTCTGTTCTGCTAATTGTTGAGTTTAAATTCAAAATCCTTTTAAAGCATAATTTACCCTAAAACAGAATTGTCGAGTATATATTATATAACGCATATGAGAATTGGAAACCCTAAAACAGAAGATATATATATATATATATGTATAGTTATAGAGAGAGAGAGAGAGAGAGGAAATTGACCAAGAAATTGCCGCTGATCGGCGAAATCGTGGTAGGCCTGAGACTGGGGAATTGCGGGAGTGACGAGCATCAGCACAACGAAGCAGAGGATGGCAACCCCCCATGCCCAGATCGTCCTCTTCCTCATATTTTCCCGATTCAACTCACAATTCTCACTTCACTTCTCCTTTCCTACTTTCTCATTTCTCTGCTTTTTCTTGCCGCACAGAACATGCGTATACGGAGAAGCGAACAAACAAAATAATAATAATTTGCGGTAAATTTCACTTTTGACATTTGTGAATAAATTATATTAAAATCAGCATCATTTTTTTTCCTTTCACTTTAGCAACTGCCACGTCACTCTTCAGTCTGATATGTGGGGCTCAGGAAGGATTAATTGTATGTCAAATTACTGGTTTATCCTTATCTCCCTCGCATGGCCCCCGAAACCAGCATCTACGAATTCTAGAGAGAGAAAACAGTTGCAGTCGCTCGGAAAAACTCGGAGAAACCGTCCGAAACCACCACGAAAGGCCTCTACAAACAGCTTCGTGATATACAAGCAGAATATTTTAAAACTAATTAAAGATAAGTTAACGAATCAAAGAAGTCGAAAGTTAAAAAATTACAAAATCTGGTTTCAATGTCCTAAAAAACTTTACGTTTAACGATTTGATTGCAGAGGGGAAAAAATTTCTTTTTTTTGAACTTGTTTTAACAGTTGGTCTTCTTACAGAGGACGGTCATTATCATAATGACCACCTGGTAATTTTCGTTGTGACCCCTGTGACTGTTAAATCTTAACGTATAATTTTGGTCACAACGATATTGACCAGGTGGTCATTATAAAAATGACCAGTTTTTTGTCAGACGTACTCCAACAGGATCGGTCATTTTCATAATGACCCCATGGTCATTATCGTTGTGACTCCTGTAAATGCTCAATACGGTGACGTATTGGTCAAAGTGTTAGAACATTGATCATAACGGTTATGACCAGACGGTCATAACCGTATGACCGTTAGTATAACGTAGAGGTCATAACGGTTATTACCAGACGGTCATAACCGTTATGACTGATAGTATAAACCAGTGGTCATAACGGTTATTACCAGACGGTCATAACCGTTATGACCGTCTGTATAAACCAGTGGTCATAACGGTTATTACCAGACGGTCATAACCGTTATGACCGTCTGTATAAACCAGGTGGTCATAACCGTTGTTACCCAGACGGTCATAACCGTTATAACCGTCTGTATAAGCCAGTGGTCCATAAACCGTTTATTACCAGACGGTCATAACCGTTATGACCGTCTTTGTTATACGTCGGTCATAACGTTATGACCAGACGGTCATAACGGTTATGACCGTCTGGTCATAACCGTTATGACCGATAGTATAAACCAGTGGTCATAATGGTATTACCAGACGGTCATAAACCGTTATGACCGTCTTTGTTATAGCAGCAGTCATAACGGTTATTACCAGACGGTCATAACTGTTATGACCGTCTGTATAAACCAGTGGTCTAACCGCTATTACCAGACGGTCATACCGTTATGACCGTTAGTATAAAACCAGTGGTCATAAACCGTTATGATCGTCTGGTCATAACCGTTATGACGATAGTGTTATACGTCGGTCATAACGTTATGACCTCTGTGTTATAGCAGTAGTCATAACGGTTATGACCGCATGGTCATAACCGTTATGACCGTTAGTATAACACGATACGGTCATAACGTTTATGACCAGACGGTCATAACCGTTATGACCGTTAATGTATTGGTCAATACGGTGACGTATTGGCGAAAAAACCCTAACAAAATTTTTCGTTACATCTCCCGCCCATTTCAATCGCGACATAACCTTATATATACAGTAACCAAAATTTTTGAAAACTTTTTCTTTCCTCTTTTGGTTCATTATTCTCTCAGTGAAGCCTCACGATTCTTCTCTGCACCATTACCCACTGATCGAATCTCACTCTAAGTCCAACAAATCTGAACACATCTTTGTGCACTCTGTTAATTCGACATCTGACCATCCTCGTCACAGTTATTGGCAGAATCTGCCAGATCTTCAAACTTCCAATTAGCCAATCTGAGGTAATGGTGCTTTTATTTGGTTTTATTTGTTAATTTATGATTTAAATGGGCGTGCGTTTTTGAAATATATTTGTATAAACAAAATCTCTGTTACCAGTTTTGAGATATAATGGTGCTTGTTATTCGGTCTCCTGTAGCATATAACATAATCTTAGATAACAGAATAAAACCAAACTATTGGATAACTTGATTCTGTATCATTCAGGAATGGATGCGGTTTGTGTTTTCGTAAAGTATAATGGTCAATGGGACGCCACAATGAGATATGTTGGTGGCGAAATGAAGGGAATATTGGTGCCCGAGAACTCAACATATGTTGGTCTTGTTGAGTTGGTGAGAAGTGTGCTTGGAATTAGGGGCCCAGACAAGAATATAGTCATGAGATACGGTGTTGAACCTGGATTGCCTCTGGTGAGGATACAGTGTGATGCTGACGTTAAATTCTACATACAACTAAAGAAGAAGGATGTTCATGTGCTTAGCAAATTTCCAGTTACAATCGATGTATTGGATGAGTCCGCTGCGGAAGCCATGGCACCAGAGGTAGGGGCAAGCAACCACATAGACATTCAACGTTCTAGGGAGGGGGGACAGAGTGATGAAGCCGTGCAACATGTAAATGACATTAATATCATCCTAACCCCTCCTCCCCCTCCTCCTCCTCATATCAATTCTCCAACAGTCGGTCTGGATTTGCACACCGACTATGGAATTGAAAATCAACATGAAACATTGAACAATGACTTAGGCACGGATCATGATGATTGTAATGTCGGGAAATTTAATGTTTCGGCTGATACTCATCGTTCAAACGAGAAGAGTATCGCAGCAAGCATTGGAGGCCATTCTATAGTCAACAATACTGGATCTCAATATGACAAAGTATCAAGTAGTGACAGTGTTTCCGAAGGAGTCGTTGTTGCTGATTATACACCTATCACGCTGCGCGTAAACTGTGTTTTTGATAACAAAAAGTCTACTGCAATACCATCTTCATCATGATGCCATGAGTAAACACTACCAATTCAAGGTGAAGAGGTCGAACTCTACTCTATTACACGTTATATGTATAAATAATGAGGCTTGTCCATGGCAATTGCGTGCGACTAGGATGAAAGGTAGTGAACTGTTTGTTGTGAAGAGGTTCGACGACGTCCATACTTGTTCAATTGAAATCGTTCAATGGCATCATCGTCAAGCGAAGAGTTGGATGATTGGGGAGTGTGTTAAGGCAAAATACTTGGATCCGACCAATTCCTTATATAGACCATCTAAAATAATGCGAGGACATGCAGGCCGAATTTAGAGTGTCTTCAACTATCTTAGAGCATGGTGAGGGAAGGAAGCTACACTGACAAGCCTGAGGGGCGATGATGCTGAGTCATACAAAGGTAATTTCCCTTGTCTGGTTATACGTTTGTTACTGTCCTTATAACTATTATACTTAAAACATGGTGTTGATAATTTAATATTTACAGTTCTGCCAGCAGTGGGCTGAAATGGTGAAGCGGAAAAATCCTGGATCCGACGTGACATTGAGACAGACTCTGCAAATTGTTTCAAATTCTTTTACATGTGCTTAGCTGCTTCGAAGCATGGTTGGCCTTATTGTCGTCCAGTAATTGTGGTTGATGGATCAGCACTAAAGGCCAAGTTTGGAGGTATGTTGCTTGCAGCCTGCGGACATGACGCAAATGGCTCCATATTTCCCCTTGCATTTGGTATCGTTCCGTCGGAGAGCAATGAATCATGGACATGGTTCTTCGAGAAACTAAGGGATTCAATCGGCACGCGAGAGTCTCTTGCTATTGTGGTCGATAGGCATAAGGGTATCGAATATGCAGCCACCTTGTGTATTCAGATGCTGCATTCGGGATATGTGTCCCAACACTTGGCTGCAAACTTGAAGACTAGATACAAAATTTCAAAGGCCCTTTGAAGACCTATTTTGACGGTGCCTCGAGAACGTATCTTTTAAGTGAGTATCATCGTCATATAGAATCCATCCGTGTTCGTAACCCCGACATGCATCGTTACCTTCTTCAGGCCGATCCTATAAAGTGGTCGCGAGCATACTTCAACAGTCGGAGATATGCAATCATGACAACCAACATTGCAGAGTCATTAAACAATGTGGATCGGAAAGCCAGGTTAATGCCAGTTGGATTCTTGGTGGAATGGCTTAGGGGACTGCTACAACGATGATTTGTCGAGAGACGTGAAGAGGCCCTTAAAATAACATCTAAACTAGCCCCGAAGGCAGAGAAATTGATTCGCACAAACTTCGCTTTAGGCCTAACAGTAACGGTTTGTGATAACAACCTCATTTTTAAATTTTATTATTATGGCTTCTTCTTAATGCGATCGCTTTAAACTAATGTCTTAAAATTACATTTGTAACAGCCTCGGCCAGCTGATCAGTTTGAGTACGCCGTCACCAACAATGCTGCCCAAATATGGATTGTCGATATGAGCGAAATGACATGTACTTGCAGACGATTTCAGGTCGATCAAATTCCTTGCCCTCATGCAATGGCCGTATGTAACCACCGTCGAATTGATCCTTATAATTATTGCTCTAATTACTACACAAAGACAATATGTATGCTTGCTATGCACATGTAGTCCACCCTATTGGCAGCCCCCGAGGGCTGGGACGTATCTGAAGAAGTAAGATTGCGAATTGTTAATCCTCCCACTACAAAGCGTGGGCCCGGAAGGCCACGGGTTCGTAGGATTCCGTCCCAAGGTGAAGAACAAGAGCCTAATCGGTGTGGTAGATGTAATGGTTACGGACACAACCGTTCAAACATGTACCAACTCAGTACCCTTACGAAAACGTCCAACCACAAGGCCAGATACAGAGTTCATAACACAAATTTCATAAATGTGATGATAGTGTATGATCATTTTACTTTGCTTTTTTTTATTTATTTATCATTGTTGTATAACAATTTACTTTACTTTTTTTTTATCATGTTGTATAACATTTCGCTCACTTATCACACTTCACATTAAACTTGACCAATATTTTTATGATAAGTACAAAGTGTAATTTTTAGTACAATAGTGCTATAACACGCTTTTATTATATAAAAAACCATTAACTGTTAAGCCAAACATTTTTTAGGTGGATTTAAGGACCAGAGGTAATAACAGTTATTACCGTCTGGTCATAACCGTTATTACCGATTTATAACACAGAGGTCATAACGGTTATGACAGACGGTCATAACTGTATTATCTCTGTGTCTTGCCTCTGTGTTAGACCAGCGGTCATAACGGTTATGACCGTCTGGTAATAACCGTTATGACCGCTACGTTATACTATAGCGTCATAACGGTTATGACCAGACGGTCATAACGGTTATGACCAGACGGTCCATTACCGTTATGACCACTGGTTTAGACTACGGTCATAACGGTTATGACCGTCTGGTAATAACCGTTATGACCGCTACGTTATTACTATCGGTCATAATGGTTATGACCAGACGGTCATTACCGTTAGACCACTGGTTTATCCTACGGTCATAACGGTAATGACCGTCTGGTAATAACCGTTATGACCGTCTTTGTTTATAGCAGCGGTCATAACGGTTATTACCAGACGGTCATAAACCGTTATGACCGTATTATAAACCAGTGATCATAACGGTAATGACCTTCTGGTCATAACCGTTATGACCGATAGTATAAGTAGCGGTCATAAACGGTTATGACCAGACGGTCATTACCGTTATGACCTCTGTGTTATTGAAATGAATTGAATTTGCTTTCCTACCAAGAAAACAGAGACGTGAATTGCTTTCCTACTAGCATGACATTGAAATGAAGATTTTGGGCATGAATCAAATAAAACGAGAAGCTAAAAACAACCAAAAACGATTTTCAAATCTTAAAAAAAAAAAAGCCGAGAAAAATTAAAAAGAACCAGCTAGTTCACGTACCTTCCAAATTCGACGAGTTTATAACCTTTTTTTCCCCGGATTTAAAGTTAATAATGGGTTTTCGTTTTCTTTATATGAATCTCATTTGTTTAAATGGTTATTTTGAGGTATAGAGTGTTGATTTATGATGTTATTATTTTTTTTTTTTGTACTAATATAGACTGAGATAAATTATTTTGGTACTAACTATTTAACCAATTTTTACATTGATTTATTTCAAAATTGGGGGGGTTCTTATGTATCAATTCGAATTGAAATAGTTTTTGAGTTCCAATGGAAACAATTCTTTATTTAATTCTTAAGAAAAAGAGTTGAGATATATATTATATTGAAAGACAGATCTTAATCTTAACTTATATATAAATTCAAAAGGTTAAAACCGGGCTTTGTGATAATTTGTAAAAGTCATATGATTGTGACAAATAAGATAAGTCACAAAAAGTTTGTAAGTTCTTATTATTAATATTAGAATTAGAAAGTGACTCTTTTATAGTCGAAATAACTGCATTATATTTGATTTGTTTTATCAATTTTCTCTGATTTATTTCATTATTGTAAATATAGTTATTATAGTCATATAGGAATATTACTGATAAATTAAAAGATATTAATGCCGCAAAATCTTTTTTGGTGATTCCACTCTTTCATCATCATAACTCATTTTGTTATAACTAATATTTATATGTACTACGTCAGGGTACTACAATAGGCCTTCTTACGTTAATTTTGAACATAATTCGTTATGTGCCATTAATTTTGATCAAATTATTGACGTATTCCGTTATAAAAATCATTGTAGCAACAATTTATGGGATTAGTGGTATTATTTGTTATTTTATTATATGTTATTGTATTGTAGCAACATTTTAATATTTTAGGATCATCCCAGCTACCAAAATTATATATTGTTGAGAGTTTAGGGACTAATTTAGCAATTTACCCCTTTTTTTTTTTCCATTGTCAATAAGGATTAATATCGCTTGTATAAAAAATATTCGTAACTTTTGTGATTAAACTTTAAAAACTATTCACCCTTAAAGTCTAAAGTAGTGTCACTTAACCTTTTCTTACTAGAATAATTGAAATTAAACCAGCGGTCATAACAATTATTACCAGACGGTCATAACGGTTATGACCGATAGTATATAACATCGGTCATAACGGTTATGACCGTCTGGTCATAACTGGTCATAACCGTTATGACCGATGTTATATACTATCGGTCATAACCGTTATGACCGTCTGGTAATAACCGTTATGACCTCTGTGTCATACAGACGGTCATAACGGTTATGACCGTCTGGTAATAACCGTTATGACCTCTGTGTCATACAGACGGTCATAACGGTTATTACCGTTATGACCACTTGTTTATACTATCAGTTATAACCGTTATGACCGATATTATAACACAGAGGTCATAACGGTTATGACCGTCTGGTAATAACCGTTATGACCACTGGTTTATACTATCAGTCATAACGGTTATGACCGTCTGGTCATAACCGTTATGACCTCTGTATTAGTATTGAAGATTTGCATGCTTTTTATTATTATCATGTACAAAGATACATTCCATTGATAATGAAACGTTTTATTCCCACCTGATCATTAATTTGATGAGTGTGTAATGTTACAATTAAATTTACAACGGTATAGACCATAAAAAAACAATCAATCAATGGGATTACAAAGAATTAAATAACAATCAATGGGGATTACAAAGAATTAAATAACGGTAGACCATAAAAAAACAATCAACAATCAATCTAACAGTCTGGTTAAGTTAGATAACAAGATTAAAAAAGTTAGTCTAAATGTTAAACGTCCTCCTCCTCATCAACATCACTTTTATAGGCATCGGCTAGCTTATTATTGGCATGGGACCACATGTGACAGGCAAAATACTCCCTAAAGATTTGCATGCGTTCAGCAATCACCCAATATTTTACATCCCTCCCTTCTATCAAGCACTCAGCATACTTGATTGTAAACATTCCACAGTCACCCATGTTGCAAGAAAGATGGAGAAAAATTTATTAAATAATCAACACACTCCAAACAGTTATACATAAAAATAATTTGCAATGCTTGTACTAACCCATTGGCTTGTTTAGGGATGTCTTTCATTATGGTGACTGGTATTGGGTGATTTCCTGGAGGAATCCGTGGTTTGAACTCGAACAAACTGTTTTTTTCAGCTAGAAATGGAATGAACTTTGATAGACCTTCCATTCCTTCGCGGGACCTTATTGTTATGACGTCCTTCATGCTGAAGAGAGTCGTATACCTCAAGGGTCCAGTTTGTTAGGTCGAGCTTTGCTAATGCCCAATGTTTCAGATCGCTAAAGTGCATTGGCATTAGCACCGTGTTAACGTGAAACCACGAGGCCCCACTCTGGGCACGCACGCCAAGCATTATCCTGAACACAGAATCACAGCAGGCCCAATCGAACTTATCGGGTGCTGCCTGGTTAGACGGTCCACAACGAACGGACTTTTGCAGCAAAAAACGTGTCTACGGTTGTCACCTTTCGTTGTTCCAGTTCAGGGTACTGCCTGATCTTTTTCCTCAGGTAGTAGAATGCAACGTCAATGTGCTGCACAAACAAAAAAGATGCAAATGAATTGGAAAAAAATACTTACATAACAACAATGTATCCTGCTAACTCAAAAAAATACAGTCTGAAATACAGGATACTCAAATAATTTGAGTATAAAATATTGAAGAAAGGTACTTACTTCATCCCATAGCCAAATAGGAGAGGTAGCTAACTCATAATACCAACTCTTTTTTTCCACCACCATGCAACCGAGGTCATGTGGTTTTTCAAGAACATCATGCTTTGCAGTGTATCGGGGAGGACGTTTACTAAACATAATGTACCGTTCTGGTTTAATTGGTGATGAAGTTGTTATAAATTGTAAATTTCAAATCGAGCATAATCTGTAAAAATAAAAAATTTACCCTGCAGGAGTTTTCTTCAATAATCCTTTGGGAACCACTCCCTGAACTCCTCTAGCTTCTCCTTCGAAGGTTCATCTGCGAGACCCGGAGGGAGGGGAGTAAGCAGATTAGTCGGAGGCTTCGCCGGCGAGGCAACATCAGTGATTGATCCAGTGGGCCGTTTGACCAATCCTTGATAGTCTGGCCCTCTTCTTCTTACGGATCTATAAGTGAAATATGTAAACGAGTTAACATTGTACACAATTACCATAATGACTATATAACTAAGTTACAGAGATTCGTAACAACCACGTCACCGAGGCTCTCATCGTCTTCTGGCTCCTCAACCTTCACGATATCCATGATAGTGTTTTTTGCTTGACTATCCTTCTCCGGGGTCTTGCACTATCTGCTCCTTCTTTTGTTGATCGGTTGCTGTTAAATCAGAGGGCAAAGCCTATGTGGTTTCACAACATGGCATAAGAATAAATACAATGTTCTAGTTGTGGAACACAGTTGAGATAATCTACATTTAATGTAATACTCGGCTAACAGCTAAATGAGTACCTTATTCTCGTCACCTTGACGTCTTCCCAAGGAAGAATCACCTTTTTGGCGGTGAGGAACTCCATGGCTGCTTGAACACCCATATCAGCAGCGGCTCCGACGTCAGAGTCGAATATTACATCATCTCCAGAGCCGGTGCCGATTGTGAGGTGAGGTAGGTTTGAGCTCATAGTTATCAGCCGTGTGAACTTGAGGCTTCTGGCGGCTGCTGACGAAGTCCTCGGTGTGTACCTTCCCCTTCCCCTTCTCAGAAAGTTGGCGGCCAACATTTTTATTACACTTCTCATGAGTTTGTTAGCTTTCTTCTGGCCCTTTTCAAGAGCCAACTGGCCCTTTTCAAGAGCCACCAACTTTTCTTTAATGTAGACAACCTCTCCTCGGATTTCTTTTTGAAACTCCAGCTAATCAGAGTTTGTATCGAGCTCGGTCGGGGTGCAGAAGGCTTGTGAGGCCTGGGAGCTAATTTTGACACAACACTTGGGTTGTTCATAAACAGCCGCGCAACCCATAGGTCCTTCAACTCTTCTTCGGTTGGCATCAGGACAAAACACTTACCCTGAACACATTTGATGTTAATAAAAAAAATCAGTAGGGGTTACGGATTGTATCAATATGCTACTATAACCACTGTTAGTATAACAGGCTTGTGAAAATGTTAAGTTGCCCAACATTTGTAATTGACACTGCATACATAATAAATATACGTAAGACATCCTATACAATAATACTTGATCTTCGCCAACATCGGTAAAGGAATTTATGACATCATCGAACTTGACATTGTCCTCGATGGTCCACGACAGCATACGCGGACAAGCATGCTCGTACTTCTTGCTGAATTTCAATGCTATCGATGGGAGGGTCTCATAGGCCCAGACGAGCAAGGCATGAGGAAAGCCCGATACACTGTAATGCACTTTGTCGGGCCTTTTTGAAGCTCGTCTCTTCGTCGACAGCCTGTTCTCAACTGCATTACAGATTGCAGTCCGGGTTGCCTCCCATGACAGAACGCCCCAAGGAAAATCATTGAAATCAGCAATGTTATCGGCCAGGGAAAAAAACTTAGCGTCTATCTTGACGGAGTTTGCATTTGATAAAGGAATGCAGAACATCAAGTATAGTAAACTAAGCTTCACAGCGTCGTCGTCATTGTCAGAAGCCGCATTCGACATCTGCAGCTCCAAATTTTCTCTCGACACGCCTCTCAAGGTCGAAAAATATCTTGTTATTAATCGACTTTCGACCACTGGGAGATGGGTAGACCCTGCGCATTTCATGCCGGTGACGAGCAGAACTCGTTGATGGAAAATCTGCCAAGTTCGCCTCTGATCTCGAACCAAAGAGCATCACCCATTTCTGAGTGATCAGTCAATCTCATCACAACGTTGTGGAAGACCTGGCCAGCCCAACCAAGATTGGTTAATCCCAGAAAATGCTTAATGCATGGCTGCTTGAGGACGGCCTCGTACTATTGAGGAGACAACCACTGTCTCAGTTTCTTAATTATTTCCGGAATGTTGATAAAAGTGTTGATTTTTGCCCTGGTAATGTCAGCATCCGATACCCGTCGATTATATTGAACCTGCGGTAATATTAATCGTAACATAAAAGGGTAAGTATACTTATGACAGTGAAGTAATAACAAAAATTACCAGGCATAAAATAACAGCATTATGAAAACTAAAAAATTAAAAATTAATCAACCACCAATTAAACAAAAATTGTCGGCCAAGTCATAATTAAAATGACCAACAAGCCATAATTAAAATGAGAAAACACTGAGTAATTATTATTATGACCAAGTCATAATTAAAGAGAAAACACTCCGTTTTTGGCCAACAAGCCATAACAACATGAAAAAGAGAAAACACTGAGTAATTATTATTATAACCAAGTCATAATTAAAATGACCATCCTAAAATAAGTTAAAACTCATAGTAATCATTAATATGACCAACAAGTCATAATGAAAATGACCACCGGACATACTAACAGAAAATTGAAACTGAGTAATAATTATTATGGACCAGAGAGTCATAAAAAAAATGACCACTCCATTTTGAAACAAATAACCGAGATTATCTACACTTAAACACAAACATCGACGAAAACCCTAATATAAAATATAAACCAAAACACATACTTGAGTTAACGGATGTTTTATGGTACAGAAACAGATAAAAATCTTAACTTTATGTACAATATGATAACATTGTTCAGTAAATCAACTGAAAAGTGGAATATCATCAAAAACGCATATAAAAATGGAAACTGTTTTCAAAAATCAAAAAATACTGCATATTCTTACTGAAAAATACTAAAAGTGTAAACTTTTTAAACACAAAGACCAGAACAAATTTTTATTCGATCCAGCTTCCGTCTTTTATTATACGGCACTTATATATATATATATATATATAATAACAATGAAAATAGTTTTCAAAATAAAATCAAAAAACACAAAAAAATTTCATTACCTTTTCAGAGTCGGATATATTGTCGTCTTGTTCACTCATGAACATCTGGGAGACTTTTAGTTCGACTTCCCCCTGAGTAGCCTTCGACGCAGTTTCGGGAGTGTTCTTCTCTGACATTTTTGTTGGCGTCGACAAGGGTATTTTTTAAATATTCTTCGACGTTAACAGACGTCCAACCAGTATATAAAGGGCTACGGTGGTGGTTTAGGACGGTTCCGAGCGGTTGCAAAGCTTTCTCTCTCTAGAATCGGAGTTTCTCTCTCTAAAACACTGTAGATGCTGGTTGAAAATTTTTGTGAGATTATTCGAGGGAGAATGCCTTTTGGGCGGGTGAGAGATGAGGGTAAATCTGTAATTCGACATTTAAATGACTCTTGGTATTTTCAATTATTTTAAAATGCAGATTACAAGATGGTCAACTTCATAATGACCGCCTGGTAATTTTCATTGTGACCTCTTTGTGCCTAAGGTTTTTCCCCAATACGTCACCGTATCGTGTAACACTATCGGTCATAACGGTTATGACCAGGCGGTCATAACCATTATGACCGATGCTATAAAACAGACGGTCATAACGGTTATGACCGTCTGGTAATAACCGTTATGACCGCTGCTATAAACACAGACGGTCATAACGGTTATGACCGTCTGGTAATAACCGTTATGACCATGGTTTATACTAACGGTCATAACGGTTATGACCGTCTGGTAATAACGGTTATGACCACTGGCTTATACAGACGGTCATAACGGTTATGACCGTCTGGTCATAACGGTTATGACCGCTACGTTATACAGACGGTCATAACGGTTATGACCGTCTGGTAATAACCGTTATGACCACTGGCTTATACAGACGGTCATAACGGTTATGACCGCTACGTTATACAGATGGTCATAACGGTTATGACCGTCTGGTAATAACCGTTATGACCACTGTTCATACTATCGGTCATAACGGTTATGACCGTTTGGTCATAACGGTTATGACCGACGTATACACAGACGGTCATAACGGTTATGACCGTCTGGTAATAACCGTTATGACCACTGGTTTTATACTATCGGTCATAACGGTTATAACCGTCTGGTAATAACCGTTATGACCTCTACGTTATACTAACGGTCATAACGGTTATGACCGCCGTCTGGTCATAACCGTTATGACCAATGGTCTAACACTTTGACCAATACGTCACCGTATTGAGCATTTACAGGGGTTACAACGATAATGACCATGGGGTCATTATGAAAATGACCGATCCCTGTTGGAGGACGTCTGACAAAAAACTGGTCATTTTATAATGACCACCTGGTCAATATCGTTGTGACCAAAATTATACGCTAAGATTTAACAGTCACAGGGGTCACAACGAAAATTACCAGACGGTCATTATGATAATGACCGTCCCTGTAAGAAGACCAACTGTTAAACAAGTTCAAAAAAAAGAAAATTTTTTCCCTCTGCAATCAAATCGTTAAACGCAAAGTTTTTAGACATTGAAACCAGATTTTGTAATTTTTTTAACTTTCGACTTCTTTGATTCGTTAACTTATCTTTAATTAGTTTTTAAAATATTCTGCCTTGTATATCACGAAGCTGTTTGTAGATGCCTTTCGTGGTGGTTTCGGACGGTTTCCGAGCTTTTCCGAGCGACTGCAACTGTTTCTCTCTCTAGAATTCGTTTTCTCTCTCTAAAAACTGTAGATGCTGGTTTCGGGGGCCATGCGAGGGAGATGAGGATAAACCAGTAATTTGACATACAATTAATCCTTCTGGGCCCCACATATCAGACTGAAGAGTGACGTGGCAGTGCTAGAAGTGAAGGGGAAAAAAATGGTGCTGATTTTAATATAAGTTATTCCGCAGGTGCTAAAAGTGAAATTTACCCATAATTTGCCCATTTAGTCCTCTACTAGTTTGAGCACGTGCCAAACGCAGTAGCCAAACGTCATGTTATTAATTTATTGGAAAAGACTACGGTACGGTAGAACTTTTATATATATTTAATATTTTATAAATAAAATTCATTTTATAAATATTTGATATATTTTAACAATTAAGATATTATTTATATATGATATGTATGATGCGTCATAACTCAAAGTATTATAACTTAAGAAATTAAGAAAGCAAAAAAAATTCAAAGAAAAAAAAAGAAATTAAAAAAAACCCAACCACCAGCCCCTTTCCCGACGACTGGCACCCCCCTCTCCGGCGACCTTCTGCATATGCCCCCCCCCCAACAAAAAAACCGGAATGGCAAAAAGGTCCCCCCCAACTCGACATGCCAAGCAACATCCCTGTCCGACGACGGTGAAACCCCCCCCCCCCCTCCCAAAAAAAAAAACCCGACCTGCGAGTCCCTCCCCTTCCCTCTAGGTCAGCGAATTGCACCCTCACCCCCCCCCCCTCCCCCCCAAAACCTGACCTTCGAGGCCCCTACCCCCCCCGCCCCCCGGGTCATGTGATGGGCGAGTCACCCCCCCTTGCTCCGACGACGACAAGTCACCCCCCACCCCAAAGCCCGACTAGTGAAGCCCCCTATTCCAACGACGGCGATTCGCCCCCCACCAAAAAAAACCCCCAACCCTGCAAACCCACCCCCCAGCGTGAACCTGACCTGTGACGGCAAATCGCCCACCCCGGCCCCCTTCGACGACCTTCCACCCGGCGTTCCTCACAATCAGAGGACTTCAAAACTTTTTTTTGAGTGCAATCCTGCAAATCAGTGTGTATTTTACTTATAGTGCATCCCTAATTTCTTGTCCATTTGATTAAGTTTAAGTGATTTAGATGGAGTTTTACTCATAAAATATATAAAAGGGTATATATATATATATGTGTGTTTTTATGAGAAGTAATACACTTCACGAATTGTTTTAACTCGAAAGTCACGAATAAAAAAAACTTCACATGCAGCTCTCAATCCAAGTGCGAATGTCAGCCCAAGCCCAAGCCAAGTTTTTTAACATGGTCGTGAAATTCGTGGCTTAGGCTTTCGTGAAGATAATTATTTCCCATGTTTTATACATATTTATTTCACGATAATCAATAACGAAACAAAATATTGTTTGCAAGCTGGCTTTGTTATGTTATGTTATATTGTAAAATAAGACACAAAAACACTAATATTATTATTGATTAATGTATAAGTATATTGGTTCTCATATAGTAATAGTTCTTAATCAGAGACTCTGTTTAAACTCTTTTTTGAAGGTTTTCTAGAACTTTTTCTTTTATAAAAATATAAGTTTATTATTTGAATTATGAACTTGAATCATGATTCAAGCAGGTCTTTAAAAGGTTATGGACTTTAGATATTCATAACTAATAAAATTATACTAAATGACAATAATGAGCATATATTTAATTGGTAGGCTGGAGTTGTATATTTTTATTTAAATTGGAGTTAAGTTGTGCATTTGGTTGATTATAGTTCAAAGTTATATAAATCTTCAAATGTGTTTGGAATAGTTGTGGATTTTTAAAGTTTGAGTTTAAAGTTATAATTGAGAGTGATAAATAGTAAACTTAGTTAATTTTTAAAAACGAGAAAAACTGAGTTTAGTTTTTTGAGTTTTATTTTTATTTTATGGTGAACCAAACATGAACTGAGTAATGAAGTTGAAATATTTAAAATATTTTTTATTCTTTATGTTTATCCTTTAGTTAATATTCTTTACATTAACCAATAATATTTAATTTACCACGTGTTCTCCTCCACCCTATTTTATTCTTCTCTAAATACTTAGCGTGTCATTTTTTTTTTCTTTTTCTCCACCCATTGTCCACATTGTTGCCACGTATTAGTGTTGCAAATGATTACGAAATAGATGTGTATTGGGCATGTAGTAAAAAAAGAATTATATATTAACAAATATATATTTTTAAACTTTTTAATTTCCTCCATCACTTTTCTCAAAAAAAAAAAAAAAAAAAAAAAACTTGCTCTAGGCTCTAAAAATTGACGTTTTTTTATCTTTTAGTATTTTTTGTTCTTAATATAAAAATTGACAAAACAATATCTAAAATTTAAAAGAGTTAATCTCATCATTATTGTATAATAACTAAAAACTTTAAAAAGATAATTACATTATGTGTAAAGCGTTATATTCTCCAAAAAAAAAAAAAAAGTGTAAAGCGTTCTAATTTTTAGGTGTTTTAATAAGAATAAGTAGGATAATTTTTATAATTAGTGCAATTATTTTTTTCCACATTCCATATTGACATGGAATTGATATATGACTATATATATTAAATTTCAAAAACTTTTATTAATTTTATTATTAGTTAAAATTATCAAAATCAAAAGTTCATAGATTTTTAATTAATCAAAATTAAAAATTCAGTGACCAAAGTGATGGGGTGCTCATGATTTAGTGACAAACAAACACATCACCCAAAAAATTTAATTATACTTTTTTTACCCTAAAAAATATGGTTTATCTTATTTTATCCTACAATACAAAGTAAAAACAAACCTCCTCTGAGTTTTTTAAGGGGGCAAAAAAAAAAAAAAAAAAAAAACCTTTCTATGAGTTTTATTAGTGCAACTTGTTACGTTTATCACTAAAACATCTATTTTTTAAAGATAAATATTCACGAATGCTCTTCGGGAGATACTAAAACCGTCATGAAAATGCACTTCATTAACGAGTCACCTGATAAGAACCCTCAAATAGCTGATGTTTCATTAAATAAAACATATACTAAAATTATACCTAATGAACAAGTTTATATCATCTCTTGGAGTTTTTAAACAAATGTGCTAGTGCTAAATTTTAACATTTGAATTCAAAATTATTCTCTAATAAAATATAGTAAATGTTAAATTTGAGATTTGATTGCAATTAATTGATATTTAACCTTTTTATCTAATTACCATAAATTTATCATTTATAAATTATTTGAAGGACAAACTTATTATGTTAGTAATTGCTTTTACTTTTTTGGTAGTTATTACTTTTTTACCTATTAGATCAACTTTTCAACAATTAATTTTACTTGTTGCGTTGTAAATTTTTAAGGTGTATATTTATAGATCAGAGTGTTTAAAAAATTAATCAACAGCTAAAATAAACAAACACTTATCGATAAGATAAAAGTACCATTCTTAATATAAATTTTGTCATATTCAAATACTAATAAGCTTTATTTTATGAATTCAAAACTTAATAATAATCACAAAAGTATGGATATCCTTACAGTTTTTTTTATAAACAATTATACATTAATATTAACATATATAATGGAGATGGTTGAGTTTTGCTCCATTTTGAATTATAAGAATAAAGTAAGACAATTCTTATATTTCGGGTGTCAAATTTTGAATTAATGGAGTACTAAGTAATTAAGGTTATACTAACCTCAACTTGTTTATATAATTTTTTTCTATGCTTTAAACTGCTATATTCGGTATGAAGAAAAAGATGAAGAAAAGAAGTGGTGGGTAGGGATAATTGGATGGAAAATGATAGAGTAACTTGTTTGGTAGGAAGAAAAAGAGAATGAAAAACAAAAATAGGATGGATAACAATTATAGTGAGCCCGCTAATTTTAATATTTCTTGGAGAATTTGTAGCAAATATCAATTTTACTAAAATATTAAAGTAATAATGGTTTTTAACAATATTTGCAATAAATAGTAGATTTACTAAGTAAATGCAGATTTAACAGTAAATCATTCATTTATGACTCGTAGATGAATCATTTTATTTGGTAGAATTTAACGTAAATGAATCATTTACCTCATAAATTGGACATAAATAAATCATTTACTTAAAATATGCTATTTACTACAAGTATTTTAAAAACCTGCTATTTGCTTTAATATTTTCTGAAAATTTCTATTTGCTTCTTCTCTCTTTTAAGATTAAGTGGAATACCTAAATCCATCCATTGATTATTAAAATTATTTTTGTCATTGCTTTTAGATTAAACTGAAATATTTTCACAAATTCCTCATGAATTATATCACTAGTGTCAACATATATCCTGAATTATGAAATAGACCTGATCTACCCTCCGAAGGATCACATATGTGTCAAAATGGCCACCTTTGTCTGATTCCGTTAAAATGTTTGTCAATATCTTGTGAGAATTACCTATTATCTTTGCATTTATATCAAAATGTCCTAATGTGTATTATTGGTGTCAAAATGCCCCATATGTGTTAAGATAGGTGTAATTTTCTAGCTTTCCTCCAACAAATTTAATTATCATTCAAGTGTCATTATCTCAGATATAATTTCTTGGAGTTTCTGTTTATCAAAAAAATTTCTTGGAGTTTCTTAGGAGAAAGAAAATAAGGATAAAGAAGAGAATGAAGATTATCTTTATTTTCTTTTTCTGAAAAAACTCCAAGAGCGTTATTAGAAAAAAAAAAAATCCAAAAGAATTTAGGTATGAGATAATCATGATGTCCAAAATAAAGTGGAATTAATTTTGTAAATAAAGTGTGAAAAAAAAAATACGAATTTCCGTGTTATAATGAAAAACAATAAAATATTAGGTAAATCAAATTATAATAGTTGAGGTATTTTGACATAAATATTATACATTAGGGGCATTTATGACACAAATATAAGGATCATGTGGTATTTGACATATTATTGACCGAAAAATTAACTGAAACAAAAAGAAAGAGCATTTTAACACATATTATAATTCGGGGTATAACAGGTACATTTCATATTTTAAATAGTATGTTGACAATACTTACATAATTCAAGGATATGTTCACACTAATACAATAAGTGGATGTAATAGTTAGGGATTTGTAGTTAAATGACCCTTTTTCTTAGAGCTTTTTAACAAATGACCAAAGTTTTTAAAAATTAGCTAAAAGACCGTTTTTCTTAAAATGATCAATCAATTTTGTTAAATGGTTAATCAGTGATTAACCTTATAGTATAGTTAATTTGGTCAATTACTAATTGACCATGATTAATCAGTGATTGATTCTAATATGAATTACCAATATTTTTAGTCAATCAATGATTGACTATCCATAATATAAATTATCACTTTTCCGTTCAATCAATGATTAACTATGATAAAGCATTGATTTATCATTAATATATATATATATATATCAGATTTCTACTGCTATTTCTCATCTTTAGTAGAGCATGAGTTTAATACCCGTGCGTTGCACGGGGAAGGAAGAAAAAACAAAAATGAAAAAAAATTGAGTATTATATAATAAAATCAGTTAATTAAGATATAGATTATACGGAAAAAGAAGAAAAAACAAAAATGAAAAAAATTGAGTATTATATAATAAAAGCAATTAATTAAGATATAGATTATAATTACAGTAAATATATTTTTTCAGTATTTACTATTATAATATTAAAGTACATATTTATAAGTGTAATTTTCTTGAAATAAAAAAGGCTCAAATAATAAATAAAATTAAAAAAATTTGAAAAATCAAAGGGATAACAATATTGCAGGGTAAATTTAATAAATTAAAAACCAATTAAATTAACAAATAAACATAAACATGAAAAAAAATTTTAAAAAATTTATTTCTAAAGATTATGGATATAAATATAAAAGAAACTTATTGAACATTTTGTTTAAAAAAAAAAAAAGAAAAAAATAACAGAAGTCAAAGAATAAAAAATTAATAATATCAAATATTAAAATAAAATATTAAGTATAAGAATTGTTGTTAATAGAATAAAATATAATAATATATTGTTATTAAAAAAATCAGAAAGAATAAATAAAATTAAAAACTTTTAAACTTAAATAGTCAAAAAAAAATTTAATAACTTAAGTTAATTTATTAAATTTAAACAAAATTAATTAAATCAATAAATAAACCTAGTAATGGAATAAATAATTAAAAAAAATTAATTTTAAAGAATAATATTAATATATGATATAAATAATAATTTAGCTATAATAATTATAAATATACATTTTTGATAATTACGTTTCATTACACTAGAAATATTATTTATTAATTTTTAATTTTATTATAATTTTATAGACCTTTTTATATTTTGGAATTTTTGTAAATTATTATTTAATTTCATATTTTTTAGTTTGTTTGTTTATTTTGAATATTATAATTTAATTGTATTAATTATTTTTTAAATGTATTATTCTTTTTTTTTTCGGTTAAATTTTTATTAATTCAATAATTTAAAATTTTTAAAAATTAATTAACGTATATAATTTTATTTTTTATAATTGGAAATAAGTTAATAAAATATAATTTTTTATCTTATGATTTTTCTTTTCTATCTTTATTTTTTTAATTTATTTTAATGTAAATATATATATATATATATATTTTACTCTTTCTCTCTCTAATGGCCGGTCTCTTTCTCTCTCTCTCTCTCTCTCTCTGTCTCTAATGGCCGGATAATGCCAAAAGGGCAAAATCGGTAAGTTACTGTGCAGCCGGGAAAATGAAGGAGAATTGAAGGGCAAAAACGTAATTTTACCATAGCACACTGTAAAACACTGTAGCAGAAGCATAAAAAATGAAAAAAAAAAAAAAAAAAAACAAAAACAAAAGGTCACTGTTTATCACTGTTCACTAAACAGTAAATCAGTCCATCCTTTTAGTATATGTATAATTTCTAGGCTTGAAACTTCACCGCCCTTCCCTCTTTCACCTCCTCACCACCACCACCGTCACCTCTAAAACCTTTTTTAGCTTACAAAACACCTTCCTCTTCCTCCTCCCACATACCCAAATGCCTCATCACCCCGGCATCACTCTCTACTCACCTAACCTTTATCTTCGACCAAATCGAGGCCATCAAGAGAGATCGCTTTGACAAGAACGATACGCTCCAACAAGTTCACACCTAACAAGAGTTGAAGAAGCCTCAATTGCAATAGTAAGCAACAACAGAAGGCACCACATGAATCAGAGCTTGCCAACCATGGTGAGATTGCAAATTTTAATTCCACCGGTTTTGATTTGATCATCACAGTGTCAGGGTATTTCTCCGCCCCAACTCCTCGACCTAGCACTGACAATGGCATCTCTCATCCATCGCCTTTGCCACCTCCACCGCCATCTAAGTGCAGAACCAAGTGGAAGGGTCGCAATTGATTGACCAAGAGAAGGCCATTTGGCCATTTAACTATGATAAAAAAAGATGGGCTATCTAGGTTGGGTTATCAAAACGCCACCCAACCTAATTTTTTTAATAATTATAGTATTTATATATATTTTAAT
Organism: Ficus erecta; assembly: GCA_008635985.1. Classification (NCBI taxonomy): domain Eukaryota; kingdom Viridiplantae; phylum Streptophyta; class Magnoliopsida; order Rosales; family Moraceae; genus Ficus; species Ficus erecta. Next base: position 481,609 of record BKCH01000056.1, on the reverse strand, counting down.
TTTATTTTCTTTCTTCATATCAAGTAATTTGAAAGAAAACTAAAAACCACTCCATCATATTATCTTCTATATGTTACAATTTCTTTTTTTTCTTAATAAATTAAGTGTAAAAGTCATGGACTAACAGAAAATTCGAAGTGTGGTTGCAGTCATAGCTTAACGGTAATACTACCTTAGACTCCCCCAAAAGGTACAGGCTCATTTGTTTATTTTCAAAAATGAATTTTTTTATATATTTTAAATGAGAAAGTCTCTTTATTTTAAGAATAAGATAGTGTTTAGATGTCTAAAAAATTTTCTTCTTGAAAACAAAAAATGGTTTAAAATGAGAAGAAGTGATATTGAGAATAGTGCATTGGGATAAGATTTTTAAAAAGGTTCAATTCCTTTTTTCAAAAGAAGTATTGTACAAAATAAGTTTGAAAACGGGATAGTTTTATTTTCAAAATGAAAGAATGATGAAAAAATAGTGAAAAATACATTTTAAAATTTTTTTTTTTCAGTTTTTAAAATTGGATAGGTCTTCTAAACACAAGGGTCTCTTGAATCCCTCACCCTAAAAAAAAAGAAACCCATAAAAGTGGATGGATAATTTAATTAAGAGAATCTATGGTAAAACCCTATTTATATGTAATACCAGTAGAGTTTCATTTAAGACTATTGGAATTTAATCCAATGGACAAGGCATTGAAGGTGTACAAAACGAAAATAAACCATGATCACTAGGATTGTAAAATAAAAATAAAATATTGAACTCTCTATATAATTTTAATTAAAAAATAAACAAAATTAAAAACTAGAGGAAGGCTGGCGGAGGGGGCCTAAACGTGGCTGTGAGCGGGTGGAAGGTCGCCGGGGGAATCAGTGGGTGCTCGAAGGTTGTGTGGGGGGCGGTTTCGCCATCTAGGATTTCGTAGGTGGGGGGGGGGGGGGGGGGGGGGCGCATTGGGAGCCCGAGGCGAGGGCGATTGCCATCTAGCCATTTCGTGGGAGGGGGGGTCAATTTCACAGGTTGGGGGGGGGGGGGGATTCGCTATTTGGGGATTTTGTACGGTGGGGGCTCTGAAGGTTGCGGTGAGGGGGGGGGGGGGGGGTTGGCAAAATTGCAGGTCTCAAAGGTCGTTGAACGCACTGGGCGGTGGATTTTGGTTTCTTAGGTCCGGGTCTGTTGGGGGGAGGGGCGATTCGCCGTCGACAGACTTGGGGTGGGGTTTTGCAGGTTGGGTTGGGGCACCGTTGATGGACTTTGGGGGGGGGTGGGGGGAGGATTTTTGCCGCGGTTTGCCGGCCGAATTGGGTTTTGGGTTTTTTTTTTTTGTAATTCTTTTTTCTTTTCTTTGATTTTTTTATTGTTTAGATTAGAATATTATGTGTTAAGGTGTATGATAAGTATCATGCACAAATAATATTATAGTCTTTAATTATACATCAAACATTTTGTAAGATGAATTTGATCAATAGGATATAAAAATGACTCTATTGCAGTATTTTCCAATTTAATTACTTGTAAAAATTACCTGAAAAAATAGGAAACTGAATGAAAAACTGGTGCCCAGAGAGCTAGCATCGCCGGTGGCTTAAGAGAACAGAGCCTGCCCTAGCCACTAAAGCAAAACCCGCGCGTGAACGTACAAAGATACACACGTCCACCTACGAACCTATATATATATATATATATATAAACATATAAGATATATAACTCTTTCGCCCCCACAACAGCCCCAACACTCGGCACCCAGTTTCTCTTCCTTAAATACAAAGCAAAACCCCCCAAAAAACCCTCGCAAGTCGCAACGCGAACTCTCACGCCCACCACCGCGTTCCTTCTTTAGAGAGAGAAAGCAAAGTAAGGAGAGAGAAAGAGGGAGAGAAATGGCGCAATCGCTGGAGCTGCTGTTGATACAGTTCTTGATGCCGGACAACGACGCGCGGCGGCAGGCGGAGGAGCAGATTAAGCGGCTGGCCAAGGATCCGCAGGTGGTTCCGGCGCTGGTCCAGCACCTGCGCACCGCCAAGACCCCCAACGTCCGCCAGCTCGCCGCCGTCCTCCTCCGCAAGAAGATCACCGGCCACTGGGCCAAGCTCTCCCCTCAGCTCAAGCAACTCGTCAAGCAGTCCCTCATCGAGAGCATCACGATGGAGCACAGGTTTAGCCGCGTTTCCGTTTTCTTTTGTTTTCTGTTTGGTTGCTCGGAAAAAGTTGTGGGGGGACATTTTAGGCTATCGGAAATCTAGAATTTGTTTAATTCAGCGTTAGCTGCCTTTTCCAATCAACTTCTTGATCATGATCATGTTAATTTCTGCTACGAATTTGGGTTTGCTTCCATTTTTATGAGAAATTGAGAAAGTGATCCTGTGTAATTGGGGTGTTTTTTTTGCAGTCCACCAGTAAGAAGAGCGAGTGCCAATGTCGTTAGTATTGTTGCGAAATATGCGGTTCCAGCCGGAGAGTGGCCCGATTTGTTGCCCTTTCTCTTTCAATGTAGTCAGAGTGCCCAGGAAGACCATAGAGAAGTAAGATAATGTCATTTGAAAATCAGTACTGATAGTCTATGCTATGTGTATGTTATTGTTACAAATTGAGCTATATCTAAAAGCGTTTCCACTGGAGTTGCTAAATTGATGTGCCAATGATAAATTTTGGCATTTAGGTGAACATGTACCCTTCAATGGAGTGCTATCTTTGATACTGAATTCGCCATATGCCAAACTTGTTGGCAAATTTGCCTCAATAGATAGTCCATGTTAAATTAAACATTTGATTTTTAGTGATTGTTGTCTCGACTTTTTTCATAGAATCATAATAAAATATGTTTTTTAAAATTTAGTTAATACTATAAGTTCACTTTTACGAGTTTTAGAGCATAATAATGATGACAAAAAGTAGATGTAGCATCAGAAATAAAATAACATTGCGCATTGGAGTATAAGATATGATAATGTTATTTTTCAAACTTTTTAGGAAAAATATAGCATTGGCATATATACATTGGAGATGGTCTGACAACCTCATCCACAAGGTTTTTATTTTTTTTGCTTGTTAAAAACTTTTTAATGCCTCTTGTTACTTGGACTCTGGGAGGATAATTTTGAGAGAATTAGGATAGTTTTTATACCCTTTAATGTAAAATACATGAACAAAGTAGTAAAATCTGACCAGGTTTCAGAGATATCGGTCCCTCCCAACGTCCAGTATGACATCTTGATAGCTTAACCAGAAAGCTAAATATCATTTTCTGGTCTCTGACTTTGTTTAATTTAGCTCTTTTTCTTTTGTTTGTATTCTTACCTCTCAAAATGTGCTAACATCCATGGTTGTTTTGCCTTGGATGATAAAGGTGGCATTGATCCTTTTCAGTTCTTTAACGGAAACAATTGGGAATACATTTCGGCCTCATTTCTCAGATTTGCAAGCTCTTCTTCTCAAGTGTCTGCAGGATGAGACTAGCAACCGTGTTAGAGTTGCTGCTCTAAAGTATCTTCCTTTTCTAATTATGATTTTTTTTTTTCTAATTAATATTATTATTTATTTATTTATTTTTTTCAATCTAAATATTTTGTTCAATTGCTTGAAGGCCCTGCTGACCCAAAGTAATATAGAAAGCTTCTTCTTCGTTGATACTTGATTCACTTGTGAGACCACTTACTAGTATCTTTTGATTGTTATTCCAGGGCAGTTGGCTCTTTTATAGAATTCACTCATGATGGTGATGAAGTGGTATGTGATGCAAGTCCTATCAATTAGACTAAAATAGTAAAAATACTATTGAAACTGTTTGTGCTATTCAATTTTCTTTGAGCAACATGGTTTTCCCATTTTTTTTTTAAAGTAAAAAATAATTTCTTTTGTCTATTATCTATTTCACTTATTGTTTTCGTGAGGTTAACTTGGAGACCAATTGTGGGATGAAGATACAAAACTTTGTTAATTTGGTTAGCAACTTGAGTTTCGTATCTCATCTGTGCCCTTTGCTTGGGAGAAAAATGTAAGACTTGTTGATATTTAACCTAACCCGGGGAGAATATTATTTGGGGAAATTAGTGGTTCTTGGTAGTTTCTTCATCTAGTCTAGATGGTGTTTTAGAGGCTTTAATGCTACAATTTTTTGGATGTCTCTTTTCCTGATATTTTGTGTGAGGTTATGGCACTGTTTTGTTGCCGGAGCGTTTTTTCTTTTTTTATTCATCAGTTTAACATTTGGCTCATGCAGGTCAAGTTTAGAGAATTTATTCCCAGCATTCTAAATGTATCTAGACAGTGCCTTGCTGCTGGTGAGGAGGATGTTGCTGTAATTGCATTTGAAATTTTCGATGAGCTCATTGAATCTCCTGCTCCTCTTCTTGGAGAATCTGTTAAATCCATTGTCCAGTTCTCTCTCGAAGTTTGCTCAAGTCAAAATTTGGAATCTAACACACGCCATCAGGTTGGACAAGGGGACTAGACACACACACACACACACACACCCATCCACCCACACAGAGACACACATGAGTACGTGTGTGTTTTGTGGTGTGATACAACTTTTTTGGAGTTGATAAGTATTATAGCACTTAATTTGTGGATTTATTTCTTCTTATCTTCTTCCTTTCTCTTATCCAGGCAATTCAGATAATTTCTTGGCTTGCAAAATACAAATCTGCTTCCCTAAAAAAGCACAAGCTAGTTGTCCCTATTCTGCAAGTTATGTGCCCTTTGCTTGCTGAATCGAATGATAGAGATGAAGATGATGATCTAGCACCTGATCGGGCTGCTGCAGAAGTTATCGACACTATGGCTGTAAATCTTCCAAAGCATGTTTTTTCACCTGTTTTGGAATTCTCTTCTTTAAGCAGTCAAAATGCAAACCCAAAATATCGCGAAGCTTCTGCTACATCTTTAGGCATCATTTCAGAAGGTTGTTCAGAATATATGAAAGATAAGCTTGAACCGGTACTTCATATTGTCTTAGGGGCGTTAAGAGACCCCGAGCAAGTGGTGAGGGGAGCTGCATCTTTTGCATTAGGTCAATTTGCAGAATACCTGCAGCCTGAAATCGTTTCTCATTACCAAAGTGTATTACCTTGCATTTTGAATGCGCTTGAAGATGCATCAGATGAAGTGAAGGTAAGCACGGGAGGAGCAATAAATTGTGAGAGATTGTTGCTGATCATTCATGCATGTGGTTAGAGTAACAATCAATCTATTGATGCAGGAAAAGTCATACTATGCTTTGGCTGCATTTTGTGAGAATATGGGAGAGGAAATCCTTCCCTTTCTCGATCCTTTGATGGGAAAACTACTAGGGGCTCTCCAAAATAGCGCCCGTAATTTGCAGGAGACATGCATGGTATGAGGAAACTTCTTATTACCCCATCAGGCTTTGCTTGAATTCAAATGAAATGGTTCTCTTGTTAGTTTAGCCCTTTAATTAGTCTTTTTGAGGAGTGCTATTGCAGTCTGCAATTGGTTCAGTTGCTGCTGCTGCAGAGCAGGCCTTCGTTCCATATGCTGAAAGGGTACTGGAGTTGATGAAAGCTTTCTTGGTGCTTACTCATGACGAGGATCTCCGGGCACGGGCAAGAGCAACTGAACTAGTCGGCATAGTTGCAATGTCTGTTGGGAGAGCTAGGATGGAGCCAATTCTACTCCAATTCATAGAAGCTGCAATTTCGGTAAATGACCTTGGCATTTCTAGTGACTGAGTGTCATTTACTATTCTATTCACCGACTGACTTGAATATTTGGGTTTTCTAGGGTTTTGGATTGGAGTTCAGTGAGCTTCGTGAGTATACTCATGGATTCTTCAGCAATGTAACGGAAATTTTAGATGATGGTTTCATACAGGTTTAAAAAGCTTTATCTGGTTGAGTCATGCTTTGCCTATATGTTTCTTAGTGTCCATATTTATCCTTATAATTATTTTTTCTCAAACAGTATCTTCCTCATGTTGTGCCTCTGGCATTTTCTTCATGCAATCTCGATGATGGCTCTGCAGTGGATATTGATGAGTCTGATGATGAGGCTATTAATAATTTTGGTGGAGTTTCATCTGATGATGAAGCTCATGATGAACCTAGAGTCCGGAACATCAGTATAAGAACAGGAGTTCTGGATGAGAAGGCAGCTGCAACTCAAGCTCTTGGGTTATTTGCACTGCACACAAAGAGTTCTTATGCACCGTATCCTGTTGCTGTATGTGACTTATTTTCTTTTAATAATGTATGTGATATTATATTTGGTTGCCATTCAATGTTATTGTTTCCTTGATTACCTTTAAGCTATTTGGAGGAGTCATTCAAGATTTTGGTAAAGCATTCAGGGTATTTCCATGAAGATGTTCGACTTCAAGCTATCATTGGTTTGAAACGTAAGTAACACCATCTTAGTACGCTTTGGTTTCATTTCACTTATTGTTGTCAGCTTATTTGTTGTTGTTCATGGTTATTGTACCGGCTGTGATTAATTTAGAATTCTTTCAGTTAATTCATAACAAAATGCAGTCGATAGCATGTTGCCCATATGTATCTTGTCTCAACTTACTATTGTTTTTCAATGTAACTTATAGAACCTCTCAGTGTTGGCTGTTTGGGTTCCGGTGGTTTTTTTCCATTCTTAATTCTTGTGTGGTCATTGGCTTGTTTAGAGGGTGAGTTTATTAAAAAATATGTTAAAGCTTTCTCAACCCATTACTAATACATGTCTTGGTTGATTGAAACAACAGATATTCTGACAGCCGCACAGGAAGTTTTCCAGAATCATAATGTGAGTGAGGAGTTCCTTTAACAAATCGGCTGGTGTGTTCTTTATTAGTCTATCGCATGACACTATATTTCCTATTCAGGAAATGTTTTGAGTTGCACCTTTTTTTTTTTTTTTTTTAAAATTTTTATTGTGATCTGCCTTTAAAGTTTTTTGGATTTTCAACTTCCGCTAGGCATATCTTAGTTTTATTTTTAATGTATATTTCCAGTTTAATCGGTGTTTAAAACTGTGCAATGGGATGCACGCCTCCCCGTGAGTCGTGTAAAAAAGGTTTTGAGGCTTATGCTATACACAGAAAGAAAGAGGCGTACACCTCTGTATACTGAGGCATCCAGGCTTAATTTCTGACGTTGTGGCCTCCCTTATTTTACCGTTATGTGGTTTTGGGCTGAGATTAATAAACAAGTCAAAGCCCAGATTTATTAGCAGCAAAATAAACAGCCCAGTAAATACAGTAAAAGTCACCTTGAGTTTAGTTACAAGATCAGTTCGAATCTTTTTGAAGCTCCCTTCTTTGGCCATCAACCTACCTGTAGGTTGTATTTTGTTTTTTGACTTCTTTCGGATGCATGCTATTTAATATTATCAGCCTCTTCTTTTTTGTGCAGGAAGGAGCAGCAAAGGCCAATGAAATTTTTGGTAAGAAGATAATTTGTGAAATTAAATTTTTGTTATTGTAAACGTGAAAAAGGGAGAAAATTGTTGTTCTCTTTATTGAACTATATCGAAACATTGGTACAAAAACAGAAAATAAATAGCATACATGGAGAGGATATCTTGCCAAGAATATCTCAACTCCTCGGATAACAAAAACAACAGAAAATCTAATCCTACTCTCCCATGATATCCGAGACCTCTAACAACCATTCTACTCGTATTTTATTTGAATTTGAATTTTAAATGAAACAGGAAAAAATCCTATCTCAACTAATTCCTAACTTTCGACACTCCCCCTCAAGTTAGTGCATGGTTATCAGTCATGCCCAACTCGCTTGTTAGATATTCAAAATTCTGCCTTAGAAGCCCTTTAGTCAGGATTTCCAAGTGCTCCTCATAGGGAGAATGCATGAATTGACTCACCAAGCTGACTGCATAGGCTAGTTTTGACCGAGTATGTGACAGATATGTCAGCTTCCCGATTAGCGTCTGATATCTAGCCGTGTCAACGGGACTTTCTTGTCTCCATCTCCAAGCTTTCGGTTCGGCTCTATGGGTGTTTCAGAAGGTCTGCAACTGCTCATGCCTATCTGTCTCAATAAATCAAGGGTATACTCCCTCTGTGACACTACAATACCCTTCTTCGACCAAGCAACTTCCATGCGAAGAAAATACCGGAGTGACCCTAAATCCTTGATCTCAAATTCTGCAGCTAACCCTTTCCTTACGCTTTCCATTTCTTCGATGTCATCTCTTGTGAGTATAATGTCGTCCACGTAAACAATCAAAACTGTAACTCTGCCAATCGATGAGAACCTCACAAGAAGAGTGTGTTCTGTTTGCCTTTGTGTGTGCCTTTGCTTCTTTACTGATTGGACGAACTATTCGAACCAAGCTCTGGGGGATTGCTTGAGACCGTACAAAGATTTTTTCAGCTTTCAAACCTTCGATGTCATCTCTTGTGAGTATAATGTCGTCCACGTAAACAATCAAAACTGTAACTCTGCCAATCGATGAGAACCTCGCAAGAAGAGTGTGTTCTGTTTGCCTTTGTGTGTGCCTTTGCTTCTTTACTGATTGGACGAACTATTCAAACCAAGCTCTGGGGGATTGCTTGAGACCGTACAAAGATTTTTTCAGCTTTCAAACCTTTGAACTGTATTCTTTCTCGAAACTCGGTGGAGGATCCACAGGTGCAAAAGTGTCGTAATGGTCCCCTTTGCTACTAACTGCGCCTTTTACCTCTCTAGGGTCCCATTCGAGTTGTATTTGACGGTGAACACCCATTTACACCCCATAGTCTTCTTTCCTGCTGGCAAACCTACTATCTCCTTGTTCTTATTCTTGTCAAGAGCTATCATCTTCTCCAAGGTGGTTTCCTTCCACTCTGGAACATTTAGAGCCTTTTGCACATTCCTTGGGATTTCTATGCTAGAAAGTTGTGAGACAAACGCATGAAACGAAGAAGACAACCTATCGTAGGACACAAAATTGGAGAGAGGGTGTTTGGTACAGGCATGAACACCTTTTTTTAAGAGCAATAGGAATTTCAAGTGACTCAGATTCAGGAAGATTTGACTCGGGAGGAATATTATCTGACTCATGAGGATTCGGATTCTCTCTCGATTTAGACTTTTGGCTTTGCTTCAACAATCGGCCCTCTTTTTCCGGAAAATATTTATGCCTTGAAAAAACACAAAGCTCACCTTTTTTTTTTTTTTCTCACTTGGTTTCGCACACATCTCAGTTCCCGTGGTGTGATGTGATGGCATTTTAGATAGTCCCACCAAATTTTCATTTCCTAAAGTCCCGTGGTGTGTGTGTGTGTGTGTGCATCTCGGCCAGGACTTTGATGAACTTGGCTGTGTGTTGGGTATGTGTTTTCCTCACTGTGGCCGTGTGGTTGATGTGCACTCTCCTCACTATGACCGTTCATTGGATGTGGAAAATCAAGTATTGTATGGTCAAGTTGATTCGTTGAAAAATATTTTCAAGTCGTGCATCTTCTCTTCCATTCTCCTCTTGAAGATGATACCAAAAAAACTTTGATTTTCAAAAAACGTGACATCCATTGTAACAAAAAATTTCCAAGAAACAGGATCAAAGCATTTATATCCTTTTGATTGGGTGAGTAACCAACAAAAACACCTTTTTTGGCACGAGGGTTGAGTTTATCTCGGTTTTGGGAGTGAATGTGGACAAAAGCAGTGCACCAAAAAATTTTTAAGGGTAAATCCATAACTAGCCGAGATGATGGGAAACATTTTTTGAAAACAGCCACTGGAGTTTGAAACTTCAAATTTTTGAAGGCAATCGATTTATTGAAAAAGCAGTTGTAAGAATGGCCTCACCCCCCAAATATTTAGGTACCTTAGTTGTTAAAGAAATGGCTTTAGCAACATCAAGAAGGTGCCTATTTTTTCATTCTGCCACGCTGTTTTGTTGAGGTGTGTCAATATAGGTGCTTTGGTGAACAATACAGTTTTTTGCAAAATAGTTACCCAAAATTTTGTTAAGGTATTCACGACCATTATCACTTCAAAAGACCCTAAGTTGAGTTTGAAATTGTGTTTTTATCATATTATAAAAGTTTTTGAAAACCTGTTTAGTTTCAGATTTATCTTTCAACAAATACACCCAAGTGAGACGTGCGTGGTCATCAACAAAAGTTACGAACCATCGTATGCCCGAACAAGTAGTGACACGTGAAGCCCCTCACACATCACTGTGAATAATTGAAAACGGTGTAGGGGGTTGGTACGGTTGTGGAGGAAAGGAAGTGCGATGGTGTTTGGCCAATTAACAAGTTGCACATTGAAAAGAAGATGTATTTTTATTAATCAATAAACTTGGAAACAAAGTCTTAAAATAATGAAAGCTAGGATTTCCTAGTCTAAAAGGCCATAACATCACTTTATTTTCGCAACAAACAGAAGTAGAATTGAAGCAAGTATTGGAAGCTTGTTCCTTCAAAGCAAAACCCTCTTCAAAAAAATAAAGGCCTCCTCGTTTTCTAGCACTGCCAATCGTCTTCCTCGATTTCAAATCCTGAAACTCACAATGAGATGAAAAAAAATGAGCGAGTTAGCTTACTAACAGACAAGATATTACATGACAGATTTGGAACATGGAGAACATCATGTAGCGTGATGGAAGGGGAAATAACAATAGAACCTTTTCCAGCAATAGCTGAAAGAGATCCATATGCTATTTTTATTTTTGATTTCCTGCATATGGATTATAGGACACAAACAAATTTGTAGACCCTGTCATATGGTCAGTGGCACCCGAATCGATAATCCAGGGATGACTAGAATGGACACTTAAAAGGGTAGCATTAAGGTAGTTATCTTTCTGGGCTAGGGAACATGAAGGGGAGGAATTGGAAGACACATTAGAGGACTGGAGAAGTTTGCAGAGGACATCAATTTGTTCCTTTGTGAAAGGAAGCTTTTCTAGAGGAAGATGACTGCCCTTGTTCGTCGTTTGGGGCCTAAAAAGCACGACCATCTTCCTTCTTCTTCCAGTTTGGGGGCTTTCCATCAGCTTCTAGCATGACTCACGAGTGTGCAAGGGCTTCCTGCAATAGTCACACCATGGCTTCCTAGGGTTTTGGCAGTCACCATCAACATCGGGTCCCCGGGAAATTAAAGTCGAGGAGTCAGGTTCAGAAGTCAATGGAGTGTCAGCCTTCTTCAGCATCATGGTTCTCTTAGCCTCCTTCAGCAAAGACCTCACGGATACTGGGAGGAGGTTTTCGGCCCAAAATCCGACCACGCACCTCATCTAAATCCGTGTTAAGGCCAACAAGAAATGTATACACCCTGTCACTCTCTTCACGTTTCATCAAAAGTTTGACACTTTCTTAGGAGCTATCCCATTGATTGCCATAACAGAGGTCGGGTTCTTGCCACAGTGTGAGCATCTCGTTGTAGTATGTGGTGAGGTCCCGATCTCCCTGCTTGTTTATCCAAAGTTGAGTCTTCAAGGAAAAAATCTGAGACGAAGTCTCCAAATCAAAATATGTGTCCCGAACAGCCTCCTATACCTCCTTGGCGGTTGGCATGAATAAGAACGGCTTGCCAATAGTGGGTTCCATCGAGTTGGTATGTCGTGCAATAACCATGGAGTTTTCCAGATCTCCATGTCTTGTGTGTAGGATCCATCTCTGTTGGTTGCTTGGTCTCACCAGTCAAATAGCCAAGCTTTCCCTTTCCATTGATGACGAGTTTTACTGATTGAGCCCCCTCGAGGTAATTTTTACCATTGAGCTTGTGGACTTTTAATTGGAAGGCATTACTGGCTGAAGCAGTGGAAGTGTCACCGGTGATTGATGACACACTGGTGGAGGCGGTCTCAGCAGCGTTGGTTGAGCCTTTAATGGCTCCAGTCTTGGCAGTCTTTGCCATAGCTCCGGTTAAACCTGAAGCTCTGATATCATGTAAACATGAAACAAGGAGAAAATTGTCTCTCTTTATTGAACTGTATCGAAATATGGTACAAAAACAGAAAACAAATAGTGTACATGGAGAGGATATCTTGCCAAGAGTACCTCAACTCCTCAGATAACAAAAACAACAGAAAAATCTAAACCTACTCTCCCATGATATCCGAGACCTCTAACAATCATCCTACTCGGATTTTATTTGAATTTGAATTTTAAGTGAAACAGGAAAAAATCCTATCTCAACTAATCCCTAACTTTCGACTGTTATTATCCGTATAACTGATTTTGAATCTGTTGTTTTGCAAATCCATTGAAGTTATTTATTTATTTATTTATTTTTTCCAGATACTGTGATGAATGTTTATATCAAGACTATGACTGAAGATGATGACAAGGAAGTTGTTGCTCAAGCTTGTACAAGCATAGCCGACATTATTAAGGATTACGGTTATGGCACTGTTGAACCTTGTATGTATGAATTTTATTCGTTTCTCTGTGACATTGTTTCATTAGGTTTCCAAAGGAGAATAAAATTAAAACATTCGAATTTCAGACATGCATCAGCTTGTTGATGCGACTATGGTACTACTTCGAGAGGAATCCGCTTGTCAACAAACAGAATCTGATGATGATATTGACGATGATGATACTGAACATGATGAAGTATTAATGGATGCTGTTTCTGACCTTCTTCCTGCATTTGCAAAGTCAATGGGTTCCCATTTTGCACCCATCTTTGCAAAGCTCTTTGAACCTTTAATGAAATTTGCGGTAGGTTGCATGAGATGCACGAGGCTACTTGGTCATAATATCTTGGTAAAATGTCATTGCATCTCTTATTAAACTTGACCATTGGTGATGCAGAAAGCTTCACGCCCTCCACAAGATAGGACGATGGTTGTTGCTTGCCTGGCTGAAGTTGCTCAGGACATGGGAGCTCCAATTGCAGCCTATGTGGACGTAATTTTTTCTTTTTTACTATATTTTTTGGCTTGTGTAGAATGCTTTGGAGACTTAGCTAGTTCCTGAATTTTTTTTTTGTTTAATGTTACAGAGGGTAATGCCCTTGGTGCTCAAAGAACTGGCGTCATCTGACCCGACCAATAGAAGAAATGCTGCATTTTGTGTTGGGGAGTTGTGTAGAAATGGGGGTGATGGAACATTAAAGTATCCTATTCAAACCTCAAATTTTTCATCGTTCTTTTGCTGGGGTTTTAAGTTTTCTATACTTTTTACTGTCTAAAGTGTACTCTCTTGATAAGAGATCAATGTTATGTGACAAGTCATCTTAAGATGACAAACCAAAAATCGAAATCATAAGATCATAAGATGATAACCTTGTCATCTTAGCATTGTTTGTTATTCTCTCTATTGCTTAGTTGTCGTAGCATTTTTCTTCCATTAGGGTTTTCGGTTAACCAAGAACAGATATTACGATGACATATTGCGTGGACTTTACCCATTATTTGGAGAATCAGAGCCAGATGATGCAGTTAGGGATAATGCGGCTGGTGCAATAGCAAGAATGATAATGGTTCACCCTGAATCCATCCCTCTAAATCAGGTTAATCTTTTCATTCCTTGCTATTAAATGACATCATTTAGGGGGGAAAAATCATAGAAGATTGTTCAAATGACACCATCGTTTTGTATTCTGGCTCGGTATTTATTTCTGTTACTTTCATCAGGTTCTTCCGGTCTTCTTGAAAGTTCTTCCACTAAAAGAAGATCATGAGGAGTCCATGGCTGTATATACTTGTGTCTCCACTCTAGTGCTATCATCAAATTCCCAGGTACCTCAATAGTTTCATTATTGGAATATGAACCAGCCTTTAGCCTGTACTTTCTTATTTCATCGACCATCTTTCATACTCATTGTATTCCTCTTTTTGGGTTTTCTTTTCATTTTGTATGCAAAACAGATCCTTTCTTTAGTACCTGAGTTGGTTAATGTATTTGCTCAAGTTGTGGCATCCCCGGTCGAAACTTCCGAGGTTAAAGCTCAAGTAGGAAGAGCTTTTTCTCACTTGATCTCACTATATGGACAACAAATGCAGCCCCTTTTGAGCAACCTTCCTCCTGCACATGCGAATGCCCTAGCTGCATTTTCCTCAAATAACTGATGTCTTGGTTGAACTCGGAATTTGCATTTATTCCTCCTTTAAAATTTAGTACTATATCCTCACTTCATTTACCCCCCAGTCTAAATGACTGAGCCAGTCGCTCGTTCTTCCTCAGTTTTCAATTTGTTTTTGCCGCTGAGGTTGCTTCTCAAAGAGTATTTTTTCTACAGATTGTTTTTGGTACGGCTGAGTTCTTAAATGCAATCGTTACGTAAGGTATGCCATATATTTAAATATATGCCTTGATGAAAGTTCTGTTTTCAATGAAATTGAAACTGTTATGTTGGTTTTTTGTTGTTGTTTATTTATGTTTTTTCTTCCTTTTTTTGTTTTTGTTTTTGTTTCTTTCCATGCTTTGAAACAGAAAATTTTGGACATCTGTTGAAGTCACACTATTTCCTTTTGGATACATATCCAAAGTCTACCATTTTGCTTCCCTTTAGTCAACGTGAATTTTGCGTTAACGAGTCTCGTTATTTTCTCATTTTCCAGGTCTTCCTTGTGCTTCTTCCAGCACCATCTCCATTTTTCCATGTGTGGAGAGATTACCTTTTCTGTTATTTATCCCCGAGTGTATATGTTTTGATTTTCGTTTGCCATTATTTTATTTTTTATTTTAAGCTATTTATTGCTGTGCCCTTTCGCTCATTTATTTGTCGAGCTTTTAAAGCAGATTGTAGTGGTATGGTTGTAGGTTGTAGACTTAAGAATCAAGCATCAAGAATCATCACCAGATTCGTGGTCATATATGTTAGGGTTATTTACATAAATGTTTAAATTGAAGACTATGATTTAAACAATGTCCATTTTTTCTTTCATTTACATGAATGTCTAAATTAATACTTATAAAGATCACATTACCCTTTTATCAAGAATTGAAAAGAAATAAATAAGAACTGATAAAAAATGAAAGAAAAAATCTCTAATACATTTCAGATTAAACAAATCTTTCATTAAAGGAAAAAGAGAGATTATTTTACTTGATTTATTATAAAGAAAAAAGAAAAATTAGTTGTATGACATATAAAAAACATTTATTATGATAAACAATTGTTCATTAAGATAAATTCAAAATGAACATATTAAAAATGATTTTATAAAGAAATATTAAACACTTTATTAAAACCTAAAAAATGTATCATAATGATATACTAATTCTCATAAAGAAAGAATATCATGATGATATAGTAATAACATAAAGAAAAAAACATAGCACATTAAAAAAAAATATATAATGATCTAGTAATTATTATAAAGAAATAAACAATTTCATATCATATTTAAACTTTAAAAACTATCTCTTTATAAAAAAAAATACTTTAGAAATTATTGATTAAAACGATATCAATAATAATACAAATAATAAATTATCAAAATAACGTAATAATTATTATAAAGAAGTTAAATCATAGTTTAAAAAAAAAAATTGTTTCTGAGAAACTTAACCTAAATCATACTTAAGAAATATGATTGTAAAAAAACAAAAAACATAAAATCATACTAATAAGCAATCATTGTAGTAAAGAACTAGTAATTAAGATAAATAAATTAAAAAAAAAGAACAAATAAGGGAAAAAAATAATGAATCTAATGAGGGAAAATGATGTTAAATATGGTAAAGGGGCAAAATGGGTAGTACAAGCAATTGTTTCTTTCAAAATGGATATTTACGCAATATTATCAAAAAATGGACATATTTTAAAATGAGATTCTAAAAATAGATTTTTTGTGTAATTATTTCTATATGTTAAGGGTAAAAGAAACTCAAATGTCATATCGTAAACATATAACAACAATCACAGATATGTAAGGGTATTAAGCCACTTTACTTAACAAGTTGACATTTTAAGATGAAAGTTTAATCCCTTAACAGTCTCATATTTCTCTTATCCACCCTAATCTTCACAATACATAGCCGTTTTGTATTGCGCAAGAGCTTAGCATGTAGTTTTTTGTTTGCTGATTTGGATTGTATTTGAAGTTTTTCTTTTCCTTATCTTTTTGTTTTTGTTTTTGCACCATCGATCGAGTTTATCAAAATGGAGCCATTGGATTTTCTGCTTAATTTATTGAAGCTTAAAATTTTTCCAATTGAGACGTTCCTTTTTGGTGGTTGATGTGCAAGCTTGGTTTTTGAAAGTATGGAGTCATTAACCAGATATTGAGGTCTCAAATTGTTCAAAAAGTTCTTTTTGTGATTTTCGAAGTGTTGCACCTTGAACTGACAAATTCCTAGAATGGAGTCTTTTTGTGTTTGATACGTGGAAAGAAGATAAAAAAGGGGGAGCGGTATCACTTAATTGATAAAAATAGAGGGAGAGATCATTTCTCATATGTTAGTTGATCTAAAATCCCTCTTATAATCTCTTCAGTTTAGGAGAGATCAAAATTTAAGCGTTTTGAAGAGTTTAGAGTCCTTCATATAATCCATTTCTTCCTCGTTTTTCTCGCCCCAAATAACTATGAATGTTAAAATCTTTTCACTTTCTTCACTCTTTTTCTTCCTCTCACTTTTATGTTTTATCAAACACAGACAACTCATCACCTGGGTGCATAGATTGGGTGCAAATTGCTTTAAGGGCAAGGTTGTAATTTCCTTTCCTACCCTAGTGTTATATCCTTATAGGTGTATGCCAAGGTGTTCTTTTTTGCCCTCCAATAGTGCTCTCTCTAACCTCTCCTACTTTGAGTCAGGAAAGCCATTAAAAAAGAAGAAGAAGAAGAAAACTATGTCCATGAAGATTTAATGATTTCAAAATAGTGGTCGATTCTAAAGTCGATTCTAATAGAGAATAATAAATCAAAAGGTCAGAGGTTGAGAAGGTCAACCATAATGAGTAGATTGAAGATGAAAGAGTCAAAAAGGTAAATACAATTATACTGAAGGATTAAAATTTTTTTTGAAATCATTTCATGAGTTGTATTCTAGACGTTCTAGAAAAACATTTTTAAATATTTTTTCAATAAAACGTTAAGAAAGATGCAAACTTTTTGAACCAAAAAATCTTTTTTTAATAAAACGTCGAGAAAGAAGTAAACTTTTTGAACCAGAAAGTCTTTTTTCAATGCACACTTTTTGGACAAAAAAATCTTTTTTTCAATAAAACGTCAAGAAAGATATAAACTTTTGGGACTAAAAAAATCTTTTTTCGATAAAACGTCAAGATTCAAACTTTATGGACCAAAAAATCTTTTTTCACTAAAACGTCAAAAAAAAGAAGCACACTTTTTGGACCAAAAAATCTTTTCTCTTTTTTTCACTAAAACATCAAGAAAAAAACACGTTTTTTGGACCAAAAAATCTTTTAAAATAAAACGTCATGAAAGATGAAAATTTTTTGGACCAAAAAATATTTTTTCACTAAAACGTCAAGAAAAGAGCACACTTTTTGGACCAAAAAAATCTTTTTTCAATGAAACGTCAAGAAAAATGCAAACTTTTTGGACCAAAAAAAATATTTTTTCACTAAAATGTCAAGAAAAAAACACACTTTTTGGACCAAAAAATCGTTTTCCACTAAAACGTTAAGAAACAAGGACTCTTTTTGGACCAAAAAATCTTTTTTCATCAAAACGTCAAGAAAAACATGTTAGGCAACACGATTTCTGCTCAGCCATACTTGCTCTTAAGTTCTCTAAGCCCCGGAGCACTAACCTACTATCTCCCTGGACTTCCCAACGATTACAAACACTTCTTGTAATGATGTGCTAGTAGAGAGCCTAATGGTGATCATTGAGAGCCTGGTCCCAAACTTCCTCATGGGAAGAATCACAGGCTCCGGAATCCAAGGCTTCACGATTTAGGGAGGCAGGTTTTTCCGGTTGCCTAGAGATCTTCCCGGACCGTTCTGGAGATACCCTTTGTTCTACGTCACGTTCCACAGGTATTCCTATCAAGGGTTGTTGAAGAATGAGTTTGAAGGCTTGGAGTTTCCACATGTGGAAGGTGGAGCAAGTGCCTTTATAATTTGGGGAAGAGATCTTGAGGAATGAATGGCAGGTTGATATGAGCTATTCTAAGTGGGTTGATCTTGCTGTGTTGTTCGGAATGGTTGTTTTCTACGGAGTTTTGTTCTTGGTGATTGTCAAGATTGCGGAAAATGTTAAAAGTGCGCAGTAATGTTACTTTTGCAGTGAGACGACGCAAGCTCACCATACCGATTTTGGAGAATCCCATTGCTACGCCATTGTACGGGGAGAAATAGCACGACTTAATATAAACTATTTACGCATATTTAAGCTGCAAAAGTAAGATATAAACGTAGACAATGCAACTGTTTGTAAGATGTTGAAATTATGTGTCCGTAGTATATGTTCTACATATATTTGGATCTATATAAATTGTACTTGTGAGGGAGGCTAATTGTTCATTAGGGAAAAAATCACGCTTCAACTAGTTTAGTACTCTTTAACTTCTCACTCTCTATCAGATCCTCTATATGTTATTAACAAAAAATGGGAAGAGGTATTACAGAAGAGTGTCAAAAACTGCTTGAGAAAGAGCTACAACCTGAAAAACCGCACCGCCAAATTCAACAGAAGCCACAAGTCCAACAGAGTAGAGAACACCACACTCCTCCAATGGCAAAATGTGGTCCAAAGCCTCTTCTTATAAAGGTCCAATAACTCTTACCATTCCAATGCTTATTTTTACTACTAAAACCAGAGTTGGATTTTCCCTCAGTTTAGCATCACAATTTACAATTGCAATTGCTTTATTCTTGTAACTATTAAAGCTATGGATTTCTGTCACTAAGAAATAATTCAAAATTGTTCATTCTATCATCTATTCTTTTATATTTATACCCTTCACAAATTAAATGTTCCTAATAAACCTAGAACATTTTGGCGTCTCTGCTGGGAACCTATATTAATCTAGTAGTCTTCAACCTCTATTTCATTCTGAACAAAAAATAAAAGGGAAGAAAAATATTTAGTTTACTAATATAATTTAGGAACCAAGATACGAGAGAAAATCTCAAAGACACTACTACTTGAGTGATTTCTAACAATGATGCCACAACTAGACCAAGTGCTAGATTTCTAACAACTCTTGAGAAATAATAAATTGTCAAGTTGGGATTTTACGAAAACTACATAAATTTCTCTTGTCTGCAAATTGAGACATGAACATAATTTGGAAAAGTGTGTCATCGAAGACATTGGTGTTATCCTTATTCATACCACAGATTTTGTTCAAGTAAATCCTAGTGACAGCCAGTGGAAGGCTGATGCCAGGATTGAAAAAGGAATTGAGGGAAGCAAGGCAAATTCAATAAAAGAGCTTGTTAGCAATGCGGCCCTGAATGATAACATTGATTGGTTGGTTTTTTGTTTTCACTATCTTGTACTATAACATTCTCTACAGACACATATATATTGTTGGGAAAACCACCAATTAAACTTTTCCCTCTTTGTGTGATAAAATGGGTTCTCCAAAAGCAAGTTTCAACAAAGCTAACAAATCAACCAAAGCAATAAAAAAATCAAAATAATCAACCGCACAAGAGACACCAATTTTTACGTGGAAAACCCTCCAATGCGAAGGGAAAAACCAGGGGACCGTAGTTCGATATCAACTTCCACTATATCAACAATAATGAGATTACAAAGTTCTCTCTAGATGCAACTAGAGACTCACAATCATCAAGGTAAAACACAATCTTGACTAAACAACAAGGTTGTTCATCAACAAGATGGGTTTCAACACAGCATAAAAAGAAATCAGTTTTTAGGTCTCAAGTGAGTATTTGGGAGAAGCACCTTAGAGACACCAATTTGAAAACCGGAATAGGTAGATAAGAAAAGCTCGTCACAAGAATTCACAATGTGAAATTTGAGTACCAACGGACACCGTTTCACAGCTTAATCGTCTTACACAAACCCAAAAACTTTACATTTCTCTCTCTCTCTCTCTCTCTCTCCTCTCTCCCTCACACTCTCTGTTTTTTGCACACACCCACACGGTCTTCTTCTGCCGATCACACAAGGCTTGTTCAACAAGCCATTAACCCCTTATTTATTTATTTATTTATTTATCAAAAGCTAGTGGGCTTTTGGCCCATTATTGTTCAGCCACAGATATGGGGCGGACAACTCAACAATTCTCCCCCTTTGCATCATATAGTGGGCTCGACCAAGCCTGCTCTCTGCCTGCACACTTCAAGTTTCTCCTTAGGCAAAGATTTCATCAACATATCCGATCCATTCTCACTTGAATGAACTTTCTTCAAGTGCATTTGCTTTGTTTTAAGTACATCACGAATCCAGTGATACCTAACATTAAAATACTTGGATCTTGAATGGAATGTTGAATTCTTGAAGAGGTGGATGGCACTCTGACTGTCACTGTAGACAATGTACTTCTCTTGTTGCAGACTCAATTATTCAAGAAACTTTTTCATCCGTAAAGCTTATTTGCAAGCTTCAGTAATTACAATGTACTCAGCTTTTGTACTAGATAAAGCAACACATTTATGTAACTTAGACTGCTAAGAGACTGCTCCCCCTGCAAAGGTCATCAAGAACGCCGAAGTGGATTTCCTAGAATCAACATCACCTGCCATGTCTGAATCTGTGAACCCATTTAAAATAGGCTCACCACTGCCAAAGCATAAACACACCCTAGAAGTACCTCTCAGATATCTCAATATCCATTTCACCGCTGCCCAATGTTTTTTCCAGGATTAGAAAGAAATCGGCTGACAACTCCAACAACATGAGCAATATCTGGTCTTGTGCAAACCATGGCATACATCAAACTGTCAACTGCAGACGCATAGGGAACTTTACTCATTTCTTCCTTTTCTTTCTCACTTGTCGGACATTGCTTAGAAATAAGCTTAAAGTGCATTGCAAGTGGAGAACAAACTACTTTTGCCTTGCTCATATTGAACCTTTCAAGAACTTTTTCAACGTAGCCTTCTTGAGATAGCCAAAGTTTCCCATTCTTCCTATCACGGGAGATCTTCATGCCGATAATTTGTTTTGTTGATCCCAAGTCTTTCATTGCAAAAGACTTACTTAACTCTTTTTTAAGATTCTCAATCTTACTAGCATCATGGCCAACAATCAACATATCATCAACATATAGTAGGAGGATAATAAAATCATCACTGGAGTGTTTCTTTATAAACACATAATGGTCAAATGAAGTTCTAGAGTACCCATGACTCACCATAAAAGAATCAGACTTCTTATACCACTGTCTTGGTGCTTGTTTGAGCCCATACAAACTATTTCGAAGCTTGCACACAAGATTCTCCTTTTCCTTAACTTTGAACACTTATGGCTGCTCCATATAAATTTCTTCTTTTAAATCACCTTGAAGAAATGCAGTTTTCACATCAAGATGATCTATCTCTAAGTTCAAGCGGGCAGCTAGACCAAGAAGAACTTTAATGGATGACATTTTCACTACCGGTGAAAATATCTCTTCAAAGTCAACACTTTTCTTCTGACCAAATCCTTTCACAAATAACCGAGCTTTGTAGCTTAGTTATGAGCTATTGTTTTCAGTTTTCAACATGTAAACCCATTCGTTCTTGAGCGCTTTCTTGCCTTTCGGTAACTTTACCAAGTCGTAGGTGTGGTTCTCACACAAGGATTTTATCTCTTCTTGCATGACTTTTGAAAACTCTTTCTTTTGCTAATGAGAAATGGCTTCTTGGTAGATTTCAGGCTTTCCTCTATCTGTAAGCATCATATACTCACTTGAATTGTATCTTAAAGGAGGTTGGCGCTCTCTAGTAGATCTTCTCAATGGAGGCTCAACTGGTGGCGATGGCGGTGCTTGCTCAACTCATTCAACTGGCTCGTCAACTTGAGGGACAACATCATCAGCAGGAAGGGCCTCATCATCAACAATATCTCCACCATCTTTTTACAGATCTCCCCCGTGATCAGTATTCATGACATGTGGAGGAACTAGATTCAAACTGACAGAAATCTCAACATAAGAACTCGCCTTTTCAACTTTATCAGCATCATCACCAAGTTGATCTTCAAGGAACACAACATCTCTGCTTCTGACAATCTTCCTGTTTACTGGATCCCATAATATGTACCCAAACTCCTCATGACCATATCTCAAGAAAATTCACGATTTTGCCTTATCATCAAGCTTGGACCTCTCATCTTTAGAAACATGAACAAATTCCCTATAGCTAAAAACTCTCAAATAACCATAAGAGACATCTTTCCCCGTCTAAACTATGTTAGGAACATCACCATCCAAAGCAGCTGCTGGGGAAAGATTAATCAAGTCGACTGCGGTTCTCATTGTTTCCCCCCAAAAAGACTTAGGAAGCTTAGCATGATAAAACATATATCTTATCCTTTCTTCAATGGTCATGTTCATTCTTTCTGCCACACCATTTAGTTGAAGTGTCTTTGTTGGATTTTTCTCAAGCCTGATTCTATGGGTTTTGTAGTAGTTTTCAAATGGCCCTTTGTATTCACCACCATTATCAGCTCGAACTGATTTCAACTGCTTTCCTATCTCTCTTTCAATCTTGGTATGAAATTCTTTAAAGACATCGAACACCTGGTATTTAGTTTTCAGAGTAGTAACCCAAACTTTTATTGAGTGGTTGTCGATAAAAGTCACAAAATAAAGTGCACCTCCAAGAGTTTTAGTTTGCATAGAGTAGACATCAATATGAATCAAATCAAGAATATTTGATCTTCTAGATGGAAGGTGTGAATGAAATGCAACTCTATGTGTTTTCCAGCTAAATAATCGACAAAGTTTTAAGATGCATACCTTGCAAACTAGGGAGGAATTGTTTTCTAGCAAGAATTTGTAGTCCTTTCTCGCTTATGTGACCAAGTTTCTTGTGCCAAAGATCAATACTTGCATCCTTCTGAATAGTATTTATCTCTCCTTTTTTGAGCTTTGCTTGTGTGACATAGAGCGTATTCATCTTCTTTCCTCTTGCGATCACTAGAGAACCTTTGGTGAGCTTCCATTTACTTTCACTAAAATAATTAATGAAAACCTCGTCGTCAAGTCTGCCTATAGAGATCAAGTTGCGGTGAATATCCGGTACATGTCTGACATCCCTGAGTATTAATTTGCTTCCAAGATTGGTCTCCAAGCAAATGTCACCAATACCCACAATTTTAGAGGTATTACTGTTTCCCATCTTGACATTGCCAAAATCACCGTCAGAGTAAGAAGTGAAGAAATCACCATGAGTAGTAACATGAAATAAAGCACCAAAATCAATCACCCAATCACTCTTCTGGCATACGAGGCTAACATAACTATCCTTACAAACAATGACAACATCACCCTCAGTGGCTACTATATTAGTCTCTTTCTTATATTTCTTTCCTTGACCCTGCTTTTTTTTTTCCAAAGCATGCACTCTTTCTTCATGTGACCTGGCTTGTAGAAGTGGTAACACTTGAAACTTTTTCTGTTTTGGGATTTTCCTTTGGATGTATCCTTTTTGCCATGACCTTGAGGATGCCTGCTTTTGCTTATTCCACGTCTTTCATGTTTTTCAGAAACAAGTATCTCAGAAGAAGATTCACCCTTTTCCTTTCTTCTGGCTTCTTCGTTGAGTAAATTATCCTTAACCATCTCCATGGTTAGCTTTCCTTCTGGCGCTGAAGTGCTTAGTGACACCACTAGTGTTTCCCAGCTTTCAGGCAATGAGCTGAGAAGTAACAAAGCTTGTAGCTCATCTTCAAGTTTCATCTTCATAGTTGTCAACTGGTTCACCAATCCTTGAAAATCGATTGTATGTTCAGTCATACTCTTCCCATCTTTGTACTTCAAATTCACAAGCCTTCTAATGAGCGTGACTTTATTTCTAAAAGTATTTTTCTCATACATCGCTGCTAACTTTTGCCAAAGAGCATCAACTTTAGTTTCTTCAGCAATGTGATGAAATATATTATGATCAATCCACTGCCTTATTATAACAGCAGCCTTCATGTGCAATATCTCCCAGTCCTCATCATTCAGTTTTTATGGCTTTTCCTTGCCTAGAACAGGCCTAAATAAATCTTTGCAATACAACATATCTTTCATTTTCCACTTCCAAATGGAATAATTCGACGGGGTTAATTTTATCATCCCAAACTAATTTTGGTCATCCATCTAAACACACAAGAATTTTTCTCTAGCCAACCAAAGACTATGATACCACTTTGTTAGGAAAACCACTGTTAGAAAATACACGGTTTTCTATCTTAGGAACCAAGTATCTGTTTGTATTTGTACAGCTAGCTAATTAAGAGATCCTGTAAATCATAGCTAATTGATAGGGTAGTGATTATAATCCCTAATTTTGGGATTTCTTGTTGTTTCCTTATTTAACTGATTAGAATCAGCTATTTATACCCTTGTAATACAGATGAATGAATTAATTCGGAATCATTCTTTTTCCACCTTTTCTGTCATGGTATCAAAGCTTTAGGCTCAATTGTTCCTGGGAATTATAGCAGCCCTCTTTGTGTTCATCTTACCTTCTTCATCGACCTTCAAACCCTAAATTAATCACCCCTCAAACCCGTCCGGAAAAAATGACCAACACCTCTGCAACTAGCAACATCTCGGAGACTACAGTGATTGAAAACAGCCATCCAGCGCCAATGGGAGAATTGCAGAATATTTAAGCAGCCTACAGATTGAATGGGCAGAATTACTTGAAATGGTCACAAATGGTTCGTACGTTTTTGAAGGGAAGAGGCAAGCTGGGTCATCTACTCGGTAATGGGCCTGAACAGGGAGATCCAAAGTTTGATGCTTGGGATGAACAAGACTCCATGGTGATGTCCTGGTTGTGGAACTCAATGGTTCCAGAAATCAGTGATACGTGCATGTTTTTGAATACTGCTAAGGATATTTGGGAGGCTGTGAGGCAGACTTACTCCAAGGTACGTGATGCAGCCCAGATCTATGCAATCAAGACCAAGGTCACCACCACCAAGCAAGGAGATCGTTCAATCACAGAGTATTCAAACCTTTTAAAAGGTTTGTGGCAGGAGATGAATCACTATCAGAACATTCAAATGAAGTGTAGTAAAGATGCGGCTGCCCTAAAAAGGTTTGTAGAGAAAGGCCGAATTTATGACTTTCTTGCTGGATTAAATATTGAGTTTGATGTAGTAAGAGTACAAATACTCGGAAAAGAAGACCTGCCTTCGCTGAATGAGACTATCGCAATAGTCCTAGCGGAGGAAGGGAGAAGAGGAGTAATGGTTGATACTTCTACAGTAGAAGGATCAACTTTGGTGACAAAGAATGCAAACATGAAGAATCCAAGCATGGAGCCACACTCGGGGGAAAATAACAGACACAGGGAATCGACGAAGACAATCAATAAGGACTCACTATGGTGCAATTATTGTAAAATGTCAAGGCACACAAGAGACATGTGCTGGAAACTTCATGGCAGGCCTCAGAATTTCTCTGATAGGAGAGGACAGAAGCAAGTATACACGGCCAGGATAGAACTAGACAATCCAGACTCCCAAGAAAAGCCGAATGTAACTTTCAATAGCGAAGAACTTGAGAAGTTGAAGAATTTGCTGATGACACTCGAGAAGCCATCCAACTCAGGTACCTGCTCCTTGGCATTCACAGGTATAACCACCACTCCTCATGCATTTAAAGTCTTGGGTAAGGACTCCTCCAATGTCTGGATTATAGACTCAGGTGCCACGGATCATATGACTTATTCTTCACAAAAATTCCTGTCATATACTCCATGTCCTAGCAACCGAAAGATAACAATAGCAGATGGTTCAGTAACAACTGTTGCTGGTCAAGGGGATATTCATATAAATAACTCTATCACACTAAAAAATGTTCTCCATGTCCCAAAGCTATACACCAACCTTCTGTCCATACAGAAACTCACCAAAGATTCCAATTGCAGTGTGATTTTCACCCATCTAATTGTGTGTTTCAGGAACAGGGAACGAGGAGGATGATTGGACGTGCTAGAGAGAGGGACGGTCTTTAATACCTTGAGGAACCAACTGGAAAATCTGGAGCTACGGGTTCTTCGCCTTTATAATTTCTTTCCGAGTCTTCGACATCCAATAAAGACAAAATTTTGCTTCAACATTTTCATCTTGGTCACCCATCATTTAGTATTCTTAAAAGTATGTTTCCTTTATTGTTCAAAGGATTGTCTGTTGAAATTTTTCATTGTGATGTATGCGAACTTGCAAAACACAAACGTACTTCTTTTCAAATAAGCAATAAAAGAATGTCTGTTCGATTTTATCTTATTCATAGTGACATTTGGGGACCCTCAACTGTTGCTAACATTTTTGGGGCTCGATGGTTTGTTTCATTTATTGATGATTGTACGCGTGTGTCTTGGATTTTCCTCCTTAAAAATAAGTTGGATGTGAGCTCAATATTTCCAACCTTTTACAATATGGTCAAAACTCAATTTGGGGTAGGGATTGAAAGGTTTCGATCAGATAGTGCTAAAGACTATTTCAATCAGATCCTATCCCCTTATTTCCAAAAACAGGGCATAATTCATGAATCTTCGTGTGTCAATTCACCCCAACAAAACGGAGTGGCAGAAAGGAAGAATGATCACCTTTTGGCCATGACAAGAGCCTTTCTGTTTCAAAAAAATGTCCCAAAACAATGCTGGGGGGAAGCTGTTCTAACATCAGCCCATCTGATCAATAGGTTACCAACAAGGGTCCTTAACCTTAAAAGTCCTATAAAAATTCTTCAAAACTTTTTTCCTGATTTCCATGCCTCAAATGGTCTTGTTCCAAAAATATTTGGTTGTGTTGCATTTGTTCATGTGCATTCTCAAAACAGGGGAAAACTTGATCTACGAGCTCTTAGATGTGTCTTTATTGGGTATTCTTCTACTCAAAAAGGTTATAAGTGCTATCATCCTCCAACAAAAAAAACATATGTAACTGCCGATGTCACGTTTGTCGAAATAGAACAATACTTCTCTAGTCCTTATCTTCAGGGGGAGACCTCATTCAAAGAAGACAAGGACAGAGATCTGTTTCTTCTTGAGTTTCCCAAGCCAAACCCAAACACCATGGTTCCAAACTTTCAGCCTGAGCCAATCCCAAAAGCATCAGTTCCAAATCCCCAGCCCGAACCAAACCCAAACACTACTGTTCCAGTCCAAGAAATGATAAATGAGAAGCAGACTCAGAGCTCCACTCGTCCACTGTTGACCTACTCAAGGAAAAATGCACCGATTCCTCAATCTGTGCAGGTTCAACCATCCGAATTCGATCCTGTTGAGGTAACTGTTAATCCTACCTCTTCTGATAATGATATTCCAGTGATTAGTGATGAACCAAATGATTATGATATCCCTATAGCTATTCGTAAAGGAACAAGAGCCTGCACTCAACATCCTTTATATTTATTTATGTCCTATAGGAATTTATCTCATAACCACAGATCATTCCTTACTAGCCTAAATACAGTGTCTATCCCCAAGACTTTATCAGAGGCAGTTAAAATTGATCACTGGAAGAATGCAATGAAGATTGAAATGGAGGCGCTTGAAAAAAACCAGACATGAGACTTGGTGAGACTACCTGAAGGGAAGGAACCGGTTGGGTGCAAATGGGTTTTCTCTATTAAATACAGGTCCGATGGCTCCCTTGAGAGGTACAAAGCAAGATTAGTTGCCAAAGGGTATACTCAAACTTACGGCATAGATTATCTTGAGACGTTTGCTCCCGTGGCCAAGATGAATACCGTGAGAGTGCTACTGTCTTTGGCTGCTAACCTTGGATGGAGACTGCATCAATTTGATGTCAAGAATGCTTTTCTACATGGCGATCTTGAAGAAGAGATTTATATGGAGATTCCTCCAGGTTTTTGCTCGGAAAAGGAAAAGAATATGGTGTGCAGGTTGAAGAAGGCTTTGTATGGTTTGAAGCAATCTCCTAGAGCCTGGTTTGGGAGATTTGCCAAGGTAATGCTCCACATGGGATACAAACAAAGTCAAGGAGACCATACTTTATTTATCAAGCATTCTGCATCAGGGGGAGTTACGGTATTGTTGGTATATGTGGATGATATTATAGTGACAGGAGACGATTTGATGGGGATGGAGATGTTGAAGGATAGGCTGGTGGAGGAGTTTGAGATCAAGGAATTAGGCAAGTTGAAGTACTTTCTTGGTATTGAGGTGGCCCATTCTCAACAAAGGATCTTTATATCACAGCAAAAGTATGTGTTAGACTTACTGAAGGAAACGGGGAAGCTGGGGTGTAAACCGGTAGAGACTCCAATAGAGTTCAACCATAGACTCGACGATGATCCTCAAGACGTTACGGTGGATAAGCGCTCCTATCAAAGACTCGTGGGAAGACTAATTTACTTGTCTCATACTCGACCGGATATAGCTTATGCAGTGAGTGTTGTAAGCCAATTCATGCACAATCCGAAGGGGTCTCATCTCAAAGCAGTACATCGGATTTTACAGTACCTAAAGGGAACGTTTGGCATAGGAATTCTATTCAAAAAGGGAGAGGGACTAACTCTGGAAGCCTATACGGATGCATATTACGTAGGATCTATGGTTGATAGACGGTCCACTTCAGGTTACTGCACCTTTCTTGGAGGAAACCTTGTAACGTGGAGAGGTATAAAGCAAAATGTGGTAGCAAGGTCCAGTGCAGAAGCTGAATTCAGATCAAGGGCTCTCGGAATATGTGAATTACTATAGCTGAAGATTCTTTTGGAGGATCTGAAGATTGAATGGAGGAAACCAATGAGGTTCTACTGTGATAACAAATCAGCGATCAACATTGCACACAACCCAGTGCAACATGACTGGACAAAGCATATCGAAGTTGATAGACACTTTATAAAAGAAAAGCTGGATAGCGGTTTAATCTGCACCCCTTTTGTCTCAACCAGGAATCAATTGGCAGACATGCTCACCAAAGGATTGCCTAGCGCAGCGTTTCAAGGAATAATTAGCAAGCTGGGAATGGAAGATATCCATTCGCCAGCTTGAGGGGGAGTGTTAGAAAATACACGGTTTTCTATCTTAGGAAACAAGTATCTGTTTGTATTTGTACAGCTAGCTAATTAGGAGATCCTGTAAATCATAGCTAATTGATAGGGTAGTGATTATAATCCCTGATTTTGGGATTTCTTGTTGTTTCCTTATTTAACTGATTAGAATCAGCTATTTATACCCTTGTAATACAGATGAATGAATTAATTCGGAATCATTCTTTTTCCACCTTTTTTGTCAACCACCAATTAAACTTTTCCTTCTTTATATGATAAAATGGGTTCTCCAAAAGCAAGTTTCAACAAAGCCAACAAATCAACCAAAGTAATGAAAAAATCAAAATAATCAACCGCACAAAAGACATCCATGTTTACGTGGAAAACCCTCCAATGCAAAGGGAAAAACCAGGGGACCGTAGTTCGATATCAACAATAATGAGATTACAAAGTTCTCTCTAGATGCAACTAGAGGCTCACAATCATCAAGATAAAACACAATCTTGGCTAAACAACAAGGTTCATCATCAACAAGATGGGGTTTCAACACATATCATAAAAAGAAATCAGCTTTAGATCTCAAGTGGGTATTTGGGAGAAGCATCTTAGAGACACCACTCGAAAATCAGACCGGTAGACGAGAATAACTCGTCACAAGAATTCACCACATGAAATTTGACCACCAACAGACACCGTTTCACTGCTCAATCGTCTTGCATAAATCCAAAAACTCTACGTTTCTCTCTCTCTCTCTCTCTCTTTCTCTCTCCTTTCTCCCTCACGCTCTCTGTTTTTCTCGCACACTCACGCGGCTGCCCCCCTTTTTTTCTTTTTATGCCGATCACACAAGGCTTGTTCGACAAGCCATTAAGGCCCCTTTTATTATTATTATTTTATTAAAAGCTATTGGGCTTTTGGCCCATTATTGTCCAACTCATAAACATGGGGCGGACAACTCAACATAGATATATTTGAAGAGAAACATGACTTCACTGATCAAAGAATAACAAAGTTCAAGGCAACGAGGACAACAAGTCCACCTAAATAAAGTAGCACTTCCACATTGTGTGTTCTATACTCCGGGATTTTTCTAAGCTTTTTTAGTAGTTAAATTAAATGCAGGTCAAAACATCTCATTAAAAACTGTACTGATTATGAACGAGATCGATGGAATGTCTGCTCGAGATAGGGGGTGGTATTGCTGATCCTATTTCTAGCATCATGATATCCAAGATTCCTATTATCTGCATTTGCAGTTACGATACCGACGCTTTTCCATGTCCTCATTCATATTACGAGGGAATAATTTGTATTAAAAACCATTTAGTTTCCATTTTTTGAAAAAAAAAAAAAAAATTTTTGTCAACCGCTCAATGAATGTCAACAATTCAAACTCTAATACCGCTAATCAAGAAATATATGATTTTAGGGTACAACCGCGTCATCATCAACCTTTCACCGTGGAAAATATTGTTAATTTTGACTCTGTTAATTCTACAATATTATGCCCTACTCACTCCGTTTGTTCAAATTTTAAGAATTAAATAAGAAAAATCTCTGAAGAATGATTTTGAATGTGTGGTCTAGTTTTGACAACTGGAAATTACAGGGGAAATAATATATATATATATATATATATTTTTTTTTTAAATACGGTGACTGGCTCTACTTCGATAGATGATCAATTGAGATACTTGTGTTGTCAAATTGTTAGTAAATAAAGTCCAAGTTCTTTAGTCCGACGTCATCTCTTTATAATGCAATTCCATTTCTTAAACAATGAATACTGATACATTTTCTCCGAGCGTGCACTCCGAGCGTGCATAATAGACGGATAAAGCAAAAACAAAAATAAAGAAGAATTATTAAAAAAAAAACTAAAAATATTAGCAAAAAAAAAAAAACTAAAAAAAAACTAAAAACATATATTGTTACGTCGTGAATGTTGGACCAGACTTGCGATGACATGTGAGAGAGGTCAAAAGACACTGTAGAGTATCAACTATATATATTATTACCTTGGAAGGTCATTGTTTTAACATTGGATAAGGATAAATCAACTATCTTGATGCATCCACACCCATTATTTTGTAGATTTGTATCAGGTGAACTTTCTTTTAGGTTGGATGAAGGTGACAAAACTACTTTCTAGCAAGACTCAGCCATTTTTGATATTCCAAAATTGATGACTCAGAATTTTAATGGTTTATTTGCAGCTAAGAGTTTCCGCAGTAGCTTTCTATTACCATTGTCCTATAGAGGATACTTGCGATTTTTATTGCAACGTAAACTATTGCTACCGGTGGGAGGATGCTTAAGAGCTCTTTGTTTATCAAGATCTCGTTTCATAATATTGCCTACTTCAATTGGATATTTAGAGCATTTGAGGTATCTGGATTTTTCATAAAACGATATTGAAGAGATGCCCAACAAACTTTGTAGTCTACATAATTTGCAGACACTACTTAATTTGCCCAACAATTGGAAATTTAAAAAGAATATATAGGTGCTGAATTTTACTGGGATGGTTTTTATATTAAGCCATTAAGATTTTATGATACCCAAAATACCCTTAAAAAGAAAAACTAAAATTTGGATTATTCACCTTATATGTCATGTATTTTGCTTTTATTCAAAAAGTATACCTTATATTTCTAAATCATGTATTTTTATACCATTTCAATTGTGTTCAATACACAAATCTATATATTTTATTAGTTAACCCTTTATTTGGACCTTAAAATATCCAAAATATCTTCAAATTTGAATACCTTCGTATATTTTTTTATACTTTTATTCATATTAGATCTTACATTTTGTGATTTATGTAAAACTAGCAAATATAAGCATAAAAAATTTAATTGAATATTCCTAGCAATAGTTTGAAAATTATTATCATTCACACTATACTTTGACAGAAAAATCCCACTTCTGAACCCATTTTTTTTTTTTTTTTTTCAATTGAATATTGTATTAAACTTAAATGTTTTGAAGCATAATATCTGATAAATTTATTATTCTAATTATGTAGGTAATTTTTGGAGCCTAGCTAATTATTCAAAAATTTCAAGCTCTCCCATCATCTTGAAGACGGCCAATGTGACTCTTTGCTAATTCATCCAGGTAGACTCGTGCTTATCAAATTGACTTTTCAACCTCTTCTCCATACCTACAAATTGTTATACGACACCCCCAAGAGGTTAAAGTCTGATTGAACTGGAGTCTTTGAAATTATTTCACGTGTGAAATTCACGGTCCTCTATTTCCCTATGCACTAAGCTATATATATTATGCTAGGGCTTCCTTAGCAACACAAACAAAGCAATAAAAAAGAAATAAGAAAAAAAAAAATTGAAGAAAAAGATAGCCCTAGTCTCTTTGTCAACATTAACAATATTTGACCATAAACATGGCGCTCCAACATAATAGAAGCAATGCTGAAACTGAGGGGACTAGCAACGACATAACAAGAGCGGTAATTGAGATCAAAACGGTGAATCGGATTCAGAACCGAGGAAGTAGTAGTTCGGCGGCCATTGAAACTTTGGCAGTTGAATACGGAGGCGGAGTTTGCTTGACGTGGGAGGATCTGTGGGTGAGAGTTTCCAGTGGAAAGAAGAGTAACAGACCAATTCTTCAAGGTCTGACGGGATATGCTAGGCCAGGGGAGCTCTTGGCTATAATGGGTCCTTCTGGTTGTGGCAAGTCTACTCTTCTTGATGCCCTAGCAGGTGAATTATCACGTTTTCACTTTATTTGAAGTTTTTCATGAAAATATTATCACAAACATACATTATATATAAATATATATATATGTGTGTGTGTGTGTGTGTGTGTAGCTAAAAGCATCTTCTCAACACTTATTAGCTTTTGATATTTCATATTGATCAAGTCCCTTGTCGAACATAGTTCTTTGTTTACACTAAAAATATAAAAGAAAATAGCTTATTTGCTCTATTAATTACGAAGTTAGTCGAGCTTAGAAGGGGGTGATACTTGGTTTTTGGGATGTGTCTCGATGAGTCGATATGACTCATCAAATATAGTGTTGGTTAGTATAACAACAACAGCAACAACAACATCAATAACAATAATAAGAAGAGTAATAATGAACATTCGAAAAAGGTTTTTAATGTGGAACATGGATAATATATCTTTTCCTGAAGGTGAGGGTCTCAGCTATTCCTTAAAAATAGGTCTTTTCTTTCCTTTTTTTTCTTTTTTGGGCTTGTTCTGCTTTTACCTTTTTCTTAACATTTTGTAATTTTTTCTATTTTCTTTTTTGGTTAAAGGGTGATAACATATGTTGTTTTTCATCATTTAGATATATAAAAAAGGAAGATAAATGGCCCTTTTAAGCATTTTTAAAAATTTTTAATTTGGGTATACAAAGCGACTACACAAGTATTTGTATTCTATACGATCGGCGATGGTGACATAGTAGTAAATAAGGTCTTATTTGGAGTCTTCACTTCTACTAGATCAGATGTTCGAGTCATGCATCATGCAGATTTGTCGGTTTGACAATTATTGTTGATGAAATCTGGGAACCCCTGATCCTGTTTGTTGTTGAAGGCCCCATGGTAGGATCTTTTACCATCCCATCGATAGTCCCAGCTGATGCTTATGTTAACGTGTTGGACCGGGATGTGAAGACAACCCTCCCTTTTTTTATGTACCAAAAAATTAAAAAATTATTTGTAGTTTATAACATTTTATTATTCTGGTTTTTGCATGATGAGCTTTATCATGTTAGTATCAAAAAAATAAAATAGAATTAAAAATTCAGTACGTGACCTATTGAAGGCATTCACATGAAATAGGGATTTTACTTAATTTATCTAAATTTTGAAGGTTAGTAATGGAAACCCTATAAATTGAAAAACAAAAACAAAGAACAAAAAAAAAAAAAAAAAAAAAATCTTATTACGCAAAAAGAACAAATAAATTTTAGTAATTAATAATTTCCATAGGAAAGATCAAGCATGATCCTTTTCTTTTCTTTTTTTTTTTTTTAATGTAAAAATGATTCACAATTAGTCATCTTTTTGAAAAATGTTCAACTATCAAGTCAAAATGTTGCTCGTTTTAATTTTTAAATAAAGGGAGATAAAAGATCAAATTCGGCTCAAATTTATGAAAAATAGAAAGAAACAAAACTCATAATTTATATTTTACTTGTACATGTTGAATCCCTATTCCCTTCGAATAAGCACTTGTTGCTCACTTCATAGCTCAGAAAGGTTTACCTAGCTAGTGGTTGTAATTTCTTTCCGTACTAGATGTAGCTGTTGGTATCTCTTTTTGTGATTTTAACTACATATAGATGACTAGTTGTAGTTTTATTTGTTTATATTTCATCTATATTTATGTGTCATCCCATTATTTAAATATATATAGCATTTCTACCATCCTGGTAAAACAGTCACTCCATTGTAATTTTTTTAACAGCTTATAATAACTGGTTTAACAACATGTAATAATTAGTTGACTTATTTATAATATTAATTTAATGTAAAATTATATGTAATATTATATTATCTCCCACTAACGTAATATGTTACATTTAATTAATGTTACACATAATTTTATATAAAATTATAAATAAATCAACTATATATTATAAGTTATTTAGAAGAAAGTTACAAATCGAAATATCATGCCAACCGAAGGACGGTTGAACATCCGTACATAAAAATATATCTATATATATTCACACACATTTATATTAGATCGTGCGTGGAAACGATTCAAATATTGTAGAAACGGCCTATCTTCTGCTGACAAGCTTCTAGGCCTTTTCTTTCTTTTTTTGTTTTTGTTTTTGTTTTTGTTTTGTTTTTATGTTGAATTCGAACCAATTAAAGTGATACACAATACAAGTACTGGCAACCACAAATGCAATTTCGGAAATTTGGTCCATTTTTTCACCCAGGCCCCGCAATAACGATGGAGACGATAAAGTAATTATTGATATATGTCTTACATAAGTAGAAGAAAATTCCCCAGAAAAAAAAAAAAGAAAAAGAAAAAAGAAAAGCTAGTTGTTTAGTTTAAGGAATTTTTTTTTAATTTTTTTATTTTCACTACTTTTTCTCTTATTTCAGTCTTACCTGAGGGCAATCAAAGCTTTAACCTTAATCCCCATCTAAATTGATTTGCAGGAAGATTGAGTTCAAAGACAAGACAAAGTGGGGAAATTCTGATAAATGGACAAAAACAGATTTTGGCTTATGGTACATCGGTATGCTACTTAGATAAAGAAACCTTAAATCTGAAGTTGTTATATTCTCTCTCTCACTTTTTTTTTTTTTTTTTTTTTTTTTTTTGACAAGAAAGAATCCGTATCTGTTTTACAGACTTTACAAATATAGCTTTTTTTGAAAAGCAAAAAATAAAAAATAAAAAAAAATAAAAATAACATACACTGAAATTATTGTAACACTGTACTAAATATATCTCCTTCGTGTGAGGTAAGACAGAACAGAAACTGAAAAGAAGAAGAGAAATTTAGAAAGTAAATTAAAAGGACAGAAAATAGAAATATGGCAAAAAGGATAATTGTGTGTTTTTTCTTTTCTTCTCTCTCTCTTTTTTTTTTTTTTTTTTTTTAAGAAACTGATATTTTGTTATTTAGTATTAGAAGAAGTAAATATTTTTTTTTAACTCTCTAAAAAGATGCAAAATAATAATTTTTGTTAACATACATTACAAATGTAACAAAAAAATGCCACTTGAATTACATAGATTTACTGTTTAAGGGTAATTAAGAAAACAATTTATATGATTCAATTTGCATGTGCCATATATATGATTTGTTTCATCTAATTTTATAATTTTTCATAAAAAGGATTATTTTGTACCATTTTAAAGAGCTAAATGAGCTTTTTAGTCAAGAAAAAAAAACTAAGGATCTAATGGTAATTTAATAAAAAAATTTATAATGGACTAATTGGATTTATCGTAAATAGAATGACGACCGCAGTATTTGTGGAATTTAAGTTTGTGCTCGTGATATTTAAGTGTTACGTATTATAGATAACTCAGTCGTATAGGACGTGTGTGTGTATTATATATACATATATATTCAACTTACTTATTTTTGACGTGCACGTATTTAAATTCAATCGGAGACTTTTTTATTTTTCTTAAAGAACATTTGAAGACCAAAATGAAAAAAATAATAAAAATAAATGGTCATTTAAAAATCCAAATTTCATGCCTGTCCCACTAAGATACCCCTTAACTGTTTCCTAATTGATTTTTTTTCGTCTATATATTTGACCTAAATTTATATACAACCCCTCTAAAATTAAAAATTTTATTTAATCCTTTAAAAAGTAAAACTTATAGTTATTAGACCATATAATCCGGTGGATAATCACGTAACAAATTTCGCCGAGTATGGTGATCATGAGAATAAAATTTATTCTAAGTATTCCTAAAAATTGAATAATTTGTGCTTGCACCTCCAAGGCAAAAAACAAAAAAACAAAAAAAAAAAAAAATCTCATTAGTTGACAATTTTTTGGTTTTCATTTTAAAAATCACTTAATTAGCAACAGAAGGTTGATAAATGAGATGAGTTTGTTCTATGCATTTTATCTACAGCTCTACAAAAAATCCTTAAAAACAAACTCTAAAAAATCTACCAATGAAAAAACTCTAAAAAAACTTCCTTGGGCGAAATTGCCAAAAACAGCATTTGCCAATATTTTTGTGATGAAAGGTACAATAAACAAAAAAAAACAAAAAAAAAACAAAAAAACACAAATTTATTGAACTTAATTTTTTCTTAATATCGACTCCATGAACTGAGTAGGCATACGTGACACAAGACGAGGCGTTGATGACAACATTAACGGTGGGAGAAGCAGTAAACTACTCAGCTCAACTGCAACTACCAGACTCCATGTCGCCGTCAGAGAAGAAGGAGAGAGCGAACGCGACGATAAGAGAGATGGGGCTGCAAGACGCCTTCAACACTCGAATCGGCGGGTGGGGAGCGAAGGGCCTCAGCGGCGGCCAGAAGAGGAGAGTCAGCATCTGCATTGAGATCCTCACGTGGCCCAAGCTCCTCTTCCTCGACGAGCCCACCAGCGGGCTCGACAGTGCCGCTTCTTACTATGTCATGAGCAGAATCGCCGGCTTGGATCAGATGGACGGAGCTCGGAGAACTATTGTCGCATCCATTCACCAACCGAGCTCCGAGGTCTTTCAGCTTTTCGATAGTCTCTGCCTTCTTTCTACTGGTAAAACTGTGTATTTTGGTCCTGCTTCGGCAGCTAATGAGGTAAAATTTACAGATTATTTACTAAAACAAATAAAAATGAAAATGAAAAGTGTTACCTTGACAATATTTATATTTTCATAAGATAAAGGACCTAAAGTGATGAACTCGAAAATATGATATTTCACTTAAATTTATCATTTGGTTTACAGAATAAACATGTGAATTGTAAAATCGATAATTTTCTTTTATTTCCGGCCCTTTGAAAATCGATCATTGTCCCGATTCAGCATTTGTATAACACGTATCAAAAAAATGTTTGGGACGCCATGTGTTAAACACCACAAATAATAGAAAGTTGGTGGGTCTCATAGTATGAGATCTACGTTTTATTATTTTATGATGTTGAACACTACTGATCCTTTTTAACATCGTTCATAAATAAGTCATTAACTTTCTCTATTTGCAGTTTTTTGCTTCAAGCGGTTTTCCTTGCCCGACTCTCCAAAATCCATCAGACCACTTTCTGAAAACTATCAACAAGGATTTTGAGCAGGTAAAAGCCAAATCTCATGCTGGCATATAACAGACTTAGAAGTAATGAAGATCTTGATTCACAATTTTGTACTTGTGTGATTTCATGTTCAGGATATTGAGAGCGGAATTTCAGTTGAAAAAGCAATTGATACGCTTGTAAAGTCGTATACGGCTTCTGAAGGTTACCAACAAGTTCAAAGAAACGTAGCCGACATACGTAAGCAGGTATGTAGTTACCAATTCATACACATAAGCTCTCCATTTTAACCCCCGTTTGGATCTTCATTTTAAACCCACAGTTTAAATGAAATGATTTTTTTTTTTTTTAAGTACAGTTGTTTTTGTCACAGAAGTTTGAATTTTGAGTTTCAATAATAGCGGGTGAAACATAGAGATTCACCAGAATGTTATTTTTCATTTTTTTTTTTAAATTTTGTTTTTCCAGTCTCTAAATATGAGTAACTAACATTAGCATAATAATGCTAGGATTGTGGGGCATTGGAGAAGAAGAGAAGCCATGCTAGCTTCCTCAACCAGTGTCAAGTTCTTACAAGGAGATCTTTCAAAAATATGTATCGGGATTGGGGCTACTACTGGCTACGCATTGTTATCTATGTCGCACTGTCTCTAGGTCTGGGCACTCTGTATTACAACCTTGGCTCTTGTTATGAATCTATTCAGGTACGTACAGAGTAAATGGATTAAAAAAAATTTATTTAGGTAATTAGTTTATTAATGTTAATTTTTCGTATGTTTGTATTGTTTCAGGCAAGAGGCTCACTGCTCATGTTTGTTGCTTCATTCTTAACTTTCATGACCATTGGTGGATTCCCTTCCTTTGTGGAAGACATGAAGGTGTGATTTCTATATTTATTTTGAATATTGTGTTAGTGTCTATTGCTTCCAAATCATTGCTACCATTATTGTAAATCTTCAGGGGTACTCTGTCCCAAGAAACACCGCAGAGATCCACTAATTTCTAGATCCTAACGGCCTTTGTTATTCCTTCAAAAAAAAAAAAAAAGATAAAAAAGGCAGCCTTGGCTATTTCAGTAGGAAAAGCAAAAGGTGCAATAGCTGTTTAGGTAAAGAAATCACGAGGCCTATCATATTTATGTGTCGAACCATGGGTCTAGCTCAGTTTGGCACATGAAATGCTCGTTTTACGAAGATTCCATTTTACAATGTGTTCTTTTTGGATTGGTATTTAAGAGGGAAAAAAAAAAAAAGAGTGGTACGAATTTCGAAATAGTGAAAAATTAAAGTTAAATTAACCTTTTTAAAAAATATATTTTTTAAAAGTTGGATTCAAAACTTTATGTTAAATTAAATATTTCGGCACAACTTTCTACATACTGTGACATTCTCTTTTCTTTAGTATCAATGGGGCGATAACCCATCATGAAGAGATATGGATCATGTACTGTCCCAGAAAGTAAAAGCATTCTGATAAATATGAAAAATCACGTGACCAATTGTTAAAATTCTTGTAATCAGTGAATGCTACAACCTCAAAACCTTTAATATTAAAAACAAAAAAAACAAAAGATATCATAAAACCTGAAGCCTAAAATCAATCCTTTGTTTCTATATTTTCTTCATCCGCGTGGTATTTAACACCAGAATTAATGTTGTGTGATCTATATAATCAATAACAAAAAGGATAATTATTCATTAAAATTATCATGTAACATTATTTTAACTTTATCATAATTTTGCTAACTAGCGTTACATTGAGCTGTAGATATTCGGACGAGAAAGACTAAATGGGCACTACAGCACAACCGCATTCATGATAGGGAACACGATTTCTGCTCAGCCATACTTGCTATTAATATCTCTAATCCCCGGAGCACTAACCTACTATCTCCCGGGACTTCGAAAAGATTACAAACACTTCTTGTATTTCATCTTCGTTCTCTACGTCTGCATGATGTTAGTAGAGAGCCTCATGATGATCGTTGCGAGCCTGGTCCCAAACTTCCTCATGGGAATAATCACAGGCTCCGGAATCCAAGGCTTCATGATTTTGGGAGGCGGGTTTTTCCGGTTGCCAAGAGATCTTCCCGGACCGTTCTGGAGATACCCTTTGTTCTACATCGCGTTCCACAGGTATGCTTATCAAGGATTGTTCAAGAATGAGTTTGAAGGCTTGGTGTTTCCAAATGTCGAAGGTGGAGCTAGTGCCTTTGTAACCGGAGAAGAGATCTTGAGGAGTCAATGGCAGGTCGATATAAGCTATTCTAAGTGGGTTGATCTTGCTGTGTTGTTTGGAATGGTTGTTTTCTACAGAGTTTTGTTCTTGGTAATTGTCAAAATTGCCGAAAAAGTTAAGTGCAATAATGTAACTTTTTCAGTGATACGACGCAAGCACAACATACAGATTTTGGAAAATCCCATTGCTACACCATTCCAAAGAGAAATAGAATGACTTATAATAAACATAATTTATACATTTTTAATATGCAAATGTAAGATCAAACGTAGACAGTGCAACTGTTATTTAGATATTGGAATTATCTTTCCACAATATCCATATATTTGTGTGTATATATTTTCAAATGTATTAAACGTAGACATTGCAAGTGTTTATAAGATATTGAAATTTTGTGCCTATATTCTATATACTAGTTACATGGTGATAACTCTATTAAATAGAGTTATTTTACCACTTTTACGCATTTAAATTGACTATGTTCGTGAGCATTTTATTTAATTTTATGTTAATTCAGTTTAATTTAACATAATTTTAGTTAATTTTGTTTAATTAGTCTAATATTAATTTTGATATTTTATTATCAATTTATCCCTCTAAATAATTTATTCTTTCATTTGTGTAATTTAATTAGGTGAAATTTGGTGGCAAAATGACTATTCAAAAGCTCAAAAATGGATTACAATTCGAAATAGCTACGAATCCAGCCAATCTCGCGCGCAAAAGTAGAAGAGCTCATCAACTCGCTTGCAAAGCTGTTGAATCAAATCAGGGAGAGCCAAGATCGCGCATCCAGAACACCCCAGACACGCACGTGTGGAGTGTTAGCTAGCGTCAGCTGACTAAAAGGCTGTCGATTCCCGTGTGCACATGCCTATGAAATCCCACATGAGCTCGTTTTCTCGCCCAGCTGTTGAGTGCCACACGTCCCTTGGGCCTCATCGTCCTAGGCATAGAGGAACCACACGAATCCATCCCGAACTTGGTGGTTAAACTCTATTGCGGTGACGATACTATAGGAGAGGTCTTGCGGAAAAATAGCTCGATGTCAGGATGATAAAAAGCTTAACACCTCGCATTCTTATTTCTTTTCTTTTTCATATTGAAAAAGAAAAGTAATAAGAATGAAAGGGTCGTCTTATTCAAAACCCCAATTATGAAATCCCTTCTCTCCCACTTCACACCTCGGAGCTTTCACATCTTCTTAACCCAAAACGGCTGGGGAGAGGAAAGGTTCCCTTTTTTTTTCACACCTTCTCTATGATTCGGATTAGGTTTATCATTGGATGAACTGCATTGCTGATATTGACCCCAAAAAAGAAACGGTAGGTACAGCTAGTTCGTGAACAACAAACCATTGCACTGTGAAAATTGGATAGGTTTTATCTATAGTCATTGGGACCTCCTAAAAAGATCTACTAAATTCATCGAGTTGTTCCAAAGGATCAAAACGGCCAGTTATTAATGGAATTCCTTGTCGGCTCTCTGTAAAATACTCGTTCGGACGGGGGGCTTCCAAATACATCGTAAGCTAAACCCATGCGATAGTTCATCATAATTTTGCTTGCTTGCTTTCCAGCCACCCATTCCGCTTTCTCCATGTGGCTGAGTGCACCTGAGCTCACCATAACTGATCCAGCCACGCTGGGAAAGGAAAAAGTTAAAAAAAAAAGGGGGGGGGGTGTTTGGTGGAGGTTTGGGGGTTCAAAGGAGGGTGCTGGGTTTTGCGGAGGCTGAACCCAGAGGCTGAACCAAAGAGTGAAGAAGAGAAGAAAAAATGAGAGAAAAAAGAAAAAAAATATATAGAAAATAGAAAAAAGCCAAAAAATAGTAGTGTAGGTTTTTTAGTTTAGAATTTGAGTTTTGTTTTTAGTTTTAAGTTTGCATTTTCAATAAAATTTTAAGGGAGATGGCATTTGAAGAGTAAAGAGGAGGAGATGGGAAGTTGAGGTTAAACTTGAAGGATTGTTGGAACATCCATGAGGGTTTTTTTTTTTTTTTTGTCCCCCTCATATTCTATCTCTTTTATTTTTGTAATTTGATAATGATTGAACCCTTGATTTCTCTAATTTTGCGTTTATCTTCATTTATGGGTATTGTGTAGTTTGTTGGTTCTAGGGTTTGATATAGTTTTACTTGAACTATGCTTTGATGATTTAGTTAGTTGTGAATCCAATTTCATTTCAATTTATTTGTGTTCTCTATACTTAATACATCTAGTTTATTTTTCTAAATAAATTAGTTGATTTGAATATGTGAAATTTGGCACTTGGGAAAGGGACTTTTATATGTCGGATTTGAGATATACAACCTAAGTAGTATTGAGTTCGGGAGGCCGGTAGTATGTGGGTACACTACTACAAAATAGATATTCGACGACGGTTAAAAACCGTCGTGGTAAAACTTACACGACGGTTTTCTAACCGTCGTGTAATCCACCGTCGTGGTATATATTTCGATTCCACGACGGTTTAAAAACCGTCGTGGTATCAGGGCTACCACGACGGTTTAATACCCGTCGTCGTAGCCGAGCTACCACGACGGTTTAATAACCGTCGTGGTAGCTCGGCTACCACGACCGTCAATGAACCGTCGTGGTAGCCGAGCTACCACGACGGTTATTAAACCGTCGTGGTAGCTCGGCTACCACGAC
Organism: Ficus erecta; assembly: GCA_008635985.1. Lineage (NCBI taxonomy): Eukaryota > Viridiplantae > Streptophyta > Magnoliopsida > Rosales > Moraceae > Ficus > Ficus erecta. Next base: position 439,016 of record BKCH01000056.1, on the reverse strand, counting down.
CGTTTAATGACCGTCGTTGTAGCTCAGCTACGACGACGATCCCTTGACCGTCGTGGTAAGAGTTAAAAAAAAATTTTGTTTCACATTCGTTTTATTCCCTCTGGTGGAAAATCAGCCAATTAGATAAACCGATAAATATTATAATGACAAAATTGATACATTGTTTTTATTCAATATTGAATAAACTTCTCAACAAACCTAGCCCACTCTTGCCTAACCAAACTCATGTCATCATCAGTATAAAAATCCTTCGTTTGAAGAGCGGCTAGTCCATCAACAGTGAGGGTTATTTCTCGCATGAAAGCTAACACAAAATAACCGCACTCTACATAACCTTCCTGTATTGGACATCGAGCAGTATTAATCAAAGTCTCCCAGTTCCGTCGCTGTCTTACTCCTCTTCCCACCGAAACCTTCCAATCATTAAGTGCCCTAACAATTTCACAAATTTCAAAACAATATATTACAACAATTATAATTGTATGCATAATATCATATATATATGAACATCAATAAATACTTACGTCGTAATAAAGTCTTTAAAATCATCACCCGGTTCGTTTCTGAGAGGATTAAAATATAGGACCAAGTCCTCCCATGGATCTATAACTGCCAATACCCAATGTTGGCCGCTGTTATATGGCATGAGAAACAGCTTTCCCTGTGGAGCGTTTCTTATGACCTGTAGAATGTAATCGGCCCTCTTTCGAACGTAGGCGGCACGATCGGCAACGCGTTGAACTGGTGAGACGATGACTGGAGAAATAAACTCGAACCGTTGATCCATACCTGCCCTTGCACAACAATCCGCTAAGTATTTGCAAAATAATTAATGGTGAATTGTTACACAAAACTGATGTATATAAGATTAAGAATGATAAATAATTAAATAGATTAAGCAAAAAATGTAATACCTGATGTAAACCATTATGCTATTTACACTGATTTCTTTAAATGTTATGAAATGGTACACATCTTCAAACCCAATATATATGGGCATGTCATCGCCAAGGACGAACTGTTGTTGATGGAAGATTATTTGGGTACTGTCACGCATGGAATTTTGTGCGTAATATGCCAACATTTTCAAATCGCATGGAATGTCATTAAAGTCAAACGAAGGCATTTCTCCTTCCGCCGGTTGTTGTTCTACCTCCGGTTGTGACCGTAGTTTCTTCCTCCCTGCTCTCTTTTTGGTTCGTTTGCTCCCCTCGGCTTCTCGGTCTGGAGCATGACTGGGACCTTTGCTTGCCTGGCTAAAACTTGGAGAAACGACTACTAACCGTTTCGGCCAAGCAACAAACCCACCGACAGCTTCTTCAATAGATGTGGCGTCGTGCGTCGGAATAGGTAGGAGTGCACCTTTTAGTTTTGGGACTGTAATTGTCACTCGTACATTCTCCTCACCTAAAGGAATCCCATGGATCGTGTCCGTTGGAACACATTCCATGTATGCCCTGCCGGTTGCAACAAGCACATCTCCTCCGTTAATTAAATCAGGAAGAAATAAATGGCATTCCTTACTTGCGTTCGGCATGGCCTTCGGATCCGACGCCTCAGCTCCTTTTTCATTCAGAGTGCAGCTAGCCTTGAAGCTGTTGTCTTGATCAACTGTCGGTCCGGTTTGCTCCTCTGCCATAGTCTCTCGGTTGATACCGTGCTTCGCACATAATTCCTCGACGGTTCTTTCTAATGCGGCTAGCTTCATTTTCATCCCCAATACTTCAGGATTCTCGCGGTAGCCCCCCGCAACATTAAAGTATTGCGACTGCTTGACAAACTTAGATTGACCTCGAATCCGACCCGAATGCTCGGGATTTCCTATTGCCTTGGTCAATATGTCCTCTGTCCCCACAGACTCGAAACTACCCTGTGTTTGTTGCTCACTAAAGTCATCCTGTAACAATTTAACAATATGTTAGGACTTCGTAAAACATAAACGAGTATACGAGCTTAATAGAATTTAATCTCATTCGAAAACTTACTATTATATCGGCAACATTTTTACACGCTTCATTCTTGAAAGTGCCATCTGGCTGGACACGCATGTCCAACCAATTTTCAAACCTCTCTGGGTACTTTCCCGTCTTCTCGAACTACAATTTAATAATTACCATTAGTAAACATATACGAAGAAATTGTAAGCAAGTAAAACAGACCATTTACAAATACTCGGTAAGTTATTCACGTACATGTGCTTGGTCACGTTTCCTATATCCGTCTCGGCCTCCTAATGATCCGTATTTGAGTTTCTTCCTTGTCTCACTTCCTTGTTCGGATAGTCTTTTGAATTCCGACGACCGACGATACGTAACGAAACTTTCCCAATCATCCTGGCTGATTGTGGGGTAATTGTGAACCACTTTTGCCGGTCTTTGCCACACACCTTCTTCGTCAATATGATCTCGTACAAAAGCTTGGTAAAGATCATATCTGAAATTTTTTGCCGACTCTGCACATGACTTTAAAGCTTGTTTTTTAAACGATTCACCTACAGTGAAAGATGTTACGATTTCCGCCCACACTCTTTCTTTCCTTTCGGCTAAATCGGCACTTCTCTCGAGCAAGCACTCCAATCCAACTATGTAATGCATCTCCTCCCTTCCCTATTGGTTGCCCTTTCGCGTCGAACGAAACTTGAACTCTTTCTCCCTTTGTCCTAACTCGGTGAACTCTTTTCATAAGAGTTGCTCTTCGTTTACCATCTTCATCGGGATTGAATCTAGGTGAGTTGAGTCGTCGTGGTTTTCCAATTTGAGTTTGAGTTGAGTGTTCTTCCTCGTGCTCTTGTGACATTTTAAATCAATCTAAAACAACCCCGCACCGAAACACGTTAAAAAAACAAAAAAATGTTGTCATTAAATCATTACAAAATAATTGTTAAGGCGTGCAAGTAAACATAGTTTTCGATCTACTTAATTAATTACGGAAATGACACACAACTTAATAAAAGAGGCATTTGATCTTTCCATGTCATGTGCTAACATCTAAGTCACTACATCAACGACGGTTTCCAGAAAATTGACGAAGCCGTGCATAACCCAATCAATTTTATTAAATATAAAACTAATTCAAACTAAAACAAGCATAGAATCGAACATGTCAAACGCTATAATATAAGTCACATAATCAACGCTTTCCCCGTAAAAATATTGAGTCCGTGGCTTACTACCCAATCAATTTAATTCAAGCTACAACTATTTGTACATCAAAAACGCAATTTAGCAAACATGTCATATACAAAATTTTATCTCTAAACATCAACTATTTCCCATTCATCATCACGGCGGACGCCGGCAACCCAACCCCGACGCCGGCGACCCACTCCCGCCCCCCCCCCCCCCACCACCATCACAACAAACCAAAACTAAGTCTCAATCAAAGGGGAATTTGGTCGAACATGTAGTGTGTATAAAATTAACATGCAAGAGCAAAACTTTTTTCCTTTTAAAAAATAACCCAATACCAAAAACACAATCAAAAATCAATTTCCATGAAGTTTACAATTATCTAAGCTAACTTCCATCAACCGTTTAGTGAAATAGCAAATATAAACTAACCGTTTAATGTGGGTATGGGCGGGTATTGGCGACGGCGACTAACCGTTGGGGACGGCGAGGGTGTGGGCAACGGCGCAAACCGGCACTCCGGACAAGGTGGCGACGGCGGCGAAAAAATAGAGAGAGGACAAGTGGGCGACGGCGGCGAGGAAATAGAGAGAGGGTGAGGAGGACGGCAAGGGAAGAGGGATATAGTGGAGTGGGTAATTGTGATACCGAAAATTAGAGAGAGAAAGTGTAGGGATTGAAGAGTTTCAATTTGTCTTTATATCTAGGAAGCAAAGTTTGGCCACATTAATTGAAGCGCGCACGTTTCCCGGACAAATTTTAAATTTATCGATACGGATACCACGACGGTTTTTTGAAAACCGTCGTGGTACCCCATACGGGTGGGCTAACACGACGGTCTTTTGACCGTCGTGGTAGCTCCCCTTGGGGGCCAAAACCACGACGGTCAAAAGACCGTCGTGGTACCCTTCCCTGTGAGGGGTACCACGACGGTCTTGTGACCGTCGTGGTAGTGTGTGAAACCACGACGGTTTATTTGAAAAACCGTCGTGCTATTAATCTACCACGACGGTTTTTTTGATAAACCATCGTGATATTTTTATCCGTAACGGATGTGTAATTTTTTTTTTAAACTATATACCACACCTGTGTGTTATGCATAAACAAGCAGCCCATACCAATTCTTTATGTGTTCTTGTATTCAAATACACCATGGCATATAATAAATATTATCATGTGGAAATTCATTTAACATATATATACAATTAACGGAAAAATAAAACACATTCAAGTTTTTCGTTTAGTTTTTTTTTTTGGACTTCTCAACACGTGTCCACTCGACATCTAAACGAAGCAAGTGTGAGGAATCATCGTCCAAATCATCAATCTCCTCCACCGGTGGCAAACTGTTCGTGATAGATGGAATGTCCGTGCAATCTTCAACATCTTCTTGGTCATCTCGGATTAATTTTGGCTTCATTGGCACCACTATTGATAACTCTAAATTTTCGGGATCCGTTGTGTAAAATACTTGTACGGCTTGCGACGCCATAATGAAAGGATCATTTTTGTATGCCATACGCCTAAAGTCCACCACTGTCACGCCGTCCTTATCAAGCTTAACAAAATTATTGTCAGCCCACTTGCATTTGAAGAGTGCTATCCGCAAGCCACAATAATCAAGTTCCCAAATATCTTCAATGAACCCAAAGTAGTTCATGGAACCATATACCGGGTTCTTGTCCTTTGCGGATGAAATCTGCATAGACTCGGCACGGAGACTCACACCACTATTTTGGACTGTATGCTTCTCATCTCTTTCGCGAGTGTAAAAGGTGTATCCATTGACAAAGTACGATGTATATCGTGTGACTATCGATGACGGTCCTCTTGCTAGCTTCATTAAATCTTGGGAAACGGTAGGCTTCTGATGCAAATGTCGACTTATCCACTCCCTGAATGTCCGGTTGTGCTGATCTTGAATCCACTTCTCACATCTTGACTTCCTTGGATTCGCGACTCGTAATTCAGTCGTGTGAACCTCAACGAACGGCTCAACTTCCTTAGCATTGTGCAAAACATACAGACAAGCTTTTTCCCATTCATCTTGCTTTACTTGTGAATAAACGGCCGCGGATAGTCCTTTCGATGTAAATAGCCCACTCGTTGGCAACCCTATTGGGTCCGCATTGGACAAATACTCGGAGCAAAACTCAACTGATTCCTCGGCTATGTAGTTTTCCACTATACATCCCTCGGGCCTATTTCGATTCTTCACATAACCCTTCAAAACCTTCATGTACCTTTCGAAAGGATACATCCACCTCAAATGGACCGGTCCACATAGCTTAACTTCACGAACTAAGTGCACCGTTAGGTGGATCATTATATCAAAAAAGGCTGGTGGAAAAAACTTCTCAAGCATGCACAAAGTCATCACCAATTCAGATTGTAGCGAATCTAGCATAAGTGGATCGATTACGTTAGAGCAAATTGAATTGAAGAATGAGCATAGCTTTGTAATTGCATATCTCACATCTTTTGTTAAAACCCCCCGCAATGCAAGAGGTAATAATTGTTGCATCAAGATATGACAATCGTGTGTTTTCATTCCAATAAGCCTCAAATCCTTCATCGACACCAACCTTTTGAAGTTAGAAGAGTACCCACTTGGCACTTTCACGGACGCAAGCCATTCACAAAGCCTTCTCTTCTCTTGTCTCGATAATGTGTGCTTTGCCGGAGGTAAGTATGTGCCGGTCGATCTTTTCTCGGGGAGCAAATTTGGTCTAATCTTCATCTCTTCAAGATCCATGCGTGCTTTTTCACCATCTTTTGTTTTGTTTGGAATGTCTAGCAACGTGCCCACTATCGATTCACAAACGTTTTTCTCAATATGCATAACATCTAGGCAATGACGAACGTAAAGTGACTTCCAATATGAAAGTTCGTAAAATATTGACTTCTTCTTCCAAGGTCCATCGACATTTGGAGCCTTACGTTTTCTCTTCCCCAAAACTACTTTTACATCTTTAACCATCTCAAAAACGGATTCGCCAGACAAAATCCGAGGAGCGGATCTATCTTCGGTATTACCATCAAAAGCCTTTTTTTGTTTGCGGTATCGATGATTCGTTGGCAAGAACCTCCTGTGACCAAGGTAAACGGTTTTCTTACCATTCTTCAAACGGATAGAGGCTGTTTCCTTCATACAAACTGGACATCCTATAGAACTCTTCACGGGATAACCAGATAAGTTGCCAAGTGCAGGAAAGTCATTAATTGACCATATCAACATTGCACGTAGATTAAACGTATCTTCACGGTAAGAATCTCTAACTTGTAAACCATCTTCCCACAACCTCTTTAGGTCATCGATTAATGGTGCCAAGTACACGTCAATGTCATTCCCTGGTTGTTGAGGGCCTGAGATCAATAATGTCAACATCAAGAACTTCCGCTTCATGCACAATTCCGGAGGGAGATTGTAATTGACAAGTATGACTGGCCAGGTACTATGCCGACTACTCATGTTACTATGTGGGTTCATTCCGTCCGTCGACAAACCGAGACGTAAATTCCTTGGTTCTGCACTGAAATCTGGATGATTGTCGTCAAATGTCTTCCATTGTGGTGCGTCGGCCGGATGCCTAAGTTTGCCATCATCAACACGTTTATCATGGTGCCATGTCAAATTTTTAGCATGCTCGGCATTGCGGAATAAACGACGAAAACGTGGAGCCGCTGGAATGTACCATAACACCTTAACCGGCATTCATTTTCTACTATTCGATGGCATCTTCCCTTTCTTCCATCTTGATTCGTTACAAACCGGACATTCATCTAAATCTTCATATTCTTTCCGGTAAAGGACGCAATCATTTGGACAAGCATGTATCTTTTCATATTCCATTCCCAAAGTGCTCAAAGTCTTCTTCGCCTCGTACATACTAGGTGGCACTTTGTTATCCTCGGGTAGAACATCTTTTAGAAATTCTAAAAGAGTCGTGAAACTAGAATTCGTCCACCCTCCCGACGCTTTCATATTCCATAATTTAATCAATGCCCCTAATTTCGTATATTTTGTACACCCGACATACAAGGGCGTTTCGGCATCATTAATCATTTCCTCAAATAACTCCGGGCGGTGAACAAAGTTTTCTTCCAAATCATTGACCATCTTGAACATATTATCACCAACGTCGTCTTCCTCAACAATAGGCTCTTTACCTTTAGTAGTACTCCTCGATGAATAATTAATATCGAAAAAAGCTTCGCCATGTAAATACCATGTTTGGTAAGAACAAATAATCCCATAAGCGCGCAAATGCCCTCTAACATTATCAATTGAATGAGATCTATGATTACCACAAATTTGACACGGACAAGGAATCTTATCATCTTGTAGGTGAGCCTTGGCAAATGACAAAAATTCTTCAACACCATCTTCATATGCTTTAGACAATCTATCAAACCACATCAATTTTCTATCCATGATTTGCAAATCCTAAATCAAGAATTCAAAGCGTTCGAAGTCAAAGTGTGCGTAATTTTAAAATGCATGCATTTAATTTTCATTTAGTTAATTGAACACTGCTACTGACGCATTAACTAATTGAACAATTAACAAAAAAGGCGAATAAACATACAAACTAAGTGCCGGACAAAATTAACAATTTGATCATGATAATTTCGTATATTGAACACCCGGCCTATTGCATTCTTCAATGTATCAAAAGCAATCCCAAAACATAAAAAATTCTTCAATGTATCAAAAGCAATTATTAAACATACAAATTTAATATAAAATCATAAATAAAAAATACATAGGATACCAACATAGAAGTAAGTTTGTGTGATCATGACTTACAAGAGATATTGATATGATCGATAGAAGACGGTGGCATCACACAGTGGTGTTCCGTATTTCCTTCTGAGCTTTCTAAAACGAATTTAGTTTACTACAGCTGGTGTATTGATGTGGAAATATCAGGAGCAACAATCTGTACAATCTGTATTAGGAAAACATATCGCCATTTTTCGACGACGGTTTATAAAAAAACGGTCGTGGAATCCCGGAGATTCCACGACGGTCTTCAAAGACCGTTGTGGAATCACAGGGATTCCACGACGGTCTATCAAGACCGTCGTGGAAGCCTTCGTACTTCCACGACGGTCTTTCAAGACCGTCGTGGAAGCTCCGGATTCCACGACGGTCTTTTAAGACCGTCGTGGAATCTCGAAGCTTCCACGACGGTTTTCAGAAAATCGTTCCGCTCCGTGTTTTGACCCCATTTTTCACGACGGTTTTTTTAAAACCGTCGTGTTTTTTCCGTCGTGTATTCCACGTTTTGTAGTAGTGGTAATCGCATCTGTGGCTTGATCTTAATGAATGTTTGTGCATTTTAGTTTATAGGAATATCAATTTTAGATGTTCATACATATTATCTCATTTGACACGTGTGAAAGGTATTGAGGTTAGATTAGAGCTATTGATTAATAAATTGGATAAAGTTGATTAACAATTGCTAAATTGGATAAGCATGGGAATAGTAGAGTGAAATCAAATCCCTAGAACATTGCTTGTGTCTTTTTATTCCTTTGCTTTTTGTTTGGTCATTTTAGTTTAGTTTATTTATTTTAATTTGTATTTTTGTTGTTTTTCAATCGGTCGTTCAAATAATCCTATCGTTAATGAATTTTGATAATTAACTCAAATTTAAACACAATTTTCATGAGATCGACAACCTTACCCATATTATATTACTTGTGTTATTCGTACACTTACGAGATTTCACGCAACACATAGCACATGCTTTACTCATACGAAATAAACAAGCAAAGCAAGTAGCACATGTGAAGCGCTTGCGGCATAAACAAACAAAAAAAAAAAAAAAAAAAAAAAAAAAAGGCCATGTGATGGGTCTTGAGCTGCCATGTGGTGACAATTGAAACATAAACAAAAAGAACAGATTCGTTATTTTATATCAATGTGTAGATATATATATATATATATTTGCAAATGTAAGATAAAATGTAGACAAGGCAACTGTTTGCCAGATATTGAAATTATGTGTCCACATTACATATGTTTATCTATACAATATATAGAAGAGAAAAAATTATACTGTTTTCGTCCGCATGTTTTAATTGAAACATGTGTTTGTTTTTTTTTCTTCTGGTGACTGACTTGTGCAGGAGGTGGGGTGAGAGAGAGAGAGAGCGATGCGTGGGAGGAGGAGAGGGAGAGAGTGAGAGAGGGGAGCAATGTATTGGGAAAGAAAAAAGGACAGTTGGGGAATGTGCATGGGGCCCTTGTTGTTTTTGTTTTTGTTTTGCTTCTCTTTTCGAGGGAGTGCGTGAGAGAGAGAACGAGGGAGAGACCTCTTTGTTTTTTTTTTTTGTTTTTGTTTTTTTTTATTCCCCTTCTTTTTCGATGGAGTGTGAGAGAGAGAGACCCCTTTTTTTTTTTTTTTTTTGGCTTCTCTTTTCGAGGGAGTGAGCAAGGGTGAAAGAAAGACCTTTTTTTTTTCCTACTCCAATTGGGAAAGAAAGAAAGGGCAGGGGAATACGTGGGATCCACGTAGGGAGAGAAAAAATAATAATTTTTTTTTAAGTGACAGAAAAGATTATTTAAATGCTCTTATTTGTAACTAAATAATATATATCATATAAGATTTATGAGATGTTTATAACTATATTACAATGGAGAGTTATTTTTTTAATATTATTCAAAAATTTGATCTTTTTATTTTGTCTTTTTGTGCTTTTTTTTTTTTTTTTTGAATTGCTTAACTCTTTCTTTATTTTATTATTATTTTTATTTTTTTCTCCCCAAAATTTCAAATATGTCTCATCAATTTTTTTTTCTTATAATTTTTCAAATTATTATGTTTCTTTTTAATCACCGGTTACTTTATTATATTAAACTCTCTCTGAGACAATAAATAAATTAAGAACAATATATTGTTTTATTTTATTATTTTACAATAAATTTCCTTCAAAACTAAATAATTTCAAAACAGTGCCAGAAATAAATATCAAACTTCAAATCTAACCCTAATTGCCTAGTCACTAAAACCGTCACTGCTAGAGAAGACGACAACTTTAGTGTTTGAATTGAGGAAGATCGCAAGCCGACCTGCCAAAAAAAAAAAAAAAAAAAAGCAAACCTAGAGAACCAAAAGCCAAACCCAAAGAAAGGACCAATGGAGGAGAGAGAAACCTCACCTTCCCGTCGCCTAGCGCTCTCCTCACCATCAGGATCCTGTCGCGCTTTCTGTGCCATCGTCTGGGTTCCGGTGCTCATCGTTGTCACCAAACTGGTGCTGCGTCCTCTCCGGTCAACGAGGGGATAAGGGGGGGTGTAAATGGAGGGAGAAAAGGGAAATTTTGAAATAAACTAAAAGTAAAGTTAAAATATGTTATAATTTATTATTGTTTACCTTCCAAATATGCTCTACGGTGTAATTTCACATTAAAAATAAATAAATTTAGGAAGTGTCTATTGACACTACTCTGTTTACTCTCCTCGCACCTTTGTTCATAATTTTTTGCATCTCTAAAATACCCTTGAATAAATTTACATTTAAGGACAAAACTATTTTGAAGATACTTTCACACTCGTCAGCTTAATAGTTTAAAAAAATGATACACCCTTTGATATTGATCAAAGAAATAATAGACTAGCTCTTCCCATTAAAATAAACCGTAATTTCAGTTTCAAATATCATGTCATTTTTTATGGATTTTTGTTTTTTTGGTCGAAAGCAGTTAGTTATACGGGTACGTAATTTATTGAAAACGAACGAAAGGAAGATGGAAGGATGTCTTTTCAATTTTATTTGTTTGTCAATATCCTTCTGGCCAATGGTGCAATTGACTAAAAAAAAAAAAAAAAAAAAAAACACATGTGGACAATCACGGATCCACAACATTTTATTTCTTCAGGGGCAAACAAAATTAATGATTAAAAGTACCATGACAAGAATTGGGTCAAATGAGCCTGAAAACCAAATTTAGAGGAGAAGAAAAAAAGGGCAAATTGTAAAAATAGTCCCTTAAATAAATCACTTGAGAGAAAAGTCAAAATAGCATAATACTAATTATGGCTTTAAAATTATATCAGAATTTAAAATATTATTACTCAAAAGTATAATTAGGATAACTAACAAGATAAAATTTCAAAAATACTCCTATCTCTCTCTCTCCTCTATGTATCTCTCCTGTCTTTCTCCTCTGTCCAATGTCACTTTCCCCCCGTCAACTGGGGATCAGAACAGAGACGATGATGTCGACGGTGATGGTGCGACAAGAATCAGGAGAGCTCGCTCTTTCTCCGACGAGTCTCCCATGAAGATCGCGACACGAACCGCGACGGTCAGTCGTCGCTCCTAACTTCTCCGTCCAACCTTCACCATCACGACGGTGTGATGATCGCGAGATCCGACCACGACCATGACAGCAACAATTCGACATTGCAAAGTTGTCTTCTCTGGCAGCGATTGACGAGCAACCACCTCCCAGCGGCGACAGCTTCATCTTCGGCAACGGCTGTCTATAGTGACGGCGTTGATTGGGGTTGACTGGGTTAGGTTTCAATTTGGGGTCCCAAATTGGTTTTAGGATTTTTAATAAGTTAGGACATTCTAAAAAATATAAACTAAATTACCTCATTTGAGAACAAAAGGCAAAAAAATTAAATTATGAAAACAAAATCATAAAAATAGTAAATCAAAAATTCTTTGTAAAAATTTTATTTACATGAATATATAAATACTTTTATTTATAATTTTTAGTAAATACTTTTATTTACATGAAAATATAAATACTTTTATTTACCTTATCTAAAATATTTGTTAAAAATATGTGAATGTAAAAAACTCTATTTACAAGTAAATACATTTATTACTTAAAAGTAAATAAGTTATTTACCTAGTAAACAAGATTATTTCTTTTAACCACGTTCTCTAGATTATTTTTTGCTGTTTAAAGTAATAAACACGAGATTTACCTGTAAATGTTTGCCGAAAATTATTAATTAATCACGTAAATCAAAATATTTACTAGTAAATCTTAGTATTTACTAGTATGCATAATATATACGTTGTTCTGAAAATAATTAATTAATCAAGTAAATCAAATATTTATTAGTAAATCTTAGTGTTTATTTGTAAATAATATATTTACAAGAAAATATAGTATTTGTTGGGGTTAGACTTCGTCTTCCTATTATAACGTTAGCTTAAACAGTTTATCTAACGAACGATGAACTTTCGATTCTAAAGCCTTTGTATTTGGGCCGGAACCAACTCATTGTAAAAGTTAATAACGAACGTACACCGCTCGCATGATTGGGCTGGACCCAATGACTAAACACGATTCGGTCAAAGTTAAACATCGAACATCGAACCAACATATCAAAACTGATCTTTCATCCATTGACTTTACCGGTCACGAACGATAGAATACAAGGATAAAGTCTTGTTTCTAACCGTCGTTCGTCATTCATACTCTACATAATCCACGAACAATGTTATAGCTAGGCCCAGGCTTTGCTTGTCTATCATCGTTCGTTGTTCGTATTCGACAATAATTTAAAGGGACATTCCCCTTAACTGTCAAGTTCAGAATCGGCAATGACGAGTCAGATCTCAATATAACTGACATGTCAATAACCGCTACTCCCAGTATTAATAACCTATGCCAATAACTGCTACATTGAGAGAATGACAAGTGTCCAAAAAAGGCAGTTTACCAAAAACCACTCATCTGAAATTACGGGGCCAGAATCCCCATACTCCTTATATAAATAGAGGAGGACCCTCTTCTGAAGGAGGATCCTCTCTTTTTCAAATTGGAACAGACTGTTACTCTGTCAAAATATATTCAGAAATTTCCTTGTACTTCAGAACATTCATATACAGAAAAACGAATCTCACACACAGAGGAAGTAGCACATTGTTGGGCGAACCTTTCTAAATTTTGGTGTTGTTTGATTTTCTGTCTATCTTTACAATTCAATTATTTCATTTATGTTCATTTCTTAACGCGAATAATTGTCTGTTATGATGTTTTATGAGTTTCATTACGATGTCCAAGGGCTCAATTTATCGATTGTTACATTTTCTATATTGATCTCTGCTAAATTTTGACTGTAGAAAACCAGCGACTACAGTTTGGTGCCCACAGTGGGGCCCTGGGCCATCTTACATCGGAAATTCGTACAGCAACCATGGCAGCATAACATGAACACCAGGATGGACTTCCCCAAGGAAGCCCAGTTGATCACCAGGAAGCTTCAACCTCTGAAGCGATCTCTCAAATCACCAATCTGACACGATTGGTGGAGGAATTAACCAAGAAACACAACGACCAGCAGAGTCATATGGAGAACATCACTGCAGAGAACCAGATTCTCAAAAACCACTTGATGGCGATCAACTCACAAGCCGCTTACTCATACTACTACAACCCGTATGTCGGGTATTCCTCAGGTACGAGCGCTGGGGGCTGGCAACCAGCCACGACACACGACCAACAAGGTGCGAACACTGGGAATTGGTGACCAACCACATCTTACAATCCTCAAGGAGCGAGCGCCGGGGGCTGGCAACACGCTACGCCCCATTACCCTCAACGTTTGAGGGCTACTTACAGCCCTATTACTCCGATGCAGCCACTGTTCGCATCTGAGGATACCCCAGTAGTAAACGATAGACAAGTGCAGCCGAGACAGACCGCACCAGGAACCAGTTCAAGACGACAGACAACACCAATACGGCGTTCGACGTCCGACTTATCGCAACCATCATAAGATCTCCTTCAACCAGGGATGAACGTTGAAGAGATGATGCGAAGTATAATGTCGGAGGAGATGAGGACATTAGAAGCCCAAATGCAACAACGCTTCACTTCGCAGATTCACAAGGCCACAACATCGACCCCAGGATTTGACGATCTAGCACGTGGTGTTCGAGAGACACCTCTTACAAGCCGCATCACCAACACCATCACTCCGAAGTTTGGGAGTATTTCATTTCCAAGGTTCGATGGAATGTCGGACCCACATGACCATCTGTTGCAGTACAAACACGTTGTACAATCGACGAACATTCCAACAGGAATGCTCGACGATATGATGTGTAAGCTTTTCGCTCAAAGCTTGAAGGGAGCAGCGTTGAGATGGTTCTGCAACCTCCCACCAGAATCAATCGACTCGTTCGATGAACTCTCGCTTGAGTTCATGCGGAGTTATTCGGTTCACATCCAGTCCGGGAAGACAACCAAGGATTTGTGGGGCGTAAATCAAAGGCCACATGAGTCATTGCGCGCTTACATTAAGCGCTTCAGCAAAGCTATTTCAGAGATTTCTGGGCTCGATGATGGCACGGCGAGAGAAGCTTTAAAGAAGGGTTTAAGGCACTGGTCCTTATTCAAAAATGAGATTTGTTCCCGATATCCTCCGACGATCCAGAACGCTTTGCATCGAGCGAAGGGATTCATTGAACTCGAGGAGGAAAACGAACGAGTAGAACGAGACCTTACTCGGACTAGGGAAGAGTTCTCAAGGGCTCGCAATGAACAAGAAAAGACCTTCCGCCGCGAACGCCAACACCCACAACGTCGAACGGAGAACAGAGTCGAACGATCGAGCAGGCATGAACATAAGCGTCCACTCTCTCCTCCTAAGTATGCCCTCGGCATAAGCCCCTCCGAACTCATTGCTCACTTCAAGCGCCAGGATTTTGTCACTTCAAGAAGTTGCCCGAGAACCTAGCCAGAGACACATCCAAGTACTGCGAATTTCATAAAGATCATGGTCATAATACCATCGATTGCAGGGCGCTGAGGGCAGAAGTGGCAGAGTTATTGAAGAAGGGTCACCTCTGTGAATTCCTTACAGAAAAGGGGAAAGAGACGTACGAACTTGGTGGCGAAACTAAGGAACGAAGAATTGTGCAACATATCGAAGACACGCCTTCACCACCGCCAATTCGAAAGACGATAGGCGTAATTTGTGGAGGCTCGATTTATAGCGGGGAAACAGTAACTGCGGTCAAGTCTCATCGAAGGAAAACCATGCAGCCGATTGCAACGATTCTTCCCGATGACCCTGTCGAACACTCTATCACTTTTCATAGCAGCGAGGCTACAAACCTGAGTTGACCTCACGATGATGCGCTCGTTCTGACATTGAACGTATCGAACTGTGAAGTCGGCCGAATTCTGGTCGATAATGGGTGTTCTGCAGACGTTCTTTTCCTTTCAACACTCAGAGAGATGGAGTTATCTGAGACGTACATCGAACGTTCGACAACCATTCTGACGGGGTTCAACGGAGAATCAACCGCTACAGTTGGAAAAATCAAACTTCCTGTTTTTGCAGGAGGGGAGAACAAGTTAACCACCTTTTTGGTCTTAGATTGTCCGTCGGCCTATAACATCATTCTCGGTAGGCCATGGATTCACTCAATGAAAGCAGTCCCATCCACATATCACCAACGCATCAGGTTCCCTACGAAGAGGGGAGTCAAGGAAATAAAGGGGAACCAAGAGGTAGCTAGGACTTGATACCTTCATTCCTTGAAGATGAAAATGAGTGACCGGTTATAGCAACTAGATGAAATCCAGATCGATCCAGAACATCCAGATCGAACAATCAATATCGGCTCACTGCTCGATTCCACTATTCGTGAAGAGCTCTTGAGATTTCTACAAGATAATCGAGACTGCTTCACATGGTCACACAAAGACATGCCTGGTATCGACCCGGAGGTAACGACACATCAACTTAACATTGATCCAAGTCACAAGCCGGTCAAGCAGAAACGGAGGAAACTTGGTATCGAGCGCAATAAGATCATTAACGACGAGGTACGAAAGTTGATTGAAGCTGGATTTATTAAAGAAGTACAGTACCCAGATTGGTTAGCAAACGTGGTGATAGTCAGAAAGAAGAATGGAAAATGGAGGGTCTGTATAGACTTCACCGACTTGAACAAAGCATGCCCGAAAGACAGCTTTCCCCTGCCGCACATCGATCGATTGTTTGATGCAACCGCTGGTCATGAGTTACTCTCGTTCATGGACGCGTTTTCAGGATACAATCAGATCCTCATGCATCCCGATGATCAAGAGAAAACTGCGTTCATCACAGAAAGGGGAATCTATTGGTATAAAGTGATGCCTTTTGGGTTAAAGAATGCGTGTGCTACTTATCAAAGGCTAGTCAATGCAATGTTTGTAGATCAACTCGGTCGAACGATGGAGGTTTACATCGATGATATGCTGGTCAAGTCACTGAAAGCTGCCAATCACATTGGACATCTGTCTGAATGCTTTTTGGTTCTTCGACAACATAGCATGCGGCTGAATCCATCAAAGTGTTCGTTTGGTGTTTCATCTGGGAAATTCTTGGGCTACATTGTCACTCAGCGAGGAATCGAAGCAAACCTGAACCAGATACGAGCGATAACGAATATGCCTTCACCAAAAAACAAGCGAGAGATCCAGAAGTTGACTGGAAGAATTGCGGCGCTTAACAGATTCATCTCTCGTTCGACTGACAAATGCTTGCCTTTTTTCAAACTACTTAAAGGAAACAAGATGTTTGAGTGGAACGAGCAATGCCAGCAAGCTTTTGATGAGTTGAAAAAGTACTTATCCAGCCCTCCTATTTTGGCGAAACCTCAAACCGAAGAGAGTTTATTTTTGTATTTAGCAGTTACCGAAGAAACAATTAGTGCCGTTCTCGTTCGCAATATGAACGGCGAAGAGCCAGTTTACTATGTCAGTAAATCACTACTTGACGCAGAGAGGAGATACCCGGTGGTTGAGAAGTTAGCTTTAGCTCTCATTACTGCAGCAAGAAAGCTAAGGCCATATTTCCAGTCACACTCGATAGTTGTGATGTCTACTTATCCTCTTCGTGCCATCCTTCATAGTCCAAATTTATCTGGACGCTTGACAAAGTGGACAGTCGAATTGAGTGAATTTGATATCGAGTATCGGGTGAGAACCGGCTTGAAATCGCAAGTACTTGTTGACTTTGTAGCTGAACTCACACCAGATCCTTCCACATCGAACACTGAAGAAGAATGCCATTGGACGCTCATGGTGGACGGAGCATCAAACGTCAAAGGATCTGGAGTGGGTGTTTTTTGTAAGTCCCCTGATGGTGAGATAATCGAGCAGTCATTTCGCCTGGGGTTTAATGCTTCGAACAACGAGGCAGAATATGAAGCCTTAATTGCTGGGCTACGTTTAGCAAAGGCACTGGGGGCTCGATGTCTAAAGATCTACAACGACTCACAGCTCGTAGTGAACCAAGTGCTTGGAGAATACACAGCCAAGGATACAAGGATGAAAGCATATTTGAACGTTGTTCGTTCGCTTGTACAACATTTCGAAGGATACTCGATAGAGCAAGTGTCGAGGGATCATAACACTCAAGCGGACGCCTTGACTTCATTTGGTTCAACTTCGGAGCCACACTTACGTCGAAGCATTCCAGTTGGGTTTATTGAAGAACCCAGCACCCAGGTCGAATCCACGATCATCGCAAGAGAAGTCCTCGAAGATTGGCGAACGCCCATTGTTGCTTATCTGAAGGAAGAAGTTTTACCAGAAGACAAGTAGGAAGCTCAAAAAGTCAAGACCAAAGCTGCAAGGTTTTCACTAATCAACGACATCCTCTTTCGACGTTCGTTCAACGGTCCCTACGTTCGATGTCTCGATGATAAAGAAGCTACCTACGTTCTGAAGGAAGTTCATGAAGGTGAATGCAGAAACCACTCTGGGGGACGATCACTATGCAACAAAGTCAAGTGGCAAGGCTATTACTGGCCCACTATGCTTCATGACAGCGAAGACTTTGTCAAACGGTGCGACAAATGCCAGAGGCACTCCCCCATTTTCCATAAGCCATCAGAACGAATGTCGAGCATCGCATCTCCATATCCATTCATGAAGTATTCGATGGATATAGTGGGTCCACTACCCAGAGCGAGCGGACAACGTAAATATTTGTTTGTACTCACTGATTATTTCACAAAGTGGGTTGAAGCAGAAGCATTTGCGGACATAAAGGATTCGAACGTCGAAAGCTTCATTTGGAAGAATATTATTTGCAGATTTGGTGTGCCCCAGGAGATCGTCACGGACAATGGCTCACAATTCATTTCGGGGAACTTTAGAAAATTCTGCAACGGATGGAACATCGAGCTTAGCTTTTCTACCCCAAGGTATCCCCAAGGGAATGGACAAGCAGAGGCAACAAACAAAACGATCGTTCAGAATTTGAAGAAGAAGCTTGAAGCTAGCAAGGGCCGATGGGCAGATGAGCTTCACGGCGTACTATGGGCGTACAGGACGACTCCACGACGAGCAAACGGAGAATCTCCATTCTCATTAACCTTCGGTGCAGAAGCTGTTGTCCCAGCAGAAATCGGTGTCCCTACACTCCGGCGTCAGATGGCTTTAGAAAACGAAAGTCAGAATCAAGAAATGCTCAACGATAGTCTGGATACTCTTGACGAACGACGAGACCAAGCTCTGGTTCGCATGGCAAACTATCAGCAATCAGTGGCGAAGTATTACAACTGTAAAGTTCGACCAAGAACTTTCAACGAAGAGATCTCGTACTTCGTAAAGTATTTCAGAATACTGCCGAGCCAAACGTAGGAAAATTGGGTGCAAATTGGGAAGGTCCCTACAGGATCTTGAAGGTTATTCTACCAGGCGTCTATCGTTTAGAGACGAGCGATGGAGTGGAGGTTCTTCGCAGTTGGAATTCGCATTACTTGCGGAAGTACTATGTGTAATTTGTTTTTCTATTTTTGATGTTTGTCAAAACTTGTAATTTATTTTCTTTCTTTCCTCAGAACAGTTTTTTGTAAAGGCTAGATCCGTTACGTCGAACGTTCGATGCGATATCGAACCCGTAGGTCTACGCCTGAAGACTTCTTTTTTTTTTTTTTTTTTTTCTACCCTGAACTACGATTGACTTGATCCCTAAACACTGGGTACGTAGGCAGCTTGTATACGTTTATATGAGTTTAGTTAAAAATATCGTAAAATTTCAATGTTCGATTGAACTACGAATGGCTTGATCCCTAAACTCTGGGTACGTAGGTAGCTCATCACATTTGAATGGGTTCAGTTACTTTTCCTAATCAAAAACGTGTTATTTAAAGACGTGATATTATGCTTGACATTCGTCCAGAACGAATTAAGCTCAACATTACCCTTGACGTTCGAAATCATCAAAAAATTCTCATTGTTCGATTAAAATACATTCGAACATTATTCGAGTTCAGTCACAAAACAAAAATAGAATTATCCCATTGTTCCATCGAACTTAGAATTATCTCACTGGGTACGCAGGCAACTCGTCACACATGAACGAGCCCAGCTACACTAATGAGCTATATGATCCATTTTCGTGCAGCAATTGTGAAAGTTCAACCATTACTCGATTCGTTCGCATCAACATTGTACAAAAAGATGTGAATAGAAGTAAAGATTTTTTTTTTCAATTAACAAGTGAAATTGTCTTTACAATTCAGAGATAAATAAAATGTTCGCAAAAAAAAAAAAAAATCTATTCTCACGTCTCGCGGGCTTCGGGAGGATTGGCCTGTGCTGGGGGCTCGGCGTCAAAAGGTCCTGCTTCTGCTGGCGCCAATGAGGGGATCGAAGAGGAACGCCTGGCCTCGTCAGGATAGTCATCCTCAAACATTTCGATTTCCTCTCTGACTTTAGCTTCGTCAAGAAGTCCTTCTTTGTAATCCATAAGGATGTCATAACGAGCCCTGAAGGTCGCCTTCTCAAACGCATCCATAATTTGGGAGGTGAGCGCTGCATTTTCAGCCTCGAGAGATTTGATTTTTTCTTGACTTTCTTCAAATCTCTGGACCAGGGCTTCCATTGCAGATGTACCCTCCCTCGCTACATCCTTAGATTTCTGTAGCTTCAACATCAATCCTTCTGCGCCCGTCTTGACATCTACGAACTTACGTTCGATGTCCTGTAACTTCTCTCTGCGTGAGCGATCGTTCTCTTCGAGCTCTTTTATTTTGTTACTTTGGCTGACAACCTTGTTAGCCAATCGATAGAAGAGCCCCGTCGTCCGGGCATTGTTTTGCAGTATAAAATTACAACTTTTTAGGAAGGAGAAAAGTTTGCGAGTTATAAAATATCGAGCGAAGTAAATGTTCGTACCTTCATTGTTTCCCACATAATATCATCCATATGATCCTGAAGCGAACCTTGAGTTAGAGTCTCCGTGTCTACCTCCGACAAGAGCTGTCGCGCGATATCCACGCTCGCCAGCCTATCGTTGAGAAGACTTAGACGTAGAGGTAGAACAACTTCAATTCTCGGACCTTCAACGTCCGGTTCTGGAGATGCAATCTTCGATTTTAATTTCCTCTTCGCCGGAATATTTGTTTTAGCCTTCTCGACCACCTTCCTCTTCTTGGCAGGTGGCGGACTAGGCTTCGACGGAGGTTCTAAAGAGGACTTAAGAACGGGGAAAGGCGCAGGTTCATTGCCCTGGCCTGCGTTCGCGGCAGCTGCAGCGGCCGCAGCAGCTGCAGCTGCCCTTTCGGCTTCCTTCTTAGCCCTGCGTTTGGCCATTATATCCTTTGGAGTAGGAATCTCCATGACCAACAAGTCCAGGGCAAATTCTGCGATTAAAGCCTCCTCGTCAGTAAGGGGATCGACGAATAATGGAGTGCCAAAAAGTTTCCTTAGCGCTCCCCTAATTATAAAGGGCCAATCTAGCCAGGAAGGAACTCGTTTAGGAATACCTGAAGGAAGTTCGACGAAGTCCTTCCACAGGCTCGATGCTCTTAATCTCTCTGGGACTTGTATATCGTCCCACTCTCTGTTCGACAAAGCAAGTAGACGCTCGAGCTTTTCTTCAAACAAAAGAGCTTTGGGAGGCGGTTTCTTCAATTCCTTGCCTGCAAAACAACACGAAATATATTAAAAATCATGAAAAGATTTCATGCTTAACCTTCGATGTTCTTCGTTCGATACTTACGAAGGGTTCCCCATAGAGGGTAAAAATAATTAGCCAGATCGCCCATTGACTTCTTATTTACATGCATGAAGAAGTAGCGATCCTGCTAATATCTGTCGGCGTTCTTCATCTCGCCAACTACTTGCTTCTTCCTCCGTGGGTACATCGAGTACCGTCCATGATCTTTCGAATTTTCTTGAAGATAATATATCGCGAGCACATCGTCTACCGATAGCTCGATGCCCGCTTCTTCTGACAGCACAATCAATCCCAAGAAAACCCTCATCCCATTCGGCATTAACTGCGGAATGGCGAGCTGGTAGTGATGCATACATTGGATAAGGAGAGGAGGGAGAGGAAGTCTTAGCCCACACTCGAAATAAATTGGGTACATTCATATCCATCCCTCGGATACGATGTCTGCTCGTTCGTCATTCGTCGGGAGACGCAGTTGGACTTCGTTTGGGAACCCGAATCGACCTCTGATCTCAGATAAGTCATTTTCTGTCAAGACTGAGCGAGGGTTCGACGTTCGAAGAAACGACTGAATACTCAAACGACGAGGTTTTGTTAAACGGGCGATAGGAGGAATCGATAAAATTTCTTCCTCCGATGTTGTCGCTGGTCGATTCCTCTCCAAGCCTCATTACTCGTTTCAGCACCTCTTCTGCTCTGAGCATATTCATGCTCGAACCGCGAACGGCGAAGTGTCGATGTTAGCTAATCGTCAAAAATGCTGTCGCTCGAACTACTGTCGATCGAGTCGGTGCTCGTCAATTCGACACAAACTTCCTCGATAGGTTGTTTCTTCTTATCCATGGTTCACAAACAAGATTTTGGACGAACGATGGAAGAATTTCGGATCTAAAGGATTCTACTACACTATAATCCCAAGAAGGACGAGATGAACACGAAGAACATAAAACCCAAAAACCCCAGAAAAAACCCAGAAACTCACCAAACCCACCCCTCAACCAAATCACTCGCCCAAAAGAAATGTAGAAAACTTACTAGAAAGACTCGAAAATAGAGAAGAAACAACTCTACCAAATCAAAAATTACTCGAAATGGAGAAGAAGAAGAGAAATCTTGCCTGAGAATTCGAAGAGCTTGAGAAACTTGGATTCTGATCTCCTGAAGGCTCCGTGTAGAAATAAAAAAAATGGGAATATGGGAATATGAGAGGTTATATAGTTTCGTAGCACATCCAACGGTCCCGACTGTTCAGGAAAGGCTTGATCAAACGGTGTATATCTCGCAACTCTTCAAATTCCCACTTAAAAGGTTCGTACAACGCCACGGCGCGTATCCCGAAAATCTCGGATACGACAGCTCGAGTCTGTAACGTCGCAGCGGTACGAATTTCAAAATATCATAATGATACCGTGTCAGGGTAACCACTCGACACGCGCCACGTGTATCCAATCAGTATTTTTTCGCGGGGCTCGAGACTCCCCATCGTTCAATTCGTCAGTTCATATTTCCCTGATCTGATTTAACCATGACTGATGAGGCCATCGCTATTTATCATACACTCTATCGAGGATCCATCGCTCGATAGAGTGGGGGGCTATCTGTTGGGGTTAAACTTCATCTTCCCATTATAACGTTAGCTTAAACAGTTTATCTAACGAACAATGAACTTTCGATTCTAAAGCCTTTGTATTTGGGCCGGACCCAACTCATTGTAAAAGTTAATAACGAACGTACACCGCCTGCATGATTGGGCCGGACCCAATGACTAAACGCGATTCGGTCAAAGTTAAACATCGAACATCGAACCAACAGATCAAACCTGATCTTTCATCCATTGACTTTACTGGTCACGAACGATAGAATACAAGGATAAAGTCTTGTTTCTAACCGTCGTTCATCATTCATACCCTACATATTCCACGAACAATGTTATAGCTAGGCCCAGGCTTTGCTTGTCTATCATCATTCGTTGTTCGTATTCGACAATAATTTAAAGGGACATTCCCCTTAACTGTCAAGTTCAGAATCGGCAATGACGAGTCAGATCTCAACATAACTGACATGTCAATAACCGCTACTCCCAGTATTAATAACCTATGCCAATAACTGCTACATGGAGAGAATGATAAGTGTCCAAAAAAGGAAGTTTACCAAAAACCACTCATCTGAAATTACGGGGCCAGAATCCCCATACTCCTTATATAAATAGAGGAGGACCCTCTTCTGAAGGAGGATCCTCTCTTTTTCAAATTGGAACAGACTGTTACTCTGTCAAAATATATTCAGAAATTTCCTTATACTTCAGAACATTCATATACAGAAAAACGAATCTCACACACAGAGGAAGTAGCACATTGTTGGGCGAACCTTTCTAAATTTTGGTGTTGTTTGATTTTCTGTCTATTTTTACAATTCAATTATTTCATTTATGTTCATTTTTTAATGTGAATAATTGTCTGTTATGATGTTTTATGAGTTTCATTACGATATCCAAGGGCCCAATTTATCGATTGTTACATTTTCTATATTGATCTCTGTTAAAATTTGACTGTAGAAAACCAGCGACTACAGTATTAATGTTAATTTGAAAATTATCAAATTATCATGTAAATCTTACTATTTACTCGTAAAATGTAGTGTAAACCTACATATTTACGTATAAGACCAATATCAGATGTTTACGCTAGTAAATTTAAAAATTACTTAATTTTCAGTTTTTTGATTTAGGTGATGAAAATTATATCTACTAGTAAATCCAATTATAACCGATGGTTTAAAATTGAGAGAAATAGACAATATAGTATATTTAAAAAATAAATATTTAATAATAAATCCAATTATTTACTAGCCAATCCAATTATTTTGCAATTTAATTGGATTTTCTGAGGGGAAAAAAAACATCTAATTAATTTACAATTTAATTTTTTCTAAAACAAAAACCACAATTTCCTTATTATTTACAAAGTCCCATACAAAAATTAATTATTACATATTAATTCCTAATCAGCCCCAAGACCAAAAACCTAACCCAAATACCCAGGCCGCCGGAATCCTCTCGCCACCTGCCACGGCTAACACTGACGAATGGAGCCATACACCCTCCGTGAAGACTACCTGCTACAAAAAAACCAAGAACAAAAAGCAAGAAAAAACCAAAAACCAACAACATGATCCCGATTGCCTTCCCTGTAGCCGCAAGAACGGCGATGATCATATGCGATTCAAGATCCAGACCACCAGACCTTGCGACCTCCTTTGATCGACGAGACACTCCTACATGAACACTCGTCGACAAAGAGTACAAGCTCTCGGGTGAGGTCGGGATGCAATCGTGATCTCGCCACATCGCCGTGGGGATATCTTCACAGTCGTAGTACTCACCGCCATCATGTTGCCAAGATCCTCTGCCCGTCGTCGAGTCTATGTAGAGAAAGAGGAAGAGATTGCAAGAATAGAGAGATAACAAGAATGGGAGGGGGGGAGACAAAATAGAAAAGGGAGAGAGAATGAGGAGGGAGAAAAGGGTAAAATTGGAAATGAATAAACCCATTTTAATAAATAATGAAAATATGCTATAATTTATCATCATTCTAAAAATATGCCATAATTTTCATAAGTATATTTTAAATGTGTTGTAGGGTACAAATTCTCTAAATCTCTTAGGTAATTTTGTCTCATCTTAAATGTATCAGGATTTTTGACCATTATATATATATATGAAGATAGACCCAAAATATTTTGCCCTAGCCGATAACTTGGAGAAATTCAATGCTTTTCCGTGGGGCGTGCTCTCATGGGAGGCAACCCGAACTGCAATATGTAATGCAGTTCAAAATATGCTATCTTCATAGAAAAGACCATTAAAGAATGCTAATAAAGTACATTACAGTATCATGGGCTTTCCTCATGCCTTACTCGTTTGGGCATATGAGAGCATTCCAACAATAGCAGGCAAATTCACGACAAAGCACGTTGAGGCCAATCCTCATATGCTGTCATGAACCTCCACAGATAATGTGAAGTTTAATGCTGTAATGTCGGCTTTAACCGCTGTTAGCGAGAAACATGTAATTTTTATACTATATTATTATTACTGTTAGTGTCATTTACAAGTGATGGTCATTTACATAATGACCGGATGGTAATTTTTGTAATGGCCATACTATTGCTAGTGTCAATATTAGTGTTGGGCATTTATATAATGATCCGGTGGTAACTTTTTGTAATGAGCATGCTTTTGTTAGTGTTAATACCAGTGTTGGTCATTTATATAATATCCTGTGGTAATTTTTTATTGAATCAAATGTGTGCAGCCGAAGTGTTTTGTGATGATGCTAACTGACGAAGAGTTGAACGAGCCACGTGTTGAGGTTGATTCAATGAACAAAAAATTAGAAGAGCTGAAAAAGGGATTGAAGAAGGCCAAGAAGCTCCTGCATAGAGTTCTAAAATTGTTTTATAATCTCAATGACAATGTTGAGGGGAACCCAACCATTGCGCACCATGTGAGCTATAGGCACAAGAGAAATGTTCAGAAAGATGACTCGGATGCCGAGAAGACTGATTCTGATGATCTTTGATTTGACCCTCAAGATGATGGCTTCCTCGACTCTGACATCGGTGTTGTTGTGGATAAAGGAGTGAAGGTAGCCATGGACTTCTTAAAATGCTGATAAGGTGATTGTTTATAGTTGTCAGTAATTTCTATGATGACCTTATGGTAATTGATCTAATGATTGCTGATGTTTTCCTCTTTTACAGGAAGACAAAGATGAAGAAGAGGATGAGGAAGATGAAAAAAATAAAAATGACGAGCGAGAAAAGGAAGAGGTAATCCTGAAATATTCTATGTCGGATATACCTTATATGCAGATGATCATTTCTGTAATGACCTATAGTAATTGATTGATGTAATAATGACCAACTAATCATTTCTATAATAACACATGGTAAACATTTCTGCAATGACCAACTAGTCATTTCTGTAATGACCTATGGTAAATGATATAATAATGACCAAATGGTCATTTCTGTAATGATCCATGGTAATGACCGCTGATGTGTTCACCTTTTGCAGGAAGAAGGAGATGAAGAAAAAGAAATTGCAAAAGATGAACATGACAAGGGAGAAAATGATGAGGTAATCTTGAAAATGTGTGTTGAGTAAACCTTATATGCAGATGGCCATTTATGTAATAATCAACTGGTAATTTTTATTATGACCTAACTGTGAAATTACACAAGAAAAATTTAAAGAGTATAAAGAAGGAAAGGAGGGAGAAATCAAGGAAAATTACAAGGAAAAGTATGAAAGCAGCAAGGGAAAGGAGGAGGAGAAAAAGCCTGAAGCATCCAAGGAAAAAGAAGAGGAAAAAGAGGATAAAGAAACCAAGGGAGAAGAAGAGAGAAAGAATGAAGAAGCAGCCAAGGAACAAGAGGAGAACATAAATGATTAGGTTGGTATTAATTTTTGTAACAAACAAATATAGTCATTTTGATTGTTACCAACGAGTCATAAATTTTTTACCTGTTTGATATTTGTCATTTATAGATCCCTAAGTAGAAGAGGTCTAGAGTTTCAAGGATTGGACAAGAGAGGTCCGGACCTCTGGTTAAGAGTGGCTCAGCAGCCCATGCTCCGACGAAGGTCATATTTTATGCTCTCCCACGAGGTCTCTCAAATGAACCTCCTAAAGAGAACCTAGAATAGTTCAAGGTGTGGATAAAGAAAGGATTATTAAAGTAGCCTCTTCAAGGGTAATTTGGTTATGACGAAGAAATGTCCTTTTGCTTTGAAAATAATATTTAATATTGTCCTTATTAATTTAATTTTTTTTTCTTTTTAGGAAACGACATGCCTGATATATCACAAAGTATGAGATGTTGGACAAACCCCATGACCTCGGATTCATGGTAGTTGAAAAAAAGAGTTGATTCTATGAGTTGGCAACCTCTCCTGTGTGGCTCTGGGATGAAGTAAGTAGTCTTTTTTTTTTTTTAACCATGGAGTCAATTTTTGTTAACCTTATGTGAAGTAAGTAATTTTTGTGCTGACTCGTTGTTTCTGGTTTGTGTATTTAGCACATTGACATTGCATTCTAGTATATGAGGAAGAAGATCATGCAGTTCCCCGAACTGCTACAACGAAAGGTCACAACAGTATACACATTTTTTAGTGTCAAGATTGGTGCATTATGACTCGTCAAGCACAAGATAAATTTGATTGGGATCCTGTGATTATTTAATGAAGATTATACTTGGCATGTCTATTCGATGCGGTTTGTCATGGTTTGAGGTGAACACTTTTGCAAATCCCAATGCACTTGCAAGATTTGAAACATTGGGTATTAGCAAAGCTCAACCTTCTAAATTGGATCATTGAAGTGTACGACTCTCTTCATCATGTAAGCACTCACAATTATAAGGTCCGAGAAGCATTATAATGTATGTCCAAGTTTATTCCAATGCTGGCTGATAAGATCAATTTATTCGAATTCAAACCAAGAAACCCTCCGAAACTTACTCAATACCTATCACCATCATCCAAGATATTCCTCGACAAGAAAATGTATGAGTTAATGTATTGATAATGTATTCCTACGACCTTCTTAACATTGATAATAATGTGGTTTGTGATTCATTCTCATTTGTGAACTGTGAAACAGAGGTGAATGTGGCATTTTTACTAATAAAAATGCGAAGTGCTTGATATAAGAGAGGGACATCTGTTATTGGGTTATTCAGGGATGCATGAATATGTTTCGGGAGTGACTAATATGTTATATGTGGTATCTTGCAAAGAGGAAGGTTGAAGACAATTATGAAAGCGATGAGGAGGTGGATATAATAGACTTATAAATAACTTTTGTTTTTTAATTTTTTTATATTTTCATGATGTAAATAGCCCCATTATGTTCTTCATTAGAGACAATTTTTGAAGTTTTAGAACTCCATTTCTTGCAACATGTATTGGTTAACATATTATCTTTGCTCTTCAATATATTTTTGTCAAACCATCGGCACTGAGGTCACAATGAAATTTCTGGTGGTCATTATGAAAATGACCATTTGTGCTCAACTCTCAAACGTTAGGCAAATCTTCGTTTGGCAAATCTATGTTTCTTTTCCATTATATACAACGTGTGACAACTCTCATTTGTGTTTTAGAACCCCTGTTGTTACGTCAATGTCAATATATTTTTGTTTGTCACTGAAGTCACAGTGAAATTGACCTATTGGTCAATATGAAAATGACCATTTGTGCTCAACTCTCAAATGTTAGGCAAATCTATGTTTCTTTTCCATTATACACAACGTGTGTCAACTCTCATTTGTGTTTTAGAACCCCTGTTGTTACACCAATGTCAATATATTTTTGTTTGTCACTGAGGTGACAATGAAATTGACATGTTAGTCAATATAAAAATGACCATTTGTGTTCAACTCTCAAATTTTAGGTAAATCTTTGTTAGGCAAATCCATGTTTCTTTTCCATTATACACAACGTGTGACAACTCTAATTTGTGTTTTAGAACTCCTGTTATTATGACAATGTCAATATTTTTTTTGTTTGTCACTGAGGTCACAATGAAATTGACTTGTTGGTTTGTCATTGAGGTCACAATGAAATTGACCTATTGGTCAATATGAAAATGATCATTTGTGTTCAACTGTCAAAAGTTAGGCAAATCTATGTTTCTTTTCCATTATACATAGCGTATGACAACTCACATTTGTATTTTGGAACCCCTGTTGTTATGTCAATGTCCAATATATTTTTGTCAAACCACTAAGGTCACAGTGAAATTGATCGGTTGGTCAACATGAAAATTACCAAGTATTTTGCCTTCACACCCTCCCCAGTCACCAACTTTTGGCTTGACGATGATGCCCTTAAACGATTTCAATAGAGCAAGTACGGACATCATCGTACCTCTTCACAATAAACAATTCACTACCATTCATCCTAGTCGCCCGCAACTGCCATGAACATTTCTCATTATCTATACATACCACGTGCAATAGAGTAGTGGTCGACCTCTTCACCTTGAATTGGTAGTGTTTACTTATGGCATCATGATGAAAATGGTATTACAGTAACTTTTTGTTATCAAAAATATTATTTACCCGCATTGTGATGGGTGTAAAATCAGCAACAACTACTGCGCCAGAAAAATTGTCACTACCAGGTACATGAACAGATTAAGTTCTAGTTCTATTGACAACAGATTGGGCTCCAATGTTTCCTACGATACTCCTCTCGTTTGAATCACGAGCAGCTTCCTCAACTTTGAATTCCCCGGTATTACAATCATCATGGTTCATGCCTAAGTCATTGTTCAAGAATTCATCTTGCCCTTTAAGTCCATCTTTCATGTGTAAATCCAGACCTACTATAGGAGGAGAGATAAGAGAAAGGATGATAAAATTCTTAACAGCTACAGGTTGCACGGCTTCATCACTTTGTTCACCATCCCTAGATGGTTGCACAGGTATGTGGTTGCTTTCCCCTACCTCAAGTGGTATCGCTTAGACCACTGACTCATCCAATACATCAATGCTAATTGGGAATTTGTTAAGCACATGAACATCCTTCTTCTTGAGTTGTATTTAGAAATTAACGTCAGGGTCACAATGTATCCTCACATGAAGCATTCTAGGTTCAACGGCATATCTCATGACTATAGTCTTCTCTAGGCCCCTCATTCCAATAACACTCCTCACCAACTCAATAAGTCCAACGTAATTTGTGATAAGGGGCAACAATATTCCCTTTATTTCACCACCAACATATCTCCATGTACCGTCCCACTGACCATTATACTTGATGAAAACACAAACCGTAGCCTTTCCTGAACGAAACAGCAAGAAGTTAGTTAATATCATAATTACATTATAGAGAAAGGGAAAAATGTGACAGATATAAAGAGATGACTTATATGTTATAAGTGGGGACGGGGCTGGGCGGCAAAGTGGGAAACTCCCATTTGCATAACATCTAATTATATTTTTATATTATAAACAACGTATGACAACTTTCATTTATGTTTTAGTTGTTACGTCAATGTCAAAATATATGTATCACACCATTAGCACTGAGAAGGTCATAATGAAATTGACATGTTGGTCATTATGAAAATGACCAAGTGTGTTAAATTGTCGATTGTTATGCAAATCTATGTTTTTTTTTTCTTTATAGACAACATATGACAAAACCCATATTGTTGCATCAACATCAAGATATATGTATCATACCATTACCACTAAGAAGGTCGTAATTAAATTAACCTGTTGGTAATTATGAAAATGATTATTTGCGTTAAACTGTCAAATGTTAAGCAAATCTATGTTTTTTTTTTTCATTATACACAACGTATAACAACTTCTATTTTTGTTTTAGAACCATTGTTGTTACGTCAATGTCAAGATATATGTATTACACTATTAGCACTGAGAAGGTAATAATAAAATTGATATGTTTATCATTATGAAAATAATCATTTATGTTAAACTATTGAATGTTATGTAAATCTATGTTTTTTTTTTTCTTTATAGATAACGTATGACAACTCTCATTTCTGTTTTAGAACCCCTGTTGTTACGTCAACGTCAAGATATATATATCACATCATTAGTACTTAAAAGGTCATAATAAAATTGACCTGCTGGTCATTATGAAATGACCATTTGTGTTAAACAGTCAAATGTTATGCAAATCTATGTTTTTTTTTTTTCATTATACACAACATATGACAACTCCCATTTCTGTTTTAGAACCCCTTGTTACGTCAATATCAAGATCTATGTATTACACCATTAGCACTGAAAATGTCATAATAACATTAACTTGTTGGTCATTATGAAAATGACCATTTGTGTTAAACTGTCAAATGTTATGCAAATATATATATTTTTTCATTATATACAACAAATAACAACTTCCATTTGTCATTTAGAACCATTGTTGTTACCCTTGTTAGTCATTATGAAAAATGACCATTTGTGATAAACTGTCAAATGTTATGCAAATATATATATATATATATATATTTCATTATATACAATGATTGACAACTTCAATTTGTCATTTAGAACCCTTGTTGTTACTCTTGTTAGTCATTATGAAAAATGACCATTTGGGTTAAACTATCAAATGATACACAAATATATATATATATATTTCATTATCATCAATATCATAATTATCGTTTGGTAAAAATATTATTGATCGATTTGGTCATCATTAATTTACCATTAGTACTATTGAAAATTTTTTGGAACGAGAAATACTATAGTAAGATACAAAAAAAAAAAAAAAAAACACAGAAAATCTATTTTACTACCAACAGGTGCTACAGGAGACAACAGATGTTGTAAGATCTTACCCTCAAAAGTTTAACATAGTCATTTTTTAGATTACAATTCAAAACGCAAACCCATTTAAAGCATATAGAAACAAATAAAAGCAAAGAACAAGCAATATTACCTTTGATCTGTACCTGATCTAAGCTAGAACAAGGTTGATGGAAAGTAGGAAGAGCGACAAGTGGACTAGGAGATGAGCTGCCAGCTTCAGTTCAACTATGGTATGGATAGATAGGGCGACGTGAATAGAGTGAATAAGGATAGGGAGAGATTTGTTGTACTTAGAGTAAAATAGTTGAGTTCAGATCTTCAACAATGGTGATGAGAGAGTACATGAGGTTAGGGTGAGAGAAAAACGAGAGAAAAAAAATGAGATATAGAGAAATGACTTATATATATTGTTGTTGGGGGGGGGGATAGGCGGGAAAGTGGGAAAAATGAAGGGTTTAGAGTTGATTGAGGACATTTCTGACTTTTTACAGTCACCTCAATTGATGTTGATGATGTGACAGTGCTAACAATGAAAAGAAACAAAAAATGATACTGGTTTTAACAATATTTTTCCTATAAGTATTACTTTTGAAATTAACCTTATCTATATATATAATATATATATATATATGTAGGGTAGTCGAGAAGAAAATAGTCGGTGAGTAACGAGAAGTATATATGATGTAATATGACGAATACATGACATAGATGCTACATATCGATTATATTATTGCCAAAGGTAAATCAAACAGCGGTCCTACAATTCGCTAAAGACAGCCAAAGAAATTGAAAAGAATACAAAAGAAGAAAAAGAGAGGACGTCTGACAATATTTTCTTGTCGAGTTTAGGAGCCCATTAATATTTGTCCTGTCTAATAAAGAATCCTTCAGTCTCGTATTGTATTATGTAATGAAAATATTCATTATGATTTGAAAGAAAGCTAGTGGTAGGGAATGACACCTATATAATATTAATATAATTACTATAGGAAGAATTCGGTATAAACTATTTTAAGCTTCCAGTTATCAATTTTAGTTGAAATATTTAGGTTAAAACTATTTGACTTTTTAAAATTTAACTTCCATTTAGATCGTCAGTTAAAATTGAAAATTTTAAGTTGGAATTGGTTAATTTTTAAAAAATTAGTTAAAAATTTTGTTAACTTTTCAGAAAAAAATAAAAATAAATTCTAAAATTTTAGTTTGGACCGACAATCTAAACACAAGCTAAATCTCGTTTTTGATATTGAGTTTTTCATTTGTTTTTCCTTTCTCATACACTTGGAATACATTGATTTTTCATGTCACAATCTTGCATCTGATAAGAATATAACTATCTAAATCTCTTCTTTATGGTAGTTGCTGTTATAAATTAGCAATAAATTTATACCTAGCTCTATCATATAAGGTTTTGAAATCAAATCAAACATTTCAGGATATCTTTAAAAAAAAATCTCCTAGAAAAATTATCATCTATATTTATTCGAAATGTCGCATTTTATTTGCTATGTTTTAAAATATGTACATGCTCATGGTTGCTTGTGTTTGTAAATTAATTAATGTTAAAAACCTCACGAGTGTTAACCAAACAACCAGAAATTAATTGCTAAACCACCTTTGCAAATATGTTCCCAAAATGCTAAAGAAATTAGATAATGGTTACTGAACCCCCTTGAAGATTGAACCTAATCATTAAAAATTTCATAATAATTGACATCTTTTTAAGAAAATCAGATATAACTTCTTTCTTAGAGAGAGAGAGAGAGAGAGAGAGAGAGAGAGAGAGAGTAAATTAAAAAGAAAAGCAGTGCCAGAACAAGGTCATGCTGAAAATTGTTTCATGTATAGTAGCTGCCGGTAGTGTTCTATTATTGTCCGTGAAACCAGCTGGCACGTGCTTGAGCACAAGAATGGCCCAGGAGGTCAGAGAAATTATAATATTTGTTAAACGTTGAAAAGCCGAAAATACCACGTTTAGAAATTATATATTTATGATTATTCTTCATCATTCACACGTCATACCTGTAACATACAAATAAATATGCTACTTTGCAGCCATTATAATTTCACATATCTAACTATATTAAAAGAGTAGAAAAATTTTTACTATTCACTTTTCGTAGTCAAAAACGCTCCGTTTTGGGTGTTGTTTTTGTTTTTGGCTGCTGTGCAGCTGACACGGGGAGGAGAGGGAAGGGGAGAGAGAGAGAGAGACTTGGGTTAGGCTTTTTTTGGCTGCTGTGCAGCTGACATACGGGGAAGGGAGGAGAGAGAGAGAGAGAGAGAGAGTGAGTGTGGGGGGAGTTGTTGGGGTTTGGGTCTTTTTAGAGAGAGAAAGAGAGAGAGAGAGAGAGAGGGGGGGGGGGGGTGAGTGGCTGCTGTGCAGCTGACATACGGGGAGGGGGGGGGGGGGGGGAGAGGAGAGAGAGAGTTAGTGAGTGTGGGGGAGTTGTCGGGGTTTGGGTCTTTTTAGAGAGAGAGAGAGAGATAGAGGTGAGTGTGATGGGGGATTTTTTTTAGATATTTTTTTTCCTATTGCTCGAGGGGAAAGGAAGGAGGGAGGGAGAGATAAAATCAAAGAGAAAACATCTTCCAAACAGTAAAAATTGAATGTTGAAATCAGTATATTAATTTGATCAAATCTCACTCATCAACCCAAAAGAGTATATCCAATATTACTTAGAATAATATCTATGTAACTTATCATATGAGAACTCAGATTTAAAAATATATTAATATTTTATCTATATTTATTTTTATTGTAAAATTTTAAATAATTAGATATAAAATGTTACCGTTAATATATTGTTCTATAGTTAAAAATGTTTATAAAAATAAACTATTTTATTTTTTTAACTTTGTTTACAGATGTATATGTGTATGTGACTCTATATATAAATTAAAATATGTGTAAAATATTCATATTGACTCTTTTTTTATTTACCTTTTACTTCATTATCATATTTTCAAAATGTTTTTAGTTTTCTTTTTCCAATCATTTTTTTTTTTCTTATTGCAATGTTTTATTTTGTATAGCCAACAATGGGATTAAAACCTGTTTTGAGATAACAAAATGCAATTCTATATGTTTTGAAAAAAAATAAAAATAAATAAGTTTTGTTTTATTATCTTATTTATTAAAATGATTGATTTTGTTATTATTGTGTATTTTATGATTACATTATGAAATTTAACTCTTCAATTTTGTTTATTAATATGTATTTTTTTATAATCTCTAAAAAATATTTTTTCATATTAAACTTTATAAAAATTTTCATCACGACTTAACACGTGCAACGCACGTATTCAAACTAGTAGTATATCAAAAGATATAAATCATAAGCATGAGATCATGAGTTCATTTCAGGAATAAGATGGATTATACATAAATAATTGTTAAAAAGATCAGTTGATTAGGTTAAATAGAATTATTATACAAATTATTTTTAATTTAGACCCAGTCGAATGTATATCTATTATTAGGACGTACACTAATGTATGTCTACCTTCAACAGTCAAGATGAGTCATCTCCCTGATTAGATTCATTTTAGTCCTTACATAAATAAAGTATCCTCTTTATTCCATTGACTAAAGAGTATGAATTTAGAGTACTACATATTTACCTGACATTGTATATTTTCATATATGTAAGTCCTGAATATATTTGATTGAAGGTTTAATAAGTACCAATATAGGACAAATTATGTTTGCTTGCATACAATTAACAAATGAATGCAAATACGACATAATGAAATAACGCAAAATACAGTCCCTATATGAACTAATCAAAATGTCATAAATATATGTAAACCTATTTTATCTCAAGGCATATATAGATTCTAACAGCACGATCTAAGGGGCAGCGTGTTTCACCAAGAGAAGAAACATATACTTGTCTGTTCTTTTTTTTTTTTTTTTTTTTTTTTTAAAGAATTGTATTAAGCTTAACAAAACATACAAACATCGATATGAATGATCTCGCAATACATGAAATAAAATCCTCAACTAAGACCGGTTCTATTAATAAAATCTGATAAAACTCAAGGAAAATGACATATCCCGAGACCCAATAAGGGAAAAATGCCTCTGCATACCTAAAATCAAGCACATATAAAGCTTGTTTTGACACGACCTTTATAATTGATAGAATCCTCCAATTGATTGAGAGCTAGTAAACTGTAGCACTAAGACCAACCACTACACATTAAAACAAATCTAGTACTCGGACACCGACATCATCAAGAAACAACTCAAATAGATCGGACATACACAAACCAAATCGAAAGTTGGAGAAACTACTTCCTTTATTACAAAGTAAAAATGAAAACAAATAAGACATACATGACAGAAATAACATCGCCTTTATTAAAAATGAACAGTTAGCAAATGGAGACACAACCTCAACAACAAAGTGAGACCATTAGTGCAGATCTTTTTTTTTTTCTTTATGACTGTTCTTTTGTTCCAATCCTTTTGAAAAATTATATTTCTATTTTTTTTAATTAAGATTATTCAGACTATTTGTTTTGGGAGTTTAATGATCGTTTAGAATAAAAATTCATTTTTCAATGAAAGTTATAATAGCTTTCTACATAAAATTTTGATCATATCTAACGCCAACTGAAAAAGAATAAAGACAATTAGACACTAATGTTGGTAAGTATCAAGTCCTATGACAATCGACCCAGTAGACCTACATTTTATATTTTTTATGAATGGTTCCCCCATTTATTTTTCATTGATAGATGGTCATGAAATTCCTTACGTACAGAGGATAAAATGTAACAATTTGAATTAAAAAAAAAAAAAGAAAAAAAAAAGAAAAGGGAATTTTAAGGTCCCATTTGAGGGAACCTTTCAAGGTGAAGTTTCGTTGTCTTTCGTTGTCTGATTCAAAACTCCTAATTTTATATTTTATTTTCTCGCTTTTTTATTTTTAAAAAACTAAAACTTTAATAATTCAAAATTTTTTATTTCAAATCGAAATGAGATAATCTTTGTGTCAAAATACTAACAATAAAGAGGCGAATAAAACAAAATCTATTTTGTATTTTTTTTTTCAAATAGATTTCAAATTTTTATATCACAAGTTTATTTTCAAAAGTTATTTTTAAACACACATTTTCAACTCAACCTCCAAAAATCTGTCTCTAAAAGTCCCGGAAATGGGCGCTAAGTAGTTAACCCTATGTCTCCGTAAAAACACGTGGGCATATAATAGTATGCATACACTGTGTTAGGGCGTCCTTAATAATTGTACTCGTTCTTTTCCATTGATAAAGTCTATTTATGGCTCATAGCTTAAGAGATAATAATTAGATATAAATGGCATCTGTTTTTCATCCCTACAGTTTCCAACGTAATGAAAAGTTTGCAGATTCAGGCCGCAGTACTGCTAGCAGCGTGGAGATAACAACGATTGTAGAGACCGAAACTGCGAATCTCGTGAAGTGTGGACGTTCTACTTCCGACGCCGTCGAGACTTTGCCGACGGAAGGCGGAGTTTTTATAACATGGGAGGATCTTTGGGTGACAGTTTCCAGTGGGAAGAAGAGTGGCAAGTCGATCCTTCAAGGTCTAACGGGCTATGCCAAGCCAGGAGTGCTCTTGGCTATCATGGGTCCTTCCGGTTCTGGCAAGACTACTCTTCTTGATGCTTTGGCAGGTAAATTAATTTTTTGGCTATATTTATTTTATCTGCTTGCGATTTTTTTGCCCCACCTGAAAAACGAGTGCATATGCATAGCTAATAAAAATAATTAAATCATGTTAAAAATACAATTAAAATCTTAAAAAGCTATTAATTTTATATCTATTTAGCAGTTAATTCTTCTAGGAAATACTAATTTAATAGTCAAATTAGCTATTTGCCGCGTAATCTACTATTTACTCTGCTTTAAGAAATGAGTCGGTGTTTATGAAGAAAATATACATATGTAAAAAAGAAAACAAACAAACGAAACAAACTAAACAAAACCACAAAACAAAACAAAACAATACGGAACATTACTTACTGCTTCCAAAAATATAGGAGCATTTAAAGTGCTTCATAGAATTGCTAAAATCCTTAACGAAAAATTTCTTTAAAAGGTCGTTCGAAAGGATTTAAAGCATGTAATATATGTTGAAAAAAAAATCTATGATTGATCAGCTCTCTCCATTCTCCAAGGCTATAGTGTTTTAGTACACAATATATCATGTTATTTACTGGAGTTTTTTTTTTTTTTTTTTTTTTTACATCTAAATTTCTTCTTAAAATTAGGCTATTATTTTCCAACTTAAAAGTATATATTCCATCCTAGTTCTTAACTCTTCAAAATCTTTATGTATTTAGTTTTTTATTTTTTATTTTTATTTGGACATAGATAAATATAGGTTACATACGAACACAAGATTAGTCAAGGTATAGGTATTTGTTTAAATGGTGGGGTTGAAAGGGCCAGCTAGGTGAAATTTTTAAGTAGGTTTTTTACGATATTGTTACTTTTATTTAAAATCGATCTTTATAGTTTTTTGATGCAAAATTATAAATCAGTTTGTCATTTTAACAAGTGAATTTTAAATGTAAAATTTTTAATGGAATTTTAACCAGTAAATTTGACTTAAAAAAGGGGGGCCTAATTAAAGAGGTAGAAAAGCCTAATTAATATAGAATATTACTTATCATCAAACTTATTGCTCATTGCCTCATTTAATTTGTCATTTTCGTTTTAATTTTAGTCATCCTTTTGTTTGGGCAGATGAGACTCTAGTATTGTCTCGCATGTTTTATCTGTTGAATATTGTCCATTTTCTTAATTAAAGAGCATATCTTTCATTTTTTGTATTAAAAAAAAGTATAGGGGTTAAATAATTAAAAATTCGCTTTGGTTTTACACGTTACTCCAACTTATATATTTATAGACATCCGGAGTATTCAAATCCTACTTTAAAAAAAAAAAAACTAAATCTGTTCAGTTTTTCAGTTTTCAAAATAAAAAATCCCAACACGAATCAGTGTAATGAGCAGTCTTATGAGATGAGATCGAGATCATTTAGAAGTTGTGAGGAAGAGAGATAAAGAAGATATCAACTTTTAAAAAAAAAATAAAAATGTCAAAGTTACCAAATAGTTGAGAAATATATTCAAACAAAAATCTTACCCTTTTCTCAGGTCAATTATAAGCATTTGCATAAATTACGATAAAGTTTAAATCTTCCATCTTTTTACTCTCCATTTTTTTTATGACAAAAAAGAATAAAGTACTATTCCATCATTCAGCATTATTAAGTATGGGGAATTATGTTTTGTTATATTTCTTTTCTTTTTCTTTTTGATTTTTCTTGACCCAAAAACATTAGTTAACTATATATAAGAGCTATTTTATTCTCAGGGTTTGCTTTGATATTACTTTGTAGAAGCTGCTTTCCTTTTGAAGTTGGATTACTTTCCTAATTAGACATATCTCGAAAAAGCTTTTGAAAACAATAAGACTTTGACATTAGAGCTATTTTTTCTGAACTGGAGGTGGTGAGATTCGAACTCTGTACTTTAGATAGAATTAGATGTGGTGAATCTATACCTGCAACCATATTAGAGTTATAGTGTAATTAATCGGACTCTAAAAAATTTATTATGTTTGTTGCGTATTAGGACATTTAAAGATGATTTATATTATATTAAGTTCTTTCCGAAATATGATTGTAAATATTAATTGAAAAGCCACAAGTTTCTACTTCGCTTAAAAGCAAAAGGTCCTACTGGAAGAGTTTTTAACAAAACCTGTTGGGAATTGGGATGTAGCACTAGTAGTTTCTCTAAGAAGCTCTTAGAATAAGTTTGCGACATTTAGGGTTTTTAAAAGACTTTCATCACATACTTTACTTTTAAAAAAAATTTTCTCAAAAAAAGAAAAAGAAAAGTAACTGCTTGCAGTCCCATGAAATCACATTCCAATAATTTTCGTTCCTGTTTTTCATTCTTTAGGGCTCGTTTGAGGGGACATTTGGTGTTGGTGTTTTGAAGGTTGAGTTGAAAACGTATGTTTGGAGGAAAAACTTTTAAAAAAGTTTCATGATATAGAAAATAGTACAAAAATTTAAAATATGTTCGGAAAAAAAAATACAAAATAGATCTTGTTTTATTCGCCTTGTCGATACGAGCATTTTGACATAAAAATCATCTCATTTCGATTTGAAATGAGAAAAGTTATGGACTTTTAAAGTTTGAGTTTTTTAAAAATAAAAAAGAGGAAAATTTTGATATAGAGTTGAGATTTTGAAATTCATATGGTAAAATACCATTTAGAGCTGGTGCCCAAATGGGCCCTTATTTTCATTTTTTCTATTGAGTTATGCAATCTAAAAGTGAAAGTTATGGGCTCACTAAAGGATCATATCACGAATATATAAATTTTTGTATATATAAAATTCAATGAGAAATACGAGTCATTTTTTAATGGTATGTATATTTCATCTCACTTCTTTATAAAAATATATATATAATTTTAAGCACATCTAACTTTAATATTAACTTTTAAATAATAATTTCATATGACGATTACTTATTATTGGTAGTTGCAATCAATTGATGTCCAATGTTTTGAACACATATCCTGCTCTCAAAAGAAAAAACATTTATCAATAAAAAAATAACAAGTCATATATCACATAAATTAGTACTAAAAAAATTAAGATTAGAAGTAGTATCCTAACACTACTTTTTATTTCATCAATAAGTTTTGACATGTATTACAAGTTTACAACATACGTTGTGACTAATTAGTTTACTCTGTCTTTTTTCAAGTTTCAACCCTTAAAAACTTCTTACCACATGCACATCAAACATGTAACTCATTTTGAGGGTTATCCAACCTCAGACACTCGTCTTTGTCTTTGAACAACATCAAATTTTATTGGTGAAACTAGTCTCAATTGAATGTTTCTTTTATATAGCATTGCACTTTGTAATTTGAATGCATATATATATATATATATATAATTTTTTTTTAACATCTAACTCATTTGAGAAGTACGACTGGTTGGTGGCATTTAGGACCGGTTTGAGGTCACTTTTGGAAACGATGTTTCCAAAAGTTTTTTTTTTTGGGGATAATTTTCTATTAATTTTACTATTTATTTTTCCAAAAAAAAAAAAAAAACCCCCTCAAACTTTAAAATCCATAATTTTATCATTTTAAGTCGAAATAAGATACTTTTAAAAAAAAAATTTGTATAGAATTTCAAGAAAAACGAAACAATATCCATATTGCTATTATTTTTCCAAACACATTTCAAGTTTTTACACTTTTCAATCCAAACAAATTATTTTAACCAAACGCACATTTCGAAACTCAAGTCATTTCCAACCTTCAAAATATCATCTCTAAAAGTGACCCGAAACAGGCCCTTAGAGCCACTTTCTCTTTTTATTTTTCCAGAAATTTATTAAATTATCACCCTTTTTTTTTTCATATATTGACCAACATGACACAAAATTTTCATTTTAACCAACATAATGCAAAGTTTAGTTAACTTTAGTTTAATTTTATATCATATTAATCTAATATTAATTTTATGTATCATGTCAATGCAATGATCTTTAAATTTGTATCATTCATATACCTTTCCCATCTTTTTTATTTTTTTTCCATCCACTTTCCCATTTTCACATATTTCATCATGACAACTTTACGTTTTAATTTCTTTTTGGCTGAAAACTTTACGTTTGATTGGCATATCATATCATTACAGGAAAGACTAAACTTTGTAGAACAGTGAAAAATTACAATTGCAACAACACATGTTGATCTGCTGACAAGCCCATGACGTTGAGCGAACGTCCAAAGGGACCGAATTAAAGACGACCACAAATATGTCTATATCTATACATATACACACACACACACACACACACACACACGTTTCCTCAACTATTGATCGCTTTTTGATCTTTCACCACTCAATCCAAGTACTTATAATTGAGGCTAAAAGCACATAATTAGCAACAACGCCTTGCAATATTGTCGGCCAGTACGAAGAAGAAAATGCCCACCACAACAAAACAAGCGAGAAAAAAACAAATTGTCTCTCTTCAACATTTTTCTCCTTTTTTATTATTATTATTTTTTTAAGTTTCATTTTCATCTCTCTCTCTCTCTCTCTCTCTATCAAGTACTGTTTAAAAAATTGAAATACTTAAATATCCGCCTACTTATTTCGCAGGAAGATTGAGTTTAAAGACTAGCCAAACTGGGGAGATTCTGATAAATGGGCGTAAACAGACTTTGGCCTATGGTACATCGGTATGATATGTGTGTGTGTGTGTGTGTGTGTATATATATATTAGTTTGGAAGCATGTGCGTCATATGTGTATATTTATTTCTTTAAATTTTAAGATACTTGAATGTAAAACTTAAATAGGGACGTATTTGAGAATATCTATTTTAATATTAGAATAAGGAGAAAAAATTTCAATGAGATAAATTTAAGAAGATATAAAACTTTCAGAGAAAAGTCCAAAAAGGACAAAAATGAAAAAAGGAATAAACTTTAGGGAGGAATGGGAAAAAAAAAAAAATGAAAAAGAAGACACTTAATTCTATTAACTAAAGTGGTAAACAAAATAAACAAATAAAGACATTTTAGGGGGAAAAAAAGTATAATTTTAAACAAAAGAAAAGAAATGTAAAAAATTGGAAAATAATAATAATAACACACAATTGGTTTTTCACAGTTCTATGTGTTGTAAAGATATAGATATCTATATATATAGATAAACCAACTTATGAATTTTTTTTTTTTCCCCCGTTTTCGACGCCAACCAATGAAGAATAAAGATGAATTGTCTAATATAATATGTAGACCACAAATTAATTATTTTAAAAAGCATGTAAAATACATAATAGAATATACAGTCAAGGATAATCGTGAGTAAACTTATCTTTCAGACTCTAAAAGTGTCGTCGGTTTCTTTTACTTTTTTATTTGATATTTCAAAGGACAAGTAAAAATAATAATAAATCTAATCCAAAATCTGTTAATTCACTTAAAATACAGAATAGTAGAACATTGATTACGAGTAGATTTGCTGATCACAATATACAAACAACATTAATAAACAGAAAACTTGTTGATTCGATTAACATCTAAAGTTAATTAATGCATAAATAGTAATACTAATATCAGATGGTGACTACACAAGAATTTAATACTAAATTCTCTTCTTTCATCACAATTGCCATTCAAATTAAAATCAGATGTTGCCAGCAGAAGCCTAATGAAAGCAAAAAAATAGAACAAATCTTCCTAAATCTTATTGATGCACTTCAAATACCGGATTAGTAATTAATAAGCATCATTGTAAGTATCTACTTAGCATGTTGGTTCACCCACAGAGCTGGCTGTAAACATAGAGCTGTAATTATTGGGTCGGGCCAAATAGTCCGATCCGTATCTCACCTAGGCCTGTGGCCCGGCCCGCACATTGGGGTGCGGCTAAGCCTATCTTTATGGCCCATGGTCTGGCCACGCGAGTCCTCGTAGTGTTTTTTGTTTTTTGTTTTTTTGTGTTTTTTTTTTTTTTTTGTTAAGGTTTTTTTTGTTATTTTTCATATAAAACATGCGGACAGGCTTAGTCTGCCAGGCTAACTTGACCGATTGGAAAGCTTATTTTTTCTCCTCTAGTGCACGCAATTCTCATTGATTTTGATTAACACCAAAAATTCATGCATAGATAACTCAGCATTCTGAAAAAGGGATTTATTAAAAAATAAAAAGCTTCCATGAAAAAATTAAAAAGAAAAGCCTCAAAATTTTGAACACAACACCTACCTAGTTTCGAAACCCTAAACCGACCCCCATCCCGAATCTCCCTGACCACCATCCCGAAACCTAACCTCAGCTCCTATCCTGAAACCTAACCTGGGTCTCGTTTCAAAACTTGACCCCAACTCGCATCCCAAAATTCAAGAAAACAAAAAATTATCAAGGCATTAAACTATATATATATTTTTTCTTGTAACTTTCTTTAAGTTCCAAAAACACAAGAAAACTTTTTGCTTTTCTTGCCCCCAACACACCCCCCCCCCCCCCCCCCCCCCGCCCCCTCTTCCTTTTTTTTACTTTGCACTTTCATTCTTTTTGACATCCTAAATTCTGGTTCCAAACAAGCCCTAAGTTTCAAATTAATAAATAGATCCCTTACTATAAGTTATAAAAACCTCACGTATTAAACACAGGGGAAAAGACCTAATTTTCCGCAATATATGAATAATACAAGTCATATTGTTTGAAAAAAAAGCTACGGTTTCTATAGGCAATCAATGTATTTCTGTATGGAACTTTCTTTTTCAGTATCATTTTATTAAATTTGATTAAATAAAAAAACAAAAAACTGGCATTCACGTAAGGCGCATGTACTTTTCCACCTGATATCAAACAATTGTTATCACTTTGTTCATATTTACAACTAAATTTCCAAAACTAAAAGTTTTGGGATTGATTTGTCACTCATTAAAAAAGTTTGAGAACTATGAACTAATAATGCAAATTACCGTAAAACAATCATCACGAATAGAAAATTTTTTATAATTGCATACAGCACCAAAAGCACAATTTAAAGTTCCAAAAATGAAAATTTCTAAACCCGATTCTATAGTTTTTAGGGGATAAAATACACGTATAAGAGAATGTAACATCAATTTCTTTCTTTGGACACATGAACTAATCAGGCATACGTAACGCAAGACGACACTTTGATGACAACATTAACGGTGGGAGAGGCAGTAAACTACTCAGCTCAACTGCAACTACCAGACTCCATGTCCGCATCGGAGAAGAAGGAGAGAGCGAATGCAACGATAAGACAGATGGGGCTGCAAGATGCATTGAACACTCGAATCGGGGGGTGGGGAGCAAAGGGCCTCAGCGGCGGGCAGAAGAGGAGAGTCAGCATCTGCATTGAGATACTCACATGGCCGAAGCTCCTCTTCCTCGATGAGCCTACGAGCGGGCTGGACAGTGCCGCTTCGTACTACGTCATGAGCGGAATTGCACGATTGGGACGGTCAGACGGAGCAAGGAGAACTATTGTCGCTTCCATTCACCAGCCAAGCTCTGAAGTCTTTCAGCTTTTCGATAGTCTCTGCCTTCTTTCTAATGGTAAAACGGTGTATTTTGGTCCCGCTTCTGAAGCAAATGAGGTAAGAATTTTAAAGGATTTTTTTTTTTTTTTTTTTTTTGAAATTGTGACTAGTGATCGTATTTCAAACTCTGCACCATTTGGTTAAATCATGTATGGAATTAATGAAAAACTATGTATACAACCATGGAATTTTAAATTACTTTAGTTTTGAAAATGGCTAAAAATAAATCTTCCCAACACTAATGTAAGGCCAAGCTTTCGGGAAACATACAAGAGCTGCCAAATATTATAACTAAACATTTTTATTATTTTTCAAATAAATTTTTGGTTGTAGTAAATGCAGGTATAAGAGTAAGTATACAGACCCAGAATACTTCTTAATTTTCTTT
This sequence comes from Ficus erecta, assembly GCA_008635985.1. NCBI lineage: Eukaryota > Viridiplantae > Streptophyta > Magnoliopsida > Rosales > Moraceae > Ficus > Ficus erecta. Next base: position 394,074 of record BKCH01000056.1, on the reverse strand, counting down.
TTTGAGGTGAAACAACACAGTTATAAGCTCTAACTAATTTTTCTATTGGATCTTTGGTAGTTTTTTGCTTCATGTGGTTTTCCTTGCCCGACTCTCCAAAATCCATCGGACCACTTCCTGAAAACCATTAACAAGGATTTTGAACAGGTAATTGGTAGTTTACAAAACCCCCCATATTAGTTTTGTGGGGCCGAAATGTGTTTACGCTTATTAAGAAGGAAGAAAAAACGTAAATAGCAGTTTTTCGTAATTAATTGAAATATAATATGTTTTAAAATATCTAGAATAAATAGCTATAAACAGCAAATATATAATATATAAATAAGGGAAAAAGAAATAAATAGCAGTTTTATCATGTAAATAGAAAATTTACTTGGTAAATCTGCTATTTATTCTAAGCATTTTTAAAACAAGCTATTTCCTTCAATTTTTTTGTAAAATCATTATTTATTACAATTTTCCGAAAAATAGTTTATTTCCTATAAATAAATTTATTATTTATCTAATAAATTAATTATTACCTGTTTACTTAAAATTTTGAGACCGTACGTGTTATTTATTTTAATTATTTTTGTACAAATAGCATTTAATTTAAAGTTTTTATATGATTCCTTAGACATGGACTTGTGGCAGGCTATTGAGCGAGGAATTCTTGGAGCAGGACCCACAGTAGAAGAAGCAATTGAAACTCTTATAAAGTCCTACGAAGCCTCTGAAGGTTACGAGCAAGTTCGAAAACAAGTAGCTGAAATTTGTAAACAGGTCATTAATTAAAACTAAAAATAAAAATAAATAAATAAATAAATAACACTTACATGTGGAGGGATTTGAGCTCATATTCTCTAAAGCGTTGGCAAATATGCATTGTCTATTACAACATCCATACATATATTAATGACTAACATGAGGCGTATAATTAGGGTTATGGAGCAATATTGGAGAAGAAGAGAAGCCACGCTAGCTTCATTACTCAGTGTATAGTTCTTACAAGGAGATCTTTCAAAAACATGTACCGGGATTTAGGCTACTATTGGTTGCGCTTACTTATCTACCTCGGACTGTCTCTAGGGTTGGGAACCATCTACTATAGAATTGGCCACGATTACGGATCGATTCAGGTACAAAGTGAAAAAGCAATTAAGAAAGAGAAGCTATAGTTTTACAGTCATCAGAAAAACTGTTCACCAGGGAGGGAAAAGAAAAAGAAAAAGAGAGAGAGAGAGAGAGAGAACTAGTTGGCTTATAACTAGATACTAATCTTTGTGCTTTGTCATTGTTTCAGGCAAGAGGTTCGCTTATCATGTTTATATCTACATTCTTAACCTTCATGACCATCGGCGGATTTCCTTCTTTTGTCGAAGACATGAAGGTATTACTTGTCCCGTTATACTTTTATTAATTTGGCAAGTTGATCTTTCCGTTTCTAGTTTTAACAGTTTCCGTGTTTCCCTCTTAAACTTGACAATTTTCCACTTGCATTTCAATCATTCATACTTAAATCTTTTTCTCTTATCCCTTAAAAATTGTTAACAATATATCAATAAAAATAATAATTAATAACGTAAAGTTGAAATCTCTAACTTTATTTCTTAAATAAAGAGACATACAAATAGCATAGCTCGATAAAAAATCATGCAATTTACCAACCCAAATGACCTAAGGTCCTTAGGTCTAATGACATGGGGAAAGAAGAATAGTGGCTTCTAATTTCTTAAATTTTTTTATAGGAAAGAATTTTTCAACCTTTATTTAAAAATTTAAAAAAAAAAAAAAAAAAAAAGGAATAAGGAAAGTACCAACCTAAATAGGTAGTGTTTTTCAAATATTAGGACAATCTTTCTAGTCAATATGAAAAATATAGAAGTTGTACGTTTATGTACTAGCTGTGTTTCAAGCAATACAAACTTAGGTGATCCTTGAAGTTAATTACTTGTGCATTAGTGATTGATTAAAAGTATTTCAAATAGGATTAAAAAAAATAATTTCAAATAGTTCACTATATTCTGTGTATGATCTAGGTATTTGAACGAGAAAGACTAAACGGACACTACAGCACGGCATCGTTTGTGATCAGCAACACACTCTCTGCTCAGCCATACCTGCTTTTTATTTCAGCGGTCTCCGGAGCCTTAGCATATTACATGCCCGGCCTTCGCAAAGACTTGGGGCACTTCTTTTACTACGTCTTGATCCTTTACGCCTGCATGATGCTGGTGGAGAGCCTCATGATGATCGTTGCAAGCCTCGTCCCAAACTATCTCATGGGCATTATCACCGGTGCAGGAATCCAAGGCATTATGATGTTGGGAGGTGGATTTTTCCGATTGCCACAAGATCTTCCCAAGGCGTTCTGGAAGTACCCTTTGTACTACGTCGCGTTCCACCGGTATGCTTATGAAGGATTGTTCAAGAACGAGTTTAGCGGCTCGGCGTTTCCCAATGGAGAAGTTGGAGGAGGGGGAGACATTTTAACTGGGGAGGAGATTCTGAGAGAAAAATGGGGATTGGATTTGAGTTACTCTAAGTGGGGCGATCTCGCCGTGTTGCTTGGTATGGTGGTTTTGTATAGGGTGTTGTTCTTGGTGATCATCAAGGCCACTGAGAAATTCAAAAGCTTAAGTGCATCTTGTACAATAATGGCGCGGCGCAAGCAGCAGGAGACGCAGATCGTGGATAATTTTATCGGACTTGGTTATTTGCGGAGGTCGCAACGATTGTTGGTGGAGAACCTTACTACCGAAGTCCAGGAATTGCGGAATACAAACGCGGAGAGTCAAAGGCGTGTGTTGGAAATGGAGGCGGAGAGTCAAAAGCGAATGTCCGAATTGGTGGCGGAGAATCAGAAGCGAATGTCTGAAATGGAGGCGCAGATGAAAAGACAAGATGAGCTGATCCAACAACTTCTTCATCATCAACTTAATTCGCCTTCAGATCATCCTGCATATTTCTCTCAGAGACAGGATGGATCGCCACTGCCACTACCAGCCCCTGAGACTTAAAAATTGTTCTCTCTATTATATTATAATGTGTTTGTCAGTACTTATTATAGTTGTTCGATTCTTATGGATCTGTATTGTGAATTTGCCTAATTTGTGTCCTATTTATTGTTTAATGTGTTTAGAGACGTGGAACATATATTTCGCTCATTCAACATCATATTTAAAAAATAAATGAGATGATTCCCCATAAATATTACTACTACCAAAAAAAAAAAATTTTTGATGGCTAAAACTTTTGCCACATAAAATACTTGGTAGCTAAAACTTTTGTTGATACCTTTTGCCACCAAAAATATTTCTTTAGAAGTCTTATTGCTTAAAAACCCTCAGACTCCAACGAGGCCATGGGTTTTTTTTTTTTTTTTTTTTTTTTTAAGGAAAACCCGCTCTCAATTAATATTTGATAATTGATTTAGCTATATTTATATCCATTAAATTTACGAATATTTCTTTAGAATTTTGAATGATTTTTCTAATAAAACATATAATTCTAAGGTTGTATTACTAATAGCGATTTTTATGTAATTTTATAAGAAGATATAATTATGACAATAACATTATAATTTAGTGGGGCTATTCTTGAATTTAATGGTGCAAATAAAATCACTCTTTAAAATTTAGGGTCTGTGTTATATGTGAGTGGTGCTTCCTGTTTAATCCTATCTGGCATGTCATTGACAAACAATTAAGGTGGAGAAAATGATGCTACATGCCATCATTTGGAGTGTTGGATTAATTTTTGCCACAACATAAAAAACTGTTGTTGTAAATGTCATAACCAATTTTATTTAAATTTAATTATGACATTAAAAAGAGAAACTACCCCTCTCACTTAGACTCACCCCAAAAGATCTCATTCCATTAGCTGATAATCGTTTTACTTATAAACAATTACATATATACATTCCCAAGTAATATGGGACTGCATAGCTTACCATTTCCTTATAAAGATTGATAACTGTCACAATCACCCCTCCTTTTAAGGCTCAACGTCCACGTTGGCCACACTTCCAATTAGGTATAGGCTCTGATACCATTTGATCAAAAATTCATATTTTTCTAAAAAAATAATAATAATTCAAGATATTATCATTAACAGATGAATTCTTGGACTACTAACTCAACATAATAGTATTTTCCTTTATCTCCCACTAGCAAAACTCCCAAGGTCCTCTGTTGGTAAAAAGTTAATCAATATAATTCCTATCTGTTGCAAAACTTACCCACCAAGTTTTTGGATTGAAAAAGGTAAGCAGTCTAAATCTTATATGTTGTAAAACTTGGTCTCCAAGTTTTTATAGTGATAAAGTAACTCTGTAAAAACATTATCTGATATCAAGACTCATCCACTAAGTTCTCACACTGAAAAAGGTAATATGTCTAAATTTTATCTGTAAAAAGTTAGACAGTCTAATTTTCATCGGACTAAAAAGTTGATGTCAAATCCTTGATACTGCATTTATATATAGAAAAAATCTTGTCTAGAAAACTCAAAGACTGCTAATTCTCATAGTGCTAAAACTGTTGAAATATTATATTTGATGATTTGACAACTTTTCTAAACATGCATTAATTGGTCACTTTTTTTACCATTCAAACCTTTTTGAATAATAATCTATGACCTAAGCTAACTATTATGTGCCAAAATTAATAATTGTCACATCATAAAAATTCATTTCATAACTTTAGGTTAAAATTATAACCTAAACTTTAATTTACACAAGGAATTTTGAGGAATTAACTTATTAATTTATAATAATTCCTTACCAAAAATTTGGGTATTACACTCATTCTCTCCCCCAGATTCAATCCTCATTTCATTTCTCTCATCTTTCTCAGCTCCTAGGGTTTTCCCCAAATTTTCTCTATCCTTCACTTCTTTCTCTCTCTTCCCCACTGCAAATGCCTCCTCCTTTCTCTCCCCACTCTATCGTCCCCTCTTCCTTCTCCTCCCTCTGACGGTCCCCACCGTTTCTCCTCCCTCTGACGGTCCCCCTCTCTCCACTCTCTCTCCTCTCTTTCTTTCTCTTCACCACGTAATCTCTCATCTTTCGCTCTCTTCTTCGTGCGAGCTCGATTTGGCGCCACCTGCGCAGATGCCCCTTCCCCATTCGAATGCCACCGATGTGCAGATATATGACTGTGGCTGTGTTGCCTAAAAATTCATAAACTCGATTCACGAACTATTATTATGGATTTCCTTCATCAATACACTTCTAATGAATTATTTTGATGAATACCAAATTTCATGATCATGAATGATTGTATATGTATCATCAATTGGATGATATTGATGATTTAACAATGTTGAATTTCTCTATTTAAATGAGAAAAAAAAAATATATATATATATATATATAATGTTACTCCCATTTTCTTTTTCAATTGAGATTTTGTGAAATTATTGTGTGTAAAAATTCATTATTTTACATAATGAATGAATAATCATAATTTTGTAAATTAAAGAAGTGAATTTTATGTCATGCCAAGATTTATCTATTAAATTAAATTTAATAATCCTACTATCATCTCAAAAAGTAATAACAAAAAAAAAACATTAGGACTTCAGAGGAGTGCTCGTGACCCCCCCCCCCCCCCCCCCCACAGTGGGTAATTACCTACTTGGCAAGGCAGTGGGCGCCCACTACAAGATAGAAGAAGAACCAACAAAAAAAAAAAGTTAAGGGAAGGGGTGCCGTGCGCCCCTCCCCTTGCTCAGTGGGCAGCGGCACCCTAAGCAATGTAGGCAGGCAGTAAGCTACATGCCTGCTGCAAGTAAATGAGCATAAAAAATTTTAAAAAAAAATTCCTCTTTTCTTCAGAAAATAGGTTGAACAAGAGGGGGGTTTTTGAGAATCCAAAATCCAACCCCTAAACAAGCAAAACAAAGATGACAAGACAAGAAAGAAAAGTTGATTACAATGTAAGATGATGGATTACTTGAATGACTACTCACTAAAACCACTTAGAAATACCTGAAAAACCACCAAAACAACCACCCAACTTGTCCTCTTCAACTGAGCACGTTTTTGAAGAGATTTAAATCAAAAAATTTCAATTTTTTTAACCCACAATAAGACTTGGTTATAAAATGGTTTTAAAGGTAAACCAAAAACCACTTTTTTCTCTTTCATAAAAACCATACAGGCAAAGAAAAGTTTCTTCTCTTCCTCCCTTCATTGTGGACGAAATTTGTAGCTAAGGGAAGCCAAAAATATACTTCATCTCCTTCCACCAATTCCCAAGATCATTTTTCTTACAAGGAGGAAGAGCCATTCCAAGTGTTTTTCAAGGTAAAAACCTATATTTTTGCACTTGTTTTCTAGAAGGAAAAATTGATGTTTTAAAAATGTTTTTAAAGTGATGTTTTATTTTCATTCTAGTCCCCCTCCCTCAAGGATCCAAGAGTGGTTCAAAGCCTTCAAGAGGAGTTAAGAACCCACTACTTTTCTAAGAGGTAAATGATTTTGTAAACTAGTGGTTTACCAAGTTCTTAATAACTTTCCTATCAAAATGTGTTCTTACAAATAGGAAAATCTTGCATAGTAAATGGTTAAAATGTGGTTTTGCTACCTATTGAGATAATATATGTGCTGGCCATGATTTAAAGTGGCTAGAAAACATGATTTGTGTACGGAATATGAAGAAAAGTATGTTTATGTGATTTTTATGGTTTTATGACATGAAATGAGTATTGATATATGAGAATAGGAGATTATGGCTTGTTGATATGTTATTTCCTCTGTTTAATGGAAGCATGAATGATGAGAAAAAATATTATGACATCACAAATAGGCTAGAATAAGAATTAATGACCATAAAGTACCAAAAATAACATTTTTGACATAAATGTTAATAAATTAGAAAATGGTATTTTGAGTGGGTTTTTCATAATCATGTAGAAGGACAGAATATTACTCTTGACATAATCCATAAGAAGAGCTCAAGTTTGATCAGAAATAAAAATATCAAAAATGACGATTTTGCCCTCAAGTGGTAAAATCGTAATTTCACAAGCCTAAAGACTTATTTGAATCCAAAACTTTGCAGTCTTGACTAGAGACTTAAAATAGACATTGTGTCAAATTTTGGTGATAAATGGATAATAAATGACCAAAATGCCATTTTGGGTTCAAAACGTAAATTTAGAACAATTTATGGTCAAAAACGTAAATAATAAAAACTTGTTATAAATGAGTCCTGATCCTGTGAGAACACTTTATAAGGATAGTGTGTATAAAAAACGTGAAGCAAAGGGTATTGGGAACTAATTGGGGGCTAAATAAGGACTAAAATGTAAAAATAAATAAATAACGGGTCAAATTATAAAATCTGCTTAGACTATAATTAGATAACATCTTTTTCACCCTTAAAGCAATATATTAAGCTAAATAAATTCAAGAAATAATATGGTTTATATTATAGTCAAATGTACGACCTTAAATGACATATAGGGGCTTAAATGTAATACTTTTATTTGATTGTGTTTAGAAATGTAATAAGTAATGAAAGCCATTATGAGAGCTTATGGGCACTATAAACATTATTCTAAGTCCAGGACAAACTTTTAAAAGCCATTCAATAGGTCTAGATTAAAAATGGTATGTCTAATGGTAAAATTGTAATTTTGTCAAACTAAGGGGCAAAATGGTAATTTGATAGGGAGAACGTTTCGGACCATAGGTAGAGGTTTTCTGGATCTATAAAACTGCAAGAGAGATTACTAAAAGCTAAGGTCAAAAGATTTAACAAGTTTAAGCTTAAAAGTGCTTGAATCACCGAAATAGGGGCAAATTGGTAAATTAGTACCTGATGGCTTGGTGACGAGAAATGAACCTGCCACTAGACTTGTTGAGATGTAATGTAATTTTTGACTAAAACTTGATAAAGACAACAAAGTGTAATGGGCATTAACAGGTTTAAAATAATTAAAAGACTCAATTGCAAGCAAATGAGTTGTAATAAACCCAATAAACCCACAACCCACAAAAATGACACAATATGATATTGGAAGATCATGGTTATCCATGGTCACCTAATGGACCCAAATATGAAAAAGAGGAATTAAGTAAAATAATTGATAAGAAATTAAGTATTAAATAATTAACTCATCAATATGTTAATAATTAATTAATTTAATATTTAAAATTAATTAAGAAATTAATTTATGATAATCATGTAATTAATATTTAAGGATGTTATTCTTAAATAAAAACATCCTTAAATAAAAAAAAACTTAGAAACAAATTAATATTTAATTAAGAGAACATATGTCCATAATCGAAAATGATTCAAAAATCTTACTCTAACTATTAGATGTCAATTTAAAATTAGAACACCACATCGACTTGAGGGTAGAGTTGGAAACAATCAACGCAGATACACAGTTACGTTATTTTTTGTAAGTACAAACTTCATCTACAACATGAAACAAAATATTTTTTAATATTGATGTTCTACGTTTTCTATGATTTGCCTTGATGAAGTGATGAGCCTATGAGCTATATGTATTGCGTTAATTAAGCATTTAACGTGCATAATTTCTCCTCCACTGATATAATCGACATGCCTCACAGATATGTATGCAGTAATGATAGATGCATAGTGACATGTAAATCTACACATTGTCACAAATTATAAGAATGAGGCTAACGAAAGATAGGAATAAATGTCGTACCAACCTCCAATTAGTGAGAGAATATGATAAGAACGAAAGTTATAAGATATGACCTTGGAGGTTGTTGGAGGGTCGCTCCCCTAACTCCTCATTGGTTACGCGCATATGGGTACGACATATGGGCCCTTATGTAGACAAGATATGTACATAATAAAACATAATTGAACACACATAGATCACATGCATTTTTGAACATTCATAATGTTACATGCTATGATATGATTTTATGAAAATGATTTATGAGATATTGTTTGTACTTGCTAAGCGAAAGCTCATACGTGTGTGTTCGTGCTGTAGGTAACGCGGGTAAGTAGCCCGCTACATGGATGTTTTATGGACTGGCAAAGCTGTGCGGAGGCGATGAAGGACGGGAGTAGGATACCACCACGAATTAAATTTTCACATTTAAATTTCTTAAATTATTTTGTATCGACTATATTTATAACTATGTTCCAATGTTTTGGTACTACTAAACTAGTATGAGTATTTTACGGAAAAAAAAGACTTTAGACTCTTTCCTTTTAATTAACATGAAGTTATAGCTTTTTTTAAAATATTATCTAAATACGAATTTGAATAGGATATTTATTAGCTAAAAGTTTTCAATTTTCTCAGTTAAAATTTTTTGTAATTCTAACTTTTGTAGTATGAATATGATTTATTTATTTATTTTGTATTTTTGTATTTTTAGAACCCAACATAAATAATTGTTAAGACTAAATTAACTAAGAATAAGTAAGCTAGTTAACGGTCCGAAAAGTCGGGTCATTCAGTGACCACCTTTCTCTTGCCTTCTATAACTTCAACGTTCGAATCTCCTCCCAGGAGTAGCGATCTTGCGACATCATGGCTCCTCTAATCATGCGCCATCACGGGAGAAAACAAAGGTCACAGCGTGACCACTACTATGGCCTTGAGATCTTCTCCCCGGCATCTAGATTTTTGCCTCTTCCCACTCCGACACCAGTATGACTTCTAGATCTATGACGGCGACCTCTTGTCGTGGTGCAAAGGTGATCTAAGTGCAGATCGGCGTTTTTTTTTTTTTTTTTGTAATTTTTGAATTTTTTAAATTTTTGGTGTATTTTTTTCTGGTGTTTGAGATATCTTTTTGAGTTTGAATGAATTTTTGTGATTCGTAGCAATATGGTGACGAAATCCCATACTTTTGGTCATAGATTGTGGTTACTAGTCGGTATCCATCCGATATCCTGGGAAGATGGTGGTTACTGGTTTGTAACCATGCATCCCCTTGACGTGGTGATTACCGATCGGTAACCATTTGGATATCGGTTGGTTACCATTTGGTTACCGATAGATTACAATCCGATATCCCGTCGGAGGTAGTGGTTACCGGTCGGTAACTATTTGGTTATCGATTGGTTACTATCCGGTATCCCGCCGAAGGTGGTGGTTATCGATTGGTTACTATTTGGTTACCAGAGTCCCGCTGGTGGTGGTGCTTATCAGTCTATAACCATTTGGTTACCATTCGGGTAACCATTTGGTTATCGGTATCTCACCAAAGATGACGTTTACTAGTTGGTATCACGTTGGATACCAGATGATAAGCAACCGGAAACCATCGACTAATCTAAAATAAATAAATAAATAATTATAATGTGATGATTTGTCACAACAGTTTTTACGATAGTTTGTAGAAAAAATCAATCATAGGCTTCAATTTATGGCATTTTCCCAAAGTTCCTATTAAGGTGTGCCAAAGGGTCCCAAAGGACTTGGGGGGCCAATAAAAGTCATTATAAAGTTGTGCCAAAGAGTCCCAAAGTTCCTATTAAGGTGTCTCTACAACAAACAACCCTTACAACGACGACAATGGCATGTTGTCACATAAGGGTCATCATAAAAACCTAGTCGCAAGTAATTTATTTGTTACAATAGACTGTAGTCGCAAATACATTAGCAACAAAAGTTATCACAAATACATTAGCGACAAAAGTTGTCACAATTTGTCTGTTGTGCTTTCGTTGAAGATGTTGTGGCACACAGTATTTACGACAATTAATTTGAAAAAATCATCGTAAATACGTTGTTAGTTGATGACGTGTTTAGATTATTTACATGACTTTTTTCACAATATGTCATTGCAAATTTTTGTTTTGTAGTATAACTTTTACGATGACAGGTGGTCGTTGCTATTTTTGGCTAAAATTTGATAATAAAAATATTTAATAGAAGTTATAGATACCAAATTCAAATTTGACATAAACATAAGTTATAATATTCAAATTTAATATGATTTATAATAAAAAAAAAATGTAATAACAACTTATATCATTGATAAAATAAAACACAATAAACATAACATAATAATAAAGAAATATCAAAATAATAACTAATCTCCTAAACTCGCAGTGCCTGAGATTTCTCGGAGGGGGCGGAGGGATAAGTTCCTTAGGAAGAGCAACGTGCGTGATATTTAAGTTGTGATTCATCTCGTACATTGTCTGCATCATCCTCATCTGATTGTTGTACACAGAGTTCATCCAGTCTTGGACATATGTGGAAAGTTACACTGAAGACAACCCGTCCGATTTAGATCTGGAGATGCAGAAGCACTTGAGCTGCTCCTCCGCAAATATGTGTGGCATAATCCCATCCTATGCCCTCTACGCATACCTAGAGCCTATTTGCAAATTGTAGCCTCCGTTTAGCATTTGAGTTCATCTCAAACTAAATTGTTTTTTTTCATCTAAAGTTTTATCTTTTTCTGAAAAGTCAACAAAATTTATAACTAGTTTTTGAAAAATCAACCAATTACAATTTAAAAATTTCATCTCCAACTAACTTACCAAATGGAGGTTTGTAGTCCTCATTAACCGCTGGTTAAGACGAACTAGATGGGTATATCTAATAGAATGATAAGAGTAAACAACCCAAACACACATAAATTTAAATACAATGATTAAAGTGGATATTCAAATACATATTAAAATACATCTATTTTGTTATAATATTATATTAAATATACAATAAGACATCGAAACCCACCATAATATTTTCCCAAATTATAACTACTATATTTTTTTTTTTTAATAATATAACTACTATATTATTATTCTAAAAAGAAAAACTACTCTTATAATTATAAGATCAATAAAATATTAACATTACTAATAATAAAAAAATTATAATTATTATTAATCCATCAGAACATATTGTACAAAGACAGTGGCATTCACTGCTTCTCTCTACTCTCTTTGCCTGTGTGTGCTTTTAGAGAGAGAGGGAGAGAGAAAGAGATGGAACACGACGACGTCGACATGACTGGGGCCGACGGCACCGAAGCTGTAATCGTTCTCCTCCATTTTTCTTTTTACTTTTTTTTTTTCGCTTTGAAATTCAGTCATTCGATTCATTGAATTGATTTTCTATCTCGTTCGTAAAACCTAAAACCCCCAAATTAATTTGATTTCATTTCAAAAATGGATGATTTAATCCGTAGGAGCTTGACGACATGAAGAAGCGGCTGAAGGAAATGGAGGATGAGGCCGCCGCTCTTCGCGAGATGCAGGCTAAGGTCGAGAAGGAGATGGGTTCCGTACAAGGTGAATCCCTCTTTTTTGTTCTGGAATTTCCTCTTTCGAGCATTTTGTTAGGGTTTTGTGTGCATTTTGTTCGTTGAAATCTGCAATGTCTGGCAAAAAAGAGAAAAAAAAATTTGAGCCCGATGAGATGTTGTTTGATTTAGGGTTACGATTTCTTTTTGTTATCACAATGATGAGTTTTTCGTTTATACACACACACACATATATATTGTGTGTGTCAGGACTTGAGTGAAGAATGGTGAAGCATCTTCTTTTTTCGAAAAGAACGAAATGATAAAACTTTTTTTTGTTCCTTTCTAATTTTTAAATCATAGTGCCTATCAATCTTTGTATAGAACTATATATCACAGTATCTATTTTAAATATGTATATATATTTCTTTCTCCCCTCACTGATTTTCTTGTGCGTTTAGAGCCGTCAACTGCTGCTGCAACTCAGGCAAATAGAGAGGAAGTTGATTCTCGATCGGTGTTTGTGGGCAATGTGAGTCTTCTTTCCTTATTTAGTTTGTCGTTCAGCGTTCATTGTGCAATATGTTTTAAATTTGGTTTGGTTAGCATAAACATGATGTGATAATTGTTGGATTTACTTTTGGTCAGGACAATATTGCCGTTGATCTTTTGGGTTAGCATTCACATGATATATTAAACGTATCATTTAGTTTTTTACAGTATATTTTTATGTTTTTTGTTATCACAGATATCACAATACTACCTCAGATAGTTTATTTCTTTTCTTCCAAACATTAACTACGGCTTGTATGTTGTTTCCATTTAATTGCTGCATAGTGGAGGATTTATCTTCATGTTGTTGTACTGCTTTTTATAAGTAATTTATTTTGTGAAAAAGCTATGTATGGTGCCTGATGCCTTTAGTGACTTCATTGATAAAGATTCGTACCTTATCTTGGCTATGTTTGAGCCATATCAATTCTGCATGGTCTCATTAAGGTTCACAATCCAAATATTTATTTAGGCATTGGAATGGCCGTTTTAATCTTCTAAAGACTTCATGATTGGTAACATTTTGTTTCATCACGTTTGTTGTTGTTGGGCTTCAAGTGCAGAGGAGTTTCTTTAAATAAATGAGTATAATAATTGGAATTTTCCACACTTGAGGTTTTAGTATTTATTTGGCCAGTTTATATATATATATATATATGTATATGTATATATTATAAAAAGTAGAATGTTGAAGATTCTTCCTGGAAGAAAAATTTTAAGAGAAATGATAGAAAGAAAAGATGGTGCATAGTGGTACTCTATGAAGTTCAAAAATTCGGAATAATTTGGGATGAGTTGAAGAGTTAAGAGTGAGTGGAAAATGAGGTTGTTTAACATTGGTAGCTATCCTCCATGTGAGTATCCTCCCATGATAAGATATTTCATTTCTGAGAAATTTAAGACTTTTTTGCTTCTCTGTTCTTTAGGATGAGAAGGGGCCTAAGATGAAAAGAGGAATAAATCTTTTATTTGTGGATGTTGACCTCGTCGTCATCCACGTCCTTCATTAAGATCCATTGAGATCCTATGTTGATTTTGCAATATAAAACAAGCACACAACAAATAGAGCCACCAACTATGAAATAGTGTTATTGTGTCACCCATGAGTTCAGCCACCTCGGATACAGTTTAAAAAAGCAGCATGTTTGTCTCTAATGGGAACTGAAATAATTGGAAGGCAGCTTTTTGCATATGTGATAGTCGTAAACTACTAAAATATTTCTTGTAATAGCGTTCCTATAATAGTAAATTATTCTGAAGTATGAATCTGAAAAAGAATCAATTGCAAAAAAGAGTGAAAGTGAATAGTGCTTCTAGGACTTCTAGAATTTAAAGACCTGGGTCTTTATGTCGTTCTTCACTTTCAACAACCACTATGCCTTATTCAAAAGGTTTCTTCACCACAATCTGAATCTTCTTTTTCCATGTAGCCTTTATTGAGATGCTTGTTATTGTTCTCGGTGTAACGTTATCAAGGAAGGTAGAGTTCCTATGTTTTGGACCTTGGAATTTCTTCTATTTTTCAAGGATACTTATCAGTGCACTAGTCTTCATGTTTGCAATTGGTTTATTTTTGGCTGGCTGCTAGACTGCTAACATTTCTAGTTTCTTCCCTAGTGAAAGTTTCGGAGATCACTGTTAATTTGGGTATTGTCTTTGCTGTGGTGGCTGTTGGTACTTTATTCTCAGATGTATAAGCTATATGGTTTCTTCTGAGTTTTCATTATTTTTCCATCATCGTTCTGAGCTCACCTACTATGTTGCATCCAAACGGTATCCATCACGCTATAGAATCTGATTTGACTTCTCATATTCTCTTGTTTGAATATGATGGCAGGTATGGCTTCATTCAAGTTTTCCGATAGCCTATTGGTTGGGCTGGAACTACCTTTGTATAGAATAGGGCTTTGATAGAGAAAAAAAAAATGATAATGACAATTTAGGAAATATATGCAAAACAAGAGAGAATTATTAAAACAATCATACAAACAAAGAAAGAAAGAAAAAACAAAAAAAGATAGAAACAAAGAGAGAAAGAAAGAAAAGAAGATAAAAAACAATTATAAAAACAAAGAAAGAAAGAAAAAAGATAGAAAAAGAGATCTGAACAAAAAACTAATATGTTAGGGAATTGGGAAAAAGAATTCTATAGCAAAGTAGGGAATCCTAACCAATTTCCTATGTAGAGTGAAGCATAAATGGGAGATTTAACTTTGAAGCAAGTCTCTGTTTTAGACTAAAGTTCTTTGGTCGAGATGAACCAAAGCAATAAATGTGAACAAAGGTTTCTTAACCCAGATTAATCAAGTAAGAAGGCAAACATGCATTGAAGACTTTCTTACTTGCAAAGGCAGATGTTTTGATGGTGGTTAAAGCTCGAGGGGGTTAATATTCTTTTTTGCTTATGGTGAGGGGTCTCTAGTCTCTCTTTCTTTCCTACTCTGGATCACTAGGAATTTTACAACTTTCCAGTAATCATCATTAATTATTTTCATAGACAAGAATAAGTAACTCATACATTAATCATATAACTGAGATGCTGATTTGAAAATCGTACGACATTTGGGCCAGATTTTTTCTCTTGGATAATCTTTAAGCCATATATTCATTGCTTCCTAGAAAGAAGTGTTGGGGACGGCTGACCAGCTTTAAGCAACATAATCTTGTTGTGAAGGACCCGCAGATTATTAGTTTTTTGTATATATTGAACGGGCAAATTTGGAGAAACCACACACACACATACATATGTATATATATAGATATATATATATTGGATTACTTGGAATGCATCTTATTTTCTTGCCATGGTTTGTACTTCGGTAATATATTGACAATCAGATAGTAATTTCTTAATGTATAGTTCTCAGCTAGCTAATTTGTGCGGAGGACCTTCTTCTGGGGTTTTTCTGTTATTGCTGCATGAGCCCTGGAAAAATAGGGGACCTTTTTGAAGAAACAACTTTAAGGGGAATCCACAACGAAAATTTCCTTCTTGTTTTGGTACTATATATGAATCTTGTGCATTTGAATTGGCTGGAAATTTCTTTTGTGATCTGGAATCCTTGTGATTCTCACTCAAGGAGTGTCGCTGAGAAGGAATTCACTTGTGTTCTTTTAAGTTTGAACTGTTAATTGTAATTGTCAGTGTAGCTTTTGAACTGTCTTGATCGTTCAGTCTTGGTTATGATTAAAATATTTATGGCATAAATTGCATCTGCAGGTGGATTATTCATGTACCCCCGAAGAAGTGCAGCAGCATTTCCAGTCATGTGGAACCGTGAACAGAGTTACAATTCGTACCGACAAGTTTGGCCAACCAAAAGGTTATGCTTATGTGGAATTCCTTGAAGTAGAAGCTGTTCAAGAGGCCATCCTTCTGAATGAATCGGAGCTACATGGGCGCCAGTTAAAGGTTGTAGCAGTTGTTAATGTGTTCTCTACATCTTAATATGCGAACAATATATGCTTTGTATGTAGCAATGAGTGTTCTTTTGGATCTTTCATTGCTTTCTATTGCTTTTATATTTCCTTTTTAACTACATAAGCTCTTTTGTTTGATTAGGTCTCTGCTAAACGGACTAATATACCTGGGATGAAGCAGTACCGTCCTCGTCGACCAAGTCCCTACATGGGCTTCCGAGGCAGGAGTCCTTATGTACCTCCTCCTTTTATGTACTCTCCTTATGGATATGGGTATGCTTCCCGAAAATTTCCTTGCCTTTTTCATTTTGATAGATTAGAGACATATTTATCATGTTTTATCCTGACATTCCACTATTTGTTTTCTCTGCAACTTTTATTGCAGAAAGGTTCCGAGGATGAGAATGCCGATGCGTTACAGCCCCTACTACTGAATCATCAATTTTGGCCAGCCAGAGGCATCCAAGGCAGATTTCCTTATTTCTTTTCAGGGATGTTGATTCAAGAAGTTTTTTTATGGGAGTTCTTGCATCGCGTAGGTTAAATGTGGATATTGTGTGTGAATTATACATTTTGTTGAGAAGATGAAAAGTGTAGTCGCACCAGTTATGCAGACTTGTCTTATCTTGTTTACCAAAGAGGATCTTCTTTCGCAGCTTTTGCCGCTGTATTGTCGTCGTTGATTAGTTGAAGTGCTATTGATGAGTCTGATGTGAACCTAAAGTTTGATTTGCATGGGTTGTTGATTTTCGAAATAGATAGCTTCATGATCTCGTTTCCTTTAGGGGATTTTAGGCGACTGCCCATGGTTGAGTGGTGTTTGGTTTGTCGCCATTTGTTTGGTGGGTGAAAATAGAATGACCAAAGCTAGATGAAAATTTTGCTCGCTTTGTTTCCATCTCAAGTGCAAATGGTCAGTAGAAGTTTATGAAGGACAATTTAAGATGGGAAGATTTACTATATGTGCTCGATAATAGTTGGCAATTAACTGATGCCCAATAAAAAGTTTCCTACAAACCAATTTCAGCATTCAACAAACCAAAACCAACTCCAAAACAATCTGCACACTACGTTTTTTCTCCTCTTATTCAAGTCGACGATCTCTCCCTCCTATCAATCTGCGCCATTGATCTCAACCTCCTTTGAATCTCCATCATCATCATCAAAACAATCCAATTTGTTTCTGTCATCTGATCTCTGAAACCTGACATCTAATTCATGAATTCACAATCTTGATCACCCAATCGAAGCACCTAATGACACCTCAATCCTCAACAGTCCCAATCATTGTGAGGAGGATGAGTAGTTCCTCTTCCTTGCAATAACAATTCTGGTAGGAACTTCTACTATCGAATCTTCCTTATTATTCTCTTTCCAACCATTGGTGTCTACTCTAAGTATATGTCATGAGATCTTGACTTTGTTCTCAAATCCTTAAGAACATGGCACTTTTTTATCTTTTTTTTACCCTAGTGCTCAAGAACAAGGCACTCGCAATCTGCCAAACTGATACACGGAATCGGATAGAGGGAGGAGATTGAATTGTTTTTTGTATATTAGAGGAGATTTTGAACAATTTTAGAAGTTTGGAAGGCAAAATGAACAGTAGTGCATAGTTTGGGAGGATTTATGAAATTAATCCCCAACTCTGTTGAGAATAAATATTTAGCCTGGAAAGTTTTCCCCACACATCATCATTTCTACAAACTTGTCAAATAATTACATTACATCCCATACTAGTCTATTTCAACAACATTTTAAAGTTCTTTTGCTTTTGTTTTAATTGATTGAACATATTTCCTAGCAGATAGACAATCCCAAAATTCTTTTACTCCATTCAGAAAGTTTTTTCCGCTTGATGACTCTTAGGCGGCGAGAAGGGCCCTTACTCCGTCCCAAACAGTGTACTATTATCGGCCCAACCAGGCAACATCTACCTACACAAGCTCAATCAGGAGATAGGGAGGATCCAACAGAAGTACAAAATTTGCATCTAATTGTAGTTGCTTTTAGCTTGTGCACATAGTGCTTCTCAATCGTTTACACGTGGATAGTGTAAAAGTTGTTGTACACCTAATTCTCTCCGGGGCTGCTATTTAGCACGACTAGAATTTCTCACGACCTCACACGTATGTTTTTTAATGGTTGACGTGTCTCTTCTTCATCGAGTGGCTTTTTTTTTTTTTTTTTTTCACAACTAAACAACCTTCTTTTTTCTTTGTACTCGGCAGATCCTTGAAGTTATCTTCATTTTTGTGTTCTTGTCTCTCTCTCCTTCTTCAACTCTCAATTCTATAGATTTGTTTTCTCTCTTTGCGGATTATGGTGCGAGGATTTGGCTAGGGATGACAATTCGTGTCACGTGTCGGGTTCGTGTTGTGTTAGAGCCGTGTCGATTTTTGTCTTTTCCAACCCATACACGACTCATGACACGAAAATTTCTTCACACCACAACACAAACATGACATGGGCCCGTAACGGGTTGACGCGACACGAACCAAAATTGACACGCAACTCGAAATTGACTCGTAACATGAACTGAACCTGCGATACGAATTTAACCTAAATTGAACCCGCAACTTGAATTGGACCCAAATTGAACCAACAACTTAAATTTGACACAAAAACCAATTCAATTTAAGCAAAATTATATCCCAAATTCATAAAAAACCTAGGAGAATAATAATTTACCTTCAACAAAAACATACATTTGACAAAATAACAAGTTTTAAGGTTTGTTTTCAAATCTACAATCATAAAATTAAACTTCCAACTCAAGTGCAAAAAGCATATCAAACACTAATTTCGGGTCGGACCCGAAATTGATCCGCATGAAAAATACGGGTCGTGTTCGGGTTAGATGGGTCCAACCCGAAATTGACCCTTTTTTTTTTTTTTTTTTCTGTGTCCAATTCAACTCACTCGAATTTGACCTGATCTTTATTTTTCTCGATCCGAATTCACGAAATTCGTATCGTTTTTAAATCGTTTGACAGTCCTTGGTTTGGCCATGGCTCGTTTCTTTCTCTATCCGCAAGTCTCCAAGGTAGAAGACGCCTTGGTTTACTAAAAATTAATAAATAAATTATATGGGACCCACCAAGCCACGTGGTTAGTCAAATTTGCCCAATCGGGCCATAAAAGCATTTTTGAATTCTCTTAAGAACCTCCTCCTCAGATACCCAAAGCAGGGATAGAGGGAAGGAGGGCCTAGGGGGGGGGCTTCTCAACTTTTGTTTTAAAAAAAAAAAAAAAAAAAAAACTAGTTAAGTACACGTGCGAAGCACGTGTCTGTTTTCATTTTTCATAACATTGTGAATATGAGGATTTATAAATTAAAAAAAATATAATCGATAAAACAGTTTTTAAGTATAATTTTGCTTGGTTTGTTTATAAAATATAAATAAATTATTATTATTATTTTGAAGAGTTCTTGTGATGGGACTACGCCGTAATTATAAAAAGAAAAAAGGCAACGACAAGTGCAGATAAAGTTTAGTGAAGAAAATTTTATAGAATTATCAGTGGGAGAGTTAGATTCTAAGTTAGCCATAGTTTTGGACTTTCTCTAATTCAACATTTAATCCTGTTATTCTTTTGTGTAGACACGCAATTTTTTGTTTTGTTTTTTGTTTTCTTTGAAGCATCTTTATATGTGTAACTAATAAAGCCAAATGTCAAAATAGCTTGTGCATCTATATGACATGTGACAGCTTGTATGTCTAATATAGGATTTTTATTTTCTTGATGCTTTTCAAGCAATGGTTAGGATGACATATAAAATCCTGCTATCGCGTTATTACAAATATGAAATGTTTAGTGTGATCTTAGATTTAATTTAAGATAATATATACTTTTGATGTTTGACTTCACAATTGATTGATTAATTGCCCAAGTTGGCAACTAAAAATTCCTTAATGTAATGAAATAATGTTTATGTTCAGCTAAGAAAAATAAAAAAAAAAAATCCTATCATTTTCAAGGTCTAGTTTGAGTTTGTGTTCCTCAAAGAGAAGCCAAAGTTAGAAACATAACAAAGCAAAGACGATCATAGGTGTTCAAGATCATGTAAAACTTAAGATGAATGGGACAAATAGTGCTTAATTAAGACACTTAAGGTCATATAATTAATATAAAGAATGTACATGATCTGTTCTAAGATAGAACACAATGCACATAAACGAAAAAGGCTTTCATCACATTGGGCAAGAAACGGTATTGTAACAAATATTAAGAAGATAATAATATACTAATTCTTATCTGTTTGGGCATCATAAACATTAAATACCAAAGATCGAAGTGGACATATCTAAATGGAAGACATTATTAATGCTTTATGTTGTATTGAGGAAGACTTGTGACATAGTACCCTGGATTTCTTATTCATCACTCCTTTAATTCTTCCTAATTCATTAGACCAACAGTAGGCAATTCCCTGTTGAAAAATATTGCATTAAAATTATAAAACTTATCACAACTATTTTATAGAAAATTTAAACAAAAAAAAAAAAAAAAAAAAACCTTTACCCCACCGACTCCAAGAAGAATGATTCATCAATTCCTAATAAATAGGATTTGGCCTACAGTCAGATTTCATTATAGATAACATTCTTAGTACAAGAAATTCGTGAACAATCAACAAGGTCTGATTTAATGAGTATCTTAATGCAATGAGCTGTCCTTGCCCTAGATAATTCGACATATAATTGTCCATTCGAAAAGACAGAATCGGGAAGACATAATCTAATAAAATCCAATGTTTGACCTTGGGCTTTATTTCATTATCATAGCAAAACATGGTAGAATTGGCCACTTGTTTCATTTTCTTTCTTTCTTTATCTAATTCCCTTCGTCGCCTCTTTCTTGTATCAATCTTTTCCTTATCCATATTAATATGCTTTAATTTTAAGCTTTTCATTATCCATATTGATAAAAAAGAAAAAAAGAAAAAGAACAATTTACCCCTCAAGAACCGGCACCAAATTTTTTATCAGCTTTCTCATAGAATATTCCCTATGTAACTGTTCAAAAGTAAATAGCATGAGAAACCCCATTCTCGTAAAAATGGGAGAGAGGAAGGAAATAACAGAGAAGAAAGGGAGATAAAGAGATCAGAGCCAAAAAAAATGAATTGGAAAAAAAAAAAAAAAAAGTGCAGGCAGAGAAAGACAGGAAAAGTAATGAGCGAAAACAGAGGAAAACAAAACAAAACAAAAACAAAACAAAAAAACAAAAAACAAAAAACAAAAAACAAAAAAACAAAACAAAACAGAACACTGGTTTCAGCGAAAACAAGCATTTTGGTAGAAAACAGTAAAAATTATTCTCCTTCCTATATATACATGTTAGATGGTTAAGTGTAGAAGTATAAATTCAATTACTGTATACTCCGTAGTGGCAGTCGGCACTATAATCGCGAAAAGCTCTCGACTACTACATTAGTAAATGACAATCAGAAGTGAGAATATCAAAAGAAAAATAGTATATCAGTGCTAAAATACCATCTTTTCATGGGTGTTGTTTCTAAATTTTCAATTACCATTTTGTACAAGGCCAAACACGATAATAAATAGGTTGTAAAACAATAATTCATGTTATCCTCTGGATTCCGGAGCTCAATTTCAAATAGTCAACAGACAAACTCTTTCCATAATGATTAACATAGAAAACCAAACATTAATAAAACATTTTCCATAATGATTAAAACGGGAAAAACATTTATCCATTTATTTTGATCATTTTATGGTTTTTTTTCTTCTAATTTTTTTTCTTTTTTCTAAAACCTTACACTTTCTCTTTTCTATTTACCCCCTCTTTAAATAAATATTTTTTTAATATATCCTCACTTTTTCCTTCTATTTTTCTCATTATAATTTCTTTATTTTCTTTTAATTTTGTTTTTTTAATTATATCTTAACGAAGGACTTTTTATTCGTAATTTATATATATATAAATGATTTTTTTTCTTCAAATACATCCTTATTTAAAGATGCGTTTTACCACGTCAAAAACAAAAAAAACAAAAAGCATACATGACGCACGCTATCACGTGCTTATAAACTAGTGTGTGTATGTATGTGTGTGTACATATATATATATATATATATATATAAACCCAATAGTAAGCGAGAACACAGACAGAGAGGAAGGGATATGCCAGTGTGCGGGACCTCGGGAAGAATTTTCTATAATTCTATCCACTCTTTCTTCTTTTCTGATCATCTGCTGACACACACATAGTCAGTATCACCCACAAAGTCCACTGAATCTGCCGAAATTCTTCGACCGATTCTCTCTCGATCAAACTCAACAAAAAACTGACAATGGCTTTCGCATCAACAAGTCCCATCTCCTCAAAATCCCTCCTCAACCCCTCCAAGCCATTCAATACCCTCCACCACCGCCCTTCTCTCTCCGCCTTCCGAAACTCCATCTCCGCACTCCACGCCGCCGACCCCTCCAAGTCATCGAAATCTGCGGCTGCAGCGATCCCGTCCCCATGGAGGATCGACGGCTGGAAGGAGAAGAAGGCCCTCCAGCTGCCCGAGTACCCGGACGCGGCGGAGCTGGGGTCGGTGGTTAAGACGCTGGAGTCGTTCCCGCCGATCGTGTTTGCCGGCGAGGCCCGCAGCCTGGAGGAGCGGCTCGCCCAGGCCGCCGTCGGAAGGGCCTTCCTCCTCCAGGGCGGTGACTGCGCCGAGAGCTTCAAGGAGTTCAATGCCAACAACATCAGGGACACCTTCCGGGTTCTTCTCCAGATGAGCATCGTTCTCACGTTTGGTGGCCAAATGCCTGTTGTCAAGGTTTTCTTTTCTTTTTTTTTTTTTTTTAATTTTTTCTGGGTTTTAATTGGATTTTGCCAAAAGGGCATATTTAGTTTGTGTTGTTATGTGGTGATTTGTGATTTTTAAGGTTATATATGATAATTTGAGCGATTGAAATTTAGTTGTGATCCATGTAAGATCGGGTTTTTGATTTGTTGAAAAAGTTACTGGTAATACGCATTTCTAATAGAAATGTTTTCATTTTCACTCAAAGTAGCTAGGTAACATGTAAATTGTTGGTCATTTCTTATGACATTCTTAGGGGTGATTTGTGATATAAGATTTCGACATAATGTAGCGGGTTTTGAAGATAGAAATTTTGATCTCATTGTATGACTCGGTATATTGGTAGATGAAATTGGCAAACCTTGGCTTGGAATGATTTTTGTGTGTATAATTCTCATTTGCTTTTGTCGCTTCCTTTTCTTTTTCTTTTATATATTAATTATTCTATGGTTTGAAGTGCATAGTTCGGATGTGATTGTTTAGGTGGGAAGAATGGCGGGTCAGTTTGCAAAGCCAAGATCAGATTCATTCGAGGAAAAGGATGGAGTGAAGCTTCCTAGTTATAGAGGTGACAATGTGAACGGTGATGCATTCGATGAAAAGTCGAGAGTTCCAGATCCCCATCGGATGATTAGAGCCTACACCCAATCTGCTGCAACACTGAACCTCCTGAGGGCATTTGCCACTGGAGGTTATGCGGCTATGCAGAGAGTCACTCATTGGAATCTGGATTTCACAGACCATAGTGAGCAAGGGGACAGGTAATCGTTATTGGTCTCTCCATCTTAGTTGAACCCTTTTGCTTGTTTCTTTAAACTATGTTTGGTCGGAGTAGTGAATAATAGGAACAAGTGAGAGTAAAGCCAAGATGAGGAAATTGTAGAGGAGTCGAGGGGAGGACTTTTCTTTTGTCTGCGTGGTAGGTGTGGCCAGAAAAGGGGAGAAAGGAAATGCATGAAAGTTTAGTTTGATTATCACATGCACATATCCAATAAGCTTATACAATTACAAAGACTATCCTGTCATTCTGTTAAGGGAGATATCTATATTTTTATATATACTAGTTATAGACTTATAGTACACGCTCCATAGTCCATGTGCAGTATGTATGTTTTGTAAATTAAGTATCTTATTGAAAAAAAGGTAAAGATAAGAGTGTAAGAAGGTTAAAAAATCATAAGTAGGAAACGACAAAAGCAAAAGAAAAGAAACAGCACAAAATGAAAAAATAAGTAAAAAACAAATAAAATTTAATGAAATAAAAGGGGAACGGAACGGAGAGAAAAAGGCAGCAAAAAACCATGTATCAGCTATGGAGGGTGTAGTAAATGAGATAGAAATTAAAGATGTTCAGCGCACGTGGAAGGCGCTAAGGAGGCAACTTTGCCTTTTTTTTATATATGGTAGTAGATAATGTTATCATATACATTTTTGCTCTCTGTCTGTTTGTTCTATCGCTTATTGTCATACTAGTTCAAATATTCATGTATGACTTAATTATTTTTTTACTCAATACCTTGCATGATGCGACATGTAAGTTCTGTCCAAATAAATGCCGAGTCTTTGATCATTGGATTGATCATGTCATTTATTTTTACCAATTGGAGCAAAGTAACAGTTTCAAATCGTTTAAGGGACTAATGTGGCAGTTTTTATTCGATGTACGAAGCGTAAAAAATGAAAATGGTTCAAATTTGAGGGGGAGAACGTATTTTATCCTTAATGCTAAAGTTGAATTTCTCAAAAAAAAAAAAAAAAATTACGAGAGTTCTTTTTAATCCATTATGAGTCTCCCAGAAGGGTGGCATTTGTTGGATTCCAGGGGTTTGCTCTTTCAAATTTCCAATGCCTCAAATTTTTCTCCTTATCAAATGATCCACGTCTTCGTCACCCTTATCTCTCCATTGAAATCTTCCTTCCAATTTTCTGCTTTGCCAAACAAAGAACTATAATATTGCCTTCTTTAGAGTGTTGGATACCATCAGTGGTAACAGCATCTCCTAGACTAGAGTCGCAGTACATTGAACTTTATATTTATTAGAATTTTTCAGTTGAGTGGTCATTGTTGTCTCACAAACATATCTTTATTAGATTTATTAGGATTGTGATTAAACTGTAATTTCAGTGCACCGGCTGACATTGCACCGTTTATTCACATGGTTAAAACCCTTCCCAGATCAAGCATACTAGCAATTTTTCTTGTTTGTCATTGTTTTAGAGTCTCTATACTTTTTATTACTATAATATCACCTTAATGTCTTCATATTGCCTCCCTTGATTTTCTGATATTGTTTTTATTCCCTTGTTTATCTATCCTCTTTATGTGCATGATGAACTAATGAGGTTTTGTCAAACTTGGGAAATATGTAAGTTTCATAGAGTCACTGACGGATTTTATGTGTCGCTTCATTTATCTCTTATAATGGGTTGGCTTAAACTATCTGCAGAAGTTAACAGGTTAAATTTTCAGTTTAGTTTCCGACTTCTGAGACATTGAAGACTCAGCAATGCTTATGGTGTGTCTCAACAGGTACCGTGAACTGGCTCACCGGGTTGACGAGGCCCTTGGATTCATGGCTGCTGCTGGACTCACTCTTGAACACCCAATTATGACTACAACAGATTTCTGGACATCCCATGAGTGCTTGCTTTTGCCTTACGAGCAAGCACTCACGAGGGAGGATTCTACTTCTGGGCTTTACTACGACTGTTCTGCTCACATGATTTGGGTTGGGGAACGCACCCGTCAACTCGATGGTGCCCATGTTGAGTTTTTGAGAGGAGTTGCTAATCCCCTTGGTATCAAGGTATCTTCCAAATCCGTTCTTTCATCTATATGGTTGAATTAGATTTTTTTTTTTTTTTTCCTTTAAACTGTTTTCAAATTTTTCTAGAAGAACAAGGAATCATTATCCGAATGGTTTTCCTATGTCAAGTTAATTGTTTTTCATTGTGTTATGGTGATCTAACCGAGGACCAAAGATGCTTTTGCTACTACTTTACTTTCTGGTGCAGTAGTTGTTTTATTTCCTCCATTGTGGTTGTTCTTGGTTTGAAATTCACATATGGTGTGTGTCAACCTTTTATTACCAACAGAGGTTAGACAACTTAGTATGAACACAAATGTGATGCAGGTAAGTGATAAGATGGACCCAGATGAACTTGTGAGGCTCATCGAGATTTTAAACCCCAAGAACAAGCCGGGAAGGATTACAATAATTGTAAGAATGGGAGCCGAAAATCTAAGGGTGAAGCTTCCTCATCTCATCAGGGCAGTCCGTAGAGCAGGGCAGATTGTTACTTGGGTTAGCGATCCTATGCATGGGAACACTATGAAAGCTCCCTGTGGACTCAAAACCCGCTCTTTTGATGCAATCAGGGTATGACTTGTGACATTATTCTGATACGTGTTTTTTCCTAATAAATTGGCTGGCTGATTCAACCTTTTTAAGTTGTTGCATTCTTAAGTACGCAAGCTAGTGATAATGTTTTGGCTGCAATTGTACTTGCTCAAACAATGTCTGTTCTTTGTTGATAGAATGAGGTGAGAGCATTCTTCGACGTGCATGATCAAGAAGGAAGCTACCCAGGAGGCGTTCATCTCGAGATGACAGGACAAAATGTAACAGAGTGTGTTGGAGGCTCGAAAACTATAACCTATAACGACCTTAGTTCGCGCTACCACACCCATTGTGACCCGAGACTCAACGCTTCCCAGTCTCTGGAGCTCGCTTTTAACATCGCAGAGCGGCTGCGCAAGAGGAGGCTTAGATCAGGAAACTCTCTGGCCTAGACTGGGATGTAAGATATTATGGCTTTAGTTCGTTGACTTATTTAAAATGCAAGTAGACCGTATAAATTATATTTAGGATGGTTAAATGAAATGTTGTTGGCTTTTAGAAAGTTGGTTGGGCTGCATTATGCATAATTTGGAACTATCCTTATGTAAGATAAAGAAAAATAAGGCCTTGTTTTATCCCTTTTCCACTTTGTTTTCATCTTTTTTTTTTTTTTTTTTGGTTAGTCTCATCTATAGCCTTGAATTTTAAGATCATTCCTGCTTTTTCCCTTGAACTTTAAAAACTTTCGCTTACCACCTGAACTTTGAACTAGTCGTGCTTAACCCCTTCCATTGGAATTTCAATTAAATATGGACAGAAAAATTAAAAGCGTTAAGTGTAATTATGTTTTTCTTTTTTTTTTTTCTCATTTGTTTTTAACATAAATCCTAATATAGTGGATTTAGTAAGACTAAAATTTTCATCCTTTTCCATCTATTTTTAACTAAAATTTTAGGAAAAGGGATTAAGTAAGATAAGTTTAGAGAGTAAAGTGAGAATTACTAAAGTTTAGGTAATAAAGGGGGAACAAGCCTAAAGTTCACGGGACATTGATGAGAATTATACTCATATATTTTTTAGTTTTCATAAAAGAACTGTTTGCTCATATAAAGGTGGTGCAGTCTCTAAGTTAAAAATAATAATAATAATAAATGAAGATCAAATGAGAAGCTCACTCATATTTAGATTTAAAATTTGCTATATGACACTAAAGAATGAACTAATTAGACCAAAATGGAAATCGCACCACTAAGTTTGCGAAAGTTTATTACTGTTATTATTATTATTTTAATTCTTGTGTTGGAGAATTAGAGGTTTTTTTTATATTTTTATTCGGATTATAATTCTTTAATTGTAGACTCTATATCTATATATATATATATATATATATATATATATATGCCTTAAACGTCAATATAAATAGCAAGGCTAGCCTACAACAACACGTGACATGAGACCTACCACAATTCATATTGTCCAGAATTAAGCTTAAGCTTATTCTCTTTAATAAATTATACCACCAATAATTTTTACCACTTTCGTGACAGCCGAGTAGTTATTATTATTATTATTATTATTATTATTATTTTGTAAAATATTGTTCATTCTTTAATTAGGCAGAGATTATCGTTATTTTTTTCTTTTTTAAATTGTTTTGGTGGAGGAATAATAGGATTTCGGATCCTTGAATAGGGTGCGAAGAGATGAAATAATTGATATGGAAAAAATTCTATTGATAACAATTAGATTTTGTCAATGTCATGTGTTTTCTATTTCAATGTGATTTTAATTATGAAGGTGTTTGAAACAGCAATTGGAGTTGTAGTTTTTTTTTTTTTTTTTAAGAAAATCTTTAGATTTATAACAACTGAGATATAAATCTTTATGTTTATGTTTCGAATGAAAAAGTCAAATGAAAACTTAGATTTTATTTAACACATTAATTTATTTTCAATTAAATTATATTTTTTATTAGATTTTTATTTTTAAAAAATAAAAATTATAATTAATTTTTTAAAAAATTAATAAATTTTTAATTTTAATGAACGATCTAAACGACGCTTATTGTTAGGATACAAGTAGATTTGAAAGGAAACAGAAGGCAAGTACTTATTAATTATGGGTAGGCACTAGGCACGCATCTTTTCCCTTGGTAACGCACACTTGTCCTGATGCTCACTCTACAGTCTTTCCCTGCTTTCGTCCTTTCTAATCCATATCCACCCCCTTCCTTCCTTCACTATTTTTCTTGTCCTCCTCAGTACTGCTATTATCTGAGGCCGGGGAAAATATGAGCAAACATGACAAGTGACGTGACTCTCTCTCTCCCCTCTCGCTCTCTCTCTCTCCAACTATTATTTTTTATAACAATTAAAGAGATTTATAAATACAAAGATTAATATAATCAGATAATCTTTTTAGATAATTATTCTCTATATAATATATGAATTACTTATAAAATAAATTATTTATAAACTTTGATCAACATAATAAGAATAATTTTAAATCTAAATATTTAAGGAAAAGAACGAATTCTTTATTAATCCACCGGAAGAACGTCGGCTCTCAATGTTCATGCACCTATAAGGCTATAAGTAATTATGGAACAGCTATTTCCCTGTTCGATTTTCATCTTTAGTATCAACTCTACTGTTTTGGGATTTGTTCCTTTTGGCTATTGTCTTTTTATTTGCACCTCCCAATCAATTTAAAAATGTTTTGTTTTCTTACTTTCGTCTTGGAATAATAAAAGCTTGGACAGTATTGACGTCCTTTATTTTGTTGACACTTGTTTTGTGTACTTGCCTCCCATGCACTAGCGATAGAAACTGCAAAGCCTGTTTTGTCTTCTCGCAAACAGGTTCTGCCTTCCCTTCAAGGGACACTATGCAGGTGTACAAATTCACGTGAAACATATACTACCTATAATATAACATATATATATATATATAAATATATATATATGTGTGTGTGTGTGTGTGTATTAATTGTGCCGGGGTCTAGCTGACTATCTCCACACCTTGTCGAGATGATCCACTCGGCAATGGCCAAATTTGTACTTGTTCTATTCTTGACGGTGTCCAGCTATAAAGAGACAAGGACGCTGGGTGTAAATGTGTAATTGGAAGATCTGGAGTAGTGGATTAACGTCCCTGGAATTGCGGGATTGTTATCTTGAAGATTGTTTTATTCAAATTTAAAATAGTGAAAGAGAAGGATACACTTCGGGATTAGCTTCTTAATCTGAGAGTTATTATTTCTGATAGTACTTTCACTTACTTTATATTTAGATGATATATCTAATTTCTAAAATTGAAAAAATTTTACAAAAAAAATATTTATCTTAATTTTTTTATTATTATTATTTCATTTTAAAAAATTATCTCATTTTTAAATTTATTTTGTATTGTATTTTTTTGAAAAAAAAATAAAATTTTTTTAAAATCTTCTTGTGATGTATTATTTTTTCTCATTTTAAACAATTTTTTGTTTAAAAAAAAAATTTACATATCTAAACACAATCTTATTTTTAAAATAAAAAATATTTTTATTTAAAATAAAAAATTTTATTTTTAAAAATAAACACATGATTCAAACGGATCCTTAATATACTGATTTTAAGTCGGCTCCCTCGCACTGAAGATTAGGACCTCTCCCTAGCTGGCATAGGAAGTTGAACGTGAGGAGAAGTCGGTTATAGTCCTTCTTTATTGTTTTTGCTTCAATTTAGATTAAGTCGGATTTTGCTTAAGAAAGATCTTCTCCAACTGTGTTAGACGAAAGGCTGCCCACTTCAATCGAGATCAATATAAAGGCCGATTTGACGATTCTAGATATTTGAATTTCTAAGATCACGGTACACACCAGAATATGTACACACCAGAATATCTACTAGGCTTCATTCAAACAAAGAAACAAGATAATGGTTAAGATATGTGGATTATTCAGCACATTGTCCATCATATTTATTTTTAAAAATTGGTACTTAAACTTAAAAGTAAAAAGTTATAAATTGGCATGCCTGCTACTTCGAAAATCTTATGCACTTTTTTTTATAGGTAACTGACTCTTGATCGATTGAAATATTTTATTAATTGTAAGTATTTTTTAAAAAAGAACTTTGTACATTCCCGATTATAGGATTGTCGAGAAATTTAAAGAATTTTTTCATCACAGTTCTCGGCTTAGTCCTCCTCACTGAGCTTCATAAGATTTTACTGATGAAATTCGTCTTAATTGGAAATTATGTCTCTTATATCACAGGATTATTTCATCATTTGTCTCAGTATTTATATCCCGAATTAATTTGAATGATAATTCCCCTTAAAAAAAAAAAATCTAGCCAGGTCAAAGTTTATATGATGGTATACATTTAACTAGACAAAAAAAAAAAAAAAAAATTAAGTGTATCTGTTTTTTGAATAAACTTAAAAACATGGTATAAAAGATAAACGCTCAATGTTTTAGGTTTATTCAAAAAGTATCCCTTTAATAGTTTTTCTATACACACACACACACACCTTTATTAGTTGCATGTACTACTCTATGGGGAAACCCTATTCACTAAAACGGACATAACTCTTACATCAAGATTAACCATTATAAATTCTCGTGTTCTCATCAACTTTCTCCAACAATTACTGTTCACACGTGAGAGATCAAATTTGGGGATTTTTAATTTTGGGGGTTTTAAAAAACAATTTGAAACAATCTAATGTAAAAATTTGGTAGATTAATATATACATATATATATATATATATTTATAAGATAGTAATTGATAGACTACGAAAAGTATTATGGTAGATTATCAAAAATTATTCTACTAGAATACTTCCCGATAACTGGCACGGGCAACCAAAGACCATGTAAATACCAAAATGTGTTCTACTAATACTCTTTGGTGAGCAGAGCCCGGCACAAGCGATCGGAGAACATGTTGAATACCAAAATGCAGTCCGGTAGAATAACTTTTTGATTGGTCACGGTATTTTTGGAAAGATGCATTAGGTTAACCTTTGACTTATCTTTAAAGATGACAAAAATCCTAAAACCAATATTTTAGAGGTGTGTTCATCTTGGGACATATAATTTAAAAAAGAAAAAAAAAAACTTTTTTTTTTCTTAAAGTTTTTTTGTTTTTTCCTTGGTTTTGTTTGCTTCTCATACATTAGTAGGATTTTAGTCAATTAGTTTTATTTTATTTTTGTTTAATTGTCTTTTATAATTCAAATTTGAATAGGATTAAGTTTAGGACCTAGGGTTTATTATTTAAAGGCTTTTTGTTATTTTGTTATTTAGAGTTTTGAAGATTATTAATATAATCCCTTTGAGATTTCTTTCTATCTGTCTACATATTTCGGGTGTTCTGTTAGAATCTAAGAGTTTTATGTTTTATCATGCTTCCACTCCATCAAATGAGTTAAGGATGGGCATGGACTATGAGAGAGCTTGTTACATTTATGTATTCTCTATTTTTCTTAATTATATTCATACATTAAAATATTTGTTTGTGTTTTTTGGATTTGGCGGAATCATTATATTTATTTTATTTTATTATTATCCTAATGTTTATAATAAAATCCTATTGAAATTGTACATTAAATTATAATTTAGTCCATCTATTGAAGAAAAACAACATTATTGATTATAACCAAACACAATATTCTGAAATTTTCGGGAAAATCATATTTTACATGTTTATATACAAACAAAACATTATAATATACAAACAAAAAAATTATAATCTAACATTTTCAAGTATCTTATATTTTTAACAAGATTCTCAGATATCTGATTATATTTGATTATCTCCAACCAAACATCCCTTTATAATTTTTATCACTTCTGACATAAAATATATATCATAAACTACACTTAGGCTCCTTTTGGGGTCACGTTTGGAGACAGTGTTTTGAATGTTTGAGATAGTATGAGTTTTGAAAATGTGCGTTTGGTGAAAATAAATTATTTGATGTGAAAAAAATAAAAGGTGTTTTGAAAAAAAATAAAAATAGCAATATGAATCTTGTTTCATTCGTCTCGAAATTCTATACAATTTGAAAAAAAAATCATCTTATTTCGATTTAAAATAATAAAATTATGGAGTTTTAGAATTTGAGTTTTTTGAAAATATTTAAAAAAATAAATTGTAAAATTGGAGCAAAAAGCCAAAAAAAAAAAGTTTGAAAATTTTTAAAAACTTATCCCCAAACGAGGCCTTAAGAATTCAATGCGAATTAGTCCATCAAAGAACCTCCTCAATCTCCCACTGATTGATTTTGATTGAGGGCACGTTTCATATAATTTTTGTTTTTGTTTCTAATCTAGAAGAAGAGATAGCTTCAAAGCTATAACTTCTCAGTAAATTTTTAAAACCAAAATTTTTTTGATTATTTTAATAAGCAATAAAACTAATAAAATGAATTTTATAATATTTAATTTAAATTTTATTACAAAGAATTAAAATCTACTCAAAATTTTTTTTATCAGAAACTACATTTTTGTGACTCTGACAAGAAACACTTTTAAGAACTTTTATTTTTTGATGAATCACCCACACATTTTCAGAAACTACTTTTAAAATTAAGTAGTTTCTAAAAAATTTTACCAAACAGACCCTAAATGCCCGCAGCGTGCACTATAGGACGAACAACCATAAACTCTTCCTTTTAAATTAGGGAAGATCTCCTCCTGAGCATGCCTTTACCATAGAAATTTTCATTTTGAAATTTCTTACAAATATTATTTAATGTCTGGCTGTAACACAAATTAGAAGGCTTTCAGAGGAGAACATTAGAGTGAAATTAATGTAACCCTACATCGGTAAGTTTGGACTAAACTTATTTAGGTTGGAAAATCTGTTTAATCATATAACAAAGGACGATCATTCGTCATTCGACTGGTCCACCTTCTCTACCCAAAGATCAAAAAGCAGAAAAAACAAATAAGCATAATGATAAAGTCATCATAAATTAAAACAGAAAAAAAAAAAAAAACCCCCCTCAAGTGGCCCGAGCAATTATGATGCTTTCTTTGTGGCTTTCTTTTAAACTAAAGAAAAATAAAAATAAAAATAAAAATAACATAGAAAAAGAAATTAGAGAGGTTAAATTTGTAGTCGACACCTTCAAATAATCAAAGTATTAGTTGAGAAACACACAATATAAATAAACAAAATAAAACAAAATAATCAATCACATGATGTTAACATGACCAACCACCAGTACGTAGAAGGGGAGATGAAAACCTACATTGCCTCTTTTAAAGGATATAAAATAGATTTAAACAAATTATTGTTAAACTCAATAAGTTTTGTTTCCTAAAAAAAAAAAAAAATTATTACTAAATTTAAAATTATAGTTAATTTATGTTTTTTTTTTCAACAAATTAATATTAATAATTAAAATAATTTATAGTTAGTTTGATTCAAATAATAAAATAAATTATCCAGATGATTCGGTTTAGAAGAAAACCAATAAATAATATATCTATAATTTCTACTTAATATCATATTCTATTGATATTATAAAATATTCGATTTATAACTTTTTTCTTTTTTGCTGAATAATTTTCATAAACCAACTTTAACTTGTATAAAAACTATTAGTTCATTATTAAACATTATACATGACTCCGGATATTCATAATTCCCTCCACTCCCTTCCTTTTACTCCCCCTAAGCCCAAACCATTTTCTTTAATCCCTTACAATTTACACGTCACGCAACACGACGAAACGCAGGAAATGTGTACAGAAAAACCCCTTATCTACACCCCATATCCACCAGATCGCACCTCCAGACACGTCAGCAACCACTGTCCCCTACGAACGACGTCGTATCATTTCCTTGTACCTTCTTCCTCACACAAGCGTCTTACACGTGGAAGACTGGGGGTCCCACATTGCCGGCAATAGGAACTTCCTCCCGTTCACCCCGTGCGCATTATAGCTCGAGCCGCTCACTTTATCGACCAGAACCTGACCCGGATAGCCCGGGTAAGCGCCAGACCCGAACACGCCGGTGCAAGCCGAGACAGCCTCCAACGGAGCCGTCGCTGGTCCCTGGAAGTAGCCGTTGTTAAACGGATTCGTGACCGTGCCGGCCAACAGAGTGGCTAGGTTTATGATCATCCCGTCGACTCCGACGTCGCCGTTTGGAGCGATGAGCGGCGGTGTTTGTGGGCCGTAAATGGGCTGGTGAAATGGCCAGGCGCATTGACCCGGGCACTGGGTCTCCGAGTTCCCGATCCAAACAAAGGCCTGCCTGGCCTTTCCCTTAACCCCACGGGTCGCACCGTGGGTCCCGCACCGGCTCATACAAAACCCGTCGACGGCGACGTCCTTCGCCGTCAGGACCACGTTGATCGCCCTCGGATCGTTGACTTTCCCGGCGAGAGCGACCAGGTGATAGCTCTTTAGCACTTTCCCAAGGGTATACGCCTCGTGGAGGATCTGCGTTCGTACGACGAGATTCGACGAACCTCCTTTGTACTTGTCCGTCGTTTTCCACCACGACGACACCGACGGCGCCGCCGCCGTCGTTTTGCTCAGCGACTGGATGAAGTCCACGATTATGGACCTCTGTGTTGGGGTGAACGACCCGTACCAGATCAGATTGACGTTGATGTTGCCTTTCAGAAGAGCGCCGTTGTGGTACTTGAGAATCAACGGCTGTTCTTGTACGAGCTCCGTG
The DNA here is from genome assembly GCA_008635985.1 of Ficus erecta. Classification (NCBI taxonomy): domain Eukaryota; kingdom Viridiplantae; phylum Streptophyta; class Magnoliopsida; order Rosales; family Moraceae; genus Ficus; species Ficus erecta. The sequence goes on along the minus strand of BKCH01000056.1, from coordinate 359,042 downwards.
AGCTTCCGTCCACTCGCAGCCGTCGGATCAACGAAGAAACCAGAAAGGAACAGAACATAAGAGAGAATGGCAAAGTGGGAAAAAGAACCCATTTTCTGTGGAGATTTTTGGTTCTGTGGAGATCTTTTTTTTTTTTTTTTTTTCTAAAGAAGAGAAAGCAGTGTTAGTGGTACTGGGATTTTAGAACAAGAGAAAGTAGTATTTATATAGCGGCTCCATGGGGGGGGTGAGGAAGGAAAGACACGGCTTGTAGAGGAAGAGAGGTGTCAATATCAACGAGTTTCACGTGGAAGGATTTAATTGGCTGTTAATTAAGTTAAATAAGTCTTGCCAGGCTGTAAGGTTCTCTCCAGACCGCGTGACGTGGCTAGTCTACTTAGAGGAAAGGTCTTTTTATTTTTCTTTACTTTTTATTTTTATTTTTTTTTCAAAATCTCTCTTCCACAGTCCTAATAGCGTAGTGTAGACGACTCATCACCACACCTAAAGAAATGGATGTGTCTGAAAAAATAACATCAGCTTTGATTCTTGGTCCTGATCTTTAGCCTCCCATAGAAACTATCGAATACGGTTAACCACAGGATAACTAAACGATGACCGATGCACCGTTGATGGAAATATCTCTGTGAGGGTGGGGACCACTTTTGATGATGGTAATCCGATAGAGATGAGTAAAAGGAATACCAGTTGCATAATTGGAAGAGGGGGAGTCAGAGAGAGTGGGGTCCACTGGCGAAGGATGACGTCAGGAGAGGTGGGTGCCTGGGTTCGGATTCCTGGAGAAGTGGTTCAGTCACTTTGGGATTAATTTAAATTTAATTTATATTAATATCACGCAGAATGGGAGGGATATTTGTGGATTTATTTTTTATTTTTTTAATTTAGGGGGGGACGAGTGGATTATCGGATCATGAATTTAAGAAGTAATTTTTTAAATTAAAATTGATTATTTATTTAAAATTTAATTATAATTTTTTTTATTTTTTTTTATAAAAAGATAAAAATAAACTTAAAAATTTAAGTTTATATCTTCCGTCCAAACAATCCCTATATTTTACTTGTTTTGGGATTTCCTACGGCTACTATTAATTACTACACCTGGTAGCTTTAGGGGTCTTCAAATAAAGTAATTAATCAGTGTTCCCGAAGCAAGACCTGTGAGCTACTTGAGGACCCCCCACTCTTTCGCATTTTTTATTTTTTATTTTTAAAGTGGAGTTTTTTAATCGATGATTGCTCAGATTCAAAAATATTTTATTCTTAGATTGGTAGATATTATTTTGGAAATAAAAGACTGGTGCATGCCCTTAAAGTATACATAATAGGGATTTTTTATTTTTAGTAATTAACTTTTGACAGTTACTGAATTCTTTTAAATATGATGATTTAATTCTTTTTTTTTTAAATTTTGACATCAAAAATCATAATCTTTCTAAATACTGATAATTTTAGTCTTTTCAATCCAAATTAAAAAAAAATAGGGATTAAAATATGACTTCTTTAATAGTTTAAGGATCATTTAGGTCAATTATTTCTTTTTATTGTGAATTTGAGAATTAAGATATTTAAACTCTATATTTTAAGTGAAGTTAGATTTGATATTATCATTAAATTATATCTGTAACCATATTAAAAATATTAATTTTTATTTTTATTTTGAGTTGAATTTTTTATTGATCATATTTAAAATATTTTCATATCAATTAATTATATAAATCAGTTAAAATATTATATGTGAATTGGTATTTAAAAAATTGAGATTTAAAAGTTATTTTTAGCCCTAATAAAAAAATGGTTTGTGTGTGGTAGGATGGTAAATATGTGTAGGAATAAAAAACTGAGGTTGGTGGGAATATTTTGAATGTGGGGTGTACCACGGTGCGGACTGTGGAAAGCAGATAAGAGAAACTGGCCGTCTAGACTTTTGGCTTTTTCACTTTTTTGTGGTTGAGTAAAAACGTGACACCATTTCAAAAAAAAAAAAAAAAAGGTAAGTAAAACGTGATATTCGGAACTCGCGAGTCGAAAATGGATAGCCACAGGGGCTAAGGGTGTTACCGCACGTGATAAATTAACCATTTACCATTTTCAATTCTCTCTCTCTTTTCTTGCGGTTCTTACTTCTTTTCATGTCGGTAAAAAAAGTGCAAAAAGCATATATCGAAGTTTGCTCACTCGCCTTGGAATGTCTGGTCATTCACTCTCTTACGAATTCCTAATGAAATTCTAAAATACGATGCTACTATTATAGAATTATTAATTCTTATTAATACGTATAGGGTGGATTTATCCATGCAGCTAAAACAAATTTCTCATTTGTTCAATTCCAACTAATATAATTAAAAATTCTATTTAAATTCTATAAATATAATCCGTGGTCTTATCAGACTTTACAGTACGTAAAATAATAATAATAATAAAATAAGAAGAGCAATTTTACGTTAAGTTTTATATCATACTATACAATTTGGATATATTACCGTCGAATCTCCTCAACTGTACGAGGAGAAATTTCCATTAACATTTTTTTTTCCGTATAAATACAAAATGAGCTTAGATCATGTTAATGGAAAAAAAAAAAAAAAAAAAAAAGTCACTCTATACTCTATTAATTCAAAGTAGAGTTTTCACGGGTTGGAATTCATATAGAAAGTCACAGGCAAAAGTGAAAATCTGCTCAGTCTCCTTGATTATAATACAAATTTTTTGCATGTCCATACACAGATAAAATTAAAAATATGATATCACAGTTACTCAACATAATCTGTATCTTTAAAAGATGTTACAACACATAATTTGTAACAATTAAATTTCTTAATATTAGTCTTTTTAATGTTCGTGTTACATTAACTTACTATTATGTTATGTTTTTCACTTTTATATGTTACAATGAAAGTATGATCTTCCCTGGAGAATATATAACAAAACCCCAACTTATACACATATCTATATATTTAATAATTTGTTAATCAATAACTGCTATGTTATATTTTTCACTTATATATATAATGAAAGTATGATCTTTCTTGGAGAGTATATAGCAAATCCCCAGCTTATATATATATATCCGCATACATATATTTATTATTTCGTTAATCAACAACTATTATATTTTAATTCTAAATATTCGTGATCATAGATTCCTGTTCAGTTTAATGATAAATAATTTGTTGCCATTCGTTAATAATTGACACAGATGCGATCATATGGTCCGTGCATCCTTCTCTTTTTTTTTTTTTTTTTTTTTTGAGGGACCATTTCATAAAATGTTATAATTAAAGCCAGTGGAGGCTATTGATAATTTGATATCGTTTTTCATTTTTTTCATTTTTCATTTTTCATTTTCATTTTTCATTTTTCATTTTTGAGGCTATTGACAATATTTTCATTTTTTTTAGGGCAATATTTCATATATAACTCTACTAAATATAAAAAGAAACAGGGGGAAATTCCAGGGAAAAAAAAAAACTCAATTGCAGAGAACCCCAAAATAAAGTAATGAATTAACGTCCGATGGCTTTCATCAGAAGAGAAAGAGAGAAGAAAAGTCCACGTTATTAGGCCAGATGCCTTGAAAAATAAATCTTACCTGACGGAAATAAAGTCTTCAATATTTTAACTTGCGTTTGTCGTATTGATTGAAATTAATTTTTGGAAAATTATAGTATATAACACATTTCATTGGTAATTTTAAAATTTATAGCATTTTTTTTAAGATGATAAATCAAACATATATTTCTCGTAAATCCTTACATTTCCTTGGGTTTTTTAAAAAATTCTGAATTGACGGTCAATTTTTAACATCAAACTTATGTGCTTAGCTTCATATTAGAAAGAGAGAAGGAGAAGGATGGATTTTTTTAGTATTATGTAATCATAAATTTATTATGTTATTTATTACTATGTTTAAATTCTATGCTATAATTTACTATTACTCTCTTCAAAAATATTATTTTGCTCTTTCTCTCTCGAAATTTTTTTTTTGTTAGAATTGTTTCCCATTTCAAAATTTAGTTAAATTTTTTTGTTAAATTAAAAAAAAAGAGACAAAAATGAATTGAAATATTTTAATTTGACCCGGAATTTCAAACTGTTAATGCATTTATGAGTTTAATACTGCTTTATTAAACTAACATTGTAAAACTACATATGAGCAGAGAAAAGCTTTATAAACTATATACTTAGACCATTTATTATATATTGTCAGTGTTAAATCATATTTGTTACGAAAAATTATGAAAAAAATGCATATTTGAGAGTTATGCTAAATGCATTATGTTATTTCCAATGATATACTCATTTTTATTATCATCATTAAGTTTTAAAATTAACAAAAATGAAAATTTAACATTTAAATAACTTAAAAAGAAAAACTGTAATTATTAGATGAAAAAGTTGTAAAACCAATCAATAACATTAAAATTTCAAATTTAACGTTGGTTATCTTAGATGAGAAAATTTGCCACTTAATTTACCATATACATCAAAATAGCATTTTATTATATAGAGGGATTTTTTTCTTCTTCTCAAATATCAAAATTTATTATTCATAAAAAAAAACAAAAATTATGGTGTTTTTCACCTTTTGAAATCCATCGATATCAAAGTGTCTTTCTACACCTTTTAGTATTATTCCCTATCCTATGGGAGAGGCGTGCTGTCGAGAGAGAACAGAAAGCACAAAAAATGACCCTATATACATGATAAGAAAAAGCTCGTGATTCACGTGAGGGAAATTAAAGAGGAAGGAATAAGCTCAAAAAATTAACCAATGTCGGCACACACGCACACACGCGACGATTAAAACGACAAGATTCAGTTAAAACGACAATCAAAGTAGGACCACCCCCACCAAGTGATGACCAAGGTCCAAGTGGCGCAAAGCTCGTCGGCTGCCCCCCAGCTTTAATTCCTAGACAGGGACCGATTGCCGTCGGGCGCCGTGTGGCCCTCATGATCTAGTATGCGTGCCCGATCTCTACTTGATGATTATTATCGACAGTGATGAAATCATAACATTTTATCTGTAAGCTAATAATTATATAATAAATGATGAAAATCTTCTTTCTAAAGGATTTTGATGAAAATTTATTCAAAATTATAAGATATTAAAAAAAAAAAAAAAAGTTAAAGTCCCTCAAGGTCCTAACTCCTTCTGTCTCTGATTATCAACGAGATATAAGGGGAAGACACTTGTCCACATAGCTTGTATCATCTGTTCGTGCATTTTTTCCGTTTGTCGTTTTGTTTTCAGTACGTACTATTTGTCTATTTGCATTTATGGAAGTTTCACCGGTTATCAGCAGTGGGTAACACTGCATATTTGCCCATGTTTGTAACTTCTTCTTCTTCTTTTTTCCCCTAAACGTACATTGACGTACAATGTACACAAAACAAAGGAGTACGTAATGACGGTTACGTACGTAATATTTGTATTTGTCCTATAGATATTGTGGGGGTGAATTTTAGATTACCTGGAAAATGACATCGCATTGGGAGACGTAATAAAGAATGAGTAAAACGACAGAAGAAGCAAAACAGAAGCGGTAAAAGAACTTGAGCAGAATCGAGTCCAGAATCTACCACCAGTGGAGACTATAGATAGGGGGGATGATACAAAATTTACAAGTTTTTTGTGGGACCTGTGACTCGCAGAGAGATTAGGATGAGAAGTAATTTCTCCAGTTTTGGAATTCCAATTAAGCTTTGCATCTTGTTTTTTGTCGTTTGATCTGATTTCGACAAAAAATAGACATGTACAAACGAAGTTGACTACCGTACAGTGCTTGGGCGTTAACCATTTTGTTAGATCCCACATCATCGGTTGTGGACAGTGCCAAGATCCTCTTTATATATGGGTCCAAACCTCATTTCACAAGATGCCTTTTGGGATGAGTTAGGGATTGTAATATGGTATCAGAGCCAAGACCAATTTCCCCCGTTGTTGGGACCGGGTTTCCCCCGGCCCCCCCATGTTCCCACAGTTGTTTGGCTTTGTCCACGCTGTGCGTGAGGGGGTGTGTTAGATCCCATATCGGTTGTGAGTTAGGGATTGTAATACATTTCTCTAGATTTAAGCTTGATGGTCAGTCTCTATCTCCACTTTTGAAGGGATTAATTATTTAGCTATACAATGCATTATTCTTACAACTCTAACTTCCGGCCATGCATAAATTACATTTATGGTATGTTTACTAAAACATAAAAGGCTGAATATATTTATTTCAAACTAAGATTTTGGCTTTTGCGTCCGAGTTACCATCCATATAATTCATTTGATTTGACAAGTAATTATTACAATGTCAAGCTTTTTTTTCTCAACAAAATTTTTGGAAAAAAACTGACTTGAGCTACGCAATTGGGTGATACAACAGTTAAACTGCATTTTCTTTTTCTTTATCTTTTTAAAGAGCTTGTTTTACGTCTCATCTCCGGACACTTTTCCAAGCATTTTTTCTCTTGTCTTTTTTTTTTTTTAATTTAATTTCACTATACAGTTTTTCCAAAGCTCTGTTTCTCGTTAAAAAAAAACTCAAAAATTTAAAAATTTATAACTTTACGTGCACAAGTGAAAATGATATGATTTTTTTAAAATTACATAAACTTTCGAGATGAACAAAATAATATCCATAATGGTATTTTTTTTTAAACACATTTTAAGTTTTTACATTTTTTATTGTAAATAATTCATCAGTTTCCCCAATAATATATTTTCAAAACTCAACTCAACTCATCTCCAATCTCCAAAACTCCATCTCCAATACCTCCCCCCCCCCACCCACCCGAACAGGCCCTAAAGTTATCCCCACATTCAATATCCAGTGACCTTAATCAACGGTCTTAAGAGTTGTGTGGCATATAATCTATGATAGTGTGAGTGGAATTTGGTTCACTTTTTGAGTAAAATTAGATCAGGTTCTTTCTATTCTATTGTTGCATTCCGGGACTTTTTGTTTTTACAAGCGATAAAATAAAGATGTGATGATATCAATGATCTGTTACTAGAAGCAAAAGAGAAAAAAAAATATATATAGCTACATATATTAAACTTGTTCATTAAAAGAAAAATTGAGCATTCATCTAACTTTATGCCGTTGCGTCTATTTCTCAACCAACTATTGCAAATATACAACTGTGTTATTGAACAAATCTTGTTGGCGTTCAAACACATTAGACTTTCAGTCATAACTCCATGAGAAAGAAAAATCAGAGAGAGAAACATGCATGATTCATTGTATGCACGAACGGATGTGTACCAATCATGTAATTGGCCCTATCAATGACTTACTCTAAGATAGTGACACATAAAAATAAAAAAATAATAATAATAAAAAAAAAAAAAAAAAGAGAATGTCTCAGAAATTAAACCACGATAGAAACCCAAAAAAAAAAAAAAAAAAAAAAAAAAAAAAAAAAAAAAAAAACACATTTGAAAATCTTGCATTTTGGCTTGGACGTTTGCTCATGACCTATCCACTTCCTCTCGATTTTATTTTATTTTATTTTTTCTTTCCAAAGGTCGCTTTACTTTGATGAATTCATATTTGAATCGTGTAATTAATGCAAAAATTTGGGACCATGTAATGGAAGGAATCATTGCCAGCTGAGCTGCGAACCAACTCATACTCCTCCTCTTGTTATTTATTTGCTGTTCGAAAGCAGCCTAAGGTTTTATATGGACAATTAAAATAGGCTTTTGGAGAATATAAATAATTATCTTTCTCTTCAAAAGACTACTCACTAGTTATAAGTAGTACGACCACCAAATCTTTATTCGTTGGTTTGTTGAATATATTTTTTATTTCTTGCAATTGATATACATTTTAATTAATTAATATTTAAGCATTTAATAATATGCTGAAATAATATCAGCACAAAGCCGCTAATCAAATCTTGTGAAAGAATAATTGCAGGTATAATGTAATGACAATTATATATTTGATTTTATTGTAAGGTGTAGAATTTGAATTTATTATCCACAAGTTAAAAAAAAAAAAAAAAAAAAAGTGAAAGAGAAGAACAAAATAATGAAGAAGAAATATTTTATTTTTTATTTTGAACGTGATAAACGACATATTTTACATAGATATGATAGGGGAGAGGAAACTAAGATGCCTTAGCAACTAGTGTTTGGCCATACATCGACATCCAATTAAACTGACTCCCTCTTCTCTCATGTACATGATTTTCTTTCATACGGCTGGATGCAGAAGAGACTTTAAGTATATGCTGCTTACAATGATTAAAAAGGTATCAATACAAATTTTTTAGGATGCAAAACATATATATTTAGCTGGTAATGATGTTTGTTGTTTAACAATTTTTCTTTACATATTATATAATTCTACTGAGCGTAGATTTATAAGATGATAATTTAGTATTTGTTTCTGTGTTTACTTTACTTTTTTGAGTGGTTTTGTTTCATTAAACAAACTTCATTATATGTATCAATTTTCTTTTAATTATCAATATCATGTGAGATGGGTAGATGATGAGTTTGCTAAAAAGGTATCGACTTAATTGAAATGTGCACATCTGTAGTGATTCCTGTCAACATTAATTTATTTGAAAAGAAAACGTCTCCATTTGAATTTAAAAGAATTACTTTTCTTACACCATGATTGGATTTGAATGATGTAGAATGTTCACATCCTCCCACTTGATCAACTGATTATCATCACCATTACCTAAGAGAAAGCTGTGCTTTCATTAGATGAGTAAGCTGAGTCCAGCTACCAAAGAAAATATAACCCACTTTCCTGGATTCTTATTTGTTACTATAGTTTAATTTTTATTTATTTATTTATTTAATTATTTTTGGTTGTGATAAGCAATTGAAGATTATTAAGGACACAAAAGTCGCTTTGGCAAAGTAACTCCAAAAGAGTCAGAACTCAGACAACTGTTTAAGCAGTGACCCAAAATCAAAGAATTGTTTGAGAAAATCCAAAAGGCGCGGGTCAGGGTTAATCCGACCACAAATGGAAAAAATATTCTTGGCACATATAATACGGCATGGTCAACAAAGTTAGGTGCTATTGTTGGAAAATTTGTGTTTGATTGATATTTTGGACCATGCATAAATTTTTATTTTCAAACTCGTGTTCGTTTTGAATTATTAAGGCCAATATATGGGTGGTCCTTTTAAGTTTTAACTTTTACAATATGGTTTGTGTATGGTACTTAACTAACAGTGGCCTAGCTAGCTAGTGAGATAATTTAGGAAAATTCTTTGACCAAAAATTTGGCGATGTAGTTGTGAAATTTAAAAAAGATGTTAATCATGTGATAACTTGAAGATTTACAAGAATAACAACGTAAGCACCTCACCTAAATGTGTGTTTCACAAAACTATAAGGATTAATTTCATTTTGAGTAGTGACAAGGTCACTAACTCTTATTCCAATTTTTGAGTTTATCAACTCACGTAACGATGAGTTATTATCTTTTCATTTTTAAATATAATTAATTGATGTGATCTAATATTTTAGATGTCTGCCAATATTTTAAAAAAAAAATTCACTTGCTATATAAGTTGGTACTTAGAAATTTAAATTAAATTTATTATCCTTGGCATTGTTCTTTCATTTTTAATCCTTGAACTATAGGTTCAATCTCATTTTAATCTCCTAAACTTTAAAATGTCCCAAAACTAGTCATCGAACTATAAATTTGTCCCATATTAATTCTTCCCTCCAAATGCTGTAAAAAAATAAAACTGAACTGTAATTACCATATGAAGATCAAATGCATTTTAGTTAATATTAATTTTTTCATGATAATATTAGAGTACAAGTATATTGAGAATTTACAACTTCAACAATTCAAATTTGAAATGTAAAAAAATGAGAAAGTTAACCCGAACTACGTTAATTAAAATAAGTTTTTGGCAGTGTTTTGGAGAGAACGACTATTACGGTATAAGTAATAGTTCGATAACTGGTTTTAGGATGTTTTTAAATTCGATGACTAACATGAGGTTAGATCTATAATTCAAGGACTAGAAATAAAATTAACCCAAAATTTTAATTATCACATGGTTAATACGCACACGTGAATACTTTCAATTGAATTTAAAGAAGTTCATATTCGATTTTGAAATCAAATAAAGAACAAAAAATTGCTACTAAAAATTTATGTAGAGACAAGTTGTTATAGCTAATAATTTTAAGATCAATATTATAATTTGGTACGGAGTCAACTACAACCCGAAGGGGCTTATTTTAAAGATTTCATTTATGCCTTCAAATTTGGTCAAAATTTTAGTTCTTTGCCCCGACTCTGCTAAAATTTTCTGATTCTAAATATAATACAAACTTAATTTAAAAATTTGATTTAACTCAAACCCTTCTGATAAAATTTCTAGCTTCCTCCCTAAACAGTGTAATAAATTACCAATAAAAAGAAGTCACAACTACAAAAAAAATTTACAACATCCTTTTGTGGTACTTCATCTATTTCTTGAACCGCTACGAGCTTTAAGCTCGTGTTCAGTTGTTTTAGCTTCTTGATTATGTTTTCTTTAATTATTAATTTGTCTTTTTGTTTTCATTTCTTCTTAAAACTACAATTATGATTCATGTGGGTCATAGATTCAAATCCACAATTTAAACAATAAATAATTTAAATTTTTATGAGAGAAAATACTATAAAAAAAGTTTGAAAAATGGATTTAAAACGGTGTTTAGTAATCATATTATAACCACCCTCGAACATTTATAGCCTGAAACATCAACTTCCTCTGCCTATTTCTGAAAAAATATATACACACACAAAGGAAAGGTCTTGCATCCGATATTGAATATTATCCGGCGCGCACTGAAAATTTAGAAACTTTTAACAACTAATTGATTTACACGTAACTTTCTATTTAGACGTAGTAACACAGTGACTTCTTATTTAAAGCTTTTCACGATATTAATTAAAAATATTATATTAAAATCGTCAAATTAATACTATATATCATAAAAAGTTACAACTTGTATATAGGGAGGCTGCCGCCCAGCAGCGCTCCATGTATATGTATATTATTATATATCAAGATTAAGATACTGTAGTCTAAAATATGTGTTTTTAGTGAGAATATATATATATATATATATAGTGGGACATTGAACAAACGTAGACGCCGCAATATATACCAACCATTATCTTAATACAGAAATCCATATATAATAAGATAGCATTATATATGCTGCGCATGGATTGGTAATTACTGATTATTTAAAGCTAAATGCTTTCTCAACATGAGAGCTTGTTCACATTTTACAACGAAAGAGAATAATTAAAATTTTTATAAGCTCAAAGTTGCACGATTGGTGATGTTCATTGAAGTTCGAACCATTCAATTGTTTTATTATTATTTTTTCTTTCTCAAACTTCTATAACACCCACCCCGACTAAGATTTATTAATTAATTAGACGAAATACATAAGTAAAAAAAAGGTACTTTAAAAAAAAACATAATCTTCTAGGAACCTCGCATATAGATTGTTAATTAATCAAACATAAATAAATGCTGTCTTAATGATCTCCAACTGGAAACTATATTATTATAGTACTACGTACATTTCCATCCGGATTGGTTAAATTATGTGAAAGGTTATAAACAAAACTAAAAATCATTATCTTAATCATCAAATAAGTTGCTTTCCCGGCCCTAGTAGAAGCCAGCTATTCACCTTTCGACCAAATCCAAATGACCATTCTTTCTTCTTTCTTTTCTCCACCCTAGCTACATACAACTTAGGTTTGAGATTGTTAGGAATTTCATTTTCATGTTAGTTATCGATATTTATTAAGATTAATTACAAACAATTCTCCTTGAATTATAATCCTTACAACACTTTATCTATAGAATTTTAAAACGTAACATCTGTTCCTTCTGATCTTTATTCTGTAAACATATTTGATCGTTCTATTACTTTGATGAATGAAAAGTTTATATGTCAAGCATTCAAGCATTGTTGTTGAGATATTAAATACGCCATTATTATTTTACCTTTTATTCCAATGTACAATTCAGGTTTTTTGATTAAAACTATAAGAAATAAAAGAAATAACATTAAAAAACAAAAAATAAAAATAAAAAATAAAACTCATAAATAAAAAAACTTATACATTAAAACAATAATCCTTTGTTTTTTTTAATTTATTAAAATGCCCTTAATTTTCTTATCATGTGTACACTACATGAGTTTTTCCGTCAATTAAAAAAAAAAAAAACTAATGGTAGGGCAAAAATTGTAACGGTTTTAAAGTTGGGGGGAGCTATATTACATTTTGAAATTTGGGGGTAAAGTGTCATAACAGTTATAATTCAGTGAAAATTTTTGTAATTAATTCTATTTTTCTTTTTTTTTTTTAATTTAAAAAAAGGCCCTTGTGTTATTTTAATTCCAGTGCGAATTTAACATTTTTGAGGTTGATGTCTTAGCTGATTGAGATTTATTTTGAACTAATCAGTTTTGATGTGCATAATTCAGAAATTGATTGATCTTATCTTTGGACACGTCCTTTTCTGATCTTTGACTACTGCATGATTTAAATTGAATTCAAATTATTAGAGAAAATAATTGCATTATCATTGCTCTCACTCTCGTTTGTGCTATCAATGTGAAGTAGGTTCATGAAGCCAAAGGTGAATTGTATACTAGGAGTTAGTCGTGGAATTGAAGTTATTAGAGTGTCTTGTCAGAGTATGTCAGTTTGACCAAGGCTCTATATATATATATATATATATATATATGCAACCAGGAGAGCTTGCAAAAAAGGTGGATGCGCTTTGTGAGTTCAAGTCTTCTTTATATCTGTAATTCGAAGTTAAACCCCTTTAATTATTTTTCCCCTTACTATATTTTTAACCATATGTTAAACAGTTACATATGTTATTCATATATTTTTATTGTGATTGTGATTATTTACTATATTGCTAATTAATGAATTTATCTCATTGAACGGATAACCAATCATCTTATCTTTTCGTGTATTTGTGTAATAATTTGTATGTCAGTACTAAAAGAGACTTAGAGGTCAAGGATTCATAGAGACAATCCTACGATAGCTAAGAGAAGTGTTAGAATGTTTGGTTGTGATTGTTGCTTCTTACTTAATGAGTTGTTTAATTGGGTTGGATGTAGATTTTCACTTGAGACTTATTTGATTAGACAAAGGTGGTTTGAGGTTAACTTAAAAAAAAAATTATATTAGAAACTGTTAACAAAGCGGCTTCTCATCTATAATGCATTAGTATAATCATAGTTTTAAGTTAAGTTAGTGGGTAATTAAGGACAAATTGAAAACCTTTTCAAGTATTGGAAGGGCTCTAATTGCTGTGTTTTTTTCCTAAAAAAACAAAAGAAGAGGAGAAATCAAGAGACAAGAGAAGAAAAATGTTACTGTAAAACGGTTCCACGGATTTTTGACTACTGATTAGCACGATTTCGAGTATAGGAGATGTTCTTAAAAAATAAAAAAATAAAAAAAATGAAAAGAAAATGCGAGGGTAAAAGGAGACAAAAGTTGAAGATTGAATTATAGAAGGCCTAAGAAAGCTAAACCAAACAATTTGGCTTCATGTGGTTGTGGACCGACAAAACATTTAAACTCTTAAAACCGACCACGCCTAAAGACAATGGAGTGAGGGACCTGTTATTGAAAAAAAGTGGCAAGCAATATAATTCCAAGGAGTGTTGGATTCCAAAAATATTTTTCAACTGGATATTCGAGCCAAAAAAAAAAAAAAAAGATATCCGAGTCGTATAGATTTTTTCCATCTCTTCGACATAATATCCTCTTTACTTTTCCACATTGAAATGTTGAAGCCATCAAAATAGTATAAACTAAGTTCCACAATAACCAAGATCGGATCCATATACTCTTTGAGGTATTTGGGTTATATCGAGGATTGTCCTCGAAGACCACACCTCTTAAATATTATCTTATTTATAGTAATTTCATATTTTTGACTTTTTATTAGATAAATCAAAAGTTAATATAACGTCTTTTCAAAATTATCTCCAGTTAGTGAAAAACATAATATGGTGTAATGTACTATAATAGCCTAGGACAACCAGAGTCAGCAAAGACCATTGATGGTCTATCATCAGCTTCGGTCTCCGGCCGTCACAGAGTATTCTAGTAACAATAGTTTTGGTAATCTAACAGACTACTCTTAGTAATCAACGTGTAGTCATGACAATAATTTTCACATACTCAACAATTCAAACGTGGTAACACGTACAATAAAGTTGTTCTGCTAATGAACAAAAAACAGGTCAAGCTTTTTGCCTTACCAAATTTTGAGCCGATCAAAAGTCAAATAGAGAAAAGTAGTTTGGACCCATTTAGCAAAAGGGTTGATGAAGTCGGATTTTGCTGTTTTTAAAGGACAAAGGAAACTTTTATTTGATATTGCAAGCTGCAAATAGTGTGGGCACACAATGAGCCTTATCATTTTGACTCAAAATTTGCACCTTTTTTTTTTTTTTTTTTTTGGGTAAAAATGAGACAATAAGAACCGGCCTTGGTATTGGTATCAGATTCTCAGACAATATCTAAACCCCCTAAATTTTCTGTCTTGGTTTTAAATTTCTTTGAGGGAACATAATTTGTGGGGGCACCGAGAAATGAGCACTTTGCAGCTCTTCCATAAAAATTGAGCACTTGAGTTGAAGCTCGGATTACAAATTTAGCATGCACGGAAAGTAAATTGAATATTTATTCATGTTTTTACTTGTAAAATTACGAATAGAAATTGTATAAGATCCTTATAATATAAGGAATGTCGTCCTACATCCATTTCTAACGATTTATGCTTAAAGAAAAGTACATGAATATGTTATTCCTAATATTTATCTTTATTTTTTTTTTGTAATTATTATTTTTTTAACTTTTGTAAATATGTTATTTACGTTTATTATCACTTTATTTGTTAGCCCTCTATAAATTCATGATACAACTGATCACTTAACTTTGTGCTTACTTTTATAGAAGATATTGGATTACAAGTTCTTATTTCTACTTCTACTAGATAAGTAAAATCTGTAGATAGAAAATCAAAAACACCCTTCTTTTATTGTTTTTTTTTTTAACTGATCATTACCTTTTTCTTTATATATTAGGCTTTTATATATATATATATATATATAAAGATACCCATGAACTTTTCGAATTTGAAAATTTAGTCTTTGAATGTTTTTGGTAATCAACCACCTGAACTTATAATTTTGATGTTACCAGTATTTTTTACTCAAGTTTATTAAAATTTAGACGGTTTTTGCATATGACATGCATAATAATATAGTCTATGAAGGGCATTACTAATCATGCTTACTTAATCTCACTACAGATATTTTTGAAAACTTGAACCTAATTTAATTATAAATCGAACTTGAATCTAAAATTGAAAAAGAAATTTACATTGATATTATGTGAAAATGATCAACAATAACCTTTTTGGACTATAATATTCAAGTCATGTGCAAAAAAAAAAAAAAAAAAAACCACCCAAATTTTAATGAATTTGACTAAGAAGGACTGATAATATCAAAAATCATTAGTTAAGAACAAAAAATTTAACGATTAAACTTCTAAATTCACAAAGTTCAGAGGGCGTCCGTACAAAATAGCCTGCATGTAATTACATGTTCTTTTTTTTTTTTTTTTTTTTTTCTTTGTTTTTTTTTTTTTTGAAGGTAATACAGTTTAGTAAGTAAACATGCACTAAGAGGACTAGGATGAAACGAACACGTGAAGCAACCACATGCATAGAGATATAGTAATAAAAATACTGCAGGTTCTTCCAAGTTCGGGGAAGAAAAATTACCAAACTACTGGAGCAGCAAAAGAACATAATCAGGGTTGGCTATAAAATATATATTTGTTTTGTTGTATTGTTTCATTTTGACTTATTTTTTATTTTTATTTATTTTTTGAATGACAGTTTGATGCCATTCATTGTTTTCTTTGTAAATCTTTACCATTTCAACGTTCTTATTCCAAAATAACGGGGCGTGAAAGACAAATACCGAAATAGTACTCTTCTACTTTCTTTAAAATAAAATAAAATTTTGAAAAGAACTCAAAATAATACGACCAATGGGTGTAAAATCATTGATATTCCAAAAGCCAAACCAACTTAAAGTAACAATCAATATCTTCATCCTAAAATAAAATAAAATAAAGCACAATGAGAGTGACTTGAAAGCGATGCATGATCAAATCGACTCCTAGACAATTTTTATTTAATTTTCTACGGTAAGTTGACGTATTTAATTATCATTTTTTTGCTTCTAAATAAGAATTTCGTCTAACATGTACATAATAACATAATTTGATTAAACATAGTGTCTTTATCATAGTTACGACAAAAAAGATTAGGATTTCAATATTAATTATACAAATACCAATATTTTAAATTTAAGGATATACTATTAGATATAAATATATATGTATATATTTATATATATATATATATAACATTGAAATCTTTCCATAAAGAAGAAGTACATCATTTTTAACTTAAAAAATTTGGATTTAATGATATATTGTCTCATAGAAATATCATACGTCTCTTAGATCCTTTCATCTCAGGTTGCAACGTCATAAAATTAACTTCAGGCCTAGCTACTTGTTGTACGACGAATTAATTAATTTGGGCGTTTTAATTTAGTAATTATCCTATCTTGAACTTGTTGTCGTTTTACTTTAGACCTATAATGTACAAAACAGAAGCAATAAACTCTAATTTAAATTGAAAACTAAGTACTTGAGCTTGTGTGTTTAGAACAGAGATTTGCAAAGTTGGTTTCATAAAGATTCTAAGTTAAATTGATAATTTTTTGGGTAAATTTCACTTTTAGCACCTGTGGAATATTTAATATTAGAATCAGAACCACTTTTTTTCCCCTTCACTTCTAGTACTGCCACGTCACTCTTCAGTCTGATATGTGGGGCCCAGGAGGATTAATTGTATGTCAAATTACTGGTTTATCCTCATCTCCCTCGCATGGCCCCCGAAACCAGCATCTATAGTTTTTAGAGAGAGAAAACGAATTCTAGAGAGAGAAACAGTTGCAGTCGCTCGGAAAAACTCGGAAAACCGTCCGAAACCACCACGAAAGGCATCTACAAACAGCTTCGTGATATACAAGGCAGAATATTTTAAAACTAGTTAAAGATAAGTTAACGAATCAAAGAAGTCGAAAGTTAAAAAAATTACAAAATCTGGTTTCAATGTCTAAAAACTTTGCGTTTAACGATTTGATTGCAGAGGGGAAAAAAATTTCTTTTTTTTGAACTTGTTTAACAGTTGGTCTTCTTACAGGGACGGTCATTATCATAATGACCGCCTGGTAATTTTCGTTGTGACCCCTGTGACTGTTAAATCTTAGCGTATAATTTTGGTCACAACGATATTGACCAGGTGGTCATTATAAAAATGACCAATTTTTTGTCAGACGTCCTCCCACAGGATCGGTCATTTTCATAATGATCACATGGTCATTATCGTTGTGACCCCTGTAAATGCTCAATACGGTGACGTATTGGTCAAAGTGTTAGACCATTGGTCATAACGGTTATGACCAGACGGTCATAACCGTTATGACCGTTAGTATAACGCAGAGGTCATAACGGTTATTACCAGACGGTCATAACCGTCATACGGTTATTACCAGACGGTCATAACCGTTATGACCGATAGTATAAACCAGTGGTCATAACGGTTATTACCAGACGATCATAACCGTTATGACCGTCTGTGTTATACGTCGGTCATAACCGTTATGACCGATAGTATAAACCAGTGGTCATAACCGTTGTTACCAGACGGTCATAACCGTTATGACCGTCTGTATAACGTAGCGGTCATAACCGTTATTACCAGGCGGTCATAACCGTTATTACCAGACGGTCATAACCGTTATGACCGTTAGTATAACACGATACGGTCATAACGTTTATGACCAGACGGTCATAACCGTTATGACCGTTAATGTATTGGTCAATATGGTGACGTATTGGCGAAAAAAACCCTAACAAAATTTTTCGTTACATCTCCCGCCCATTTCAATCGCGACATTACCTTATATATACAGTAACCAAAATTTTTGAAAACTTTTTCTTTCCTCTTTTGGTTCGTTATTCTCTCAGTGAAGCCTCACGATTCTTCTCTGCACCATTACCCACTGATCGAATCTCACTCTAAGTCCAACAAATCTGAACACATCTTTGTGCACTCTGTTAATTCGACATCTGACCATCCTCGTCACAGTTATCGACAAATCTGCCAGATCTTTAAACTTGCAATTAGCCAATCTGAGGTAATGGTGCTTCTTATTTGGTTTTATTTGTTAATTTATGATTTAATAGGCGTGCGTTTTGAAATATATTGTATAAACAAAATCTCTGTTACCAGTTTTGAGATATAATGATGCTTGTTATTCGATCTCCTGTAGCATATAACATAATCTTAGATAACAGAAGAAAACCAAACTATTGGATAACTTGATTCTGCATCATTCAGGAATGGATGCGGTTTGTGTTTTCGTAAAGTATAATGGTCAATGGGACGCCACAATGAGATATGTTGGTGGCGAAATGAAGGGAATATTGGTGCCCGAGAACTCAACATATGTTGGTCTTGTTGAGTTGGTGAGAAGTGTGCTTGGAATTAGGGGCCCAGACAAGAATATAGTCATGAGATACGGTGTTGAACTTGGATTGCCTCTTGTGAGGATACAGTGTGATGCTGACGTTAAATTCTACATACAACTAAAGAAGAAGGATGTTCATGTGCTTAGCAAATTTCCAGTTACAATCGATGTATTGGATGAGTCCGCTGCGGAAGCCATGGCACCAGAGGTAGGGGCAAGCAACCACATAGACATTCAACGTTCTAGGGAGGGGGGACAGAGTGATGAAGCCGTGCAACATGTAAATGACATTAATATCATCCTAACCCCTCCTCCACCTCCTCTTCCTCATATCAATTCTCCAACAGTCGGTCTGGATTTGCATACCGACTATGGAATTAAAAATCAACATAAAACATTGAACAATGACTTAGGCACGGATCACGATGATTGTAATGCCGGGAAATTTAATGTTTCGGCTGATACTCATCGTTCAAACGAGAAGAGTATCGCAGCAAGCATTGGAGGCCATTCTATAGTCAACAATACTGGATCTCAATATGACAAAGTATCAAGTAGTGACAGTGTTTCCGAAGGAGTCGTTGTTGCTGATTATACACCTATCACGCTGCGCGTAAACTGTGTTTTTGATAACAAAAAGTTACTTGCAATACCATCTTCATCATGATGCCATGAGTAAACACTACCAATTCAAGGTGAAGAGGTCGAACTCTACTCTATTACACGTTATATGTATAGATAATGAGGCTTGTCCATGGCAATTGCGTGCGACTAGGATGAAAGGTAGTGAACTGTTTGTTGTGAAGAGGTTCGACGACGTCCATACTTGTTCAATTGAAATCGTTCAAGGGCATCATCGTCAAGCGAAGAGTTGGATGATTGGGGAGTGTGTTAAGGCAAAATACTTGGATCCGACCAATTCCTTATATAGACCATCTGAAATAATGCGAGACATGCAGGCCGAATTTGGAGTGTCTTTCAACTATCTTAGAGCATGGCGAGGGAAGGAAGCTGCACTGACAAGCCTGAGGGGCGATGATGCTGAGTCATACAAAGGTAATTTTCCTTGTCTGGTTATACGTTCGTTACTGTCCTTATAACTATTATACTTAAAACATGGTGTTGATAATTTAATATTTACAGTTCTGCCAGCGTGGGCTGAAATGGTGAAGCGGAAAAATCCTGGATCCGACGTTGACATTGAGACAGACTCAGCAAATTGTTTCAAATTCTTTTACATGTGCTTAGCTGCTTCGAAGCATGGTTGGCCTTATTGTCGTCCAGTAATTGTGGTTGATGGATCAGCACTAAAGGCCAAGTTTGGAGGTATGTTGCTTGCAGCCTGCGGACACGACGCAAATGACTCCATATTTCCCCTTGCATTTGGTATCGTTCCGTCGGAGAGCAATGAATCATGGACATGGTTCTTCGAGAAACTAAATGATTCAATCGGCACGCGAGAGTCTCTTGCTATTGTGGCCGATAGGCATAAGGGTATCGAATATGCAGCCAACCTTGTGTATCCAGATGCTGCATTCGGGATATGCGTCCCTGCAAACTTGAAGACTAGATACAAAGATTTCAAAGGCCCTTTGAAGACCTATTTTGACGGTGCCTCGAGAACGTATCTTTTAAGTGAGTACCATCGTCATATGGAATCCATCCGTGTTCGTAACCCCGACATGCATCGTTACCTTTTTCAGGCCGATCCTATAAAGTGGTCGCGAGCATACTTCAACGGTCGGAGATATGCAATTATGACAACCAACATTGCAGAGTCATTAAACAATGTGGATCGGAAAGCCAGGTTAATGCCAGTTGGATTCTTGGTGGAATGGCTTAGGGGACTGCTACAACGATGGTTTGTCGAGAGACGTGAAGAGGCCCTTAAAATAACATCTAAACTGGCCCCGAAGGCAGAGAAATTGATTCGCACAAACTTCGCTTTAGGCCTAACAGTAACGGTTTGTGATAACAACCCCATTTTTAAATTTTATTATTATGGTTTCTTCTTAATGTGATCGCTTAAACTAATGTCTTAAAATTACATTTGAAACAGCCTCGGCCAGTTGATCAGTTTGAGTACGCCGTCACCAACAATGCTGCCCAAATATGGATTGTCGATATGAGCGAAAGGACATGTACTTGCAGATGATTTCAGGTCGATCAAATTCCTTGCCCTCATGCAATGGCCGTATGTAACCACCGTCGAATTGATCCTTATAATTATTGCTCTAATTACTACACAAAAGACTATCTGTATGCTTGCTATGCACATGTAGTCCACCCTATTGGCAGCCCCGAGGGCTGGGACGTATCTGAAGAAGTAAGATTGTGAATTGTTAATCCTCCCACTACAAAGCGTAGGCCCGGAAGGCCACGGGTTCATAGGATTCCGTCCCAAGGTGAAGAACAAGAGCCTAATCGGTGTGGTAGATGTAATGGTTACGGACACAACCGTCAAACATGTACCAACTCAGTACCCTTACGAAAACGTCCAACCACAAGGCCAGATACAGAGTTCATAACACCAATTTCATAAATGTGATGATAGTGTATGATCATTTTACTTTGCTTTTTTTTATTTTATTTATCATTGTTGTATAATAATTTACTTTACTTTTTTTTTTTTATCATTGTTGTATAACAATTTAGCTCAATTTATCACACTTCACATTAAACATGACCAATATTTTTATGATAAATACAAAGTGTAATTTTTAGTACAATAGATTGCTATAACACGCTTTTATTATATAAAAAAACATTAACTGTTAAGCCAAACATTTTTTAGGTGGATTTAAGACCAAAGGTAATAACAGTTATTACCGTTTGGTCATAACCGTTATTACCGATTTTATAACACAGAGGTCATAACGGTTATGACCAGACGGTCATAACCGTTATTACCTCTGTGTCTTGCCTCTGTGTTAGACCAGCGGTCATAACGGTTATGACCGTCTGGTAATAATTGTTATGACCGCTACGTTATACTATCGGTCATAACGGTTATGACCAGACGGTCATCACCGTTATGACCACTGGTTTATACTACGGTCATAACGGTTATGACCGTCTGGTAATAACCGTTATGACCGCTACGTTATACTATCGGTCATAACGGTTATGACCGTCTGGTAATAACCGTTATGACCTCTGGTTTATGACCGTCTGGTAATAAAAACGAGAAGCTAAAAACAAACCAAACAATGATTTTCAAATCTTAAAAAAAAAGCCGAGAAAAATTAAAAAGAACCAGCTATTTCAATGTACCTTCCAAATTCGACGAGTTTATAACCTTTTTTTCCCCAGATTTAAAGTTAATTAATGGGTTTTCGTTTTCTTTATATGAATCCCATTTGTTTAAATGGTTATTTTGAGGTATAGAGTGTTGATTTATGATGCTATTTCACCCTTTTTTTGTTTTTTTGGTACTAATATAGACTGAGATAAATTATTTTTGTACTAACTATTTAACCAATTTTTACATTGATTTATTTCAAAATTGGGGGGGTTCTTATGTATCAATTCGAATTGAAATAGCTTTTGGGTTCCAATGAAACAATTCTTAATTTAATTCTTAAGAAAAAGAGTTGAGATATATATTATATTGAAAGACAGATCTTAATCTTAACTTATATATAAATTCAAAAGGTTAAAAACCAGGCTTTGTGATAATTTGTAAAAGCCATGATTGTGACAAATAAGATAAGTCACAAAAAGTTTGTAAGTTCTTATTATTAATATTAGAATTAGAAAGTGACTCTTTTATAGTCGAAATAAACTGCGTTATATTTGATTTGTTTTATCAATTTTCTCTTGATTTATTTCATTATTGTAAATATAGTTATTATAGTCATATAGGAATATTACTGATAAATTAAAAGATATTTAATACCGCAAAATCTTTTTTGGTGATTCCACTCTATCATCATCATAACTCATTTTGTTATAACTAATATTTATATGTACTACGTTCAGGGTACTACAATAGGCCTTCTTACGTTAATTTTTGAACATAATTCGTTATGTGCCATTAATTTTGACCAATTTATTGACGTATTCCGTTAAAAAATCATTGTAGCAACAATTTATGGGATTAGTGGTATTATTTGTTATTTTATTATATGTTATTGTATTGTAGCAACATTTTATTTAATATTTTAGGATCATCCCAACTACCAAAATTATATATTGTTGAGAGTTTAGGGACTAATTTAGCAATTTACCCCTTATTTTTTTCCATTGTCAATAAGGATTAATATCGCTTGTATAAAAAATATTCATAACTTTTGTGATTAAACTTTAAAAACTATTCACCCCTTAAAGTCTAAACTAGTGTCACTTAACCTTTTCTTGCTAGAATAATTAAAATTAAACCAGCGGTCATAACAGTTATTACCAGACGGTCATAACCGTTATTACCGTCTGTATAACACAGAGGTCATTACCGTTATGACCAGACGGTCATAACGGTTATGACCGATAGTATAAACCAGTGGTCATAACGGTTATGACCGTCTGGTCATAACCGTTATGACCGATGTTATAAACTATCGGTCATAACGGTTATGACCGTCTGGTAATAACTGTTATGACCTCTGTGTTATACAGACGGTCATAACGGTTATGACCGTTTGGTAATAACCGTTATGACCTCTGTGTCATACAGACGGTCATAACGGTTATGACCAGACGGTCATTACCGTTATAACCACTTGTTTATACTATCAGTCATAACCGTTATGACCGATATTATAACACAGAGGTCATAACGGTTATGACCGTCTGGTAATAACCGTTATGACCACTGGTTTATACTATCAGTCATAACGGTTATGACCGTCTGGTCATAACGGTTATGACCGATAGTATTAGTATTGAAGATTTGCATGCTTTTTATTATTATCATGTACAAAGATACATTCCATAAGATACATTCCATTGATAATGAAACGTTTTATTCCCACCTGATCATCAATTTGATGAGTGTGTAATGTTACAATTAATTTTACAACGGTAGACCATAAAAAAAACAATCAATCAATGGGGATTACAAAGAATTAAATAACAATCAATGGGGATTACAAAGAATTAAATAACGGTAAATCATAAAAAAACAATCAAACAATCAATCTAACAGTCTGGCTAAGTTAGATAACAAGATTGAAAAAGTTAGTCTAAATATTAAACATCCTCCTCCTCATCAACATCACTTTTATAGGCATCGGCTAGCTTATTATTGGCATGGGACCACATGTGACAGACAAAATACTCCCTGAAGATTAGCATACGTTCAGCAATCACCCAATATTTTACATCCCTCCCTTCTATCAAGCACTCAGCATACTTGATTGTAAACATTCCACAGTCACCCCTGTTGCAAGAAAGATGGAGAAAAAATTTATTAAATAATCAACATACTCCAAACAGTTCATACATAGAAATAATTTGCAATGCTTGTACTAACCCATTGGCTTGTTTAGGGATGTCTTTCATTATGGTGACTGGTATTGGGTGATTTCCTGGAGGAACCCGTGGTTTGAACTCGAACAAACTGTTTTTTTCAGCTAGAAATGGAATGAACTTTGACAGACCTTCCATTCATTTGCGAACCTTATTGTTATGACGTCCTTCATGCTGAAGAGAGTCGTATACCTCAAGGGTCCAGTTTGTTAGGTCGAGCTTTGCTAATGCCCAATGTTTCAGATCGCTAAAGTGTATTGGCATTAGCACTGTGTTAACGTGAAACCACGAGGCCCCACTCTGGGCACGCACGCCAAGCATTATCCTGAACACAGAATCACAGCAGGCTCAATCGAACTTATCGGGTGCTGCCTGGTAGACGGTCCACAACGAACGGACTTTTGCAGCAAAAAACGTGTCTACGGTTGTCACCTTTCGTTGTTCCAGTTCACGGTACTGCCTGATCTTCTTCCTCAGGTAGTAGAATGCAACGTCAATGTGCTGCACAAACAAAAAAGATGCAAATGAATTGGAAAAAAATACTTACATAACAAACAATGTATCATGCTAACTCAAAAAAATACAGTCTGAAATACAGGATACTCAAATAATTTGAGTATAAAATTTTGAAGAAAGGTACTTACTTCATCCCATAGCCAAATAGGAGAGGTAGCTAATTCATAATACCAACTCTTTTTTTCCACCACCATGCAGCCGAGGTCATGTGGTTTTTCAAGAACATCATGCTTTGCAGTGTATCGGGGAGGACGTTTACTAAACATAATGTACCGTCTGGTTAATCGGTGATGAAGTTGTTAATAAATTGTAAATTTCAAATCGAGCATAATCTGTAAGAATAAAAAATTTACCCTGCAGGAGTCTTCTTCAATAATCCTTTTGGGAACCACACCCTGAACTCCTCTAGCTTCTCCTTCGAAGGTTCATCTGCGAGACCCGGAGGGAGGGGAGTAAGCAGATTAGTCGGAGGCTTCGACGGCGAGGTAACATCAGTGATTGATCCAGTGGGCCGTTGACCAATCCTTGATAGTCTGGCCCTCTTCTTCTTACGGATCTATAAGTGAAATATGTAAAACGAGTTAACATTGTACACAATTACCATAATGACTATATAACTAAGTTACAGAGATTCGTAACAACCGCGTCACCGAGGCTCTCATCGTCTTCTGGCTCCTCAACCTTCACGATATCCATGATAGTGTTTTTTGGTTGACTATCCTTCTCCGGGTCTTGCACAATCTGCTCCTTCTTTTGTTGATCGGTTGCTGTTAAATCAGAGGGCAAAGCCTGTGTGGTTTCACAACATGGCATAAGAATAAATACAATGTTCTAGTTGTGGAACACAATTGAGATAATCTACATTTAATGTAATACTCGACTAACAGCTAAATGAGTACCTTATTCTCGTCAACCTTGATGTCTTCCGGAGGAAGAATCACCTTTTCGGCGGTGAGGAACTCCATGGCTGCTTGAACACCCATATCAGCAGCGGCTCCGACGTCAGAGTCGAATATCACATCATCTCCAGAGCCGGTGCCGATGTGAGGTGAGGTAGGTTTGAGCTCATAGTTATCAGCCGTGTGAACTTGAGGCTTCTGGCGGCTGCTGACGAAGTCCTCGGTGTGTGCCTTCCCCTTCTCCTTCCCCTTCTCAGAAAAGTTGGCGGCCAACATTTTTATTACACTTCTCATGAGTTTGTTAGCCTTCTTCTGGCCCTTTTCAAGAGCCACCAACTTTTCTTTAATGTAGACAACCTCTCCTCGGATTTCTTTTTGAAACTCCAGCCAATCAGAGTTTGTATCGGAGCTCGGTCGGGGTGCGGAAGGCTTGGGAGGCCTGGGAGCTAATTTTGGCACAACACTTGGGTTCTTCATAAACAGCCGCGCAACCCATGGGTCCTTCAACTCTTCTTCAGTTGGCATCAGGACAAAACACTTACCCTGAACACATTTGATGTTAATAAAAAAAATCAGTAGGGGTTACGGATTGTATCAATATGCTACTATAACCACTGTTAGTATAACAGGCTTGTGAAAATGTTAAGTTGCCCAACATTTGTAATTGACACTGCATACATAATAAATATACATAAGACATCCTATACAATAATACCTGATCTTCGCCAACATCGGTAAAGGAGTTTATGACATCATCGAACTTGACATTGTCCTCGGTGGTCCACGACAGCATACGCGAACAGGCATGCTCGTACTTCTTGCTGAATTTTAATGCTATCGATGGGAGGGTCTCATAGGCCTAGACGAGCAAGGCATGAGGAAAGCCCGATACACTGTAATGCACTTTGTCGGGCCTTTTTGAAGCTCGTCTCTTCGTCGACAGCCTGTTCTCAACTGCATTGCAGATTGTAGTCCGGGTTGCCTCCCATGACAGAACGCCCCAAGGAAAATCATTGAAATCAGCAATGTTATCGGCCAGGGAAAAAAACTTAGCGTCTATCTTGACGGAGTTTGCATTTGATAAGGGAATGCAGAACATCAAGTATAGTAAACTAAGCTTCACAGCGTCGTCGTCGTTGTCAAAAGCCGCATTCGACATCTGCAGCTCCAAATTTTCTCTCGACACGCCTCTCAAGGTCGAAAAATATCTTGTTATTAATCGGCTTTCGACCACTGGGAGATGGGTAGACCCTGCGCATTTCATGCCGGTGACGAGGCAGAACTCGTTGATGGAAAATCTGCCAAGTTCGCCTCCGATCTCGAACCAAAGAGCATCACCCATTTCTGAGTGATCAGTCAATCTCATCACAACGTTGTGGAAGACCTGGCCAGCCCAACCAAGATTGGTTAATCCCAGAAAATGCCTAATGCATGGCTGCTTGAGGACGGCCTCGTACTATTGGGGAGACAACCACTGTCTCAGTTTCTTAATTGTTTCCGGAATGTTGATAAAAGTGTTGATTTTTGCCCTGGTAATGTCAGCATCCGATACCCGTCGATTATATTGAACCTGCGGTAATGTTAATCGTAACATAAAAGGGTAAGTATACTTTTGACAGTGAAGTAATAACAAAAATTACCAGGCATAAAATAACAGCATTATGAAAACTAAAAAATTAAAAATTGATCACCACCAATTAAACAAAAATTGTCGGCCAAGTCATAATTAAAATGACCAACAAGCCATAATTAAAATGAGAAAACACTGAGTAATTATTATTATGACCAAGTCATAATTAAAGAGAAAACACTCCGTTTTTGGCCAACAAGCCATAACAACATGAAAAAGAGAAAACACTGAGTAATTATTATTATGACCAAGTCATAATTAAAATGACCATCCTAAAATAAGTTAAAACTCATAGTAATCATTAATATGACCAACAAGTCATAATGAAAATGACCACCGGACATACTAACAGAAAACTGAAACTGAGTAATAATTATTATGACCAGAGAGTCATAAAAAAAATGACCACTCCATTTTGAAACAAATAGCTGAGATCATCTACACTTAAACACAAACATCGACGAAAACCCTAATATAAAATATAAACCAAGACACATACTTGAGTTAACGGATGTTTTATGGTACAGAAACAGATAAAAATCTTAACTTTATGTACAATATGATAACATTGTTCAGTAAATCAACTGGAAAGTGGAATATCATCAAAAAACGCATATAAAAATGGAAACTTTGTTTTCAAAAATCAAAAAATACTGCATATTCTTACTAAAAAATACTAAAAGTGTAAACTTTTTAAACATAAAGACCAGAACAAATTTTTATTCGATCCAGCTTCCGTCTTTTATTATACGGCACTTATATATATATATATATATATATATATAATAACAATGAAAATATTTTTCAAAATAAAATCAAAAAACACTAAAAAATTTCATTACCTTTTCAGAGTCGGATATATTGTCGTCTTGTTCACTCATGAACATCTGGGAGACTTTTAGTTCGACTTCCCCCTGAGTAGCCTTCGGCGCAGTTTCGGGAGTGTTATTCTCTGACATTTTTTTTTGCGTCGACAAGGGTATTTTTTAAATATTCTTCGACGTTAACAGACGTCCAACCAGTATATAAAGAGCTACGGTGGTGGTTTAGGACGATTTCCGAGCGGTTTTAGAGCGGTTGCAAAGCTTTCTCTCTCTAGAATCGGAGTTTCTCTCTCTAAAACACTGTAGATGCTGGTTGAAAATTTTTGTGAGATTATTCGAGGGAAAATGCCTTTTGGGCGGGTGAGAGATGAGGGTAAATCTGTAATTCGACATTTAAATGACTCTTGGTATTTCCATTTATTTTAAAATGCAGATTACAAGACGGTCAACTTCATAATGACCGCCTGGTAATTTTCATTGTGACCTCTTTGTGCCTAAGGTTTTTTCCCAATACGTCACCGTATCGTGTAACACTATCGGTCATAACGGTTATGACTAGACGGTCATAACCGTTATGACCGATGCTATAACATAGACGGTCATAACGGTTATGACCGTCTGGTAATAACCGTTATGACCGCTGCTATAACAAAAACGGTCATAACGGTTATGACCGTCTGGTCATAACCGTTATGACCTCTACGTTATACAGACGGTAACAACGGTTATGACCGTCTGGTAACAACGGTTATGACCACTGGTTTATACTATCGGTCATAACGGTTATGACCGTCTAGTAATAACCGTTATGACCACTGGTTTATACTATCGGTCATAACGATTATGACCGTCTGGTTATAACGGTTATGACCGACGTATAACACAGACGGTCATAACGGTTATGACCGTCTAGTAATAACCGTTATGACCACTGGTTTATACTATCGGTCATAACGGTTATGACCGTCTGGTAATAACCGTTATGACCTCTGCGTTATACTAACGGTCATAACGGTTATGACCGTCTGGTAATAACCGTTATGACCTCTGCGTTATACTAACGGTCATAACGGTTATGACCGTCTGGTCATAACCGTTATGACCAATGATCTAACACTTTGACCAATACGTCACCGTATTGAGCATTTACAGGGGTCACAACGATAATGACCATGGGCTCATTATGAAAATGAGCGATCCTGTGGGAGGACGTCTGACAAAAAACTGATCATTTTTATAATGACCACCTGGTCAATATCGTTGTGACCAAAATTATACGCTAAGATTTAACAGTCACAACGAAAATTACCAGGCGGTCATTATGATAATGACCGTCCCTGTAAGAAGACCAACTGTTAAACAAGTTCAAAAAAAAGAAATTTTTTTTCCCCTCTGCAATCAAATCGTTAAACGCAAAGTTTTTAGACATTGAAACCAGATTTTGTAATTTTTTTAACTTTCGACTTCTTTGATTCGTTAACTTATCTTTAATTAGTTTTTAAAATATTCTGCCTTGTATATCACGAAGCTGTTTGTAGATGCCTTTCGTGGTGGTTTCGGACGGTTTCCGAGCTTTTCCGAGCGACTGCAACTGTTTCTCTCTCTAGAATTCGTTTTCTCTCTCTAAAAACTGTAGATGCTGGTTTCGGGGGCCATGCGAGGGAGATGAGGATAAACCAGTAATTTGACATACAATTAATCCTCCTGGGCCCCACATATCAGACTGAAGAGTGACGTGGCAGTAGTAGAAGTGAAGGGGAAAAAAAGTGATGCTGATTTTAATATTAAATATTCCACAGGTGCTAAAAGTGAAATTTATCCTAATTTTTTTGGATCGGCGTTTGGTACAATTAAAATTGAGTTTTGTACGATTTTGAGATAGAGAAAAATTTAAGTTGAATTGGAACATTTTTGAAATCTTAAAAAAATAAAAATAAAAACTTTTAAATCTATGTTTCAAGTAGACTAAATTTTTTGACAGTAGTGCAAATGTTATTATTTTTGCCCTTGGGCCTTCTAAAGTTCTTTTTTGGCACTTAATCCTTGAAAAATGATTTTGACAAAAGATATATATATATATATATATATATATATAGTTTCTAAAGTAGACGTATAATACCTTAAAATTTAACTGCCATTAATGTTTGGAGTTATTTATATAATTCGAGAATTAGGGATGTAAAGACCAAGTTACACAAAGATAAGGAGATATATATTATTTAACTATTATCTATCATACAATTAAAAATGAGAATAAATTTCTTTGCAATTTTTTTGAAGTTTCATAAGGGAGTTTCTTCTCATTTTTTAATCTAATTAAAAAGAATTTCATCTAAGGTTTTTTTTTTTTTTGAACTTTTGAGTGATTTTTTTTTAATTTTACAATGGAATTTCGGTCTTGTTTTATTTTTACCATTTTTTTTTTTGTTTTATGCTTGTTTTGGTTCTTTTATTTTGTTTTGTTTTTTTGTTTTGTTTTGTTTTTTTTATTGTGTTTCTAAATTCTTTCATCATTTATACAATATACTATTTTGCACGCTTAGAGTGCGTGCCAGCTAGTAATTATATAAGTGCTGGAAACTATAAATTTTTTTTTAAAGGGAAAAACTCTAATTAGTTTTAAAAGAACAGTAGAGCTTATATACAACACACACACACACACACACACATATATATATATATATATATATATATATATATTCTGTAGTAAGCTGTCCAAGCTTTATCTTTGTAAAGCAATGTCTATTATTACGGTCACATTATTAATGAGTTTTGAAAGTCAAAACACTTGTGCGCATATATTATTAATTAAATGGTTCATGCATAGTAGGATCTAGTAGTTAAATTGTGATGATTTCATTTGTCAAGATTCAATGTCAACGAATCAACTAAAGAGCAGCACTGTTCTTTAGGTAAGAATTAGAAAGCACTTAATTGGTTCATGTTTCCCCTTAAAAAAAAAAAAAAAAAAAAAAAAAGTTCATGGTTATCTCTCTCTTCCCATGCATGCATTTTATATTCCAATAATTAATCTTTTCTGGTCCAATATAGGGCTTTCCAAAACAGCTGGATCAGTCAACACATAAATAAATCATGGTGATAAGCATGATTATGACTAAGCTTATCCTCAAAAAATAACATAAAATAAATGAAAAAGAGATTAGCGATTAGGAACCAGTTGTACTCACCAGGCAATATTCACGCGTGCAAATATATATATCCACTGTGTTTTCCAAAATCCCCCAAAAAAAAAAAAAAAAAAAAGCCAAGGTAATTTGTTGCTTTTCCTATACAAAAAAAAAAAAATTATCAAATAAAATTTAAAAGAACGAGAATGAAGTAAATTAAATTACTCGAGTAAATTGTCCTAAATTTGCTATTTAGGATGAATGATTTATTTACTTCTACTAAAATGATAATTTATCTAACAAATTTACTATTTACTATTTATTTTAAATTTTTAAAATTGTGCTATTTACTCTACTTAATTTTGTAAAAAAAATAATAATATTTACATGCATCAATTTTAAATAAGAGAAATTAAAAGCATCTGGCTGGAAACTTGGGGAAATTACGCTAGATTAAAAAAAAAAAAAAAAAAAAAAGAATAAGAAAGCAAGTGCCACAATTGGTATTAATGGTGTCTAAGACGTATACTCTGCCATTATCCTCGGAAATTAAAAGTTATTTTTTTGTTTTGGTTATGTTATTTCAACATTAGATACTAAACAATAGGCTTTAGGACTAATGCATGACAGATGTAATCTATAAATATAAATAAATAAAAGAGCTTGTATTATTCCCCAAATAAACAAACAACATCGAACTTAATACTAATAATATGGCATGATCTTGCTCGGTGGACCCAAAGTCGAAAAGCATAAATGGAATCAAAATTGGAAGTCGGCAAGGCGGCTCAGGCCTACCAAGACTTCTAACAATTCGATAACTCGCCATCTTTGGTGAAAGCGAGATATATATATATATATATATATATATATATATATATTCTATATAGCTAATTATTTGAGTGCATGAACTGTAAATTAACAACTTTGTATACAAGTTCAAGACACGCTTTGCATTAATATATAGTAGCTGTTCAAAATAAACAATCTCATCTACCCCATTGGGAAGAGAGTTCCATCCTCGTTAGAGCCTCTCAACTATACAGTGCAAAATTGACGTTTTTAGTCGTAAACTTTGAAAGCAAATACAAATTCAGATATCATTATAAGCAAGTTGTGTAAATGATAATGCAAGACATTTTGTAAACTATCCAATTATATTGGCTCTATCATATGTATCCGTTGCATGTGATCAATGAAAAATTTGGAGAGCTACCCAATATTCCAATAACATCCGAGGTAACAAAAAATAATTAATAATCATGATTGTATTTGTCTAAGTGAAAGTTCGTACAACACTTAATTATCTTTTTTGTTTCATTATCCTCGAACAATTAGGTAGAGAAAACAGATACAAACATGGCTCTTGAATAGTTATTAAAATATCATTACATAGAGGCATCATCATCATGTTTCGATTACAGATAATACAGTTCAAACATACGCGCACCAAGACATTTAAGAAAATGTTCTCATCAACATAAAAGGTTTCATGTTATAGATGAGGTTTGTGCCTGCGTCGATTCTATTTCCTAGTTTAAATAGACATCTGACAATTAGTTCGGAGTTTTATGCTGCCAACTTTGTTAATAAGCAACATTTTATCAATTTGGAGTCTCTTTAAAATTTCATGACCGTATAAATGTTTTCTAATTAATTTTTCTTTATTTTTCCTTAATTAATAGCTACCTGCGAATTAACTATTAAATTCTTTATTAGATAATTAAATCATTCCTTGTTCATTTCTCTACCGTAATTAATTATTAACTATAAATTAATAATCAATTGTTCACTTCTTCTTACTCGATCATTTTATTTTTGCTAGTAACAGTTGACTAATCATTCCCTTTATTCTTTAATTAATAATTAATAATTGATTATAGATTTCTTAGTGGATGATCCCATTATTTTGAATTATTAATTAATTGGTTAATATTTTGAAGAGTAAACCTTTATTTATAATTAATTAATAATTAATTACTTATTCTTATACGTATTACCTTTTTTCTATTTTACTAAGTAAGCTTTTTATTTATCTTTCACAGGTCGGCCTCTTAGATAGCCATTGGCGGCCATACCCATAAATACCCTAGTGTGTCATTCTTTTACTGTTTTGGACTTTTGGGCCTTTTTGGTTTCTTGATGGACTTTTTTTTTGGTGGTTTTGAGATTTTGGCCGTGTAAGGTACATTTTGGGGTGATTTTAAGGATTGTTTTGAGAACACCTCAGTAATATTGCCCCATCTTTGATGACTTAATATGACTTTTTAAAATTATCCCTGACCAACTAAAAAGGTATTCCGGTAGAATACTTTTAGTAATATATCATAATATTTTGGTATTTAATGTGGTCGTCGATTGCCGGAGTCGGTCTCTGGTAGCCATAAAGTATTCCGGTAGTATGTTTTTTGTCAGTTTTTTCTTCGTTTTCTATTTTTTTTTTCACATGTAATCTGGTGTAAAAATCCCATTACTTGTTTCATGCATCTTTTTAATCTGAGCTGTCAGAAGATAATCCAATGGCTAAAAACTTTTACCATGTCCATTAGTAAAGTAGGCTTAATCCATTGTAGAATTTCCCTTTTTAATTTTATGAGGTTAATTTTAACTTATATATATATATATATATATATCTGTACTTATCTTTATCTTTTATAAACTTGAAATTGTCTCAGAACATGCATAATACTCACTTAATATTATTATTAAGAAATGTTACAATTTTTTGTTAATTTTTTAATAAATTTTTTCTTTATTTGAATCTCCTGAATTCAAATATTGAATCTGTTCATGAATGTGAATTACAATGACGAATTTTTGCTCGTCGATATACAAGCCCATCCTTTGTATCATTTCGAGCAAATCCTATGATTAAAAAAAGTAATAATAATAACCACTTTGTGCATTTTATGAATGACTGTAAGACGATTGCATCAAAGAGTCAAACACCTAAAACACGTACCGACGTACGTACCAAAGTAGTAAATTCTTAGGTGTATAAATATATAACTCCAACCCAGCAGACTATTACATAGTTGAAGTAACAAATTAGTATTTAAATACTACATTTCATTTCTCTGTTGTTTGTTGCCGGTCAGTCACCTATGATTTGGTGGGGGACTTCCGCTTCTATTAAGCTTCTTTTTTTTTTTTTTTTTAAATTATCTTTAAATACCTTATATTTTCTCATCCTATCGCACTAAAAATTTATTATTCATATATGAATCCTTTTAAAATTTTATATCTTTTAATACACACTCACACTGAAACAATAAACGAACTCCATCGCAATCATATATACTATATTTCCTTTTTATATACATCTTTTCAAATCTGAATTAATTTCGAATAAAACTAATATAAATTTATATTAATATTGACTTCTATACTGTAACCTTTTCGTATGTTACTCATAACATGATTTGTGTCATATTATATCAATTAAGTGATTCAAGTATAATATTTATCAATAATATTGATCCTTTATATTAATATCTAAAAAAATATCATGTAACAAGATTTACGATACAATTTGTATGATATAAGAACTAAGGAGTATGAGCGTTTTGGTTAGTAAATAGACCGCCTGACAAATAGTCAGTGCTTCTACGAATTATCTGTGTATTTGTCATATTGAGTTAATTTGTTTCTTAGTTATTTACCAAAATAATTAATTATTTTTTAGTTGAGTTGGTGAGTTGGTTGCTCTACGTATTAATTCTTTACCAAAATCTACTGAACTATACGGACTCTATAGCTAGTTATGGTCACTAACTCCTTTCATCTACCAGTACTGCTCATATTTATGATTCCAATCAAGAAATTCAACATGTGCAGAAAAATAATTAAAAGAAAAGAATGAGCTTCTTTTCTTTTTTTTTTTTTAACTCTTTTTTTGATGAAGAAGAAAAGAATGAGCTTAAGATCAGCAACGAAGTTAGTCTATTGTTTTAATAGTGGTGTTAATTAAAAGTAAAGTTTGTAGAGTGATTAACATGAAAATTAATTTTTAATTGGAAAAATGAGGGAAAAAATGAAGTTTTTTTAAGGTATATATAAAAAAAAAAAATTGTCTTGATTGGTCTTTAGTCTGTCTTGATTTAGAATGTATTGAAGTATTAATTTTAGTTTAGTCCTTAAATTATATTCCTTGTCCCATTTTCGGGTTTAGATTTCAAAACGTTATAAAGCAGATCCTGATTTATCAAAAAGTCACACGGACGATTGCCATTTACATCACAAAAGTAAAAAACTACTAAAAACTTGGCAAAATCAACAATGTGACTCTCGTATCGTTACGAGCTCGGGTAGAGAATGCACATTTTGTTCCTTTTCTTTATAAAATTATTTATGCATATTTTGTCTAGAATACCCTTCCATAATCAAAGAGGTTTTGGAACGCTTTGACCATCTAAAATTTTTTGCCAAAAATGCTAGAATAAATAATTGTCCAACCACTACAAGAAAATCAATTTTCAGTTACCAAAAATTCGGTAGCTGAAAGTCCTGTTTTTGGTAACAATAAGTTTTTGGTACCAAAGAAATTTGGTAGCGAAAAGTCGGTAACAGAAAGTATTTGTTTCCAAATTTTTGGTAGCAAAAACTTTTTGTTACCAAAATTGATTTAGGTAACAAAATGCATTTGGTAGCGAAAAATGTGATATTCAGTTACCAAACAAATTTGGTAACAAAAGGTATTTGGTAACAAAAAGTCTATAATTTTAGGCACCAAAATTTTGGTAACAAAATGTATTTGGTAACGAAAAGTAAGAGATTCAGATACCGAATTTTGGGTAACAAAAGGTATTTGGTAGCAAAAAATATGTGATTTAGTTACCAAATTTTTTGGTAGCAAAATTTATTTGGTAGCGAATTGTACACGATTCTGTGACCAAATATTTGGTAACAAAATGCATGAGATTTAGTTACCGAATATTTTGGTAGCAGAAGGAATTTGGTAGTCAAAAACACGTGATTTAGAAACCAAAATTTCGGTAGCATAATGTATTTTTGGTAGCAAAATATACAAGATTTAGTTACCAAAATTTGGGTAACAAAAGGTATTTGATAGCAAATTCTTA
Source organism: Ficus erecta (assembly GCA_008635985.1). Classification (NCBI taxonomy): domain Eukaryota; kingdom Viridiplantae; phylum Streptophyta; class Magnoliopsida; order Rosales; family Moraceae; genus Ficus; species Ficus erecta. Next base: position 322,842 of record BKCH01000056.1, on the reverse strand, counting down.
TGTTTTAGCCACCAACTATTTGGTAGCAAAAGGGCAAAAAAATACTAAATTTTGGGTACCGAATTTTGTGGCCACCAAAATTTAAACAAATTTATGTACCTGTATTTGTTCCCAAAATATATGTATGAAATTCAAATTTAATAGACAAAATACCAAATATTAATTTAAACAAAATACCAAATCTCTCTAAATATCTTGATACATATTAGAATCCAAACAAAATACTAAAATAGTAATACTTAAGCAAATCCAAAAGTCATGGCTTACTAAATATTGTACTAGTAAACACTTAATCTTGCAAGAAGAAAAACCTTTAACAAACTGGGGCCGGAGTAGCTGGCACTAATTTGGATTTTGCACTGGAACTAAACGATAACTTTCTCTTACGAGTAGACATAAATGATATCCTGAAACAATACAAAAAGGCATATATAGAGTAGTTAGTGATTAAACAAATGGTATAATATTGAAATTAGAACTTTTCAACAACTACTTCAAACTTTCACAAATGATGAGTTTTTTTTAAAAAAAAACTCAAATAATTTGACATACTCAATCACTATAATCACTATAAGTTTCGATATTAGTTGGGGAATCGGTTTTCCTCGGTGTCACCATCTATTTCTTCATCGATTTCATCATTGGGATTGATTTGGATATCAATGGTAAAACCATCGAGGTCGAGTGGCCCAGTATCCATATGATTTAGGGGAGCTTCAACAACATTTGTGGTGTCAAAAGAAGTGTCGATCTCATTTGATTACTCTTCTTGGTAAGCCTCATCATCAATATCATCCTTTTTTTGGTCCTCATTTGTTGTTTTTGGCACACTTTTCCATATATGACGATGACTAACTTTTTGAACTACTTTCCAAGAGTCACCTTTCTTTTTGTCATCAACATAATAGACTTGTTTTACTTGATCTGCCAATACGTACGGATCATTCTCAAACCACAAGGAATCAGTTTTAATTGTGATGAAGTTATACTCATCCTTCACCCTACCAATCTAGGTGATTGCGTGCTTGTTCAATAAATCTTTTCACTCCACTCCTATACGTCTCCGAAAGTCGATTCCTCACAAAGATCCAACTCTTATCCATATCTAAAACCAAACTATAAATCTGAAATCCAACAACAAAAAAAACAATGAAAGAAAAAAAAAAACCCTACATTGTTTACATATAAGAAATATTTAATCAAAGTGAGTTAAACCAAGAGTAACATCTAATCCCAAAATTGAGGTTTGACTGCAAAGCAGTGGAATAACTTCACGGAGTGACGAGGAATAGCAACATAAAACATGTAAATTGATTCAATTGAACCAAATGAAAGCCTTTGTAACAATAATTAAAGTAGCAGCCACATTAAGATATTCAAACATTCCAAAATATATTTGCCAAAATTTTTCCTCCCTTTGATGTCGTTTTTTGGCTGTTCACAGATGAATAAATATTTTGAAATTATTTGAATCTTGATTAGAGGATTTCATATAAATACTTGTGGGTTTTCAGTTTGGATTTTTACCTCCTCAGATTCCCCTGAATTCCGTTGGTGGACACGTGTTTTTGACACGGCGACTGCTAACGGGTGGCAATCGCGAAGCCTTGAACGGCGTGGAGATGGGACGGTGGTGATGGTGCCGGCTCAGCTATGGGACGCAAAGGCCGCGACGGAGGTCTGGTGCCGTCGCGGTGAAGGGACGATGCCAACTGGTTTCGGTGGGGCGAACGAAGGTGCGAAGTCTAGCTAGAGAGAGACAGAGGTCGAGAGTTAGAGACAGAGAGAGAGAGTTAGAGATAGAGATAGAGATTTAGGGTATTTTGAAATTATTTGAATCTTCATTAGGGGATTTCATATAAATACTTGTGGGTTTTCAGTTTGGCTTTTTACCTCCTCAGATTCCTTTGATTTCCGTTGCTGGTCACTGCATTTTTGACGCCGGCGACTGGAAACGGCTGGCAACCGCGAAGCCGGCAACGGCGTGGAGAGGGGATGGTGGAGATGGTGCCGGCGCAGCTATGGGACGGCAAAGGCCTGCTGACGGCGCGACGGAGGTCTGGTGCCGGCGCGGTGAAGGGAGGACGCCGACTGGTTTCGGTGGGGCGAAGGAATGCGACGTTCAGCTAGAGAGAGACAGAGGTCGAGAGTTAGAGAGAGAGAGAGAGAGAGTTAGAGACAGAGAGATATATAGAGAGTTAGTGTATTTGAAATATATGATACCTTTTTTAATTTGCTAAAAGTAGGGATATATGGTGAATAAGTTATGGGTTTGTATTATGTATAATTAAAATATAGATAGTTACCAAATTTATTTTGGTGGAAAAAAAGCATTTAGGGCCTGTTTGGTGCACAAGTTCAAGATGAGATTTTTAAGTTTAAATAGTAAATTTTTTTGAATTTTCAGAAAAGACAAAATATTTTTTGGGAAAAAGACAAAAATTTTTAGGAAAAAGACAAAAAAAGTTTGAAAATCTTAGTTTGGACTTAAGCTCCAAACTCACCCTTATTTTACTATCAAATAATAATTTAGTGGTCAAAAGCACGTATTTTATGACCAAATTTTGGTATGGTTGCCCCAAGAAATTTTTTTTTAAAATGATAAAAATTTTCATTTGATTGCTAAAATTTAATTAAAACCATTTTTTAGCAACATTATAATATAAAATACAACTTTGAATATGTTATATCTTATTCTATATAATAAAGCAATAAGATACTATCATCAGCTATACTAGCAAAAAAATAATATATTTCGCTACCAAATTTAAAGTTTGGTAGTTAAAAACTATATTTTGCTACCAACATTTGGTAGCACAAAATATCACTTTCTCACCAAATTTAATTTGGTAGGAAAAACCATCCCCGGTAAATATTTTAAATTCCCGCCAATGTTTTCACTATCAAAATAGGTTCGGTAGCAAACTTAATATATTTTGCTACCAAAAATTTGTGATAGAAACTCATTATCTGTTACCAAATTTTGGTAGCAAAATGCACTATTTTACTACCAGCAAAAATTTGGTAGCACATGAGTTGAGCGGGAATATTTTTCGCTTCCCGCCAGCATTTTTGCTACCAAAACAAGTTAGGATTTAAAATAATATATTTTGCTTTCAAAATTTGATAGCAGAAACTTATATTCTGTTACCAAATTTTGGTAGCAAAATACAATATTTTGTTACCAAAAATTTTTTGGTAGCAGATGACATTAGGGGGGAAATTTTTACCTCCCTAAAATTGTTTTTGCTACCAAAATGTGTTTGGTAGCAAACTGTACGATTGCGCTACCAAAATTTGGTAGCGGAAATATATATTCCACTACCAAAATTTAATTTGGTAGCAAATAACAGTATCAGGAAAAAATTTGGCATCCTGCCAATTTTTTTTGCTACCAAATAATTTTGGTAGCAAACTATTACAATTTGCTACCAAATCTTGGTAGCAAAATGTGAGCATTTTGTTACCAAATAGTATTTTGGTAGCAAAATGTTATCGGCGGGAACCAAAATTCGATTCCCGCCATGCCTTCTGTTACCAAAAATATTTGGTAGCGGATTATGTCGTTTTTGCTACCAAAGTTGGTAACAAAATGTCTACACCTTTCAACCACCAAAATTTGGTAACAGAAAGTCTATTTTCTGCTACCAAATTTTTTTTGGTAACAAAAACTTTGGTCTCTTAAAGTCACATTTCTTGTAGTGAACTATTTACTATGACACTTATGAAAATAATCCATTTAATGGGAAAAAAATTTAAAATCTCATTCCGCTGAAATTTGTGATTTCATAACCATCAACGATCACATGATGATTCCTTCCAAATTTTATGGAAGGATGAAGGGACCAATGCGAAATTCTTTGATTGATCATGGTACGATTTTTAAGGTTTATAAATTATGGAGATCATAATTCGGCGGACTAAATTACATTGGTGTCCGATGAATATTTGTAGCACAGTTGTTGTTTAAATTTTAAAAATTTTAATTTTAGCAATTCGTATATCTTGAACTTATAAATTTGTAACAATTTACACCATATGGATGAGTAACTTAATATTTTGATGGAAATTGAAAGATGATTAATTGACTATAGTCATTATTTAAGAGCATGAATGGGTTTATTTATTTATTTATTTATAATCTCTGTTAACCCAAATGATTTGAAACAATATTAATTCACAATTTTTTTATTTTCATAAAACTTAAGTAAGGATTTTTATTTCTTAAAACTTAATTAAATATCTTAAACTCAATAAATTTTCATTAAAAAAGATGAAAACGATCATTCATTTCATTAATTAACGAATCATATACATGTCACATATTATTTTCCTTCAAAAAAATTCATTTTTTTTTAATTAAAATTCATTATGCAAGTTTGTAACCATGTGATAACTTCTATGGGTACCCGTGCAGAAAAGAGAAAAAGAAAAGTATGTATACCACTGCTTTAACACTCACGAATTAGCACTACTGGTAGTGGTGACATAGAAATAAGATTATGACATATCAAGACTCTCTTATTTAGCATTCAAAGATCAAATCCCATTGTCCATTATGAGTCTACAATTATGCCTCTACAATCGCCTATCAAGTTAGACAGGGCCCTAGTTACTTTGGATCCCTGGATGTTAGGCGAGAAAGCATGGACCACTTTTGTTCCACCTATTATACTAGTAGATTCCTACAATAACGTTGGTTCGAGAATGTGAAGACATCATTGATCTATTTTTTACTCTGAATAAAAAATCTCATGGATTTTTATTTTATTTTATTTTTGAACTGAGACGGACATATTATTAATTTCTTTCCAATTGTTAAGCAAAGTACGGATACACATAAATTAGTTGCACGGAAACCTTTACTAAGGATCCATTTGAGGTTACGTTTGGAGATGATGTTTTAGATGTTAGAGATGGTTTGAGTTTTGAAAATGTGTGTTTGGTGAAAATGAATTGAATAAAAAAAAAGTAAAAACTTGAAATGTATTTAAGAAAAAATTAGCAATATGAATATTATTTCGTTCATATCGAAATTCTATGTAATTTGAAAAAAAAAATCATTTCATTTTGATTTAAAATGATAAAATTATAGACTTTTAAATTTAAGTTTTTTTTTTTAATATTTAGAAAAGTAAATAGTAAAATTGAAGGAAAATGATCCAAAAACAAAACAAAACAAAAAGGTTTGGAAAGGTGTTTCCAAAAATGACCCGAAACAAGGCCTAAATATACATGGTTGGATTCAACCTAGTAGTTGGCCTCCTTCTGTCCATATATCTGGATAAAGCCGATATATTCTTCACTTACATTTCCACTACTGCAGTGAGCGTCCGAAGATGGATTTTACTCCACAAACACCAAACAAACCTCATGCCGTGTGTATTCCATACCCGGCACAAGGCCACATAAACCCAATGCTGAAATTAGCCAAACTTCTTCACCACAGAGGCTTTCACATAACCTTTGTCCACACCGAGTACAACCTCAAGCGTCTGCTCAAATCCCGAGGCCCGAACTCTCTCGACGGCTTGCCCGACTTCCGCTTCGAATCGATCCCCGACGGCCTTCCGCCGAGTGATCCGCTTCAAAATGCGGATGCTACGCAGGACATCCCGTCCCTCTGTGAATCCACCAGGAAGAACTGCTTGGATCCGTTTCGGAATCTGCTTTCGAAGCTTAATAAGAGTAGCTCCGTCCACGTTCCGCCGGTGAGCTGTGTCGTTTCCGATGGGAACATGTCGTTCACTGTCAAAGCTGCGAAGGAGCTTGGTGTGCCGATTGTGCTTTTTTGGACTATGAGTGCTTGTGGCTTCATGGCGTACATACAATTCCGGAAGCTTATTGAGAAAGGCCTTATACCACTAAAAGTACGGAACATATTATACATGACATTTATTTTATATATAATTTAATTCTGTTGTGAGTTTGATTGTAATTTAGGAAAGCGTCCTTGGTGATTATTGTGATCTATATATCAAAAATGCAAAGTAGGGTTTTTACAAATATTCTCTGAATTATATACAGTCTTATATTGGTTCTTAATTTTTAGTTTTACACCTTATATTATCTCTAAATTTCTACTGTCACATAAATGGCCCTTATGTCGGTATTCGTCAAAACTAAATGGAAATTGAATACATTCAAGTTACATGAGTTTTATTAAATCTAAAATTGTAATTAAACATATATTTTTAGGAAAACTATACCTCGAAACTGTCTCTCATTTCCCTAAATATTTGCTTAAAATACAGTTTACTTTTAGAATAAATTTCATAGAGATATAATTTCCCTTCAAAAATATTAAATTATGACTTCAACCATAAATAAACCTCATGTAATCAAAACGTGTTAAACTCTGTGTATTTTTATTTTCACTTTTTACAGAATATTGCTAGAAGGATCATTGGCTTAACAATAAAAAAATCCAAAAAAGTGTGATATGTAAAATTAAAAGTCAGGACACAAAATGAGACAAAATATATAATTTGGGGCCATTTATGAAAATTACCCTATAAAATGCCTCCACTAGCTCTGTTTTTCAAAGTTCTCTGTCCATCGTTCTTTCTTGTTACCCAAATCTCTTAAAAGTTTGTTTAAATTTTTTTTTTTCATCTGTTTTGAAATAATGAGTTTAGTAATCCCCAACTCCCAAATTTCGACAAAAGAAAAAGGTTCAAGAATATACAAGTTTTTTTTTTCTTCCTTTTTTGGGCTATAATTTTTGCTAGTCAGGCCGTCCATAAGTATGCTTTGTTTTGTTAGGATATTTTTTTATGACTTCAATCTTCAATCTTTAATCATTATCTTCGGATTATTGTAATCTTTAATCATTAATCTTTATATTAATTTTAACTTTTATCTTTTATCTTTAATTTTAATCTTTTAATCTATTTATCTCTTTTCTCTTTAATAATATTTAAAAGTGAAAATATAAGTTTCATAAAGAGGTTTCTTTAACCAAGTTAAAAGGGGTTTCGTTGAAAATTTTGTTTGGAGTCTTGTAAGGGAGTTTCCGTCCCATTTCCCATTTCTTTAACCTAGTTAAAAAGAGTTTCGTTCTTTTTATTTTTTATTTATTTTATTTTTTTTGGAGTTTCATAAGGAGTTTCAACCTTTTTTACTGGGTCTCCCCGCATGCGGTTCACGCCATTTGAGGTGGCCTGGCCGGGCGCTTAGCCCTTGATCTCCCTGCGTGCAGAATTGAATGGATCAGAAGGGGGGTGGCTAGTATATATAAAATGTGTAGAGAGGACAGTTACCATCAAGGATTCAAGGATACCCTAATAATAGTTGAACGATTTTTTTTTTTTTTTTCCCACTTGAATCCCTTCTCATTTATAGCGCAAAGAACATCGATTTTTTTCTTTCGTATTATGCACTTATAGCCTCACTAATTTGTTCAATTCATTTGTTCTACTAATTGTAGACTATTATTTTAGATCATGATAACCTTTTAGGCTTGTGTCTTCTTAATATACATAGTTAAAGGTTATTAATTATATCTACTTTCTATTTAATTATTAATAATCCCATGAAAAAATAAAAAAAGACTTTAACGTACAAAATAACTATTTGATTACATAGAAAATATAGTTGAGTTAATAATATTTGTTTCTGGACACTAACAAATATTTTAACACAACTTCAACAAAACACATTTAGGTTTATGTCGTCCTTTTCATCATCGTCTTTCTTCTTATTATTTCTAATCTGTCATTAATATACACACATGATCATTTTTGCAGATGAGAGCTATTTAGAAAATGGTTATTTAGACACCATCATAGATTGGATTCCAGGCATGAAAGACATTCGTCTGAGAGATCTTCCGAGCTTCGCTCGCACAACAAATCCAAATGATTTCATGCTAGACTTCGCTCTAGGTGAGGTTGATGCAGCTTTCAGAGGCTCTGCCGTAGTGGTAAACTCTTTCGATCCGTTGGAAAACAAAGTGTTGGAAGCTCTCTCCTCCATTTTCCCTAGATTTTACGCTCTAGGCCCTCTGCACCTACTCGTCGAAAAGACTCTACAAAACAGTCAATTGTCTTGTATAGGTTCCAATCTTTGGAAAGAAGAGTTCGAATGCCTCGAATGGCTGAACTCCAAGCAACCGAATTCGGTAGTTTTTGTCAATTTTGGAAGCATCACGGTCATGACTCCAAAACAACTCGTCGAGTTCGCTTGGGGTTTGGCAAACAGCATGAAGCCCTTCCTGTGGATAATCCGACAGGATCTAGTCATCGGAGACTCGGCTATTCTTCCACAAGAGTTCCTGGAGGAGACGAGAGAGAGGGGCATGATGGCGGGTTGGTGTCCCCAGGAGCAGGTTTTGAGGCACCCTTCGATAGGAGGGTTCTTGAGTCACTGTGGTTGGAACTCGATACTCGAGAGCTTGAGCGCTGGCTTGCCCATCATTTGTTGGCCGTTCTTTGCGGAGCAACAAACCAATTGTAGGTTTTTGTGTGGTGAATGGGGTGTTGGAATGGAGATTGATAATGATGTGAAGCAAGATGAAGTGGAGAAGCTTGTGAGGGAGTTGATGGATGGAGAGAAGGGGAACGAGATGCGAACGAAGGCCTTGGAGTGGAAGAGAAAGGCCGAGGAAGCCATTGAACCTGGTGGCTCTTCATTAGTAAATTTAGACAAGGTGGTCAAGGAGATTTTGTTGCAATAATCTGAAGCTTAGAATGTTCCAATTTGGGATCTATTTCACTTGATTTGATCTATTACGTGTGCTTTCTTATTATTATTATTATTTGTTTCCCCTACTTTCATAGTCGATTAGTAATTTTATTTGTCTTGTGTTCATGTGTTTTAAGTAAATAGAAATAAAATTTCTCTCAAGAATTCTACTATGCTTCAATTCCTATGCCTGTTCTCATGTTTGGTATTTGATGCTTCAATTTCTATTCCGGGATGGATTGAAGTCAATATTGATAGCGTAGCTAATGGTTCTCCGAGTCTTGTGGGATGTGGGGGAGTCTTCATGACTTATTAAGGTTCTTGCAAAGTTTGTTATTGGATATTTTATATCCTTTTGAAGTGGATCTTATGGGGGTAATTTTTAATTGGGACTTTCTCTAGATTGAATTTGATTTTATATTTGTGGTGTTAATTCTTGCGAAGTAGGAAAATCTGTTCCATGACGTTTGAAGTAGCAATGGGAAAGAGCGTTGCGTTTTTTGGAGGTGATTTATCTTCTTTATTTAATTAAATAAACAAATAAATCAATTGGCCAGATATTCCTGGGATAGTGGTTTCCTCAGTTAGCTGTACAATCGGTTAATTTTATGATCCAAGCCTATAAAAAAGACCCGTATCTCAACAAACAAATACCACCCTATTTAGAAAAATGGTGGGTCTATTGACACTCCTCATTTTCCTTTTCTCATCTACTTTATAAAATCACTTACCATATTAATTTCATAATTAAAAAACTTACGTGTTCCACCCTTTAATTTTTCCAAAATGACCTTATAAATTAATTATTGAGTAATTGACCCAAATAGTCCCTAAATTCTTTAGAATGTGACGATTTAGTCCCTATTTTATTTTTTATTTTCTTGGCCATTTTAGTCATTTCCGTCCAAGTCTGTTAAATTTCTAACGGAATGCGTCATGCGCAATGCATGTGATCTAACTTAGTATGATATTTTAGTAATCTAATAATAAATTTAATTTAACAAAATTAAAAAAAAAAACTCAAAAACAAAAATAATAACCCTAAATTTCTTCTCTCTCTCTCTCTCTCTCTCTTTATTTTCTCTTTGAGTCTCTCTCATCTCTCTCCCTCTCTCGAATGGCTACGAGGGTCTGGCAAGTGGCACACCGGAGACCAATCTTCGTCAGGGGGCGTGGGGGGGCCTGGGTTTCCATTGTTCGTCGCATCGCGGGGGGAATGGGGGGGATCTGGTCCGAATCTTTGTAAGGGGGCCTGGGTTCATCATTCGTTGCGCTAAGGGAAGGGATTTGGGGGGGGGGGGGGGTGGGGGGGGGGGGGGGGTGGGGGGGGGGGGGGGGGGGGGGTGGGGGGGGGGATCTGGTTCGAATCTTAGTCAAAGGGCGCATGGGAACTAGGTTCGTCATTTGTAGTGCTGGGGGGGGGGGGATTGGGGGGATTTGGTTCGAACATTAAAGGACGCGAGGGGACCTGGGTTCATCACGCTGGGGGTGTCCGACGTCAAATCTGTTGGGGGATGGGAGGGGGAGGGGAGAGCGAGAAAGAGAGACGGCCTTTGGCGTCCAGCGTCAGACCTATTGGAGAGAGGGAAGGAAGGGAGGAGAGACAGGGGGGGGGGGCTAAGTTTGACTTTTGAATTCAGCTCTCTCTCTCTCTCTCTTTAATTTTTGTGATTGATATAAACAAGGGTATTTCATCTTTTTAGGGATTTTTCTTTAAAAAACACAAAGAGTACTTCTCACGTGATTATTCCTTGAGTTTTTTAACAGAACCAGATGAAAATGACTAAAATGGCCAAGAAAATAGGAGTTTAGGGTCATCTTGGCCAAAAAAAAAAAAAAAAAATAAGGACCAAATCATCACCTTCTAAAGAATTCAAGGACTACTTAGGCCAATTACTCTTAATTTTTTACTATTTTCTTTCTTCTCCCATTAAATTCTAAATCCCCATATATTTTTTTTCTTACTTAAAAAAAAAAGTTCTATTTTGTTGTTATTTTTTAATTTATTTCCACGAGAATTTTTTTAAGCGAATATTATTTTATTTTGTTTGTTATCATTATTATTTTTCAATATTTTTTTGTAGTTTTATGTTATTACTAGTTTTTTGTTTTCTAAGAAATAACTAGCAAATGGAAAACACGTATGTATGCAGGATGTGGATATATAATCAAATATATTGATTTGATTGGTTATTCATTTTATATATAATTGAGAGAAATAGTTAGAAATTCATGCAAACTCTGAATTGTGAGTTTTTTCTAATTATCTAATAAAAGTATTAACCAAATTCATAACTTTTTCAACCATTCTTGTGGAATACTCAACTTCATCAATATATTATCATCAAGTTTATATCGTCTGAAGAAGAAGTACACCAAATAATAAATTCATATATTTTTATCTCAACATATAAACTAATGAAGAATTTTTTTAATATCTAAAAAGAAAAAAAGAAAAAAGACATCTCATGAGAAATAAAATAATATAAAAATAGAACAAAACATATTAAAAAAAAAAACTATGCAAAGGTTTAGATTTAGTATGTAGAGAAAGAATACAGACAAATAATTTAGTTATATGAACTTTTTGGGAAAACTAAAGGGTGAAATGAGTAATTTTTTAAATTCTAAATTTAATTTATTGATGATTTTAGAAAGTTAGTGGGAAAAAAGATAGAGGTGTCAATAGACCCAACCTTTAAAAAATAAGTAATATCTCTCTCTCTGGAATCTCTTTTTCTACCAGTGCCAAGTGCTTAAATTTTAATTTAACCCCGGAATAAATTTGCCAAAACAATAAATAAATAAAAGTTTCCAAACACAGCCCATGTCAAGCAAGTTGGTGTAAATACCCATTCGCCAGCTTCCTTTCCCATTTCTCCACCGATTCTCCATTTTCTGTCTGTTCCTCTCCCACCTTCCCTCGCCCCTACTCTCTCTTCCATTCACAAAAATTTTACTCCATTTTCACTCTGTTTAAGGTTTGATTTATCAATAATAAGTATAACTATTTTTTTTTAAACTGAAATTCATTTATCCATTTGGTTCGGAATAAAATCATCTTCCAAGAGATGAGATTTCCAAATTTTGTGCTCATCTCTACCATTCTCGCCCCAAGGAAGCTTACGGATTGGATTTTGGCAGTAGGAGCAATTCTGTTACTGATGTCACCATTCTATGCAAAATAAACATTCAGGGGAAACATAGAACAGCTCCCAATGTCATGACTGTTCATGGGTTCCACCTTAATTTGCCAAACTAGATAAAAATCTATAAAGATAGAGCAGCAATTTAAATGGGAGTCCGGAAAAAGCCATCGGGGCTAAGCTCAATAGTGAGGGAAGGGAGTGTTTGGGACTTAAGAGCCATAAGTTTAAGGTTCAATCTTTGACTACCGTAAAAAATTAGTAATAACTTAGTTGATATAGGAGGGGTGCACATGAGATGCTTAAATATATTAAAAAAAAAATAATAATAATAATAATAAAAAGGATTCCGGAACAGATGATATGTGGTGGTGTTCCAAATTCACGAAGGATTTTTGTAAGGGTTTTGCTATTCCTTTGGATATTGTTTTTGCTTATGAAGCAGAATTAATAGGGGTGATTCGTTCCACTTTTTCCGCTAAAATTTTTGGTTGAAAAAATCTTTAAATCGAATGTGACTCTACTTATGTAGTAGAGTTATTTCGTTGTAGGAGCAAACTTGTCCCATGGAAATATAGAGCTCGTTTGCTTATTACTCTCGATTATCTGGCTTCCATAGAGTATCAAATTTCTCATATTACAAGGAAGGAAATCAGGTAGAAGACAAGTCGGCTTCTAAAGGAGTGCATTTGAGTACTCAAACTTTGTGGTTTATTGTTCCAGATTTTTGTGCTGCTGTGGTGAAGGTACTCAATGTATAGTCAATTCATTTGACCTAGAAAATATTTACATTAAGTAATTCCTTTCATTAGAATCTCAACAATCTAACACATATTATTCTAATAAAATGAAATTAGATATGTTCAATTTAGCTAGTGACTTTCGATAGCATCAAGGTTTTTTTTTTTTTTTTTTAATAATAAAACGTAAAATTGTTTCTTTAATAGCATTATTTTTCATTCAAAAAGTGTTAGTTTTTTTTTTTTAGTAAAAAAAAAATTTAAAATGTTGTAATAATTCATTGGGCTAGTCCATAATCTTATTAGGCTACGCAAAATAAAAGCACGAACGTGGCACGGTACGAGTACGAGATGTGTCTGGGCCAACGGGTCATGCCTAGTCTAAGGATTTTAATCTTAAACTATCCCAAGTATGGCACTAAACTTTGACAAACCAGACCCAACACATCACAAAGCACACATGGACCTAACTGATTATGGGTCAGGCCGACATGACATGATACAATTAACAAGTCTAGGGAAAGATATGATAGAACTACCAGCATTTCGATTTTTGTCCTACAAATTCTATTGTCTCCTTTGTTCATTTAGATCTCTTTTTTCTTTTTGTGCGTTTTCCCAATTGAATTTTATGTCAAAGTTTTCAACGAGATCTCCTTTCTGTTTTCAGAAGTAGTCGTAGATCAAGACTTAAAATAGAATTCGTCAAATTTATCTTACTTGCACCTGTGTAAGTGGATCTGGATTTTATCTTTATAATTTCTTTTTTCTTTTTAGTAATAAATTGAGCCTTTTCCTTTTATTAATAAATTTGAGCAGTGAATTTATCATAGGATATATATATATATATATATATATATATATGGGATAAAAGTGCTAAAGAGGTGTGCTGATTCACTTAATATGTCTTCGTGCATGTATTGATTTCTCTATCCATCCTTTGATTCAAAAAGAATATTAATATTTTAAAGGATTGTAAGAAAAATAGTTAAGTCAGACATATTAAAACCTAAAATAAATTAGAAAAATTAATAATAAAAAATCAAATTTTAAAATGAATAATTTTTGGAGGAAAAATAAAAACAAAAGTCCGAAACAATATATTAAACGAGAATATATAAAAAACAAGTGTTTCAATGAAAAGGTTGGTTTCAGCTGAAAGCCCATGAACACTAAACGGTGTTGACATGGCTTAGTTTGACATTCAAGTTTAATTTTAATTAAATTATATTTTTTAATTTCAGTTTTTATCTTTTTCTAAAAAGTCAACAAAATTTATAATTAGTTTTTGAAAAGTCAACCAACTCTAACTTAAAAATTTCAACTTCAACTGGTGAACCAAACGTAAGCTGAATAATACTTTTGCTAATCTAATTAAAAAAAATCAAATAACATATTTTAAATTTTTTTAAATAAATATTTTAAAATACTTTAGGTAAATATTTTTACAGTAAATAATTTACGAAAGAGTAAATAAATGATTTGCCTTGTACATTAGTTTCATAAATAAATTATTCACTAACAAGTATGTTATTTACCTCAAATATTGTAAAAACTGCTCTTTACTTTAATTTTTTATTTTTGAACTTAAGGTGAGGGATTCAAATTATGCACTTTTAAATGAAAGTCGTGTATGATATTATCGCAAGGTTATACATGCAATCATTCATTTTTTAAAATGATCTATATACTATAATTTTCAATATATATCTATAACTATATTAAAAGAGTGAAATTCTTTGCAGTACTATTAAAAAATTTGATTAAGTTATTTTGACTTTTCGTGATGATATCTTTTTTTTTTTTTTTCTTCCCAGCAATTTCAGCTAAAAATTTAGGTTTTTAGACCCGCCACATTGCAATTTCAAATTAAAATTATTTTTTAAAGAACTTTATAAAATTTATATTTTCTTTTATTTTTAATTTTGCTTTGTTTTGTTTATCTATTCTACATGTACAAGACACGTGCAATACAACTAATATATTTTATAAATGGTGAGAGGGAACAAAGAATGTCCCTTTTTTTTTTTTAATAAAGACGTGTACCTTTGAACAAACGGTGTAATGTGGTTGCAGACATAAGCTAACAGTAATATCACACATGATTTCAGTTGAAAATATGTAGTTCGAACCCCATTCTCAAGTTCTATATATATATATATATATATATATATATATATATATATCTCAAACAAAGGGTGTAATTCATTCTCTATCTCTTTTCAGCCGAAAGTACGGGCACTGTATAGGCATGCCGCTTTATAAAACTGTTGAGGACCACATGTAAAATACCGAAGGATGCTAGTAGGGCATGCTTATGCGTGGAAAAGAGTAAGGTCACATATTAAGTAATTGGGTTCATTATCATCACTAATATCATGGATATGCAAATTGCAAATTGCAATATGCATGCATGAAACGGATCGAACAATAATGTGTGGACCACTAGTTAATTGATAATCATTCAAACAATAACGTTACAAGTAACGGTGGAAAATTGAAGGAATATTAACATAATGTTTTTTCCTCTCTCTCTCTCTCTCTCTCTCTCTCTCTCTCTCTCCTTGCGACATAAAATGGAGAAGAATTGCCGTTTTGAGAATTATCACCAACTTTATGTCCACTTCCTTTTGCATGTACAAGATATGTATACTATTTATATTGCAATTTAATATGTACATATATATATATATTATATACGTAGAAAATATACTCTTGTATCCGGTGAGTGTATATATCTGACAATTATAATTTTTTATTTAGAAAATTATAATAGCTAGTTGATTTAATTGATATGTACCTTTTTATTTACAATCTTGTAATATCGTCCTTTTAAATATTAGTGCAAATGACACGTATTACTACAAAAAAAATTATTTTGAAATCACTTGATTATTATAGTATAAATATATATATATAAGTGGTGTTTGTTAAAGATGTCGGATAATAGCTCATCCCCCACTATATGCGCGCATATATATGTATATATATATATATATATATATATTCGTCTTTAGGCTGTCCTTGGAGAGTAAGAAGCCGGATAATTCAAAGCACCTCCACTTTCATCCACATCTCTCTCCATCAATGGATTCCCCGCATACACAAAAAGTATTTTCATATGCACCACCATCTATTGCTCATGATCATTACACCAATACGATCCTTCCACCAGTGATGGCACTACAAAATCCACATGTTACTTATAATCATACCCATTCCTACCCACTTAACTCTCAATCTCTACCTTCTTCTTTTCTTCAATACTATCATTATCCAAGTATTACTCCTCAATATGACTTTGGTCCAACACAATCATCACCAATGGCTTGTTATGCATACATGCCTCCTCCGGCGGTTACCAATTATGCCGGCTACCTTGTCACGCCAGCGGTAGTACCGGTTCATGGCGGCGGCCATAATCGTCCTGATGGTGTCACGGATAAACTTTCGTCTTTCATTAAAGGCGCAACTGTTGGAAAGTTGGTTCATGAGGCTTTGGTGTTTGTGGCTGGGAAGGTGGTTTTAGGTCATGACTTGAGTTTCGAGAATTCATACACTGAATTCTTCAAGCACTAACCTAATTAT
Organism: Ficus erecta; assembly: GCA_008635985.1. NCBI lineage: Eukaryota > Viridiplantae > Streptophyta > Magnoliopsida > Rosales > Moraceae > Ficus > Ficus erecta. Next base: position 306,683 of record BKCH01000056.1, on the reverse strand, counting down.
AATCTACAATGAGTATCAGCTTGGTTAATTAATAAAGATTATAATGTTAAAAAGTTGGATCTATATTGGATTATACCTTGTGATTATGACAATAGCAAGGTTTCTAGCTTGGCTAGCTGCTTCAGTTCTACTTTCAATGGGTCTCTTAATGTTGCATTTGACACAAACGTGTGGAAATGACAATGATATCTTGTTCTCCTTTATGCTTCAATATATTATATTATTTTATGATGTTATTTTAAATACTGTTTTTATTTCGTGTCATAAATAATAAGGTTTGTAATTTAGAAAAAGTAAACTTACATGTAGTTCATCCGTTGGAACTAAACTTTTTGTATTGGAGTTGTATGACTTTTCAAAAATTAATTAAAATTTTTATTGATTTTTCAGGAAAAAAAAAAAAAACAAATATGAATTAAAAAAGGTTTATTTTGAAATGGTGTTCTAAACAAAGGCTATTTTTATAGTTTTAAGCAACTTAAAAGTGATAATGTTTTAATTGTATAAACAAAAGAGTCAACGATATAACGAATAACAACCAAATAACAAGCTTTGACACATGCTATATAGTGTAAATTCTCATGACATCAAATTTAACATATAGCAGATATATATATATATATATATATACTATATTTTTATTTTTAGATCATCTTCAATGCATATGGCTTTACCAATAAATTATATTCGTTACACAAAAGTGTGAAAATGACATTTTTGATATGTTATTTGTACTTTGTGTTTCATATTGTTGTTCTAATCCTACATCTACTTTATTTATCAACATATTAAGCTTTGGCATAAATTATTAGTATCTGAATAATTTGTGATATTATAATGATTAAATAAAAAAGTATAAGCACCACCAACAAAAATCAAATGCTAAATTTTAACATTTGTTAAATTTGACATCAAAGATGACACTATATGTTAGAGAGAAAATTTTTCATCCAAATGATGAAATTTAGCATTATTGGCACATTAATTTATTAGCACTCCATTGGTGATACTCTTTTTCTACCTAAATATTAAGATTTAAAATTGACATATTTATTTGGTTCACATAGCTGCAATTCTCCATACGAACTTTTACTTTTGATAATTTACACGATGACTTTGAAAATGCATAGCAAACACCCCTATTTGATAGTCGTGTTAATTTTTTTGTAGGAGATTGACAATGACTTTCATGTGAGTCATTGTTTAAGGATATAAATAGTCATTTTTATCTATTTTAACACAAATTTGTTAGCGTTAGGGTCTTTAATTGAGCTTTACTAATATAAAAAGAATTTTGAATTGACTTTGTTTTAAATATAAATTTGGGCTAAATTGAAAAACAAAAGTACCGTTCATTCTCATGTGTCAGTCACATGTTAACTTGAGTCAAAACATTAACAACATTATCAATTGGGAGTTTTTAATTTCCACAGATTTTTAAATTCAAGATGCAAATTATCAAAATTAAAAGTTGAGAATTATAACTATACGATAAGTTTGTGGGCAATTATGAAAAAAAAAAAAAAAATCTTTAATTTAACACTGTTTGGAAGATGCTCTTGTTTCACACGTTAAGAAAGATCCACAAAGTACTGGTGTGATTTACTACAAATTAAAAATGAAAATAAGAAGGGAGACAACACAAATTTAATGTGGTTCGACAAATGCACCTACATCCACAGATCAAAAAAAAAAAAAAAAAAAAAAGAGAAAAGATTTACTAATAAGGAGTAAGATGAGTGAGCTCCATATAAACACAAAGTTACAGTTACAGTTTCAGGTAAATTATTCAAGATTATCAAATTTACTAAAATCAAGATGTTTTCTAATCTAAATAAATTCAAAATAAAAAAGCTGACTATATCAAAAATATACATTCTCTAACGTGCTCCCACAAGATGATATTTTGATAGGAGATTTCAATCTTGAACTGTTATATAAGAAACCAGTGTGGATGAATCTAAAGGCTTAAGCATTTTTTTTTTCTTTCGATTTTTTTTTCGAGAAAACAATGACAGAGGAGGACAATGACATAGGGACGGCAACAAAATTAACAATTCTAGCCAATATATATCAATAAAATCTTTAGTATAGTGTCATACTATCAACATATTTCTAAGGGTGGACTTGTTTTTCGTCAAACCTTTCAACTAATTTTTTTTTTTAATTTTCCAAGCACATTTTATTATTTTCAGTTTAAAGCACTTGTTACGTTTTTTTTTTTTTTTTTAAACTTTTTTTTTTAATTTTGCCCTAATTTTAACCCCACTTTTCAATTTGTTGAACATTACCCCAAGGTTAATTAGTATCAATTTTGATGATCACAAAACTTGAATGTGTATACACTAATAATTAATCTTGAATAATGGTGTATTCAAGTACGTATCAAGCTTTCGGAACTTATAATGAAGACAGATTTAGAGTTTCAAATAAGAAGAATGTAGGAAAACCCTCTTTTTCTTTTCTTGCTCTTAAAACCTCTTACTTTAGTCTTGTATCGAGTTACATGATAACGCATTTGAAATGTTGTTTGAACATAGCTCAGGCACATGCACTTCATAAATTCCATTGTTTTGTTAAATTGCATTAAATTTTTTCACAAATTATTTTTTATAAATGTTAAGAGAGGATGGAGAGGTTTCTATCCTTGTTTGGCCAACTAGACAAGCATATCCAGTTAACCATAAGAGGTTGTCCAATCAACTAGATATAATCATGAAACAAATAGAACTCTTTGTATTTGTTTGGTCAACCGGACAGCCTTGTCCGGTCAACCAATACTATTTCAACCGTCAAAAATCAGGCCAATATTGGACATCAAGCATTGTGATTGATTCAAGTTGATTTTTGATATTTAAGAGGTTTTGATGTTGATATTGATAGATGATTATTGCTATTACTCCTAACTAGCTGAAAATCTATCATAAACTCTTACAAACCTTACATTGTACTTGTTCTTCATTGATTGAGTAATGAATACTCACATACACATTTGAGCCAAACTTGAACAACATTTTTGAGTGTTACACTTCTCTTATTTTCCAATCTTGTATCAAATACCCTCTATGTGATGACCAAATAATTTACAACATGAAATCACATGTAAATCAAAAAATCAAACTATAAATTCTTTGAAATTAAAGTATATTTTATGTAAGTTTATGGATCCTTAGGATTATAATACTATGAACAATAAATTTTCTATTATAATGTGACAATGCAATTGCTCGATTCTTATTAGATACTAATGTAACAATAAAGAAATTTTGTCGTTCTTATCATCTTTTTGTTGGAAATTTTCCCGATGTTTTCTCATTTTTTTGTCGAGAAAATTGAGTTCCGAATGTGGTCCATATTCAGCATAGGTTCAACCCACAATCTTAGGAACGTTTAGCAACGTTCCTAAGCGAGATTCTCGCGCACATTCCCTGCCCACTAAGTATGCACGTTCGAGAATGGCTCTATGATGGATAGAGTGCATAAAAGGGACGTTGCAATTCGGTTTTGGTACCCTAAGCCTGCTTTCTCATTTTAGTTTCGGAATACACCATCAGCCGAGAGAGAGTAAAGGTTTAGAAGAGCCATAAACCCAACATAAAAACTTACCGATAACAGAGTGTTGAAAACGACAATGGCGGGAGGTATGTTTTCGATCCAAATTTTATTCCGCATTGATCTAAATACTATTTAGAATTATTCAGAGCATGTTTAGATCATTAAGTTAAATTCTAACAGTTGGTATCAGAGCAGTTTTTGCCTCTGCCTTGTTGTTTTACCGTGAGTAGAGAAATTTTGTTTTTGAGATTTTGAATTTGAATTTCTAACGTTTTAGATGTGAATTATTGTTAGGAATCATTAAGATATTAGATTTCTAGAACTTCTGTGATTTGAAACGTCAATTTTGGTGTCTGGAAGGCTAAGAAACCGTCGGGTTTCACTTCGGGTCCGAACCGGGTCGAAACGACCCGGCTGAAGGTTGAAGACGACAAAAAACGACATGTCGTTTTTGTCATGTAGCATTGTTGCCGTTTGGAAAAAACGACGAGTCGTTTTATTAAGTGAAAAACGACATGTCGTTTTAGTTGGCAGCTGAAACTTCAACATTGAGAAACGACGTGTCGTTTTTGTGAAGGAAAATTTGTGTCGTTTTTAATAAACGACATGTCGTTTGAGGGACAAAAATTTTTTGCAACCGAAAAAAAAAAAATAATAATTATTTTAGGATTTTGCAGGACTTAATGATTTTAATATATTGTGGATATTATTATGTGTTTATATTATTTTGTTATTTGTGTGTATAATTTATTGTTTTATTATACATGCAAAATTAAGTTAAATAATATTAATACATTGTTGTTCCATTTTTTGTGTAAATATTGCTTATAGTTTTATACGATTGTATGAGCTTTTATTGTGAATTATTTAATGTTGAGTGATCCATATAATTTTAATTAATTAGAGAGTAGCCACATCATCTTTAATTAATTGAGATTATATATTAAGTTTTTTTAGGATCACATTATAACATTAATTGTAGTTAATCATACGTAATATGATAGATTTTATCCCACAGGAATTTTTATTATATTTGTAAGATTAATTAGGATAGAATATCAAATTATATTTCCTAACTTACCCACAGGAATTAGGAAAAGGAACATAATTTGATAGTTTTATCATAAATTTATAAATGGATCTAATTGAGTAGGACTTTAGCCCACAGGCAAGTTTTATGTCACTAGATTCATATTTTTGAAAAAACATGATTTACATTGGTAAAACATGATTTATGTTTATTAGTCTCAATTTATTTATAAGCATGTATGTTTAATTTTATGCAGTTATGCAACCTGCGAATTTTTCTGATATTAAATGTGATATTCCCGAACTAAAGGGTGACAACTATAAGGTTTGGAAGGAGAGGATTCTTCTTCACTTAGGGTGGATGGACATTGACTATGATATTAGGAAAGACGAACCTCCTAAGATTACTGAAACCAGCACTCCGGACCAAGTTGATCTTTATGAAAAATGGGAGCGATCTAATCGCCTTTCGGTCATGTTCATAAAGACCAAAATATGTGCTGGGATTAGGGGTTCTGTCGAGCAATACGACAATGTCCGAGAGCTGCTGAAGGCAATTGATGATCAATTTGTGATTTCAGATAAGGCATTAGCAAGCACCCTGATTATACAGTTCTCATCCATGAAGCTCACCGGGATTAGAGGCGTGCGTGATTATATCATGCGCATGAGGGATATAGCGGCTCAACTGAAAGCATTGGAAGTTGAAATGTCGGAAACTTTCCTGGTTCACTACATTCTGTGCACTCTGCCCCAGCAGTATGGTCCTTTTAAGATCTCTTATAATACACATAAGGACAAATGGTCAATTAATGAGCTATTGACTATGTGTGTTCAAGAGGAGGGAAGGTTGGTCATGGAAGAGGCTAAGAAAGTGAACTTAACAGTTCCAGGAAAGAAGAAGAATCAAGCCAAACAAAAGGGAAAAGGCGAGATTCCTCCCCAGTCGGACATTAAGAAGGAGTTAAAGTGCTTCTTTTGTAAGAAGACGGGGCACATGAAGAAAAATTGCTCCAAGTTCAAGAACTGGCTCGACAAGAAAGGTACTCAACTTTCACTTGTTTGTTATGAATCCAATATGATAGATGTTAGTCATAACACTTGGTGGATTGACTCTGGTTCTTCAATCCATGTGACCAATTCCTTGCAGGGATTACACGACCTGCGGAAGCCAGTGGGAAGTGAGCAAAGCATCTACTCTGGAAATAAGATGCCCTCACATGTGGAGGCTATTGGAACGTGCAAGCTAGTTTTAAGTAGTGGTTTCATTTTGTCTTTAGAAAAAACCTTTTATGTTCCTGGTTTTTCTAGAAATTTGATTTCAGTTTCCAGACTTGTATCAGTTGGATATTCGTTCAATTTTTCAGATTCTGGTTTTAGTTTATCTAATAAATCTGAAATTATTGGTTATGGTATTTTGTCTGATAATCTTTTCGTCTTAATTTACAAAATGATGACAATTATGCTACTATGCACGTTCAAGGAAATATTGGTATTAAACGATGTGTTGTGAATGAGGAATCCTCTATGTTGTGGCATCGGAGATTGGGACATATCTCCATTGATAGAATTAAAAGGTTGGTGAATGACGGAGTACTTAGTACTCTAGATTTTGCCGATTTTGAGACTTGTATAAGTTGCATTAAGGGTAAGCAGACTAACAAGTCAAAGAAGGGTGCTAAGAGGAGTTCTGAATTGTTGGAAATCATTCATACAGATATTTGTAGTCCAGACATGGATGCATACCGTGATAAGTACTTTGTCTCTTACATAGATGACTACTCACGATACATGTATCTCTACTTGCTTAATAATAAGAATGAAGCACTAGATGCTTTTAAAGTCTTTAAAGCCGAAGTAGAGAAACAATGCGGAAAGCAAATAAAAATCGTGAGATCAGATAGAGGTGGAGAGTACTATGGTAGATACACTGAGAATGGGCAAGCACCTGGTCCATTTGCGAAGTTTCTTCAAGAACATGGGATAGTTGCCCAATACACTATGCCTGGTTCTCCGGACCAAAATGGTGTAGCTGAAAGAAGAAACCGAACGTTATTGGACATGGTGCGAAGTATGCTTGCTAGCTCCAAACTTCCTGAGTCCTTGTGGACTGAAGCTCTTAAGACGGCTGTGTACATATTGAACCGAGTTCCAACTAAGGCTGTCCAAAAGATACCATTTGAGTTATTCAAAGGTTGGAAACCAAGTTTGCGACATGTACGCGTTTGGGGATGCCCGTCTGAGGTGAGAGTCTATAATCCACAAGAAAAGAAGTTGGACCCAAGGACCATAAGTGGGTATTTCATTGGATATGCCGAAAGGTCTAAGGGATACATATTCTATTGTCCATCTCACAGCACTAGGATTGTGGAGTCAAGAAATGCGAAATTTCTTGAGAGTGACTTGATTAGTGGGAGCAATCGATTCCAAGATATTGTTTCTGAAAGGGATCATATTGATGCTCAACCTTCCACTTCAAGTGAGAGATTGATTGTCATTCACAACACCCCTCAAGTTCAAACAGGTGTTGGACAACCAATTATTGATGTTCCACAAGCTGCTAATGACGATCCAGTAGATGAAGATGTTCAAGAATTGTCAGAAGTTATTGAACAACCGGTTGAACAACATGATCCTCAGGAAAATGTTGATACAACTTTAAGGAGATCTACTAGAATAAAGAAATCAGCGATACCTAGTGATTATGTTGTGTATCTAGAAGAATCGGACTATAATATTGGAGCCGAAAATGATCCTGAAACGTTTTCACAAGCCATGAGTTGTAAAGAATCAAACTTATGGTATGATGCTATGAAAGATGAGATGAATTCTATGGCATTTAACGGAGTCTGGGATCTTGTTGAGTTGCCTGATGGTGCAAAAGCCATTGGATGTAAATGGGTTTTCAAAACAAAGAAAGACTCATTAGGCAACATTGAGAGATATAAAGCAAGACTCGTTGCTAAAGGATTCACTCAAAGGGAAGGAATCGACTACAAGGAGACTTTTTCTCCTGTATCTAAGAAAGATTCTTTTCGTATCATTCTAGCATTAGTTGCACATTTTGACTTGGAGTTGCAACAAATGGATGTGAAGACGGCTTTTCTCAATGGAGGTCTAGAGGAAGAGGTTTATATGAAACAACCAGAAGGATTTTCCTCTAGTAATGGTGAGCATTTGGTGTGCAAGCTTAAGAAATCCATATATGGACTGAAACAAGCTTCCCGTCAATGGTATTTGAAATTTCATGATGTTATCTCTTCATTTGGATTTGTAGAGAACATTATGGATCAATGTATATACCAGAAGGTCAGTGGGAGTAAGATTTGTTTTCTTATTCTATATGTGGATGATATTTTACTTGCAACCAATGATAAGGGTTTGTTATATGAAGTGAAACAATTTCTTTTTGACAACTTTGAAATGAAGGATATGGGTGATGCGTCTTATGTCATTGGCATTAAGATACATAGAGACAGAATTCGAGGAATTCTGGGTTTATCTCAAGAAACCTATATCAACAAAGTTTTAGAGTGATTTCGGATGAAAGATTGTTCACCAAGTATAGCTCCCATTGTGAAGGGTGACAGGTTCAATTTGAATCAGTGCCCGAAAAACAATCTTGAAGGGGAACAAATGAAAAACATTCCTTATGCTTCTGCCGTTGGAAGCCTAATGTATGCTCAGGTCTGCACAAGACCTGACATTGCATTTGCTGTTGGGATGTTAGGAAGATATCAGAGTAATCCAGGTATGGACCACTGGAGAGCTGCAAAGAAAGTGATGAGGTACCTTCAAGGGACCAAAGATTACATGCTTATGTACAGACGGACTGATAATTTGGAAGTGATTGGCTACTCTGATTCAGACTATGCTGGCTGCGTTGATTCACGAAAGTCGACTTCAGGATATGTTTTTATGCTAGCCGGTGGAGCTGTATCTTGGAGAAGCGCAAAGCAGACTTTGACTGCTACTTCCACTATAGAGGCTGAGTTCGTATCTTGTTTTGAGGCTACCTCACATGGTGTATGGATGAAGAGTTTCATTTCTGGGCTTAGAGTTATGGATTCGATTTCTAGGCCATTGAGGATATATTGTGATAATTCAGCTGCTGTTTTTATGGCTAAGAACAACAAAAGTGGTAGTCGAAATAAGCACATCGACATCAAGTATTTAGCCATAAGAGAACTTGTTAAAGATAATATAGTGGTTATTGAACACATTAACACTGAATTGATGATTGCTGATCCTTTGACTAAAGGCATGCCACCATTAAAATTTAAGGATCATGTAGATAGAATGGGACTTGGTTCCTTTATGTGATTTTCGTTGTAAGAACGATATTATTTCAATGAAACTCTATTTGTGATGTTTTCTCATTTGGTTTTTGTGCACAAATTCTTTTATTTATTTTTGAGAAATATCATTAAAGTTTGTACCAAGAATAAACATAGGGTTTGTTCATTAAGTTTACGGGCTCAAGTTGAAAAACTTGATATATTGTAATACATGGGAGATAATACTCGCTATAAGAGGACTTATCACCATGATTCATATATTTGGTTTTTCTGTATGATGAATGTTGAACTGTATGGACCAAGTGGGAGAATGTTGGAAATTTTCCCGATGTTTTCTCATTTTTTTGTCGAGAAAATTGAGTTCCGAATGTGGTCCATATTCAGCATAGGTTCAACCCACAATCTTAGGAACGTTTAGCAACGTTCCTAAGCGAGATTCTCGCGCACATTCCCTGCCCACTAAGTATGCACGTCCGAGAATGGCTCTATGATGGATAGAGTGCATAAAAGGGACGTTACAATTCGGTTTTGGTACCCTAAGCCTGCTTTCTCATTTTAGTTTCGGAATACACCATCAGCCGAGAGAGAGTAAAGGTTTAGAAGAGCCATAAACCCAACATAAAAACTTACCGATAACAGAGTGTTGAAAACGACAATGGCGGGAGGTATGTTTTCGATCCAAATTTTATTCCGCATTGATCTAAATGCTATTTAGAATTATTCAAAGCATGTTTAGATCATTAAGTTAAATTCTAACACTTTTAACCACGCGAAGCCAAAAATATAGTAAAGTAAAAAACAATAAAAGACAAGGGACATAATTTGGAAAAAAGAAAAAAAGAAAAAAAGTTACAACACAAGTAAAAACAATAAAACAGAAGCGGCTGATAAAAAAGCAAGTTGTTCAAGCAAAACATTTTGTTTCCCTACAGTCTGGATGGTGTAAGACAATTTGGGAGTCATTGTTGATGATTATTTGTTTTCTGATGATCAGTTAACCATTGTTCACAGCAAAAACTATCCACCAAGTTTTCAACAAATACTTTACATTGGTCTTCTCTCAGACATTTCAACAAACACTAAACATGCAGTAATGATAATTGAATCCAGTAATCACTAACAACATTTAGAGATTACAAAAAGAAACAAAAACATAGATCTAAGGCATTGAGTAATCAAAAAAAGTAAACAAAAACAAAAGCAATGATTTGCCTTGGCCACACTCTTCAAGTCAAATTACTTTTCGCCAATGCCGCTTAAAAATTAGCTAAATTTCTCCAAACATTGAAATTTTAGTTCCAAAAACAGGTAACTAATTAAGGAAAACATCATATGTCTTGGCAAAAAAAAAAAAAAAATTGAAGAGGACATGAATGGAATTGTCACTCTTTTCTAACCAAAAAAAAAAAAAAAGAGTAAACCCAAAAAAAAAAAATGGGAACATTTTTCACATGGGTGTTAGTTTTTTATTTTCTAAATTAGGATTTTAAGATTTGGGATTAAAGATAAGCGATTCGGGATTTTTGGAATGAGTTATTAAATTTTGGAAATCTGAGTCTTACAATCGAGAAAGCCAAGAAAAAATGGAAGAGCGTGAGAAAAACTAGGAAGAGGAAGAAGAATGAGGGAGGGGGGGGGGGGGGGGGGGGGGGGAGAGAAAGGGAAAAAAGGGAAAAAAGTACGAGGAAGGTGGAAGAGGAAGATGAAAAATGTGTTTATTTAGGTAATTTTTTCATTAAAAAAAAAAAAGATAAAGTGTAGAATTGGAGATAAAAGTTATAACACAGCTGTTTGTTTCGTCACATTTTTATGTATGTAGAGAAACTTTTTTTTCCCCTATTGTTTTATGGTTTGTTTGGTGTTCCAATTGGAACTCAAATTTTTCAATTTAATTTTTGTTTTTTCTCTGAAAAGTCAACAAAAAATATAACTGATTTTTAAAAAGTCAACCAACTCCAACTGAAAATTTTCATTTTTAACTGACGAACTAAACGGAGACTTAATTTGAAGATTTTGTCTTTAGTTGTATTCGTACTGAATTCAAATCCTAAATCCGTCACTGATGTTTGGTTTTAAATTTCAGTGGAATCAGATGCTATGAATGTGGTTGTTATTGTTAAAATCCATCTCCTCTTAGGGTTGAGATCCAATTATTGAAGACGTTCGTTCTCTTCTAGATTGTTATTGTGGTTATTGTTGCACTGTATCTCGTGTTGTTAATAGACTAGCTCACGTTTTGGTAAATTTTTAGTCTTTAATTCTGATCTTGTTTGTGCTAATTTTGAAGTAATTCAAAAGTATATTAGCTCAGCAAATTTTTTTTTTTTTGAAAACTTGGGGATTAGGGATTCGAACACTACAAAATTTGGTGTGATATTACCTCTAGGCTATAACAGCAACCATGTTTTAGTTGATTTTTCAAATTAATATAAATGTTTGAAGTTTTTCCCTAAATTTTTTTAGGGTGTTTTACTAAATATTTTTAAGTTTAGAAGGTAAATTGTCAAATTATAGTTCATTTCAATGAGTTATTAGAGTAATTATTAATGTATTTAAATGCAATAGACGTTTGATCGGCCACTGTTGGAGTAAAACTTAAAACTAATCGAATGTTTTATTATTTCATAACAGTAACTCAAATCCAAATTCAATATTTCACTTTTTAAAAATGTAACACATTATTTTTTCTACCTTTACACTCAAATGCCATCTTTAATTAAAAAAAATCTAAATATATTGAATATATAATTCAAATTTTACATTTGAATACAAACATTTAGTTTGATGAGTACTTAAATGTAATCTATTATCCAAACGAGTCATTATATTTATAACTTATAATTATGTGATAATTTAGGGCAATGGTGGAAAAATTCCTTTCTTTCATTTGTGTTCTAGGAAAAAAAATATCCTAAGAATAGAGATCCTTAAATTTTTAAATCTAGATAAATTTGATCCATGTTTTTTATTTCCTAACCAGAGTGATCTTAAATTATGAAAAATGTTATTACAGTAATTTTTTTCATTAATTTTTTAATAAAATCCTTAAATTAACATTATTTTTTTGATAAAATTACTAATAGCGTCCAAAAATTAATATAAATAATATTTATAACAGTATTTTAATAATTTAGTAAACTAAAAAAGAAAGTACTAAAACTATACAAATCTAAAAAGTTAAGAACTAAACAAATAATTTAACTCAATAAAAAAATAATACAATTATTCCTATTGAGAGTGAACTACCCTGCATTTATCTCCTTTTATAACCCTTTGTGAGTTCGGCTTCTCTGCCATTTCCTTTCCTTTCCCCTCTGATTCCAAACCCACTCTCAAACGAACCGAAACCAAGCTTCGTCAATGGCGGCCCAAACATCCCGCGAGGACAGCGTCTACTTGGCGAAGCTGGCCGAGCAGGCCGAGCGCTACGACGAGATGGCCGACCACACCAAGAACCTCGTCGCCGTCGCCGGCGCCGCGGGCGAGGATCTCACCGTCGAGGAGCGGAACCTCCTCTCGGTGGCCTACAAGAACTTGGTCGGCGCTCGGCGGGCGTCGTGGCGGATCGTGTCGTCGATCGAGCAGAAGGAGGAGTCGCGCGGCAACGCCGGCCACGTCGTCGCCATCAAGGACTACAGGGCGAAGATCGAGAGCGAGCTGTCGTCAATCTGTGGCGACGTTCTCGATCTGCTTGAAAAGAAGCTCGTTCCCGCGGCCTCCGCCGCCGAATCGAAGGTGTTTTACCTCAAGATGAAGGGCGATTACCACCGGTACCCTCGCCGAGTTCAAGGCCGGCAACGACCGCAAGGAGGCCGCCGAGAGTACTCTCTCCGCTTACAAGGCTGCTCAGGTTATATATACATACATATATACTGATTCGATTTGACTGATTTTTATTTCAATTTAGGGTTTTTTTTTTTTTTTCCTTCTTGTTTGCTTCTTGGATTTTGGCACTCTGGTGCATGCTTGAACTTAGAGATATTTGGAACTTAGCCTCCGTTCAGCACATCGTCTTGAAATGAGAGAAACGAGAATCTGAAATGAATGCTGCGAATTTTGAAAAAAATAAAAATAAAAAAAGTGGATTTGGGTTGGAAATAAAATCTCTTTTTTTTTTTTTACTTCAATTTTTTTGAAATTAGGAACTTTCAATTTTGACGAATGAGATTTTGACTTGGAGAATTATTGTAATTGATGTCAGTTAATTAACAGAAGGAAATGTCACAATTTTTGCACAAATGCACTAAAAGCTTTTTCGTTAGTTGGTAAATTGAACCGTGAATGTTTTAGTTTTAGTATTTAACACCTTAATTGCCATTCATTGGTTGACAACACGTTATTGATTGAATAGCATTGCTAAAGATTGTCAAACCTAAGTAATTAAAGTAAATGCCAAAATAAAAATCTTTTGATTCCAACTTACAAATGATAAAAATTTGTGCTATTACCTTTTAATCTATGGTTGGTGAAAAAACTTGAAAATTTAAGAGCCTTTGAACTTAGAAGGAATTCATGAATAGTTTGTTTCAAAAGTTTTTTGCGAAATCGGTTAAGTGAGACAAGAAGGTGGTTTGCAAAATTTATGTACCATCCATGAAGTTTATCCTTGAAAAAAAGGTTTCTTTTGCTGGACTTTAATGAGAAATGTTTAAAAGTGCCAAAGGGTTTTATTTTTTCTTTTTTTTTTTTAAGTTAGAAAAAGAAACTTTTCAACTAGGAAACTGTTTAGTAACTTTTCAACTAAAGGATTAACCGGGTTTGTTTGTTTGTTTATGAAATGGAGACTGGAATTTATGATTGGCACTTTAGACTTGATAATCTTAAGTAGGTCGATTTTGGATCTTTTTGAGTTCATGATTTGATTTTAACCTTATTTATACTTGATATTTTTGGTTATCCTGCATTAAAGTATTTGTTCAAACGCTTTGTTTTTATATTTATGGTAATTTAGATGGAGATGTTTAGGATATGGCACTTTAAAAATGCCGTTCCTCTAGTGAAATGAACCCACTCTGTTTGCTTTAAATGTTTTACTGCAGGATATTGCAACTACCGAGCTTTCTCCAACTCATCCTATCCGTCTTGGATTGGCTCTTAACTTCTCTGTGTTTTACTATGAAATTTTGAATGCTCCCGATCGTGCCTGCACTCTTGCAAAGCAGGTAAGGAAATTGTGCTCTGATAGTTGGGTCTTAGTTTATGTCAATGCCTGTCAATATTGAATCTTTTGGTTTTGTATGGTTGCCCCGATTAGCATCAGAGTGTGTGCTCCGCCTGGGATTGGGATTGCCCTGACTGAATTCCAGATTTTTGTGGGGCCATATAATCAGAAATATAATTCGTTTGTAACATTTTTGCAAATTGACTTATAATGCATGTGTCTTATTCCAGCTAGCTTCTTTTTTATTTAGATGAGAGGTTTTTGTGCGTTAGTGAGTGTTGGATTTGTCTTTCTATTTGTCACGTTCAATCTTTTGGTTTTCTTTCATTGCCTAGGTCATTTTAGCGTCAACACATTCCCAAGGTTTTCTGTTTTGTAATCTAAAAAGTTTTTGTTTCAGCTTCGAACTGTTTTATTTTTCATTTATGTTTCATTTAGGCGTTTGATGAAGCAATAGCCGATCTGGATACACTAGGGGAGGAGTCCTACAAGGATAGCACTCTTATTATGCAACTTCTTCGCGATAATCTCACTCTGTGGACCTCGGACATGCAGGTTTGATCCTCGTCCCTTGTCCCTCGTCCCTCGTTTTCTAGATTGTGTATCAAGCATGTATGATATATGCACACCATGTTGTGATTATTCACTGAACAATATCTATTGCCATTTTTGTAGGATGAGGGAACAGATGAGATAAAAGAAGCAACTAAGCCCGAGGCTGACCAGTAGAAGCAAAACTTCACACCTGCGTAGGCGTATTCTTTCTTGATAGAAGTTGCTTAAGCCTACTTCGAATTTACTGTTTACTCGTAGGAGTTTGGTTCTTGATCACCAGATTTAAAGGCTTTGTTCTGTACCTAGATGTCTGACTGATTTAGATTGTTTGAAAAAGTTGCATCTCTGTCTCAAGTTCTTGTCATGTTGCTGCCAAAGTACTGCTCAAGCTATTTTCCATCTTTCCTTGCAAGGAAATGGTGAATAAAATCAATTTCTTTGCTAAATGAATATCTCCGGGTATTATCCTTCTATTTTCCACAAGCCCCATGGGTAATCCTAAGATCATGGGTGTGTTTTGACTAGTTTTTTTTTTATCTCAATTATTGAGACAAACCACACGTTCCACCAGTCAAAAGCGTTTTGGGGTTCATGTGGGATCAATTCCGTCATTTTTTTAACAATTTTTGTCGATCAATATTTAAACATGGAAAAATTGTCAAAAATTCCTCTGGAAATTTCTCACTAGTGTCAATATACCTCCTAAAGTATGAAAAGTATCTGTTGTATCTTATAAACTTTGACAAGTGTGTCAAATTGCCTCTTGTAATTGTTTCCGTAAAAATTTTGAACAGGATTGTTGACTTGTCAAGGTAGTTCTGTTTTTAGGGTTTATTGAATGTCCTTCCCTTGTATTTGATCGTCATTGTCTCATTAAAGAAGACCCTTTAAGCTTCTCAGAAGTTCGAAGAAGGAAAAAAAAAAAAAAAAAAAGCCTTTAAAAAAATGAAAAACATGGATGGGAGTAGCAGCTGGGTTAAAACCTCAAGCATGGAATATAAGGTTGATTCCAAAGGTGCAAATGTGATTTTCCAGCTGTTGAACGGACGGCAAAAACAAACAAAAATAGAGGCAGATTATTCGTTGGATGACACATTTTATAAAAACAGACAAAAACATATACAAGGTAAGTCTATTAAACAGTTCTTGGGTTCTTTTTTAAGGGGTTTTTTTTTAAGTTTTTTTTGTTTTTTTGTTTTTTTGTTTTTGTTTTTGAGAGCATCTAAATGACACAATTTTAAAGATCATTATATCAATATGACACAAAAATTATACCAGACTAACATGTCACAAAACTAAATTAAAATTAACTAAAATTTGTGTCATATTGATCAAGAATGAGCACTTTATGTCAGGTTGATCAATAGATGGAAAAAATATGGTTATTTAGGTAATTTTCTCTTTTTCTTTGAATTTGGGTGAGTTTAATGAAGTTAATAACATGATCTTGTTTGAATGATTGTAGAGTAAATCGGAACCTGGGTGTGGGTTTGGTCGATGGCTTGATGATGCTCATGATCAATGGCCAAAGAATGTTGATGTTTTGTATGAGAGATCTGTGAAGAGCATTACAGGGGTGGAGAACGAAGTTAGTCAATTGCGGCTTGCGATAGCATGAAGGCCCACGTCTAAGCATAACACTCTGAAAATGCATCACACATCGAAATTTTCAACGAATGTGATCCCCAAGAAGAAGATTCTCGTGTATTTTCTCACCAACCAAATGAATCACATTGAAAGCGGTTCAAAACACTTAAGGAAAAAAAAAAAAAAACAACAACAACAACAACTCCTAACAAACAGAATATATCTCCTAAGATATGGAATAAATGATCAAATAAATTGAGATTTATGCAATGAATTCACCATCATCAGTGGTGCTTCAACAATTCGGCTAGAACTTGCCATTCAGTGATCGATTTTCTACCTGCAATAGTAAACTAACAGGTAACACCTCTAATGCAAGCTCATGGATAGAGAACAATTTGTGTTTTCTTTTCCCCAAATTCTCAGTCAAAACCCTAACTCAATTGGGTTGATTTTTTTTTTTTTTTTTAAGGTAAATCAATTGGGTTAGTTAAGAATTTGAATGAATTGTCAATTTTACCCTTTCTATGTGCGTCACATGTGTAATTCCGTCCAAATTTTTTACGGAAACCGTTACTGGAGGTAATCTGACACATTTGTCAAAGTTCAAGGAGTACGACAAGTATTTTTCATAATTCAAAGGGCATATTGATACTAGTGACAGAGTTCAAGGAGAATTTTGACATTTTTAATATTTTGTAGGATGAGAGAACAGATGAGATAAAAGAAGCATTTATGCCCGAGGGTGACCAACTTCTTATTACCATTTACTCGAAGGAGTTTGGTTCTCGATCTCCAGATTTACAGGCTTTGTTTTGTACCTAGATGTCTGACTGATTTAGATTGTTTGAAAAACTTACATCTGTGTCTCAAATTCTTGCCATGTCGCTTCAAAAGTACTGCTCAAGCGATTTTCCATCTTATGATCTTTTTTTTTTTTTTTCCTTTTTTCCTCGCAATGAAATGGTGAATAAGATCATCTTCCTTGCTGAATGAATTTCTCCGGGTAATTTAAAGATCATGGGTATGTTTTGACTACTTTTTTTTTTTTTTTTCCCCCTCAATTAGGTGGGCATCCATCATTTGTATAGATATGTTGTCCGTTTGTTAACAACTAGTAGAAATGGTTAAAAAAAAAAAAGATGAAGTGATAATAATTATGAGTTGTTAATGTTTTAATGATGAGACAGTCAAACGGGGACAACAGTCGAATGGTAAAGTATTGGAGTGTCAAGTTTTAGCCACCAAATTATTTGCTATCTATAATGTCGTTTACCTTGCTCTTAATCAATTCATTCAAAAAAAAAAAAAAAATGCATGTATACTTATCCATAGATCAACAGAACCAAGGAAGGGCAGGTTGCATCAGGGGCAGGGTTCGGGGTGCGAGGCGCGAAGGGGGAGATGGTCGTTATTTGGCGAGGTGTTGTGGGTTGGGAGGCGTCGTCAAGGGCTTCATGGGTTGGGTCATTGAAAGGGTGTTGTTGGGGTTAGGACGAGTTGAAGCTGAAGGTGTTTGTGAGATGGGCAGGCACCGCATGTAGTGGCGCTAGGGGGCACCGCAAAGAGGTTTGCGGGGGGTGGGTGCATGCTGAAGGTGTTGTGGTGTAGGTTCGCCGAAGCGGGCTTGGGCATGCAAGGTAGCTCATTGACCACTTTTGACGCTGCTAGCATGCTATGTGTAGGTTTGGATTGCTTGGGTTGTAGCTAAAACTCGTTAGGGTTTTGGAGAAATAATCAAAGTTGACGACTAAAGTAAATTTTCATTTAACGGTCATGATTTTTGTTTTTATTTTGTTTTTGTTTTTCTTTTCTTTTCTTTTTTTTTTTCTTTTTTTTTTTTTTTTGGTTGCTTTTGTTTGACAACTCAAAAATATATTTTGATTTTTGTTTCTTGGCTATTTTTAATTGTTCTTCATAAAACAATTATATTCATGGCACATGACATTTTCTATACTAATGTTGAAGAGATTAACAGTGAGGGTTACCGTTGTCGCTAAATTTTTTTGTTTTTTTACAAATTTAGAAAGATTTACCCATAAAATGAAATCGGGAACTAAATTGTCACAAACACGTAAGTTTCAAGACTTTTCATGTTATTAACCCTAAATAAAATTTTTTAAAAAAAATAGAGAGAGAATTCGGATCCACTCCTGCGTCCATATATGTTCTACCTTTTTCTTTTTCCTTCAGCCATTGCTGCATCACTTGCTCACACTATACATGCATGCGTTTAAAATATGAGTTTGAGATGAAATTTTTAAATTAAAATAATTAATTTTTCAAAAATAAATTATAATTTTTGTTGATTTTTAAGAAAAAATACAAAAATGAACCTTAAAAAAAATGAAGTGTGGACCTTGCATCCAATCGAGGGCATGTTTTCTTATGCATATACCCATTACTTGTTTCTTCAGTTGACATCCCCAAAGAAAACTAACCGGCAAAAAAAATCTAAAAACGAAATTTTTGCCAACAAAAAAACTAAGGAGACTTGCCAAAAAAAAAAAAAGGAGATAAAATAAATTAAAAAAAAAAAGAGCTTCCAACGCAAATTTAAGTTTATAGCAGAGACCATTTTCCAGTAAATTCTAATGATCAAACTACAGGTCCAGCAACTAAAAAGAGAAACCCGAGTGTTCTCATAAAATTCTATAGCGCCAAAAGCTAAAATAAACTACCAAACTTCACACGAACATCATCAGCTCAGGCCTGCTATACACGTTGTTATGCTCGTCTTCCAGTGTCGGATAAGCCGCCACAAGGGCGTCTTGAGCTCCAATATACAGCGAGTTGTAAATCTTCCAATAGACCTCTCTAACCTTCCTTGCAGGATGGAATAGCCCCTGAAGACAGTAGTTAAGCACAATGGCAGCACCCAAAGCCACTCTCATTCCTTCAATGGCTTCCATCACCGCGTTTATGACATGGGGCGATGTCTCGAATATGTTTGGCCACACATAGTTCAGCAGATGGATCAGCGCGTCCTCGCAGCCCAATCCCGCCACTCCCAAGGCCATGTGCTTCACGGCAGAAGCTGCAGTTTGCCTGTGAACCAAATCTCTGTCCATCAGGGCATCCTCGAGCAACGGAGTGACAGCGTAAATGTAATCTTTTCCCATTTCATCACCGATGTACTCAAACAAGAACGAGAGTGATTTCAGGACACCATTCTGAACGTTCAGCTCTGGAACACGGTACTCGTTCATCAGGGCAGGCAGAACTGTGAAAGGTGAACAGGTTTCAGCGACTATGGCAATAGCTACAGTTGTGCATACACGGTTTTGACGTTCCTGAACCTTCAGATTGTTCAATAGGGTAGCCAGGACATCTTGCGGTCCAATAGCTTTCGCAATGTAACCAAATGTGTTCACGGTAGCTCGACGAATGCCCTTTTTGTGGGCCTTAAGCATCTCGAGAAGTTCGAAACATATCCTCATCCACTCCCTAGCGGGAACAAACTCAGCACCACGGTCAGCAATACGACCCACAAGGTCGATACAGTTTTCTTGCACTTTCTCGTGCCTGTTTTTCAAAATCGGAGTCAATCTGGGAAGCAAATCCTTTATAGGAGGTGTCATCTTCATCATACCAATAACGTTGACAATCGCCTTCAGTGCCCCAAGAATAGATCCAAGAACTTCAGGATATTCTTCTCCCAAATACTCGTATAACACAACACCAAGATGACCCATGAGTTGATCTTCTTGGCACTGTGTCATGACAACCGCAATCCTTGAAATAAGATCCGCCGCCTGCTGTCTAACCTTCGCACTCTTGTTATTCAAACGCCACTTGATGGTACCACAAATTTGAGGTAAATATGGCTTTACTCTCTGTCCAAGAGAATTTACCACCGCTCCAAACCCATTAAGCATCACGTTGGCATCATCACTGGTCTGCTCTTGGAAAGCATAAAGAATTCCATCGATCAGAAGCTCTTCCAACCGAGCATCAATGTCAGACGAACCCAAGTTCGCTACAACCTTTTCGATCGTCTCCATAACCATTCGCCTGTACGGTTCACTCTCATCTTTGAGATCCTCGACGACTCGTCCGACAATATCAGCAACACCAACTTTGTTTGCTATCTCCACAGTTGTTTCCACTAGTTGCTTATAGTTTCTCCTATCCAAAGCCATCCTCCTAACCCAGAAGTTCTTGAAGAAGTCAGGAAGAATATCATTTCTTATATAATCGGCCTCCACACCCTCTGTACTCACACACTGCTTCACCACTTTCAGCACAATTTTTTTCATTTCTTCATCAGGTGACTGGAACTCTCGAATCAAAATAACCATCACTTCCTTGGTATAGTAACTGGCGTAAATTGCATCCATCAAAGGAATAATAAAACCAATGGCCTTCAAAAATGCAGCCAGAACCTTACCACGGTGCGACCTAATACCCTTCCACAGCGGTTTCAAAACGGAGTCAAAGCTCTCGATACCATATGGAGCAGCAGCCTCGGCAAGTGCAGCAAGTGAGAGGGCAGTTATTGTCCTCACCTTCTGATTCTCATCATTTAAACCGTGCTCTATAATCTCCACAAGAGACCTCAAGTGGGGAAGAACAGCACAACCAATCAAGATGGCAATCTGCTGAACAATCTTGATACCAGTGTGCCGAGCTTGCCAAGATTTCTTACTCTGACAAACAGCTTTCAAGAATGGCAAGAGCGCAGGAATACCAAGAGCAGAAGCAACAACACTGAAAGCTCTAGCTGTTGTGTTTCTAACGTATTCATCAATGTTGTCAATATCAGGACGCATAGCGGCAATCATAGTCGCCAACCCAGCTGCTTTACTAAGATTAGAGATAATCTCTCTTCCTTCAACTCGAGCATAATAATCTTCATCAATCAACAAAGGCTCAATGACAACAAGAATTTTGTGCACATAAGGTCTTACCAATTCGTCCAATTTGTAAAGCACCCTATCAATGACCTTAACCAAAAGATGCCTCTCCTGGTCCTCCAAAGTGGGTTGCATAAGCAACGGCAAAATGCGGTTAAACAATGGACCGGCACCAAATTCCCGTGCCTTATCAGTAAGCTGTCTCAATGCCGTTTTCCTCTGCGGAGGTGTACCGTTCTTAACCTTGAGCAAGAGCTTCATAATCTTCCTCTCTTTTTGTTCATCAGGGGACAGTTCCTCCTCATCCTCTTCGTTCAATAACGCCCCAAAATACTGGTAATCCTCTGGTTTCATAAACGGCAAACCACCTGGGGCTTCCTTCGGAACATCAAACTGCTGCCCACGGTTCTCCTCCGGGATGGCATAAAGAGGAGTTCCCATCGGAGTTGGTGTGGCAAGCAGCTTCCTTGCTGGAGTTCTAATAGGCACGTACGAAGCTGGGGGCTCCAAAATCTTGTAACCCTCTTGTGGGAACATAGCATCGAGCTCTTCATCCGTCAATGGACGGTTCCTCTCCTCGATATCCTTCTCCCACCTCAACAAGTTGTACTGCTCCGGCGTAATCGCACCGCGTAGATTAATAGCCCCCGGTGTCGGAGTAGCAAGCTCAACCCCTCCAACAGGAGTCACACCAGGAGTATAAGCAGCCGCAGGCGTCGCTCCTGCCATTGGAGTTGCACTACCCATAGCTGCTGGCGTCTCATCCCACCTAGACCTCTGCTTTTTCGGAGTCGGTGTAGCCATCCCCGCCAGCTTCGGGGTAGCATCCCAAGTCATCCCGGCAGGGGTAGCACCAGGGGTGACCGCACCAGCCGGGGTGGCATCCGAATCCGCAATCCGCCCCGGTGTCGGAGTCTCATCCCACCTGTTCCTCCTTGCAAGCGAGGGTGTCGCATCCCCCAATCGCCCTGGCGTCGGGGTAGCGTCCCATCGCCCCGGTGTCGTATCAGGCAAGTCCCAATCAGACGTCGACGTAGTTGTTGTCTTCGCCTTCTTCGCAACGCCATCATCATCCTGAGACAGGTCCCACCTGTTTCTCCTCTTCTGCGGCTGTGCAGCCGGAACCGGCACGCCCTTATCCGCTGCCTCCTTGGCAGCCTCCTCTTCCTCTTTCTTCTTCTTGGCAATAAGCCTCAAAGTCTCCTCCTTCTCCCTCTTCAATGCCTCCTCCCTCATCACATCCGCATACGTCCTCACCGACGGGTCCGGCGTCTTCTCCCCGGAGGCGAACGGATCGTTCCGGTCCGGCGAAATCACCCGATTCAGCCTCCGCAACCTATACGGATCCTCCCGATCGATAATCTTCTGCGACTTCTTGAACCCTAAATCCCCATCGTCCTCACTTCCCCTCGGCATCTCCTTCATCAGCGACTTCGGAGCCGTGTAAGAAGCGAGCTTGCGAGCGACCTCGTTGTCCATGGCGTCGAGGTTCTCGTCGTCGTCCGTAACCGGAATAGAGGAGACGTAGGCGTCCCTGTCGTTGCCGCCATAAAGATCGGTATCGAAGGTGAGAGAAGTGAGGGAAGCGAGCTGCTGCTCCATCTTCTTCCTCTCTTCCTGAGTCTTGGCGATCTCAGGATCTACGGACGCCATTGTTAAACCTTCCGAAACCCTAGAAATTGGGAAAATTGCTAAAATTAACAAAAAAATTGTGAAGTTCAAGCAAGAGATTAGAATTGCAAAAGTTCAGAAACGAAGGAGTAAAATCCGAAGTGGAGAGAAAAACAGAGAGATTGTGATCTTGGAACTGACCTGAAACTGAGGTTTCTTGGCTGTGTTGTTCGTCGTTCTGGTTCTGAGTCCTCTTTTTTTACCTCTCTCTCTCTCCGAGTCGAGTTAGGGTTAATGAAGATAAAAGGAATTGAAAACCGACTCCTGATAACCGACTCACGGTTGCAAAGTCGGACACCTTTTCTGGGCTAAGGCCCGGCCCATTAAACTGGCGTATTTAGCAGAGATGCCCCTAAATTTGCTACCTTTTGACAACTTGCCCTTTAAATTTCTAATTTTTTACAATTTACCCCCTTAACTTGTTAAATTTGTTGTGAAAAGTCAATAAATGTCTCATGTGAAGATGTAAAATCTCGTTTCCAATCAAAAATTTCTAAATCTAAAACATATTCTAATGCAAATATTCTAATTTCAAATCTTTTTATTTAGGGTAAAATTAACCAAAAGGGTACATCGTCACAATTTAGCAAATTCAGAAAGTAAATTGTCAAAATTAAAATTTTGGAGACAAGTTGTCAAATGATAACAAGTTTATGAGACATCAATACTAAATACACAATAGAACTCTTTTCAAAAAGGAAATTATGGGCTCCAATAAGATGTCAGGTCCAAAATGGATACAGCAATCTGTTAGAATCGGATCGATCACAATTGACGACAGACCTTCGCTCCTTTCGTGATAAATTGTTGTAAATAGTATTTTTACGAATTAAAAAAAGTAAATAAAAAGATTTTAAAATAAACTTCAAAAAATGATTTTAAAATATATAAAGTAAATAGTCATAAATAACAAGTTTATTAAGTAAAATAATATATTTATCAAGTAAATTTACTATTTATTTTAAATTTTTTTCTATGTATTTTAAATATTTTTAAAATCCTTAAAACATATTTATTTTTAAAATCTATTATCTACTTTAATTATTTATTATAAATTTTTTTTTTCTACTTCTTTATTCATGTTTCAGCTGGGTTAATAAAACATATTAGTGAGATTGTTTGCCAATTTATATGAACCGTTTGATATTAAAATTTGAATAAAGATTTTCTATTAAAATGATGTATTTGAATTCCAAATTTTTTAAAGGGTATTCCTCTAAATCACCCTAATAAGACCATTAAGACAAATAACAAAATGACACCAAAATCAATAGGTTTTACTAAAAGTAAATAAGCAACCAATTCCGTTCCAAAGTAAAATAAAATAGATCTTTTTTTTTTTTTTTCATGTTTTTACTTAATGCTTAGACTAGAAACGGTGTAAAATCATGGTACATCAGAATCATTTGTAAAGTAAAACTTTTTAAAAATCATGTTGCATCTCAGGGAGCGAGGTCATGAGTGGTATATAAATATTCATGAATTATTTTCTAATTAATAATTGATTGGAAGTTATAATTTAGTAAATTTCACTTGATTTCTTCTCCTAAAAACTCTTATAGTTGATATGTCTTGTGAGAAAATGCGTATATGCTAAAAAACTGATAGTCACTTTAACAGATCTCACATCGGTTTCTAATGATATAGATATCAAAAAAGACAAAACATGAAACTTAGCAGAATCTTTAGAATACTCCTCTATCTAACGATTATAACTTTCTCTTAAATAACTTGTAATAACTAGTTCATTTATATGTTTTGTGATACTAAAAAATGTACAATAATGTAGGGAAAAAAAAAAGTTTTCAAATCCAACTATCGGACAAGAAAGTATAGAAATTTTTTTACTTTTCTCACGCCTTTTTTAAAACACTTATAACTAAATTATAAAATTAAAAGTTTACTTGTTCCACCATCTTAATTTTTCCAAAAAACTCTTATAACTAAATTTTTTTTTATTTTTTTAAATATTTTTTTGTTTTTATCTTTTAAATTTTCCCACAATTTTTCAGCGAGAATTCTTCGTTAGTTTATATGTTTTTTTTTTTTGAATAAGTTAGTTTATATGTTTAAAATAGTCTTATTCATCTTTTTTTATAAAAAAAAAAAAAAGTCTTATTCGTAAACTCCCACATTTGTTTCAAGATAATTTACATTTTCTATTTTTTTTCAAAATTGTTTTTTATTAATATGACTATATTGTTATTTTAGGCGGCCGGCCTTCTACAAAAGGATGTTTTAGATGATGCAGACACCAGGCGTGGTATCGGTTTCTTGAATTTCGGAATCGAAAATAAGGTAAAATCCTCTTTAATTCATTGCGTTTCTCTGCGTATATGATTTTCTTTAAATAAATTAAAAAAAAAAACTCATGAGAAAAAAAAATAAAATATGAAAACAAAACAAAACATTTAAAAAAAAAAATTTGAAAAAAGTCTATAAGGGTTTAGATTTAGTGGGTGGAAAAAGAAATAAAAGCAAATAGTTTTTAAGGATTTTTGGGAAACTAAGGAGTGAATAAGTAATATTTAAATTTTAAAATCAATTTATAAGATGGTTTTAAAAAGTGGGTGAAAAAAGTAAAATAACAAGTGATAATAATGTTAGATAATACAAATAAAACACTTTGAAAAAAAGATTCAAGGAACATTCGTTTTTCATAAACATACCATACCCATTCAACCTGTACAAAAGATTCCATCAGATCCAGATTTCATTAGGGAAAAGAAGACTAAAGAAACGCAAAAAAAAAAAAAAAAAAAAGTCCAAAACCAAAACCCAGAAACAGAAACAACAGAACTTCAAACTACAAACTATTGACATAAACTTCCAACCAGACAAGACAGATTGTCAATATGAAACATAAAACACTGATTTCCCAGATTTTTCCCAAGGCACAAGCAAATACAAATGTGGGCCAACATCTTTCAAGTCAGCGAAACCTGCTATTTCTCTTCACTTCATCACCTGAAATAGAGGGTTAAAGGAGCAAACAATGATGACAGTAGATACTACAAATGCAACAGATTCCATGGAAAGATCACATGTACAAACATTGACACTGGCGTGCGAACTTTTTACTCGCGCAAGCTAAGAAAAATCTTTACGACTGCATGTTTCAGAGCTCGTCGAGCATGAAATAACTTATGACCAAGAAGCGCACAAACACACCATTAATCAAAGAAATTTTTTTATCAGGTTATGCATTGCACGTCATTAGTTCTCATAAAATCAACATAACAAACATTAGTCACTTGGAACTCCTAACCATGGTTTAAAACAAGGTTTAAGGTAGAGAATAGTAACATGCCACATATTTAGTAGACACATTTAAAGACGGAACGGATTTTAATATTAACATTGAGATGCATGTCATATGTAAATCTCTCATTGCTGTTAAAATTCTGAATGCTGATGATACATTAGTTCATGCTTATATTATTAAGAGTGAAAACGGGTTCTTACAGGTTTGGCGGTTATGACCACGTTCGCCACATTTACTGCACTTTCTTATTTGTTGTTCTTCACCAAGAAAGGGAGTCCTTTCCCTTTTGGGTCTTCCACCTGACCATTTTGTAGTTGGTGGTAACACTTTTCTGCATTTAACTTCTTCCGACACCTTCCAGTCACACCGTCTCCCAGATGGATGAATTGTGTCTTTATAGGTTGCCTCAAGTGCTTCGACAGTGTAATACTTGGAGCAAAATAAGTAGGCAGAGACATTCAGCTCTTTAAGCACAGCCAGAGCGTGCGCGCATGTCATTTGGTCAAGGTCGAATTCCCGACAAGTGCATGTCTTCTTCAGCAAATCTACCATGAAACTTTTGTCCTCATCATTCACTCTAAATATTTTATTTTTTTCGACTGAAACCTGTAGAAAATAAATGTTGGACAAATTAAAGAGATGGGAACGAAAAGTATCGCTTCATTGAGTCAATTGTTACTTCATTATGTACAGGCGAATCACTAGATAAATACTCCAATAAGACAAATTTCTTGATTAGACGGTACCATTATAGTATTTCAAAAAATTAAAGTACAAGAAAATAAACTAAAAGAGTACCTTCATGGTAAGAGATTTTAGGCGCTTATTTCGGAGCTCATCTTCCGCCCATTTTGTGAACAATGACATCATGTATCTGGCAATAAACCGTCGTACAGGGAACCGATTGCAAAGCATATCCTTCCAATGACAAGCCAATGCAATGGCAGGTAATTCTCCAAGTTCTTCTATAATCTCAGTTAAGAACTCTGAAGTCTCTGTTGTCATGATGTTGTACCTCTTACCAGTAAAATAAGCACTGGCCCATTTTTCATAACCGACCTCCAAAAGATAGGCGTGGATGCGTTCATCAATGCGTTGGATCTTGCACATGAATTTCTCAAACTCAGACACTTGATAGGATTTAGCAGCATTATACAAGAGCGATTCTATATCGACTTCCTTGAACTTTGCATTTATATTCTGTAAGAGGTGCTGCGTACACATGGCATGTTGAGCATCAGGGTAAACGTTGTTTACGGCTTTGCAAATGCTCTCAGTGTGTTTCGAGATCACGAGAAAGTCATCTCGGTTTCCAAAGGCCTCTTTGAATTTTGCTAAGAACCACTCCCATGATGCATCATTCTCCGAGTCAACAATACCTAAGGCTAAAGGAAAAAGTTGATTGTTGCCATCCTTACATGTGGCAACAAATAACGTGCCATAAGCCTCCAAGGGTGATCCGTCAATGGCTATAACTGGTCGACATTCAAGCCAACCTTTAATCGAAGCAGCTAAAGCCATGAAAAGAGATTTGAAGCGATTTCCATCGTCTGTTTCAATGTGTATTGCCGTACCCGGGTTTTTGGTCTTCAACTCAGCACAGTATGATGGGAGGACTGCATACGGTTCATCAGGTGATACCTTATTGGCTTCCACCACACTTTCTCTTGCCTTACAAGCTTTCTCATAACTGATGTTGACTCCAAAAATTTCCTTCATCCACAATACAATTTCATCTGGTTTATACACGAGACCAGGCACACCAAACATAGACTTTATGCATTCCTCAACCAACCAACTTGTTGCTTGGCGGTGTTCTCCTTTTATAACATCTAATGAGCACGTATGTGCATTATTATATTCTCGCACTTCGAAAAACTCAGACTTTCCTAACTTGGCTGCACGAAGTCTCCAGTTGCACTGCTCATCCAAACACCGAACAACCAGTGACTTGACGGTAGACTTCTCAACTTTGAATTGAAAATTCTCTCTTATGGCAATGAGACTTAGTTCCTTGTACAAGTGCTCTTTGTTACAAAACAAGTGCTTTAGCTTAACACCATCAATCATTTTTTCCTTTGACTTGTCTTCCTTCATTATCTCTCCATCTCCAACAATATACTGCTCAGGATCATTTGAACTATCGCTGCATCTGATGTCCGATCCACTTTCATCATCACCGCTAGCCAACTCAGAGGGGATTGAGAAAACCTTCTCCTTTGACCTTAATCCCTCAACAGAATTGTATTGCTCTTGGCTCTGCTCAAGATCTTCTCCCCCAACATTGCTATCACTTAGCGGAGTCATGGCCACATGTTGTTCCCTCGAGAAATGATTGCTTCCCCCAGAAAATTTGGATTCTTTGTCCTCCTTTTTACGTACAATGCTTGCATATAAAGGACATGAGCTGCCTTTCTTCATTAAGCTTATGAAAAACCGAATATCATCATCATTTGATAAAGCCATTAAAGGGCATTCTGGCATTGAGGTGCCAATCTTCATTGTTATGTCGAGTTTGGTAGAATCCACCTCCAAACCAATGAATAGTTTCTCCAGAAAACCCGTGTAGGTGATATCGTCCTGTATTAATATCCCCTTACACTTGCTACCCACAAACTTCTTGGTGGTTTGTTCCCACCATCCATGATACAGAACGAAAACAGGGATTTCAGACATGTCTGCCTAAAGTTCACAAAACAAAGAGACGCGGTGAGTTAGATTTGGTGAAATACTGAGCTCTTTGTAGACTACCGAAAGAAAAAACAATCTTACATGGTGGACACTGTTTTGATTGGGTTCTGTCGGTTTTGCAATTTTCTTAATGTGATTTTAATCAGATCGAACGTTCAAAAACAGTACTACTACCAATAGGGATACTAATGTAGTGGAAAAATCAACGAATTTGTGTTTATTACGGTTCCATAACATCAATACCCTACCGTAGAAAGCCTTCGAAAGACCTTCAAATTAGTTTCCAATCATAGCTACACAGGTAGTTCACAAAATTTACAACACATAAGACATATAAATACAAATCCAAAATCTTTTAAAAAAAATAAAAAAAAAACATTTTTTTCCCGGGCAGTTTTAGTCCATTTGCAGCAGATTTCTTCACTTGTCTTTCCCAAATATCCACATCGATTTTTTATGCAAAAAAAAAAAAAAAAAAAAACAATAATAATAATAATAATAAATTATTTCATCCATTTTTGAAACTGAAACAAATTTCATTTCTGTTATAAATGTAAAAGATAGATTGTCGACATGAAACAAGAGTCAAACACACATACCTGAGAAGAGAACGACAAAAGCTAGCACCTTTCAACAAATTTCTGACGCCCAAAAGTTTCCAAATTTCTGAAGAGAAGTAGGGTAATCTATTTGGATGGGAAAATGAGGAGAGAAGTTTTTTTTTTTTTTTTTTAATTAAATTTTTGGGGAGGTACTACAACTACTAGGTAGTGGAGAGAAGAGGGCAAACTGAACCGAAGTTGGAATTTGAAGGAACGGTTTCTTCTTTGTAGGGGTAAATTAGTAATTTTGCTTAAAACTCGCTCCCAAATTACAATTCCCGCCAAAACCCTCGCGGTTCTTTTTTCCTCTTTGCCATGTAAAAATTCATTCATTCTATGAATGCCAGGTTTCAAATCAACGAGTAGTTTCTTCACAAATAAATAAATAAATAAATAATAATAATAATAATAATAATAATATCATTATTACAATTATAAATAACAAAATAAATTATTCAAAAATAATAATAAAATAAGTTTTTTTTTTTTTTTGGCAATGGTGCACCCTGAATTTATCGCACAGTTGTAATTTGTATCTTGAACTTTTAATTTTGACAATTTACACATTGAGTTTACAAATTTGTAGCAATTTACCCTTCATTGATAACAATATTGGTCTTTTGAAGGAACTTGATATGTGATTTGTATATAAGTCGTTAATTAATGATATGAAATATCATTATTATCTATTTAAATCCAAATTTATTTATATTAAATTTTTAATTAAGTATTATTAAAGTAAAAAAAGTTAATTAACTTTGTTTTAAGTATAAATTTGAGTTAATATTGATTAAAAAAGACCCTTTTTTTTTGCTCTTAATTAACAATTTATATGTAAGTCAAGTGTCAATTTTCATTTAAAAAATTAACATTGTAATCAATGAAGGGTAAATTATTTCAAATTTATAAATTTAGGGTGTAAATTGCCAAAATAAAAGGTTTAAGATGCAAATTGCAACAGTGTGCTAAGTTCAGAATGTATTGGTGAAGAAAACCCTAAACTAAAAATCAACTTCGTTGAATATAAATTAATTTTTTCTGAATATTGAAGATAGGTGATTTTTTTTTTCCACGGGAATGGTTTGAGCATTTTTATTTAATAGTAGTCTTGTTCTTATATTCATCCATAAGTTAGTAACAATTACTTATTGGATTTTTTCTTTTTTTTAGTAGGATATCCTTATTAGTAGTGTATTTTTTAAAGAAAATCAAATTAAAAATGTGGTTATCAGCATAATTTAATAATAAATAAAATTAAATGTGGTTATCAGCAAACTCTATTTCAGTTCAAGGTGTAGAGTAGTTTGAATCCTTTATTCTCAAATTCAAAACAAAATCGAATTAAAACAAAAAAAAAAGTGCAATGATAAAATCTTATACAAATGAAACGGTTTAAAACAAGATCATCTTTTTATATCCCAACATAATTTTTACCCATCAGTGTATTAAGTTGTGCCATTTTTATTGTGCTTGTTTCTTGGGAGTACAAGAGACAAATAGCATTTTTTCTGAAAATATTTACAGTGAATTGCATGTTTTCAGTAAATAATATTTTACTAGTCAAGTTACTTTGTAAATGTTCTCGAAAACAAACGTACATATATGTTATTTACTCAAATTATTTTAATATATACTATTTATCATGAATATTAAAAAATTACCTATTTGCTGTAATTTCTATTGTTTCTTTAAACGTTTCTATTTCGTATAGAAAATTTGTAAGCCAGACAAGAAAATTAACGTTACTTTTTAATAAAATATATGTTTTAATGGAAAAAAAAAATGCCTCCTTCAAAATCATATCAAGTGGAACCTGAATAAGATAAACTTTTGATAAGAAAAAAAAAAATCATGAGTCTCATAAAGGAAAACAAAAGGACATGAAGAAATAGTAAACCCAAATCGTTTTGCTCTGATGCTCTCACATTTATCATTCAATATTTTCTTTCAATTGTACCACTCTATAGTGGTCGTGTTTGTATCAATTTGTTAATTAATCACGTCGAATCAACCCCGTAAACATTTTGAACTTTTATTCTTGACAATCAATCCCTGAACTTACAATTTTTGACACAATTAATTCTTTTTGCTCGTATAAGCTAAAATGAAGATGGTTTTTTTGCACATAACTTGCACGTGATAGCCCAAGAAGGGCATTACTTCTCGTATTTTTTGTTTAGTTTTTTGGAATTAAGTAAATATAACTAGTAATGCTCTTCTTGGATTGACACGTGTACGGTACAAAAAAACCAACCAAATGTTAATGAACGTGAGCAAAAAGAACTAAATGTGCAAAAAATTATACGATTATGGGGTTGATTGCCAAGAAAAAAAGTTCAAAGACAAATTTGTCAAATTCGAAAAGTTCAGGGAATGTTCACTCAAAATAGCCTTATATTTAGTATGATAAGAAACTTCACAAAAACTTGAAGAAAAGTTCACCTCTTATTCATACCTTATTAGAATAGAATCCGCAAAGGAAGATTTATTATACCTGTTTTAGAGTGCTTTGACAAAAGAAGTCATCTCACAAGCTCACATCAGAAAAAACTTCCTACAAGAAAACATAATATCTATCACATACAGATAAACTGATTTCTATGACTTCCAAAGATTTTTAATCAAGGCTTATCTTCAACACCTGAAATAAAAATATAACTAATGAGCCAACACATATATAGCAAATATGTATTTCAGACAATTAATTAAATGAATACCATAGCATAACATCTTCTCACATATCAAGCTTCTAAGAGGTGTGGGAATGGGATATGTGTGTGCGTATACACACACACTATACATATATTTTTACCTCATTATCTTCACCATTGCATGTGCGCTTCAGAACTTGTACGTTTTAACTATCTGATTTCTCAATGCTGCTCCGGCATATCACAAAAAAGAGTGTAAATACAACATGGTTCAGTGACTTTACTAAGGTTACAAAAGTTGCAAACACCAATGAAATCAAGCAGGACATATTATCCATATGAACACTTCCAAAATGGACCTTCTCAATCCATTTCAAGTTCCTAGCTATGTCTTGTGATTCAAAATTTCACCAAAAATGTCTAAAAAAGAAAACACTTCATCAAATTAACACATGTTGAAACATAATTCGGATCATAAGCACCCGGTAGACTCCTCACAAAGATAATTGTTCTGACAAATTTATACTTGTGAATGCAAACTGATTTTAGAGTGGTCATTTATATGGATGTCGTTCTTACAAGTTTTGCTTTTATGACCACGTTCCCCACATCTACCGCACTTTTTCATCACTTGTTCTTCACCAACAAGCGGAATGCTTTTACTTTTGGGTCGTCCACCTGACCGTTGCTGTGTAATTGGCGGTAACACTTTTCTCTTTCTTAACTTCCTCCGGAATCTCCCATTCTCATTGACATATGTTCCCTACAGGATAAACTGTGACTGGATATGTTGCTTCAAGTACTTCTGGAGTGTAACAGTTAGAGCAAAACGGATAGGGAGACATATTCCGCTTTCTTATTACAGCTAGAGCGTGTGCGCATGGCATTTGGTCAAGGTCAAATTCTCGACAGATGCATGTCTTCTTCTCCAAGTCTACTACGAAATTTTTCTTGCCATCATTCACTCGGAATTTGTGATCATTGATCACTGATACCTATGGAAATAAGACATCATAAATATTTAAAAGATTCAAAACACAAGTATTGCTTCACTGAATTTTGTCCAATCCAATCAGGTGCAGCATGAAGTAAATGATACATTACCCCTTGATAGATGTTACTATAATAAGAAGATATATTATAGTTATATATTGATACTAACCACGCCAACAACGTGACAAAATCCGATACCAAATCTGGAAACAACAGTCCAAGATCTTTCAAGTTTGATGGAAACCGCGACTCGTTGCTTAGCAAAGCAAAAATCTTGGTATGGTAAAGACGCCACAAACAGTTATGAAAGTCCGTTTGATAAGTCGATTTGAACACCACAAGGAATCCTCGATAAGTTCGAATAAGTTTATTCAAGAACTCAAGAAGAATAACTCACAATATGAATAAACATCAAAATCTGCTTCCATAGTCTGAAAATCAGCCTTATATATACGCTAATTTCAATTTGTAAAATTCCTAATATACCCCTAAAGATAAACATGCCTAAATAAATCTAGGAATCATATTTATCTAAACAAAAATACTTAAAATTCGGATTTAAATTCAAATTTTAATATAAAACTTAAAACTAAAATAAGATTATAAAGAAATCAAATCTTGATCAGATCTTATTTTGAATTTTGAACTTCTTGAACACTTGAAAATGTAATATTGACTTGATTTTTTGTTGGAAAATAGCGTCCACTTCATGCTTTGAAAAATAAAAACGTCCGCATCAGCCTTGACTTTCTTCCGGATCAAATTGATGAGTAAAATCAGTATTTGCCCAGCATCAGTATTGAACACTCTCTCTTCTTGTTGTAGAACTCTCCGAACTAAGTTATTCAGCTCTTTTTTGAATCTTTTAGCTCAAGCCCTCATCACTGGACCAACTGGAACTTGAATTAGTTTGTGAGTATTCCTTGTAGCCTTGATGTCCTCATCATATATAGGAAGCAATTAGCAAATACCTTCATGACAAGACAATCTAAATATCTAGTTCTAAGCTCATCTTTCGAAATTTCGTTAGCTGTGTTATTGTGTTGGCAGCTGCTTGCCTGACGTTTCCAAAAGAAATTTTGAAGTGTATCCCTCAAATGCACAACTACTGCAATTGCGGTAAATTTCCAACTTGTCCTAGGATGTCGTCTGTATACTCAACAGTATCCGTAGTCATGATCTTGTACCTCTTGCCAATAAAATAAACATGGGCCCATATCTCAAACCCGACCCTCAAAAGATAGGTTCAAAGGCATTCTTCAACACAATCACTATTGCACATAAGTTGCTCAAACTCGGACACATTATAGGCTTTAGCAGCACTATAGAGAAGCGACTCTTCGTGAACTTCCTCGAAATTTGCATTTACATTTTGAATTTCATTAAAAATCATTGCCATGATACATCATTCTCTGAGTCACCAATACCGAAGGCTAGAGGACAATTTTGATTGTTGCCATCCTTACATATAGCAACAAACAACGCGCCATAGGCATCTAAGGGTGTCCCGTCAATTGCTATAACCGGTCTACAAGCACGCCAACCTCAAATTGAGGCAGCACAAGACATGAAAAGGTATTTAAATCGATTTTTATTGTCATTTTAGATGTGTGTTACTGAGCCTGGGTTATTTTTCTTTAACATAGCAAAATAGGACGGAAGAATCCTGTAATGTTCCTCATGTGATCTCTTGATCATTTCCAACACTCTTTCTCTTGCCTTACAAACTTTCTCATATCTAATGCAAGCTCCATAATAAATCTTTTACGATGACATCAGGTTTATATACAAGAGCAGGTGTTCGCTAAAAATATGTATGCGAAAAATACTACGCAAGTGCACATAATCGAACAAGTAATATAGTAGTAAGTAAGTATCGTCTCCACAGGGATTGTATCACCAAAAATCTAATTACGGAAACCAATCGTTCTTAAATAAATTTGAGAATTGATTTGAACACTAAAATAATAAAAACTGAATAAAAACTAATTGGAGTAATTAAAAATGCAAGTAAAAGGTAAAACGTGGCAGAATCAAAGGTTTAGGCTGTAAATCAATTATGGGTGATGGCTATGATTACTAATTTCCCCTCGGTTGTAAATCTGATTGCGAATACTGTAGGAATGCTGTAGCAAAATTCATTCAGTCAACCAAAAATTCTACACAATCCTCTTCCGAAATATTTATGCCTACAGTTCTTTAAACCAAAATCAACATATACCTATGCATTTTAGTTTTCCAAACATAAGATTAAGCATCAATTTTAATGGGCTGTACAAGGTATTAATATATTCCTATATTATACTCTTATAATATTCAAGCTAGATCCAACCAAAATTAACCTTCCCAGAATTAATTCTCGTTTGTTTCCCCCATAAATTGTTGGCCAAACAATAAACAGAGATTAATCACTCCAACACACTTGAATAAACTGAAACGAAAATCACTGAGCATTCAACATAATACGCAAATCGTCAATTCAACCTCGTTTGTTTCCCCCATAAATTGTTGGCCGAACAATAAACAGAGATTAATCACTCCAACACACTTGAATAAACTGAAACGAAAATCACTGAGCATTCAACATAATACGCAAATCGTCAATTCAACCTCGGTTCCATCAATAATCCTAGCTAAGAAAATTAGTTCATGACTTGTTCAATAAAATCAAAACCAAAAGAAGCAACAAGAGAATTCATAGTCATAGAGAAAATACAAGAAAAATCCCAACAAATTAATACGACTAGAAGTGGAAAACCAAGGAGATGAGCAAGTGCAAAGTGATGAATTCCTTCTTTCCAAGCAGTAGCTCACGGCTCCTTCGATCTCCTTCTCTCTCTCTTTTTCGTTCCTTTTTCTCTAATTCTCTTCTCTGGTTTTTCTCGCAGCTTTCTTTTCCCAAAATGGTCTCTGTTTTTCTCTGCCTCTGTTCCTCACCGAAAACGGCTCCCCTAGCTCATTCATTAACTTTTCCTTTTATACCAATCCTCCCAAAGATGCCCTAGTTGCACGTGCCCTCTTGCTAATTAATATTGATGGCCTCCTTACAGCTGTCATGCATAGACAAATTGGACAACTAAATCACTGCCAGCTGTAAAGCAAACTTGGGTCCACAAGCTTTTACTTTAATTCTTCACTGCTGCACTTTGCTGTGACATTGCTATAGCATTGCTGCAGCATTGGCCATTTTCCAGCTTTAATCTTTTTTGTCTTTTCTTTTCCAGTGAGCCATTGCTTAGTTGTCATTGTGAATACCAGTTGTGAATACCAGCTGTAAATCAAAACACAAAAATTAGATTAAACACCAAAAATCTCGATTAAAGCCAAAATAATAAAAACTAAAGAAAACAAATTAATATTATATAAAATACTAAAAATACGGCATATTATTTTGAAATAACAACAACTAATAAGCTTAAAAGCATGCTAAATAACTCTATTTCATAGAGTTAACAGCAGGCACAACATGCATCGACTTAATGCACTCCTCAATGAACTAACTAGTTGCTTGATAGTGTTTTCCTTCAATAACGTCTAATGAGTAGGTGTGGACATTATCATGCTTCCGTACTATGAATCGATTAGTCACGGCTGACTTGGATGCGCGAAGTCTCCACTTGCATTGCTCGTCTAAACACCGAACAACTAGTACCTTGGTAGAATACCTCTCAACTTTGAATTGGAAATTCTTTCTTCTGGCAATGATGCGTAGGCTCATATACAATTTCTCTTTGTTATCAAACATCTTTTCTGCCTCAATGCCCGTGATTATTTTGTACTTCAATCCTTCTCGTGTGCCTCCTCCTCCATTGTTTATGAGTCCACGTTCGATGATAGATTGCATATCATCGTTTGAACTGCAACGGCATCTATCTTCCACTTTCTTCAGATCATCATTTCGAACCAGTTCTTTTCCAACAAGGCCAACCTTCTCCTTTAATTCTATACAGTAATTGTTGCATTGCAGCTGCCTTCGTTCAAGATTATGTTCTCCAATAACATCTACTTGTGACGCAATTTCCACGTGTTGTTCTTTGGCAGGGAAATGATTACTTCCCTCGGAAGATTCGGATTGTCTATGTTGAGAATTAGTTTGTCACTAATTATAATTAGTTAGTTAGTTAGATTAGCTAGCTGATTCTGTTAGTTTGTTAGAGTCTTTACACGTGGTACTTTGCTATTGGTCAATAGCTTTGTATATAAAGAACCTTTGTAAGATATTTTTCATTAATTAGAAATATTATTCTTTCTCAACTCTTTCGAGAATATCTTGTTTCTCTTTTCTTTCATGGTATCAGAGCCAAGGTTTGTCAATGGCGGATTCGGATTCATCCTCGACAATGATCGGAGCACAGAGATT
Source organism: Ficus erecta (assembly GCA_008635985.1). Classification (NCBI taxonomy): domain Eukaryota; kingdom Viridiplantae; phylum Streptophyta; class Magnoliopsida; order Rosales; family Moraceae; genus Ficus; species Ficus erecta. The sequence goes on along the minus strand of BKCH01000056.1, from coordinate 269,409 downwards.
CACTCCGTTATCGTTCAATCATCCAATTTCTTCAAAGCTGGATCAAAATAACTTTCTGGTGTGGAGAAAACAAGTTCTCGCGAGGGTCAGAGGACATCGGTTGCAGAATTTCCTTTTCGGCACAATTCCACCTCCGACGAAGTACCTCGCAGCAGGAGATGAAATTCTTGGACGAGTTAGCACAGAGTATCAAGATTGGGAACAACAAGACCAGCTGATTCTTTCCTGGTTACTGAATTCCATGACAGATACGATTCTCACCAGAATGGTGAATTGCGAGACTTCTGCTCAGATTTGGAGGACTCTGGAGGTGTACTTTGGCCAACAGATTCGAGCCAAGGTAAATCAGTACAAAACTCTTCTTCAGTCTACAAAGAAAGGATCTTTGACTCTAAATGAGTATCTGCTCAAGATCAGAGGTTATGTTGATTTGCTTGGGCTAGTTGGACAGTCTTTGTCTGTGAAAGAGCATATAGATGCAATTCTTGAAGGTTTACCCCCAGAATATGAGACTTTCATTGTCTCTGTTAACACGCGTACAGATCCATATACTGTAGAAGAAATAAAGTCTTTGTTGCTGGCTCAGGAAGTTAGATTCGAGAAGCAAGTGAAAACTCTGGAATTGGCTACAGCAAACTTGGCTCAGTCAGGATTTCATACAAATCCAGGGAAAAAGAGGTTCTTTAATCCTCAGAGTGGTGGTAATTTTCGTGGTTACTATAATCATTCCTCAGGAGCCTCATCTGGTTATAGTGGACGAGGTGTGATTTCCAGAGGCACTTTCTTTGGAGATAGAGGCTCGGTCAATGGAGGCAGGTCCTTTGGTGGACGAAGACAGAGTTCAAATGGTCCTGCAAATGGAGGAAGAGTGCAATGTCAACTGTGCACTAAATTTGGGCATGTGGTTCAGGACTGCTACTACAGGTTTGATCAGTCATTTCGTGGGCCTTCTCACTCTTCTGGTCAGGTTCAAGGTGATATTGCTCAAGCTGGACAGTGTAATGGAGAAGATTTTTCACAGTCTTTTCCATACTCGTTTGGATGTGAAGGACCAGCTATGTTTGGAATGCTTGCAACACCAGAAGTTCTCACTGATGAAAACTGGTACCCTGATTCTGGTGCCACTAATCATCTTACTGCTGAGGTGTCGAATCTAATGGACAAGAATGAATTCCATGGACCTGAACAAGTTCACATGGGGAATGGTAAGGGAATTTGTATTAGACACATTGGTGATTCTATGTTCTCTTCTCCTTTTGTTCCATCTAAAACATTGTCTCTGTCTCATTTGTTACATGTACCTGAAATAACTAAAAATCTCCTTAGTGTGTCAAAATTTACCAAAGATAATAACGTCTACTTTGAGTTTCATCCTTTCTCTTGTTGTGTGAAGGACAAAGCTACCCACAAGGTTCTACTGGAAGGGAAGCTTAAAGGTGGCCTTTATGTCTTTGATCAATCCCAAATTAAGCTTCAAAATGTGCAGCATCCAGTCACTCATCAGCTGAAGTCAAATAAATCAAATAGTTCAAAGTTGTATGCCTATTCTTCTTGTATTCCAAATTCAAGTTCTTCTGTACTTACTTCCCATAAATCTTCTGTCTCATTAAATAATGTGTTTGAGCTTTGGCACAAACGCTTAGGACATCCATCAGGAAAGGTTGTAAATTCTGTTCTAACTCATTGTAATATCAAACATATCAATGAACAGCCTTCTACTTTGTGTCAAGCTTGTTGTCTAGGTAAGTTGCACAAATTGCCATTTCTAGTCTCAGATACTGTTTATTCAAAACCTCTCCAACTAATCCACTCTGATTTGTGGGGTCCCTCTCCTTGCACTTCTTCCAATGGATACAAGTACTATATCCATTTCACTGATGCTTTTTCACGTTTCACCTGGCTTTTCTTACTTAGACAGAAATCTGAGGCTTTACAATCCTTTGAGATTTTCAAAAATCAAGTGGAATTACAGATTGGTCACAAGATTCTAGCTATTCAGTCAGATTGGGGAGGTGAGTATAGGTCTTTCACTGATCTACTTCAAACTCATGGCATTATTCATAGAAACTCATGTCCTCATACTCATGAACAGAATGGGTTGGCAGAAAGGAAGCATAGGACTATTGTAGAACATGGACTCACTCTCTTAGCTCATGCTTCTATGCCACTTAAACACTGGGATGAAGCCTTTAGAACATTTGTTTTCTTATCAAATAGGTTACCCACCACTGTCTTACAAGGAAAATCACCTCTAGAAACCATATTTCACATAAAGCCAGATTATTCCCAACTTAGAGTTTTTGGATGTTTGTGTTTTCCTAATACCAGACCTTACAATGCACACAAATTTCATTACCATTCCACTCCTTGTACATTTATAGGGTATAGTCTTAATCATAAAGGTTACAAATGCTTGGACAAATCTGGACGTGTGTTCATATCTAGGGATGTATTGTTTGATGAATCTGTATTCCCTTTTTCTTCCTTCATCTCACAATCTTCTAATCCAAATCCTGCTCCTGTTGTTCAATCTCTTGACTCTCCTCTTTATGTTCTTCAGCCTCCTGCAACGGATCCAAGTCTTATCCCTGTCACAGCAAACCCCACTGGTTTGGCTGTTCCTGAGAACATAGAATTAACTAATGCCTCTAATGCTACTCAACTTGTTACCTCATTAACTTGTCCAGATGCAGGTTATTCAGGCTGTCCACTAGAGGAGATTGCCAATGCAGGTGTAGAAGGAGGAAGAAAGAAAGCAGGTGCTGGCAGTGGAGAAAATGTTCACCATATGGTGACTAGGCTGAAAGCTGGAATTGTCAAACCCAAGGTCTTCATGGCAACCAAAGAACCAGATTCAGTTGAAGCTGCTCTTCAACACCCAGAGTGGAAACAAGCAATGTCAGATGAGTTTCTTGCCTTGATCAGGAACAATACTTGGTCTCTTGTGGAACTGCCTGAGAACAGAAGGGCAATTGGCTGTAAATGGGTGTTTAAGGTCAAAGAAAATCCTGATGGGACTATCAACAAGTATAAAGCCAGGTTGGTTGCTAAAGGGTTTCATCAAATTGCTGGTTTTGATTTTACTGAGACGTTTAGCCCTGTAGTTAAACCAACCACTATTCGAGTGGTACTCACTATAGCTTTGGCGTGTAAGTGGACTGTAAGACAGTTGGATGTGAATAATGCATTTCTCAATGGAGACTTGCAGGAAGAAGTGTATATGACACAGCCAGCAGGTTTTGAAGACCCCAAGAGTCCAACTTTAGTTTGCAGGTTGCATAAATCACTCTATGGTCTCAAACAAGCTCCTAGAGCCTGGTTTGAGAAGCTGCAGACTGCTCTAATTTCCTTTGACTTTGTATCTGCTAGATCAGATCAGTCACTTTTTGTTAGGAATTCTGGGCAGGACTCTACTTTTATATTGGTTTATGTTGATGATATACTTATCACAGGAAGTAATGAAGCCTTCATCACTGATTTGGTTACTCAGCTGAACACGAGGTTTGCTCTAAAAGATTTGGGAGTAATAAACTATTTCCTGGGAATACAGGTGAAGAAAACTGCTGAGGGTTTGCACTTGTCACAGACCAAGTACATTAGAGATCTGCTTTGTAAGGCTAAAATGCAGTATGCAAAGCCTACCACAGCACCAATGACACATGGCTTGAGGTTAACTGCCTATGGAAGTGATCCTGTTGAAATTCCACAGCTCTACAGGAGCATAGTTGGAGCACTTCAGTATGTCACGATTACAAGGCCAGAAATTGCTTTTAGTGTCAACAAGGTTTGCCAATTTATGCAGAATCCATTGGAGGTGCATTGGAAGGCTGTCAAAAGAATTTTGAGGTATTTGTCAGGGACTTTGGAGCATGGACTTCATCTCAAGGGAAGCTGTATGGATAGTCTGAAGTTGGTTGGCTTTTGTGATGCTGATTGGGCATCTGACGTGGATGACAGGAAATCAACTACAAAACATTGTGTTTTTCTAGGCTCTAATCTCATCTCATGGAGCTCTAAGAAGCAACACACTGTCTCAAGATCCTCTACTGAAGCAGAGTTCAGAAGTCTAGCTAGCTTAGTGGCGGAGATCTCCTGGATACAATCTTTGCTAGGTGAGCTGAAAGTGATGCCTAAGAGGGTTCCAGTGATCTGGTGTGATAATCAAAGCACAGTGTTGTTGGCAGCAAATCTAGTTCTACATGCTAGAACCAAGCATATAGAACTGGACCTCTATTTTGTGAGAGAAAGGGTGATACAGAAACAGCTAGAAGTCAAGCATGTACCCTCACTGGACCAAGTTGCTGATATTTTCACTAAAGCAGTTTCCAGTTCTCAATATGCTATGTTTAGAAACAAACTCACAGTGGAAAGTCTTCCACAATGAGTTTGAGGGGGGCTGTTGAGAATTAGTTTGTCACTAATTATAATTAGTTAGTTAGTTAGATTAGCTAGCTGATTCTGTTAGTTTGTTAGAGTCTTTACACGAGGTACTTTGCTATTGGTCAATAGCTTTGTATATAAAGAACCTTTGTAAGATATTTTTCATTAATTAGAAATATTATTCTTTCTCAACTCTTTCGAGAATATCTTGTTTCTCTTTTCTTTCAGTCTATCTTCATCTCGACGTACCATGCTGATATACAACGGAAAAAGCACATCCTTCTTCGCTATGCATATAAAAAACCGGAAGTCCTCATCCCTCGATAGTCCCAGGAAAGGGAATTCAGGATCCGAGGTGTCAATCTTCAAAATCATTCGGGATTGGGAAGAATCCACCTCTAACTGAAGGTACCGTTCCTCAAGCAAACTCTCATAAGTGGTATAATTTTGTATACATGTTCCTTTACACTTGAAACCCACAAACTTCTTGGTGGTCTCGTCCCAGCTTCCCCCATACTTGATGAAAATTGGCACCTTAGACAAACCTCCCCTGCAGTTCACAAAATTTAAAAAAAAAAAAAAAAAAAAAGTTGGAACTCAATAAAACGACCAAATTTATAAAATTAGGGGAAAAAAAAAACTAAACATTGAACTTGAAATCTTGTTATATACCTTCTACTGGTACGAAATCCCTATACAAATACACCACACCCACACATATGTGTATGATAGATTTTTAGACACACACATATGTGTATGATATACACACACATTTATGTATAAATACACACACATATTTAGATAAACATTGACACACGTATACATAAACACACACATATACATATATACACATATATATACATATATATGCTAAAAATGAAGAAACAAAAATTACAAACAAAAGCCTTGAAAACGATCAACGAGCAAGTCTAATTCCCCATTACATCTTTCCCTTTCTTTCTTTTTTTTTTTTTTTTTGGTCCATTTTAGCATATGGAAATCAGTTTAATTTTTTCTGAAAAAATTCAGTATAATTTTCTAAGGGTGAGTTTGGAGCTTAAGTCCAAACTAAGATTTTCAAATTTTTTTTTGTCTTTTTTCCAAAAAGTTTTTGTCTTTTTCCCAAAAAGTTTTTTGTCTTTTCTGAAAATTCAAAAAAATTTACTATTTAAACTTAAAAATCTCATCTTGAACTTGTGCACCAAACAAGCCCTAACTTTTCAGAGGGAAAAAAAACCTTCTAAGACATAAAAACAGTGAAAATGTTATATATACCTCAGAACCAAGAAAGCTAGGAATTTCCGAAACAAAACTCTCGAAATCTCTGGACTGCAGCCGAATATGGAAGATCTCTCACTCAAAACTCAAACTTTAGAGAGGAAAAGTTTTGGGACGGGAAAAATGTAAGAGGGGAAAAAGGGGTGAGAGGGAAAACCGGAAGGGGCGAAATTGACATTTCAATTTTGGACAATTAAGGATTTTTTTTTTTTTTCGCGCTAAGAATTAACTCAGGGAGAAAATTTTTCTTATTTAAAATGAGAAAGTCATTTTATTTTGACAATAAGATAACATTTGAATAAATTAAAATTTTCATTCTTAAAAATAAAAAGTTGTTTTGAATGAGAAAAAATAGTACTTATAATAATGTATTAGGTGAAAATTTTAAAAAAATATTTAACAAGATTTCAAAAAAATACTGTAAAAAATAAGTTCGAAAATAAGATAACTTTCATTTTTCGAAAATGATAGGAAAAAATTTGAAAAAAAAAACACTATTTTGCTATTTTTTCTCATTTTCTAAATATTGACATGTGCAATAAATAGGGAGTATATATATATATATATATATATATTTCTCAAAGTAATTATCGGTAAAGTTTTTTTTTTTTAACCTTAAGATATAATCGAACAATTAAAATATTGTTGGTGTATCATACTTATCATACACCTTATCTCATATTACCCTTCCCATCCAAGTCTTCTCTGTTACAGGCGATCGACGCCTGCGACCCACCCCTGCCCCCCCCAAGGCCCCAACCCCGGCCGCCCCCCACCCAGCCCGGCCCTCCACGCCCTGGTACCCCCCAGCCCTCCACGCCCCACCAACCCCCCGGCCCCCAGCCCTCCCGGCGCCCCCCCCTCCCCCACCCCCCCCCCCCCCCCCCGGCACCCCCCCGATGGGGACCCCCCCCCCACCCCCCAACGCGACCGACTCCCCCGGGCAAGAGAAGAGAAAGAGGGGAGGGGGAGTCCCCATCGGGGGTAGGGCTAGGGTGGGATGGGGGGGTTGCCAGAGGGCCGGGGGCAGGGAGAGAGGATAAGAGGGAGAGATGGGCGCTGGGGGGCTGGGAGAGAAGAGAAGAGAGAGAGCGGGGAAGAGAGAGAGAGGGGGCCGGGGAGGCTTTTGGGGGGGGGGGGGGCATCGGGCTGGGGGGGAAGGGGTTGCTGGTGATGGGGTGGGGGCTGGCCAGTCCTGGGGTGGGGGGGCTGAGGGTGTTGTTGCCTGTGTTGGGGGGTCACTGGCGACGTGGCGCAGGTCACCCGCGACGGCGGGAAGGTTGCCGGTGACGGAGAAGATTGGGGTGGGAAGGAGTAGGACGAGGTAAGGTGTATGGTAATTATGATACACTAATAATATATCAACTGTTCGATTAAATCTTAACGATTTAAAAAGAGCTCTACCAATAGTTATTCTGGAAGAGACCTTACCACAGTTTTACCTTTTTTTTTTTTTTTTTTTCTTTTCAAAAGTGACTCTATGTGCCTTTCTCAAAATCCAAATCATATTTTTTTCCCTCTCAAACACCCATCTCGTTTTAATTTTCAAATAAATTGAACTTTTTTTTTCCCATTGAACACCACGTATGTTTAGTGCATCATGTTAAAATATTATATTATCTTTTCTCATAATATAATATTGGGTAAGATAATTTATTGCAAAAATTGAAAATAAACAATAAATTAATATGATCAATGTATTATTATCTAATAGGTACATTTTCAGTATAGTACTATTATATTATTCTTGTCTCCAACCCCAACCCCGTGTGTCATCTCGGACCGATCTCAAGCCTAGGCTGATCATGTCCCTATACTTGAGGCAACCTTGACACTAATCCCATTCCAGCTTCGGGTGGACCCGACCCTGTCCCCATCCCAATCCTAGATTGGCTCTAACTTTAAACCCGACCACAATACCAATTATAAGGACGAGATTGGGCCCGAGGGCTTTATTTGTGATTGGGATCGAGGTTGTAATCATTTCACAGACCCTTAGGGGTCCGACCAACATTAATGTTGTATTGTTGTAATATACCAAAATTTATATTAGATTGTAAACACTTTAATTTTCATAACACTAAAATACTGTATTGTAGTATGATTATTGAAGACAATATGACATAAAACAGTACTAACTATACAAATATACTACAATGCAAGCAACCAAACATGCCTTCTCGTTGATGAGGGGTAAAATAGTAATTTAAGTTGGAAACACAACTGGCGGGCCCAGTAATCGAGGCAAAAATGGTTGATTCCCGCCAAAAACCCAACTTTCAGCTTGGTCGTCATTCCTCTCTCTCACTCAGTCTCTGCAAAATTACCGGCGATGAGTGATCCTCCGGCGTCGGTGAGGTCTCTGGCGGCCTTCCTTATACGACGCCGTTCCGACCAACTCCGGTCCATCGCTCTCTCCCCTGACCCCAAGCTCCATTACCCTCTCTTCGTCGAGTAAGCAAGCCCTAATCGCCGAAAATCCCTTTTTTTTTTTTGTTGTTGTTTTTTTTTTTTTTAACTCCATAATTTTCTATGTATCTTCAGTTTCGCGGAGCTTCTGGAGGACGATCCTCTGCTGGCTCGCCTCGTCTTCTCTCAGCCCACTGAGTACTTGCGCTTCTTCGACCAAGCCGCTGTTTGGGCTCATGTACGCAAATATTCAAATTCTGTTCTTGATTTTTGAATGATGATTTGATTAATTAAATTTTGATCTGATGTGTTTGTAGAAAATCATATTGGGGGATTTGAAAGATTCTGAAAATGGGATTAAGAAGGAATTCATTCATGTTCGGATTGATGTCTGCGGTTCTCCGCTTGAATGTGCTGGTAAACTTTGTGTTGGCTTGTTTTGAACGAGTACTTGTTCCGTTGTGTATTTTTTGTTGTTTAGCTGTGGTTTTGGTTGTGAATAGAGACTTTTCCGAGGATCGGGTGTGTGAGAGTGAAGCATTTTGGGCTTCTTCTCACTCTCAAAGGGACGGTTATTCGGTCGGGAGCAATCAAGATGTATGAAGGGGAGAGGCTGTATATGTGCCAGAAATGTCAGCACAGGTGAGTGTTGTGCACTAAGTTTCCGATTTGAAATTACCAGTGGCGAATAATGTTATTCACCTTTACGGTTGTTTAAGAAGTTTATGTCCTATAAGAATCTCTTATGCAAATTCCAATGCTAAACTATGCTTACCTTTAAGAAAGAAATTACTGGGGGATGTATCCCTTTTTGTGCTCGTTATATCGGAATTTTTCAAACTGGTTTCTTATGGATGCTGAACTATGTTTGTGCAGCTTCCTAGTTTATCCTGAGTTAGAAACTAGAAACTCCATACAACTACCATCGTATTGCCCGTCACAGGTATATATTGTCTACTAAATCTTAGGTTGTCTTGCAAGTCATAACATTTATTTCATGTCCTCATGGTAAAAGTTTCGTTTGACACCATTAAAATAGTTGCGCTTATGAGCTTTAAAACTATCAAACTTTTACCTGCTGACTTACAATTTTAATTGAGATCTTTAAGATTCTTAGAGTTTGTATTTTATCTCCCTTCTCAGCTAGCTTAATTAGTAAAATGTCAGTTTGTTGGAGGTCAATAATCACTGTCAGTTTCAAATCTTTGCAAGCAAGAGGGAAAAAGCATCCTAATTTTACTCATAGAATCTTCTATATTGTATTGAATTGGAAAGATGATTTGGGCTTTTAGTTTTTTTCTTGTTTGTTGTTTTGTGATTTCATTCCATTAATATTCGGTTTCTTATATTAAAAAAAAAAAGGGGGTTCTAAAGTGTATTTTTGTTAGAATTTACATTTCACAACAATGTTTTCATTCTCTTTATGCTGGAAAGTATGTCTCTGCACGTAGCTTTTGAGATTTGATTGATTTTTCTGGTCTCTCAAATGGCAGAGATCTAAACCCTGTGAAGGCACAAAGTTCAGACATTTAGAAGGTTCGATAACATGCCATGATTATCAGGAAATCAAAATCCAAGAAAGTACACAGGTATTGGGTGTTGGAGCAATTCCTCGCTCAATCCCAGTCATTCTGAAGGATGATCTTGTTGACATTATAAAAGCTGGAGGTTACTTCCCAACATTATTGGCTTCTCTTGTTTTCTGATAAGGAAATTTTAATGCAACTTTAAGTTATTCTGGATTTAATGTTTGAGTAATAACAATGGATTATCTGGCCATTAGATTAGACACATTTCTTGTTTTCTAGTCATTGATTCTTTCAGATTTGAATTAACATAAAGCGTTGTATCTGCTAATTGCTATGTAAATTAATAAGATCCAAGTATGATCTATTCAAATTCTGGTAGAACGTTCATTCACTTCCAAGCAGCAGTCTAAACTTGTGGTACTAATTCTGATCAAATTTGATTGGTTATAGAAACATAGAGAAAGGGAGCTCATGGGAAACATGAACATATCAAATTAATTAACTGAATAAGTAAAATATAATCGAGAAGCATCTATGTTGGCCAGTACTTTTGATACATTCCCTCTTTTTCTATTGTTCCTCATCTTTTTTTTCTTTTTTTTTTTTTCTTTTTTTGTTTTTTTTCTTTTTAAACAAGAGAACTTTCTTTCATTGATAAGAACCAATCACAAAGGAAAGAGGACAATGTATCCTCAGAAAACAAGCAACAAAAAATGGAAAACAACCTGTTAAGAAAATAAAACAGAAACTACAAAAATAAAAACTACCCAAAGCCTTTATCCCACCTTCATTAGATTCAGCTTTCTTGTTTATCTCTTTCCGTTTGTAAGAATGGTTAGTACGTATGTGTTTGTACTTCACTAATTTTTTTTAATACATTGCAGATGACATTGTAGTTACTGGGGTTCTAACTGCAAAGTGGTCTCCTGACTTGAAAGATGTTCGCTGCAACCTTGATCCTGTATTAATTGCTAATCATGTGAGGTAATTATAGTAGCTCTTTTCCTTTGAACAATAGTAAAAAAATGATAAAGTTAGGAGATTTAAAACTTGTTTCAAATACTTTACTCGTAACAAGTAGAAAGGAATAAGATACCAGAAAATAGATTCGTGGGTCAATATTGTTCCTTATGATTTAATCGTGTTGGAATTTAAAACTACAATTACTAAAGATTCAGATTTAATTTTTAGCTAAACTGTTGACCAATCTCGATTTGGGAGGTGCTTGAATATACTATCTCAGCAAACTGGGGAGCTTTGGTGAAGGGTGGGCAAATTGGATGTGGTTCTTGTGGGCTGTGGCAAATGAAACTGTTAAAGAATATCATGTGGATAGAAATCTAGGGTTGAAAAGGAATATTATGATATGAAATTGGTCTTTTTTTATGGGATTTTCGAAATGAGAGGGTTTAGTCCTAATTGGTGGCTGCTTAATATTGGGAAATTTCTAAATTATGATTAATGGAAAGCCCGGAGGGAGATTTAATGCAACAAAGTCTTAGGGCGAGGAGATCTTTATCTCCTTTTTTGAAAAAAAAAAAAAAAAAATTGTTTACCATAGTGGTTGTTGTGCTTAGTAAACTAATGCAGAGATCCGTTACTTGTGGGTTAGTGGAGGGTTTCAAATTAGGAAGGGAAGAGGTTTCAGTTTCACATCTACAATTTGATGACACTATTCTTTTTAGGAGCTTTTATTAATATAAAAAATATGTGTACATACAATGCAGAGGAAGAGATTTCCTCACTAGAAGACCAATAAGACTATAAAAATGAATTCTAATCCCTAACAAAATCAGAGAACAACTCCTAAAGTCCTGCTCTTGATGTACAAACTCTTGAAAAGCTTTGTCAGTGGAAGCCCATTAAGCAGTAAAGTTCATCCATCTGTCCATAAAAGTCCTACGACTTTTATCTCATTTACATGGATACTGTGAGAACCCGTGCAAGTTTTTATGTATATTTCCTGCTTATGTATTGCAACCACCTCTTCCACACGACTTGTTCTAATGTATATATAACCTATTTGAAGTTGCTCGAAGCACATTTAATTACAATTACATGCAAGTGGTAGGAAAGAAGATAGACTTGTTTGTTCTTTCCTGAAGTTTAAACTTATTTAAGGATTTGATAAAATTTTTGTATTTAGGAGAACTAATGACCTGAAGTCAGACATTAATGTTCCTCATGACATCCTTATGAAATTCAAGCAATTCTGGTCAGAATTTAAGGATACCCCTTTGAAAGGTAAGGGATCATTAATTCACATAGATATATGTGTTATTCTATAAATCCACCAGTATCTACTGTTTGGTGACCGTTGTATCTAAGACAATGCTTGATAGTAGTTTTCAGTTTCTCATGTAATATTTTATCCAATATCCAGCATTTGGTGTAAATGACATTGTACTTTTGGAAACTGCATAGGGAGAAATGCCATTTTGCAAGGTATCTGCCCTCAAGTTTTTGGACTCTTCACTGTAAAGCTTGCAGGTACGTAGTTGTCTCATTTCAAGCTCATAATTTATTGATCTTAAGATTTGAAATTCATTCGCAGTTGGATACTCTGATTCAAAAATAGTTACATATGTTCACTTTTTCTTCATTCTATTTAGTTGCATTAACACTTATTGGAGGTGTTCAACATGTTGATGCTTCCGGGACTAAGGTACGGGGAGAGTCTCATCTGCTTCTGGTTGGTGATCCAGGTACCCTTTCTTATCAAACTTAGATGCTACTGCAAATTCTTCTAATGCTACCAATGAACATTTACTCTACTTTATTTTGACTTCCTGAAACAAAATGAACCCATTTTATCCCAAGCTGATCCCTGACATGTATATGAAGAATAATACATGGATGCACACACCAGAATTTATAATTTTTCTTTCGCTGGTTCTTTACAAAATCTTTTACCTTATAATTAGAAAAATCCGATTGTTTATAACCATTAGTAAATGCACTTCTCAGGTACTGGAAAGTCTCAGTTTTTAAAGTTTGCTTTAAAGTTGAGCAACCGATCTGTTATCACTACTGGCTTAGGAAGCACGAGTGCTGGACTGACTGTCACTGCAGTCAAGGATGGAGGTAATTTTTTATTCCTTCACCCAACTGTTATTCACAAGGTTAGGAAGCTAACAGAAGTTGTGATAGGTTTTTATTTATTTTGACATATTTTGCTAAGCGACCTTTCTCTCAACTAATTGACTCTACCTTTCTTTTTTTTTTTTTTTTTTTTTTTTTTTTCTTTCTTTCTTTATCTACTCTATTTGGTTGTATATCAATTAACTAAAATCTTTCTGTTGCGCTGACCATATCTTCCATCATGTAACAACTTTAATTTCCTTTTTCCATTTTTGAATGATCTGACAAGAGATTAGCGGTATAAAGGTAGTTATCTAGAAGTTTTTATTTAGAGAAGGTCAAGTTACGTCATCTTTGGACACTGCTTCTTAGACCCACCTTGAGATGTGAGAGTTACATTGAGGGAAAAAAATCCCCTTTCCCTCTTTTCTGTAGTACATTGTTAAATTTAACCGTATAAGCTGCTACGTGTTCTCAATTAATGGATTAACAAGCATGCCACAAGGTGTTTGCTCCAATTTATTATCATATATTTGCTCCAATTTAATATCATATGTTACAAACCATTCTTTGATATCTTTGAAAGTATTTCTACCTTTTTTAAATATTATTTAAGGAATTAAACGCATTTGGGGAATACACAGGAGAATGGATGTTGGAAGCTGGGGCCCTTGTTTTAGCAGATGGAGGTCTTTGTTGCATAGATGAATTTGATAGGTATGTGGTATATATAGCCCTTCAAATTGTTTGAGGAACAGCTCTGCTAGCTTTCTGTTATTTCTGCATTAGCATACATCGTGTAGATGTGGTGGAGGGGGGGGTTGGGTTTGGGGGGGTGTTGTTGAGCAAAAAAAAAAAAAACTCAGGTTGTAGCTACAGCAAGCAAATCGGTCATTTTGGGCTTTTATATGTGCTTTCCTTACTCTGGACTGTGTAGATGGAGAGGAATTCTTTTTGAGGAAAGGAAATGGGGGTGATAGACATTTTTGCAGAAGCTAAATTTTAAGCTTCACTGTGGACTTCGATAGTTAGGGTGTTTAAGGGCATTCCATTTTCCTTTATTATTTTGACATCTGGCTTTTGTGCTTATATGTAGGTAGACTTGACCAAAGTTGCTGTTTTCACCAAACCCCCCCCCCCCCCCCCCCCCCCCTTTTTTTTTCTTTCCTGCTATGAGTTTACCTTATTCTCTTTTCCTTGTAATTGATTATTCAATCAATGAAAGAATGGGTTTTTTCTTATCAAAAAAACAAAAAAGTGGTTTTGTAGTTCACTTGGGTTCTTAGCATATCTCTTTTATGAAACGACCTTCACAAAAGTGCAACTGCTACTTCTGTTACGTAATATATTTTGCCATCTCTGTTGGTGCAAGTCATTTCTAGTTGGAACTTGTTATGTGGAAATTTTTTTGTCTCATAGTATCCGATGCTTAATTCTCTAGTTTCTTTCTTTATGATCTTGTCTATCCTCAACTTCGCACTCACGACCCTTTCTAGTTTTAGCTCTACTTTTCTACCTCTACCCAACTCGCCCTTTTAAGTTATTGCATTTGGTTATTTGTTTATCAATAATGTTTTGGGGGTTCAGACATATACATTGTATGACAAACACAATAGGGATCGATGCATAATGCACCATAGTACAATTATGAAACCGATACTCATTTATTTTTGTTTTCATTTTGTCTTTACCTGAAAAAATTGCCGATTCTCTTTGTTCTTACCACCCTAATATTACTTCTCTACAACAGCATGAGAGAACATGATAGAGCAACGATACATGAAGCAATGGAACAGCAAACCATAAGTGTTGCCAAGGTAACTTCTTTTCTCTGATTTTTTATGAACAATTTACCATAAATTTTGTTCGAATTTAACATTCAAAATGTAGTAGGGCTTCTATTTGCTCTCCTTCTTTTTTTTTTTTTCCGTTCTTTCTTTCTGATGTTCTCTTCCGTGATTAATCCCATTTACTTTGTAGGATATGTAGTTCAACTTGGAACATTTTTATGATTCCCAATTGTTTGGATTCAGCAAGAAAAGAAGGTTCCTATTAATATTTGTCCACCGACTGATTTCAAAATCAGTCTCATTTTGCTCATACATGCATAAGTTTCAGTGTCATTTTGCGAATACATGCATCAGTCTCATAAGCTTCCTATGTTTTATATATTCGTGTCTATAAGAGTCTAGCTTCTTACTTAATTCTTCGTGACTGTTTCTATTATCTTTTCATATAAATTCTGTCTTCCCCTTATTTTCAGGCTGGTCTTGTGACAACTCTCAGTACGAGGACGATTGTTTTTGGTGCGACAAATCCCAAGGGACATTATGATCCTGATCAATGTATTACTTCTGTCAATAGCAATGCCAATTGAATTGTGTTTATTTGTGCAGTCAATTACTAGAATTTCCATTCAGTGTTTAGCACTTTTTATTTTCCTCAGATACGTATGGAAGTGCTTTTATCATAAAAAGAGTTCTTGTATTTTCTAAAATATGATCTTCTAATGCATTGGTCAGTTGGCCGGTTTCTTTCAGTTTACTTTCTATTTATGATGATTTTGATATTTATTTTTCAGTTGTTTTCTTTTTTCTAGCTCTATCCGTTAATACGGCACTCTCTGGTCCCTTATTGAGCAGATTTGATATAGTCCTTGTCCTTCTGGATACAAAAAATCCTGAATGGGATGGGGTTGTGTCCTCTCACATTCTTTCCAAGGTACTTCACTCATAAGATCTTGAAAACGGCATTCTATTGTTGCCTAGAAGCGATTTGATGAATCTAGATTGTGATTTCTTGTCTTGAAATAATTTACAGGGGGAACCTGAAAAAGACAAGAGCAATGAAGACTTGTCAAACATCTGGCCATTTCACATGCTTCGGAGGTAAACTATCACGGAAATAACTCTATTTCACCTTTTCTTTTTAGGAGTAAGATAGCAGGTGATTACTTGAATAGGTTTTAAGATTCATTTCATCGAATTACACATTATATAATTATCCTAGGGAGATATCACAAGGGGCATTTCATTCACCACGGCAGAATAATAAGTTTTTGTGATCATGGTATAATAAGAGTACTAACGATCATGAAGTTTTGAGTATTTAAGTTTGTATGAGCAAGAATAATTAGACTAACGATCATGGTATAGCAAATCATTTGTTGCTATGCACTAGCACTTGCCTGGAAATTATGGAAACTTTTTTCCTCTTTCCTTTCAGGATTTCATTGGATCTCATGGTTGGGAATAAACTATTGAGTAATTGGCCCAATTAGTTTCTAAATTCTTTAAAAGGTGATGATTTGGTCCCTGTTTTATTTTTTTTGACTGAGAAAACCCTGAACTCTTAAAATGTTAGCCACTTTAGTCATTTCCGTCCAAAACCGTTGAGTTTCTAACGGAATGAGTCATGTGCAATGCAGGTGATCTACTTTTAGAGGATATTTTAGTAAGAGTAGTGCTAGGGACACCAATTCTAATCTTAATTTTTTAAGTACCAACTCATGTGTCATATTTTTTTTGGTAGATGCAATCAATTAAGGTTGCAATACTTTAAACACTTATCAATAAAATATCGACAATTCATATGTCACATAGGTTGGTACTCAAAAGTTGGGATTGGAGTGGTGTCCCTAGCATTTTTCTTTTAGTAATCTAACAATAATTAATTTAACAAAAAAAAAATCAATAAAAAACTAAAATTCATCTCTCTTTTCTTCTCTCTCCTCTCTCTCTCTTTGGATTCGGGGGGGGGGGGGGGGGGGGGGGGGGGGGGAGTTTGGGGGGCTTGAGCTAGATGACAGAGAAGACAGTGGCGGGGCCTCCCCCTCCGCCAGCTCCCTCTCTCTCCCCTCCCCCTCCGGCAGCTCCCTCCCTCTCTCTTTGCTTATTTGGGTTTTTGTTTGGCTGCCCATAATTAATTTTCTGGTTTTGGTGTTTTGTGGTTTGAGCCAAAAAAAAAAAACCGACGGAGAAGGTAAATGAGTAAGGAAATAGAAAAATAAAGGGCAATTTTGGTCTTTTACTACAATAATTATGACTTGAGCAAGATTCCGTTAGAAACTTAGTGGTTTTAGACAGAAAGGACTATAATGGCCAACATTTTAAGTGTTTAGGGGCAAAAAAAAAAAAAAACAGGGATCAAACCGTCACCTTTTAAAGTCCAATTACTCTATTTGGCCAATTACTCTAAACTATTTGGCAGTAATTTTTCACGGTCTCTAACTGTATACTTGTTGTGACATGGTTTTTTCAACCTAACACACTTTCAGGATGTAATGGAAAATCGTGACATATGTGTCAGGAAAAAAAAATGATGCCAGTTTGAGGTGTTTTCTTTTAGGTTATTACAAAGAACGCTTGTTCACAAATTTTAGAGTCAACCATTTGTCATATTCAAGTTTGAAGTTTTTCATGACATCTTGCAGGTATATTCACTATGTAAAGGAAAATTTCAGACCGGCTCTTACAAAGGATGCTGAAACAGTTATCTCGAGCTATTATCAGCTCCAAAGAAGATCTGCGACCCAGAATGCAGGTTCCAACTAAGTGAAGTTTCTTCTCTATATGAGTCACTGAGTCGATCTTTGTTCTTTACTTTTTAACTACGAAATTTGTTGTGATTCAGCTAGGACAACTGTGCGCATGCTTGAAAGTTTGATACGCCTAGCTCAGGGTATGTCACCTTCCTTGGGGGGAAAAAATCACTATTTAACAACTACCCATTTTCTTAATCCCCACGCAGAGTTAAAAATACAAGGCAAAATCCTATTTCGCTCCTTAAGATTTGATTTTGTCAATGTCACAGCACATGCAAGATTAATGTTCAGAAATGAGGTCACTTGCTTAGATGCGATTACAGCGATTTTGTGCATTGAATCATCCATGACTACCTCAGCAATTGTAGACAGTGTTGGGAATGCTCTACACTCAAATTTCACCGAAAACCCCGACCTGGAATGTATCCTGCCAATTTCCAATATATATTTGTGTATATTTTAACGTTCACATTTTTCCAAGTTATGTTGGATAAATTTTCCCTTTCTGATTTTCTTCTAGACAACTGGTAGTCTCAGCTCTTAACTCCTGATTGAATAGATACCAAGCAAGAGAGATTGATCCTGGAAAAGCTAAGATCATTTGATGAATTATCATAGGAAGTGATGACAGAACTAGAAGGATTGTCACAAGGATGCCGTAGGAAAGCAAGGTTTTAGCAAGATTGATGCTTTCTGCGATTTGAAGACACTGCATGGCTTACAAGCTAACTTGAATCTAGTATTTTTCTCAACCTTGAAAATCGATATGGCTTATATTTCGACGGGGACGGGACATTTTATGGCGATGAAGTGTGTGTGTGATGCTTTTGTAACCATTGGACAATTTCATGTTGAGATGTTTGTTAGATTGATGTACAGATTAGATGCTTCATATACAGGTGTGTATGTATTTATATATTGAAAGCATGTGCAGGTTAGCTGTGCAGGATTATGAGAACAGAAAGTTGCATGACATTCTGTCGAGATCAATGTTCTTTGACGAGTTATTTTTAAGTTCCCAGTGAAACTGATATTCTTCTTTGAAAGACATCTTTTTTTAAGATGCATTTTTATTCTATTTTTGTTTTTTTTGTTTTTTTTTGTTTTTTTTTTCAACGAATGCGAGTTTCATAAGTTAGTGATAGCTAATCAACACGAAGTGAGAAGAGTAATATGGACGAAGAGAGGGAAAGGGTTTATCCATTATGTCTTTCTCATTGCCTCATTCCGAGGGTATTGAAAAAGGTAATATTTTATTTGGAGTTTTTTAGCCACAATTTTCTGTGGCCATGAAAATATTATATATTAACATTAAAAGAATATAATTTATGTTTTGGAAAGCTCTTCAGAAACATTTTGTCCACACAGTACCTTAGAAGCTATAGCTTTTACTTCTCATCAAACCAATGTAAAAAGGCAAAATCAAAGTTACAGCAAACAGAGCCTTAAAAGAATCCAATTAGCCAAGGCAAAAATGATTAAACACTCTTCATATGCACAATTGAGCCAAAGATAACAAGTAGAAAAGACTAGCATCTATGGATACTGATACCAAATATATATATATATATATATATATATATAGATATTGAAAAAAAAAAAATAGGAACTATTCCCAGATCATGGCTTCCCGAAAAGGAAAAGTAGAAGACAAGCAGTTCATGTTAATTTTATTTTTGGTTTTTCGTTAAATCATAATTCATAATTGAACTGATGCAACTGTAAAAGAGCCGCAAAACTAAAAAAAATGAAGGCCAAAAGCTCGGGACTTCTCGTCCTTGATTAAATGATAAGCTCAACTATGACCTGACTGAAACAGGATATTATACCAGAGTAGACCAATGCTTACTTACAAGGAAATTGAAATCAAAAGAGTCCCAAAATTTTCCACCAGAAAGACCCAACTACACCCCAGATGCCAGCGTTAATGAGAGCCATCACAAAGCCCATTTTGAAGACGTCAGGAAGGTCTACATATCCAGCTGTTGAAAGGAAAAGTTTAAATTTTATCAGTCAATATCTTACAACACATTGTAAAAGACAGAACAAAGACATTTTCATGGTATCAGTGTTCGAATATATTAGAAAAAGAAAGAAAATCAAGTGTAAAAAAAAAAACTTAAAATCAAGTAAAGCCTCATTCTGGAACAAAAATCGTAAGCCTTGAGGCACTAAATGGCCGCCTCATGGTGAGGCGCGCCTCGAACACCTTTTTAAACAGTTATTGTACTACTAAAAACATAACTTAATGAAAATTTGAAGATTATTCGTCATGCAACATAATGAAAGAGAATCAACATTAAAACAATTAGTTATACTTGTGTTGGGGAAAGAGGGCACACCTCCATAGTAGACAGCAGCCTGGCCGCTGCTATAATGTGTTATAGCGCCAAAAAGATTTGTATTGTACGCTAAAACCAATGCTGCCAGCACACCAGGAACGCCAGCAGCCAAGTGCATAGCAAGAAATGCGGAGTATAAAGCACCCACATGACCAGTTTGACTTGCAAAGAGGTAGTGAATTAAGAAGTATGCTGCTTGAAGAACACCAAATGCAACTGGCCAGCTCAAAGAAAAGGACATAAGGAACTTCGCCACACAGTTAGACATCCAAGTTACAATTCCGAGGTTTGTCAATTGGCCAGCCATGCCCACCAGAACAGCAAACCAAGCTAAGGTATCCCATGCTGATTTTTCACTTAAGCAGTCATCCCAGTCAAGGACTCCTAATAAAAGGAGTATCGATAAGCCGATCATTGCAGCTACAACACTTGGGATGCCAAGCACATCTCTACAGAAATAACAGATAAACTTGGTAAACAAGAAACCAGGGTAGCAGAGTTTAAATGATTTTGTCATCCAACAGCGTATATCAGGATCTCGAATTGTCAGCTGATGTTCATGAGAATACAACATGCAGGCTTTCAAAATATTGGATTTGGGAATTGTACAACAATTTCTGCAGCTTGATACAATAGCAAAAAAATTTACGTGTGACAGTACCATAAACAGTGATATTAAGGAAAATCTCATGCATATTATAGACGTGTGTGTGTGTGTGTGTGTGTTTGTGTTATCACTCAAATTTGAAAGAGTAATTGCAGGTCCCATATAAAAACCATCTATCCAAGCATGCAATAGGAGCACTACTCGCTTCTGCTAACATATTTGAGTCGAAGAAACCTTCTTTGTCAAGCATGAAACATACTTGACCTCCCATAGGAAGTAAAAAATGATTTGAAAAGATAAAGAGCTCATGCGGAAAATCGAGTAACAAACAATTCAAACTATTAACATGAATGAGTTTATCATGTTCATACAGATAAGAAAGCCATGCAAATTGCAACACATAATCAGTGTAAAAACGAGCAGAACCAATCTCAAAGCGTTTAGATGCTCTACATTACATCAAGTTACATTGTACTCTTAACAAGGCACCAAGCGAATTGGTGACGCCCTTTTCCAAAATCAATAAACAACAAATAAACGGCTATATACCATGGAAGATGTAAGAAGATTCATTACTTTCTTTCTCCGATATGTGTTCACAAACAACCAAATAGACAACCATTGCTTGAATAACATAAGTATGCAGTAAAAGAGATTTAAATACTTCTACAGAAGCTACTTACCCAAAGACCCACAAAGATACCGCAAGAAGCATCGTACCAACCATTATCCACTCGTTTTTGGTGACAGGACCCATTGTTTCCAGTTTCTTGGCAGCCATAGCAGGGGCATCAGGTGTGTCCTTGGTTTCTGGAGGATAAAGCATGTATAAAACTAGTGGGGTAACTAGAAGCGCAATAATTGCTGGTAAACTAGCTGCCTTGAACCATGTAACCCAAGGGCTTGAAATTACCACCCCAAGTTCTTCAGCTAATCTAAGGCATAGCAGATTTTGAGCTGCAGCCGTTAGGAAAAGAGCGCTAGAGTTACCAGAAGACTGTCACACATCAGCACAAGATCAATACATGTCACTAGACTTCTCTTCTAGTTGGGCATATAAAAATGATAATATGACTGAGAAATAATGATAATCTTCACATAGATTTTTAGCAAGATGGGTAATCGCATGTACATATGACGGGTAATCGCATAACAAAATCTTGGTCATTGCCTTTACAGCTAACAAACATTTCATTTTTCATGAGTTCAAGAGTAGCCTCTTAAGATTACAAACCGCAAACAAGAAGCAAAAAGTACATTGGACAACCTCATGTCAAGAATAGGCTTGGATTTAAATCAGGGATGGATTGCAAAATGCTAACTTTTGCTTTATTACCATGGCAGGCCTACTATTGTCTGATGACAAATGCTAAAGCGCATCGGTTGAGCTTAGCTCAACTACCCACATGGAGCGACATGAGGGACACTTCCCATGGGAGTAGTTGAGACCAGCTAGATTGATAGCGAATACCACTCCTCTTATATAATGCCTTATAGCAAAAGAAATGTGTGTGTATTCGTGGCTACGCATACACATTACTAGAGATCATGCAATTTTTGCAACAAACTTCCTTAACCATTATTGAGGTTTAGACCGTAACCTTTAATAGTGAAAGTGTAAAAATAGTATTGAAAGGGCAGCATTTTCTCCCATTAAAAATGACTCATATTTAAGTAAAGAATTTTGTTTTCACGACTCCTAAATTAATCTGTTTGGATTACAACTCAACAAATGGGAACTAAACAAGAGGCAAAAAAGCATATTGGAGACCTATCTACCACTAAATTCAATCATACTTAATAAACATACAGTTGAACTTTTGCTAGTTTAGAACTTTGGTTCCTGAATTAAAAATTGAGGCAGTTTCTCCCTGAATTTTACATTCAGCTTCACCCTAATTCGTAATGGGTATCAACTCTCTCACATCCATATTAGGCTCAATGCTCCCAAAAACTTACATTAAACTGACTCACTCAAATTAACCGGCTGAAATTATCAAAGAGATAATTTCAATTATCGATAGGAGTGTCACTGCTAAGTCTGTCTAAATCCAATGACTAAAATGATCCAACTGTAAATGTAGAAACGGAATTGCCAAACTGGTGAAAATGCAAGCAGAATTGGAGCCAAGAAGCCAGAAATTCAATTTAAAAAAGCTAAAGTAGCCATTTCATTTTTGCACATCGCTTGACTCCACTGTTGGTCCCTGCACTTGCACACCCTGAATTATTGGTATTTTGGTCACTTGAACTTTTACGTCTTGTCAAATAGGACCCAAAAATTTGAAAATCTTTTACAATTGCAATCCAATAGCTAAAAGATGTCGATTAACACTTGAAATACCCCACGCTTGCACAAGAAACCTTTTGTTTGTTGGCAAGTTGGACTTGAACTTTTTCAATTTCGGAAAATTGGACACGAAATGCCGTCTATTACTTAACCTTCATCATCAATTGGACTGCATTGTCAAGGATTGTAAAATCTCGGCCCCTAAATGCCAAAACTAAGAGAGCGTTTGATTAGTTCACTCCAACCAAATAATTTTAATTTTTTTTTAATCTTTTTCTTTAAAATTAAACTCAGTTTTACAATTTACTTTTCTAACTCTAACTTAAAAACTCAAACTTTAAAAGTTCATAACTTTATTATTTCAAGTCGAAATGAAATGATTTTTTTTTTAAGTGCATTGAATTTCAAGAAAAACAAAACAAGATCCATATTGATATATATTTTTTTAACTAATTTCGAGTTTTTATATTTTTTAATATCAAACAGTTTATTTTCAACACAATTCCAAAACTTAGATCAACTCCAATCAACATAACTCAAATTCTCCGACTCAAGCAAACCAACCAAACGGCTTCTAAGTGCTTGAGGACCAACCAGCGAATGCAAAAAAGTTCAGGTGCAGCAATAAACATTTAACTAGTACCTTAATCTATCCAAATTTCGACACAAAAAGTAGAATAAAACAGAATAAAAGAGAGTCTGCGTTAAGAGTTGACCTGAAACTGAGACAGAATCAGATACGAACCGAGCTTCTTCTTCGACGGCTCACCGGGATTACTCCCCGCGGACAACGACAACGACTTGATGATCGGCAAGAAAACCCCACCGGCGCGGGCCGTAGTGCTCGGCATTGCCGGCGCAATCAAGGCCTCGCTGAGAGTGAGCCCGTACGACAATCCCAAAGTGCTTTTCCCCAAGCATTTCACAAAAAACGTCGCAATTCGATCGCCCAACCCAGTTTTGACGAAACCCCGGGCGAAGAAGAAAGAGATGACGATCAGCCAGATGACCTCGTTGGTGAAGGCGCTAAACGCCGTGGTAAAGGGGAGGGTTCTGGTGACGATGGAGGTTGTGAGGCCGAGAAACGCCCAGGCTCCGACGGGCAAGGGGCTGAGGACGAGGCCGGCGATGGTGGAGAGGAAGATGGCGAGGAGCTGCCACGCCTGGGGGGTGACTTCGACGGGTTTGGGGACGAAGAACCGGACGAGGACTCCGATGGCAACGGAGATCACGAGCGGGATGAGTTTTGCGCCGTTGGATTCCTTCGGCGGCGGCGGCGACGGCGGTGACGGTGGTGATGATGAGGCTCTGGTCTTGGAGTGGGGCCGGGGGGTGCGGCGGGGAGTTGGGAGGGGAGAGAAGAGAGAGGATGGAATGGGGGATGATCGGAGGGTGAGGATGGAGTGGGAGGTGGGGAATGGGGGAATGGACGATTGGGATTTGGGGATGAGGCGGGGACGGTGGTGGAGGAAGGCAGCGCGGGTAGAGGAGAGAGAGGAGCGGAGGGCGAAGCTCTCCATATTTGGTAGAGAGAGAAAGAAGAGAGGAGAGAGAAAGGGAAGGGAAAATAGAGAGAGAAAGAGAAAGAGAGAGAGTGAGAGGCTGAGAGAGTAAGAAGAAGCTCTCTCTCTCTGCACTTAGAGAGAGAGAGAGAGAGAGAGAGTGACAGTGAGAGGAGCGGAGCTCCCAAAGAAGCAAATGCAATTGCGGTTGAATTTGTGAGGGGGAAACCAATCATGCATTTTTCCTTTTTTTTTAATTTGTTTTAATATTTTTTAACTGTTTGAGGGACTTGTTTGTCCTTTTTCATTTTTTTTTTTCCTATAATATTTGCTTTCAATAATATTGTTTTTGCTTTCGGTATTCTTGAGGTTCCAATTCACTCTCTTATCGTTTGCTTGTGTCGTGTTGAAAAAAATAAATGGGAAAATACTTTGACAAATGTAGAGGGTGAAATCAAATCAAATTAATTTTCATTAAGGTCAATGATTAATTTAAAATAAATCACAAATATATTAAGGTATATTATCGATGAATCACTAATTTATTAGAACTTATCATCTATGACATAGTTCATCACCAATGGACAGATAAAAATGGGTTCTTGTCAAATAAAAATGATGAGAATCAAATGATTTTTAAAGAGTGATAAATTTACATGATACTCCTTTAGGGAGTGACTCCAATCCTAATTTTCTCCAATTTTAGATGGGATATTTAGGGCATATGTAATAATTAAATTAAAATTGAATAGACCACAATATCCCTACACTAAAAACCCTTGTGTCCCTTTTTTCCATCTCTTTCCTTCCCTCTCTTCACCGGTAGCCTCTCTCTCTCCGCGTGAGGTCGAGATCACTTTGATGATGGGCTACTGTTCCACACCAGATGCCTAGCTAGTAGCCAAGCCATGGTCGCCGGTGTTCATCAGCGCAGTTTTTTTTCCTTTTATTTTAATTAGTGCGATGGTCGCCGATTGAGACCATGACCGCATGGAGGAGCCTCTGCGCTCGGGGAGATCGGTTCTCCTTCCATGCAAACGCAGTGGTGGTATAGAGGTCATCTCCAATGTTAGAGATTGTTGCAATTAATTTTTCTGGTTATGCAACATTTTGGGATTTTTTTTTTTCTTTTTGGCTTTTGTGTTTTTATTTTTAACAAAATTTTGTGATATTTCTCATTAATCCGGTTACAAAATTTAATAGATTTGGTGGTTATCCCTTGGTAACCAGCCGATATCCAATCGACGGAGGTGGTTACCGACCGGTAACCAGTCGGTATCTTACTGGTGGAAATGGTAACCAACTAATACCAGTCGTTGGTGTTGACATCACGGTGGATATCGGATTATAATCATTCAATGACCTTCGACTGGTCACTATCATTATGGATACTAATTGATAAGTTAATGGCATAATTAGTCTTTAAAAATAAATAAATGAATATTATGTGATAACTTGTTATTTGTCATATTTCTTTTAGGTGATTCTTTTATATATATATATATATATATATATATATAATTTTTTTAGGTGATTATAAGGTATGAATTAAAAAAAAATGTAAAGAACCTATTTTAGATAAGTTTTGGGCCCTTTGTTCCAAAGTTGGGCCTTTGGGCCTAAGATTTATTAAGTTGTTATTATTTAACAGTAGGCAGATGAATTGGAGCGAGGTGGTTTGATCAGAGATGCTTCTGGATTAGTGTAGGAGCTTTTCCAAAAAGTTAGTTGGGCTGGGTATTAGCTAAAGCACCTTTTTTTTTTCTCTTTTTTTTTTTTTTTTGGCTTAAAAAAAATGGCAGTTAGAGTTGTTCAAAGGATTTCATATTGTTATTTGAGATGAGAGAGTAAATAATATTTTTACAGTAAATAATTAAAAAATAGTTAAATTTTAAAATATTTAAAGTAATTAGCAGAAAATCAAAAATTTATTAAAAAATTAATGAATTATAAATAAATTTATTATTTACCTAATAAAAATGATATTTATTTACTAAATTAGTTATTTACTATATATATTTGAAAATCTTGAAATTTATTTTATTTTATTTCATAAAATGTTCTTTACCTATGGCAGAGTCACATTGTGCCCGGGGGCAGCTCCACTAGCTCAATGGGCTCTTTTGCTTCTATACCCTTATCAAATTAATGTTTTCAATTAAGCCCCTAATTTACCCCTGTGAAATTTTGAAATGACAAGTTTTTTTAAAAAAATTCACTTAGGTCCCAACATTTTATTTATAAATATACATTATTTCACATAGGAGTGGCAATTCGTGTCACGTGTCGGGTTCGTATCATGTTAGAGCCGTGTCGATTTTTTTCTTCCCCGACCCGAACACGACCCGCGACACGAACACGAAACAAAACTGCGACACGAACACAACACGAACCCGTCACGGGTTGACACGACACGAACCGAAATTGACCCGCGACACGAAATTGACCCGAACTTGACCCGCAACACGAAATTTGACCCGAAATTGACACGAAAAGTGACACGAAATTGACACGAAAAAAACGGGTCCAACCCGAACACGACCCGTTTTTTTTTTTTTTTCGTGTCAATTTTTTCCAACCCGAACACGACCCGCCCCTATTTTTCCCAACCCGAACCCTCGAAATATGTGTCGTTTTCGAGTCGTATTGTCGTGTCACAACCCGTATTGTCACCCCTAATTTCATTTTCAATTTTCACACTTAAAACATCAAATAAACAAAAAATTCAATTACACTATTATTTATAAGTCTATGTTTAGGGTCACATTTGGAAACTATGTTTCCAAACACTTTTTTTGTTTTTTTCCTCCAATTTTACTATTCATGTTTCCAAACATTTTCAAAAAACTCAAACTTTAAAAGTCCATAACTTTATCATTTTAAGTCGAAATAAAATAATTGTTTTTTCAAATTACATAAAATTTTAAGAGGAACGAAACAAAATCCATATTGCTAATTTTTTTCCCGAACACGTTTCAATTTTTTACACTTTTTCATTCCAAACAGTTTATTTTTACCAAACACACATTTTCAAAACTTAAATCATCTCTAACATTCAAAACACCGTCTCTAAACGTAACCCCAAACGGGTCCAAATTCGTATTTTGGGCTTTTTAAAGTTAGTTATTTTAGATTAAAAGGTTTACATAAAGAACAAAAGAAAAATATAATGTTGAACAATTTTTAGTTCCAAATTCAAGTTTACACTTTTGTTATTAATTTGCTTTTTCTTGTCTATCCCTTCTATATCTATAGCTATATATAGAAAGGGAAAAAAAATTACTGTGGAAGAGTTTTTTTTTAAGTCCTTTTTTACCTTGATCATATTTTTTTTTTTCGTTTTAGTCTTTTTATCTTTTTTTTGTGTCTCTCTTTTTTTTCTTTTCAGGTCCTTTGTTATTTTCTTTTTAAAATTTTGTGGGTTTATTTTTTTAACTTATTATTTTAATTTTTCCCTATGTGTAAAATTTTTCTCAAATATGTCCAACATGCATGAAGAACATAAAAAGTTTTAAAAAAGCTACTGTAGTTGTCCAAAACGAAAAACTTTTTTTTTAGTCCTTCATTTTCTTGTTTTTTCTTTTGGCCCAATTTTTTTTATTTTTTTCATTTTAATCTTTTTATCTTTTTGATCTTTTTTCATGCCTCATTTCTTTAAGTTTTAGATACTTTGTTGATTTTTTTTTGTTTCTTATGTCTATTTTGTACGTATATGTTTTTTTCTATTTGGATAAATTTTCTCAAATATATCCAATTACGTGTGTCGCACGTACTTTAAACTAGTACTTGTACATATAAGATATGTCTTAAAAGAAATTATATACCTAAACTAGTATTTTAACATATTACCAATGTTAAATCAAATCAAGTATAAATGTTATAATAAGAAGCTGCTTAAAAGTACCACAAATTCTTTTTTAGTCAATAATTATCTCAAAGTTACAATTTAGGATGCGTTTGGTGTATTAATTTATAATGAAATATTATTATTGGAGGTGACTAACTTTTCAAAAATTAGTTAAAATTTTTATTAATTTTTCAGAGAAAAAAAAAACTTAAATTGGGATTTTCATATTCAAATATGATATTCAAACGCAAGTTTAACGAGGTCGACTTACAATCCACTATTTTCTTCTTCTTTTTCTCTTAAAGTCCTTTGTTGTCTATCTGTTCTCAGGATTGCGTGATTAATATTTCGTGGGATTGTACACACACACACACCAAAAAGGTCAAATTATTCTGTAGTGGTCAAAGTCAAATAAAGAGTGCTAGAGAGACGTAGGAAGGAAAGTGGAACAAAAAATCCTTGAGGAAGCCAAACCTTATACAAAGTCTGCGAGACAAGTTTTTATCAAAAAAAAAAAAAAGTCTGCGGTACAAGTCATGACTCATTAAACAAAAATGACATCAAATTTGACCCCCGAAGAGGGGATTGGGGCAGAATCTTCTCAGCCATTCCTTTGTGTTGTAATAAATAAAAAATGTATGGCTAGGAATGGGAACGTTGTTTGTTGGGGATAACTTGTTATTATTGGCTGGATAGGCCCGCTGCTGAGCTGGTTCATACTCTTTTTGCACTTTTTTGTTCCCCTCCACTTTTCAAGGCCACAAACAGCCATCCCTGCTCGTTTTTGTGTTATAGGGACATCGAATGATCCGCTGTCATTAATTATATAACGGTAATTTTATTTCTGACTGTATTATAAAGTGAACTTTTTTATTCTTAAATTAATATATATATATATATATATATATATTCAAATTGGACTTCACAATGTAAAGTAGAGTTAATCGTCCCAACCTTCAAGTTTTTTTTTTTTTTTTAATAAGAAAAACTAGGAAAAACTTTATTACATAGTGTCATTTAGTTCTAATTTCTTTAGTCGAATTCATCTTTTTCTTTCGATATATGCTATATATGCTTGTAAGAGTACAAAAGAAGCCAAAAGGTTTGAGATTTGAGAATGAAAATAACAAATATTTCATGGGAACTCCCTAATTTCTTAAATGACATGGATTAAAAGGTTTTATTTAATGGCCAATCCGTATTTACTTTTATTTTTAATTTTCATTCATTGATAATATTAAGATAAACGGACATGATCCTTTTTTTTTTTTTTTTTTTTTTTTTGTCATTCATTATGTGATATTTAAAACCAAAATTTTATAATTCGGGAACATTTATAATAAGGGATGTTATGTCAAGTGGGGTTGCTGTTCTCACTGTATTTTTCTTGTTTTAGAATTTAATTTAAAATATAATATGATAGCTCTTTCTACCCATACTCAAAACTAATTGCCTCATGTAAGCCTCCATCAAAAACTCTATATTTTATCGATAAGCTTATCGGTGGATTACATCGACTAAGAAATTTTGGATCATATTGAAAATGAAGTTATCATATAAGAAATGGTTTTAGTATACAATCACACTGAATTAGAAGGCTAGCTCATAATAAAAAAAAAAAATATTTGTGTATGTTTTATTGCATCAAAATAAATAAATATATACATCTGACGCAGTTTGATTAAAATCAAACGGATTCAAAATTAAAAATGCCTATAGGTATTTTCGATACTTAAGATTCAAGCTTGTTGAGTTGCATGGTCAATAATGAATTTACTTTGAACTCCGAGATCTGCATGCGAAATTGTATGAAAATTAACAAAAAATGAAGTGGATGTTCATCTTTTTAATATCCGTGAATTCTATTGGCTCTATTATATTTAGTATTTTTATAACCTCTCAATAAATATTTCATATAAATTATTAGTGTTTTTTCATTGCCTTTAATTTTTCTCACTTTATGATTCTTGACTACGTATATACTAAAAATTTTCTCGATTTTTCTTGTCTCTCTTTTACTTTCATTTGCAATTTATGTTTTTACTAATTTTTTTTTTCATTTGTTTTAAATCAAAGAAGGTTATATTTGTGCTTGTCAAGTTGATAATTTTTCCACCTATACACCGTTTTACAAAAATTTCAAAACTCCTTTGAAAGACGTCTCCATGAAATGCTTATTTTAACCCTCTTACCTCAACTCTTATTTTAAATTTCTATTTACTTTATGATAATTAAATAAAAAAGCTGCAAAAATAAATAAAGAACTAATTTTAAGAAAATTTTAAAATAAACTACGCTTGCGTGTGGTTCGTCAGTTGGAGATGAAATTTTTAAGTTGGAGTTCGTTTGACATTTCAAAATTTAATTATAATTTTTTTTTATTTTTCAGAAAAAGACAAAAACTGAGATGAAAAAATACAGTTTAGTTGAAGTTGAGTTAAAATGCCAAACGAAACATAAGTATGTGTTTGGCACAACCTCTCTAACCACTTAACTCCAATTATTTTTTGTCTTTTTCTTAAAAAGTAAACTCAATTTCACTATTTACTACAATTCTAACTTAAATTCAAAATTTAAAAGTCACAATATTGGTATTATAAGTCCAAATAAGATGAACTTTTTATATAAATTGCATAAAATTTTAAAATAAACGAAATAAGATCTATATTGATTTTTTTTTTTTCAAACGTATTTCAAGTTTTATAATTTTTTAAAACTTCAATAAGCCAAACGCTCAATTACAAAACTTAACTCAACTCTCATTAAAATAATTCTAATTTTTCAACTTAAATGAACCAACCAAACGCCTTCTGACACGCTAGAACCCATTCTCTGCAATAAAAAACAAAAAAATAAAATAGACTTGGGAATTAGATTGTAATTAGACAAATAGATTATAATATGTTGCAATGCCTTGCCTTGAAAGTGTAGTTGACCACCGAATTGAAATATATGTATTTTTTAGTTTAGCCTTAAATTTTGAAAGAGTGAAAAGGAAGCACACTGAACGTTGGCGTTAGTAACGGAAAACAAAAAGGAAAGAAAGGAGAACAAATTGTCTGGCTGACATCACTTTATCTTAGGAATTCGAATAATTATTGAGGTTAATTTTAATAGGGTGATTAGTCAAAATAGCATAATACAAGATAATGTTTTAAAATAATAGCAGAATTTAAACTATTACTACAAAATAGCATAATTAAAACAAATAACAAAACAAAAATATATATTCTCATTCTAATCGTTGTGATTATTTAGTATTATTAACTTGGAATTAAAACGTATCAAATTCAAACTATTGCTAAGGACAATTATAGACAAAAGACTACCTTTTCTAACATGTCCCTAAAAGATGAAGATTAAACAAGAAATTACAATCTTGGATCGTAATAAAAGGAACCAATATGTGTGAGTTTAAATATTTAGGATTTTTATAGAAAAGTCAACTATAGCTATATGTGTGAGTTTACTATAGCTATATACAGTCAACTATAGCTATATGTGTGAGTTTACTATAGCTATATACAAAAGTCAACTTTATCGAATAGGCCCGAGACTAGTTCTTATTGTGATGCAGCTGAATAGCAAATATTTAATTTATACTTTTTCAGGGTAGTATATATGTATGCAAGACATTTATTTATTAGTAATAATGGGAAAAAATTAAATTGAATTACACGAATAAATCTATTAGGAATTCTAGTCCGAAAAGAGACAAGCTAAATATTAAGATCCTAATCTTATAAAAATAATTGTCAATAACATTAACTAACTTAATCATAACAAGATTTCAACCAATGATGGAGTCAGGATTTATTGATAGTGGGGCCAAAAAAAAAAATTTCGGCCAAACATTAAGCCTACTAATATTTATGTTTTTAATAAACTAGTTCATTTCTTAAAATCTAAATTGTTTGCCCAATAAAATATGAGTGGTTATATTTGCATCCACAATACTGATAAATATCCTCATGTAATAAATATTTTCTAATATAAACATAGTAAATCTATCCATTTATAGATACTTTTTATATAATACCATATTTAACCCTCTCACACACCCACTTTTATTTTAAATTTTAATTTATTTGTTAAAAATAAATTAAAAATCTAAATAAGAAAAAAAAATATATTTTCATTCTAAAAAATAAAACATAAAGTATCTCTAAAAAACAAAGAAGATCAAATAGTAAAGAAGAAAAACTCAAGCAATGTCTAAAAAAAAATCAAGAAATATCATATTGTATTTAAAAAAAATACATACAAACAAAATCATGTAAACGAACATAACAAGAAAAAAAAAAACAAAAAGAATAATCATATAAAAACCATAGAGAATCATTTTTAAATACTAAAAGAAAAGAAAAAAAAGGTAAAATACTAATGAATTAAATAAAAAAGTACATATTTCAATAGTTTTGGCTCTTTAAGAGACATCTTTTTTTTTTTTTTTTTTTTTTTCACTTGAATCCTCCATTGAAAATATTCATGTTGTTTAAAAATTTTCTTAAGAAAAAAAATTGATGAATAGAAGTTTAGAGTTTAGAACAATTTAGAACAATTTCTTATGATTTTTTTAAATATTATTTTCATTTATAGGTATGTGGAGGTATGTGTATTCTTAATTGTTTTAAGGTAATTTTCTTGTAAGGTAAAAATATATTAAAAATCTTTGTTGAATTTGTGGGGATATTTATTAATATCATGGGTATAAATAAAATCTCTCTAAAATATTTAAGGGGTGTCAAGACTGATTTATACACAAACCCACTATATTAAAATTAAAAAAAAACAAAGGGGAAAAATACCAAAAAAAAGCTAGGGGGCATACGCCCTCCCCCCCCCCCCCAACAAAAAAAAAAAAAAAAAAAAAAACACACACACACACACACAAGTTGATTCCAACGTATCCTACATCAATGAATTTCTTTTCTACTAGACACAATTTAGTCACTTATCTCGTCTCTCTCTCTCTCTCTCGTTGAAAGTATTTTCTTGAGTTTAACGTTTTCTTTTTTCAGAATAATTAGAGTACTTGTTTTATTTTTTTAGAATATCTTACACCATTGATTCCAACTTATCCGACATCAATGATTTTCTTCTCCACTAGACAAAATTTAATCATTTATCACGTCTCTCTCTCTCTCTCTTTTATTGAAAGTATTTTCTTGAGTTTCACGTTTCTTTTTTCATAGAGTACTTGTTTATTTTTGGGAATATCTTACAAAATGCACTCATTCTTGAAATACCTCAAAGTTTTGATTTGCCAAAATTTTTGGGTGAGTTTGGGACATGAGTCCAAACTAACATTTTCAAACTTTTTTTTGTCTTTTTTCTCAAAAGTTTTTGTCTTTTTCCCAAAAAGTTTTTTGTCTTTTCTGAAAAGTCAACATAATTTACTATTTAAACTTAAAAATTTCATCTTGAACTTGTGCACCAAACAGGCCCAAACATCTTATTTCATTTTTGAAGTGAAGATGATCTTCTACTTATTGAGCTGGGCATCATTTGAGATTTAAAAAAAAAAAAAAAAAAAGCTCCAGTCTAATCAATCTAAACATTGAGATAAGTAGAATTAATACAAAAAATAATAAAACAAATAAGCAACAAGATTAACAGATCTTTTAATAGGAGTAACATAGGGTTGACCTACTGAAATTAGCAAAAGGCGAATATAATCCAAAACAAACTCTCAATAGAGATTCCGAATTATCTATGAATCATAACAATATCATTGATCGCATTACATTCCATTTCATGGACTGATAGTCCCAACTCAGCCACAAAGCGAAGGCCTACCCTAAGGGCAATCCACTTCGACGGGACTGGAGAAAAAACTATTGGGAAAGATTTAGCAAGAGCGCCACAAAATTGACCTTAAAGATCTCAAAGAACACCACCAATGCCATTAGTCTGAAGAGCCAACCACCGATGCATCAACATTCAACTTGAAAAGCGTATCGATGAGAAAAATATGTTCAACTAACAGCATGGTTTGATGCTTGAGGCTGTTGGGACTAGTTCAGTAGGTGGGAGATTTCTGGATTTAGATCCCTAAGTTTGAAACCTCAGTTTCTCTTACAAATTTAATAAATTATGCCTATGATCCCATACCAATCTTAGAAAAGAGACGAATGAGTAAGCAATCTAAAATTATCTAATTTCATCCAACAACTCATTTTGGAGTTGAGGGGAAAAAAAAAGGCTCATATTTTTGCTAAAACTTTCCAAAGACACCCAGCTAGGGGGATGAGTGTTGATACGAGCTCTTAAATAGTTAAATTCGAAATTTTAGAGTGTTTTTTTTTATAATTATTTTGATAAGCTTGTGTTTGACGTCTAGTTTTGAAATGCTATTATTATTATTATTTTTTGAAAGGTGAAATATTGTTTTTTAAAAAAGATTTCATTTTAAAATGAGAAGTTTTTTTTTTTTTTTTTTAAACTGGTGTTTGAGAAGAGAAAAAAACTAGTATAATGCACATTTAAAAAAAAAATTAAACTTGAGTTAGAAATATTGGTTTGAAATAAAATTTTTAAGTTAAAATTAATTAATTTTTTAAAAATTAATTATAATTTTTATTGACTTAAAAAAAAAGATAAAAATTAAGATAAAAAACTCAAGTCGGACATGAGGGCCAAGTTAAATGGAAATATCTTTGGAATCATTTTAAAGGACATTTTAAATCGGGGGGCGGAGCACACCTTTTGTAGAATGACATTATTTTTTTGAGAAGCAAGAACTATTGACATTATTTTTTTATCTTTAAATTCAAATGGAAAATCCAAATGAATATTCAATATTATCACTTCTATACTATTTTACGAAACCGAACTTGAAGCCCCGCGATTGGGAGGGTACCTACCAATATCACCCGCGGGTAACAATTGATTCCTCCATTTCGTTACCCAAAATTCGCCGTCGCTTCGTCGTCATCTATTTCCTTCCTACCTTCTTCCCATTTCCTTCTTCTCCTCATCCTCCTCCTTTTTCTCTCTCTATATATACACCAATATTATATAACGATAAGCAAATTCGGTTGAAGATTTCAAAACTGGCTCTTCTTTTGAGTTGTTGACGACGAGACAGAGAGAGACTCTTCCAAAACAATGGCTTCCATTAATCTTTCTTCTCCTTCTACATCTGCTCTTTCACGCCTCCAGTGAGTTTTTTCATTTATTTATCTATTTATTCCGTTCTTTTTGTGTGATTTTTCCTCGTTTGAATGTTAAACCCCATCTGGGTTTTGATTCCTTAGGTTTTCTCAGCACAGTTCTGTTTTATGTTGTCTGAAATTATTTGTTCCAGTCAAACATTTTTATTGCTGTTTTTCTTATTCATGTTTTTTCTAGCGCATTTTCTTCTTTAGAAAAACTAAAAATCTGCAGTTGACTATATGTTTATCACCTCCAATTAATATATGTTTGTATTGCCATGGTTTTTCTTTTTCTTTTTCTTTTTTTTTTTTTGTTGATTTTTGTTTATGGAAGGTGGTTTCCTTAAATTAATCAGATCCGAGCTTTTGATTCTACTTGAAGATTTTGGTGCCAAGATAATGAAAGTTAAGACCAAATTATGCTAAGTAACAAGGGATTGTCCTGTTCAGCAGATAGTTTTAGAAATATTAAAAAAAAAAAAAAAAAAAAAAACCCCTCTAGGATCTGGGTACCATTAACCGGTCCGTCCTCGGAAAAAGTTTGTTGTGATCATTCTTTAGGAAAGAACCAATGCTATTTATTACGACAAGCGATTATCGTCGTACGTATCATAAAATCACGTGTCAACTTTAAACCTGATAAATACGTGGACTGTAGCAATCTTTAATGTCAATCAATCTCTAATTGGTGATAGGTAGTACTTTTATTTGTGAGACAGGCTTTTCAAGTATTTTTAACATATGTTTGTGATTTTACTCTTTATTCTGGTAATGGGTAATTCTATGGTATTTGGCTATCGACATATTTTAGATGGTGAAATGTCAACTTATACACTCAGCTGCGAAAAGTAAAGTTCTTCAGATGATTTTTTTTTTTTTTTTTTCTGGGGGGTAGAGTGAAATATCGGGTTTTTAAGAAGATTTAGTTGATAATTTGTAGTTTCTGCTTTTACATTCAGAAGTAAGGGCATTTCTCCATCCATCATTTTAGTAAAGATCATATTTTCCTACCTTCCAACAAAAAGAAAAACGAAAACGAAGGCTAACGGTTTCTCTTTTGTATCACTTGATAGAAATAGATTCATCAGGGAGCATGATTTCATATGACAAGTTGCATTCATGATGAAATAGATGTTGCAGTTCGTAAACAGTCTAACTGCAGTTTTTGTTGGTTGTCTCCAAGTTTTACTTCCACTACTTGTCGTCTTTCATCAAGGAAATTTTTTTGTTTTGTTTTGTTTTTGTTTTTCTCTTTCCTGCTGTGGGCAGATTTACATTTGTAAAAGGTGTTCTACAGAACCTAGACTTTTGTTTTTTTTTTTCCCCATATACATGATAGCTTTTAACTAGGAATTTTATTTTATTTTTTCCACACATTCTCAAATTCATTATTTATACAATACTGTCTGGTTCTATTACATTCACATTTTATTACAATTACTAGTTGCAATGTACCACTTTTCTTTGGGCAACTTCAGAGATGATGAAGTTGGCTATTTTGGAAATTCTACTGCACAATACTTGTTCTATTTTCTTATCGTAAATGCTCTCCCCCTTTTTGTAGGGCATGCAAAAACTTTAAAGTGTTCAGTGGGTTGCATGCAAATGGTTATGCATCCAATTTATCGTTTGTCCGGCTGCCTGGGAAATTGTCATTTAGTACTAAAGGTGCTGGGGTGACTAGAGCTACCTTGGTATCGGGAGAGGGTGACCTTTTGGCTTATACTAATGGCAACAATGTACTTGCAAACAATACTCTCATCAGTGAGCAACCAGTTGGCATTGAGATGCAGCCCGATGCAGTAGCATTTGGCGCTCTCTCAGCAGATACTGCACCAACTAGCAGTGGCTTTCCTGTTGATAATGATGAATTTGATCTTGATAGACCAACAGAAGGGTTTGCTTCAGTCTCAGAGGCCATTGAAGACATTCGTCAAGGAAAGGTGAGTTTCTTCTGTGGTTTTCCTGTTAGAGAATCTGGTATTTTAATACTTTCTATTTCATCATACATTTTTCATTTTTACCGTTAGTAACGTAAAATTTGGATTTCAGCTCGTACTGGTTGTAGATGACGAGGACAGAGAAAATGAAGGAGATCTAATAATGGCAGCTGAATTGGCAACACCTGAGGCTATGGCTTTCATCGTGAAGCATGGAACTGGGATAGTTTGTGTGAGCATGACAGGGGAAGATCTAGAGAGGTTGCAAATTCCTTTGATGGTAAACCAAAAGGAGAACGAAGAGAAACTTTGTACAGCATTTACTATCACTGTGGTATGTATTTTTTTTTGAGGTTTTAGTTTCGGAATGCTGATATATATACATACGCATATTTTCTTGTTTTTGTTTTTAATATTGTCATGTTTGACTAATGTTTCTTTTTTAACAAGTTGGGATCTTATTTTTTAATATAATTTTTTCTATATAAATTAACGAGTGAATGCCTTGTGATTCAAGAAAGTTTGTGCAGTTAAATGCTAGAACTATATGGCCAACTTTAAATTTCATATTTTAGCTTTTCGTAGTTGGTCGTCTTTTGATGTTATTCTTATGTACGTTATAGCTCTTTCTCATTTTTGGTTCGTGTGTACATGGAATTTGTAGGATGCAAAACATGGCACAACCACAGGAGTTTCGGCTCGTGATAGGGCAACGACAGTGTTATCTCTTGCTTCTAAAGATT
Source organism: Ficus erecta (assembly GCA_008635985.1). NCBI lineage: Eukaryota > Viridiplantae > Streptophyta > Magnoliopsida > Rosales > Moraceae > Ficus > Ficus erecta. The sequence goes on along the minus strand of BKCH01000056.1, from coordinate 231,761 downwards.
CAAAACCTGATGATTTCAATCGCCCAGGCCATATCTTTCCACTGAAGTACAGAGAGGGCGGTGTTCTGAAAAGAGCCGGACATACGGAAGCTTCAGTCGATCTTGCTGTGCTAGCCGGTCTGAACCCTGCTGCAGTCCTTTGTGAGGTTGTGGATGATGATGGTTCCATGGCTAGATTGCCAAAGCTTCGCCAATTTGCCCAGCAGGAGAACTTGAAAATTATATCCATTGCTGATTTAATAAGGTAACATAAATACCTCACTTTATCAATTAGACTTGGTTATTTAAGTAGAGAGTAGTTTTTCTTCTACCTTGACTTTATATTCGTATTGGCAGCTTACTATTTCGCGAAGCAATAGCCTTGTTCTCTCTGTTTAAGGAGCAGGCTAATGTGAAAACTTCTAATAAATAAACCACGTTTTATACATCTATGTCACTTCCTTTTTCTGAAGCAGTTTTTGAGTCAGAAACTATAATCTTAAAGAATTCTATGGCTAGGGAAATAGAATATTTAGGTTAGTGACTTAACTTTCAGTTGTTCTTTTTTGGAGATCGTGCACTTTTTTACCTTGGGTGGGTTTTCCCTGTTTGGCTCGGGTTTTTCCATTCAAGTGTTCAATGAAAGCATCTTCCAGCAATTTTTATAGTGGAAGAGTAGACCATCTAGCTCAACCAGTTTATGCTTCCTTTCATTTTTAGGTTGGTTTGTAAGCCGGTCTGTTTATCTACTAAAGTTTTCTCATGCCTGCCATTCCCTCTCGCTTCTTTTGTTGAGCATTAAAAAAAAAAAAAAAATAATGATTGCTGACTGTAACTAATGTGTACCTGTATTATTTAAAGCTTATTTTTTCGATATCATAGAAACAAACGAGAGTTTGAAGATTTGTTATCTATTGTTTTTGTTGTATGGACATATCAATTTTTTTTTACATGCACATAACATCTGGAATGTTGCTATAAATTCCGATGCATAGAGTTGATGCGGTTCTAGACTGCTTGAAAGCCTTTCAAAGTTAACTCTCTTGTGTGGTTCTTGACAGGTCATGGCTTATAGTTGCGCAGTTCTTTTTTTGTTCGTTGATGACAAATGATTCTTCTAATAGCTTGATTCCATTTTTGCAGATATCGGAGGAAGAGAGATAAATTAGTAGAGCGTTCCGCCGCAGCACCCATACCTACAATGTGGGGACCATTCAAAGCCTACTGCTACAAATCGATGATAGATGGGATTGAGCATATTGCAATGGTTAAGGTGAGAAATAATCATTCTATATTCAGTTGCCTACGATTTTTATTTTCGTTGCTACCAGATCAATTAATATATTTTTAAGCAGACATAACTCACTATTTTGGTTTATTTACCGTCATTAATATGCTCGACACCACTTGATCTTATTAATTATTTCTTTTCTTTGTTGTGGCGGAAAGTTTTTATGTGATATCTAATTTACATGCTATAAACAGGGTGATATTGGGGATGGACAGGACATTCTTGTGAGAGTGCACTCAGAATGTCTCACAGGAGATATATTTGGATCGGCCAGATGCGACTGCGGGAACCAGTTGGCACTTGCAATGCAACAAATTGAGGCCGCTGGGAGGGGTGTTTTAGTCTACCTCCGTGGTCATGAAGGAAGGGGCATTGGTTTGGGCCACAAACTTCGCGCTTATAACCTACAAGATAATGGACGTGATACAGTAGAAGCGAACGAAGAGCTGGGCTTGCCTGTTGACTCACGAGAATATGGCATTGGCGCACAGGTAAGTCGTCGGATTATTCTTTACAGACTTCTCTCGTTGCTCTGAATGACCGATTCACTTCTTAATAACAACTGTCTCAAACCTGAAAGAATGAAAACATGTTTCAAAATCTAATTCATTTATTCCTTGCAGATACTAAGAGATCTGGGCGTTCGAACAATGAAACTGATGACAAACAACCCCGCAAAGTATATCGGCCTCAAAGGTTATGGTCTGACCGTTGCAGGCAGGGTCCCATTGCTAAGTCTGATTACAAAGGAAAATAAGAGATATCTGGAAACCAAGCGAGCCAAAATGGGACACAGCTACAGTTTAGAATTCAACAGCCGATTCGGCAATCTTATTAGCAGCAACGGTAAACCAAGCTTGGAAACTCCGTCTGATGCTGCGTCTAACTGATAAGCCCTTAATTCCCAACAAGATCACAACCTCTGTTGTGAGACCAACTTGACAGGAAAGTGGTGAAGTTATCATTAATATGAATTAGCGGGTTCAATTTATTTGTTTACTGGACTTAAAAGGAGATTCTGATTAAAATTTTTTTTGGCTGTACTACAATGCGATATTCATTCATTCTCCCTTTAAGATGTATGTATCTTAAACAAGAAATGAAGAATTCAAATCTTCTTATAAAGGGTAATAATGGCTGTTTGAAATGAACTTTTGGTACAAACTTAGGTTAGGTGCTTTGTCTTCTTTTCCTTCCATGGTGATAGCCAAGATGGATTTTACTTATTTCTATTGGATTTTTCTTAAGATTATTTTCGTATATGCCTATGAAGTTTAGTGTCATTTCTATTTTGTATTCTGAACTTTAAAAACTCTAATTTTGTTTTATGAACTTTGGATTTAACCTCATTCTACCCTTTATATTAAAATTTTAGTTAGAAACAGTTGGAAAAATAGGGAAATTAGTTTTATTAAGTACATTCTGTTAGGATTTCTGTTGAAAACAAACATAAAAATACCACATAATTTCACTTTAACTGATTTTTTTGTTTTAACTAAAATTCTCATAGAAGTAGTAAAGTGAGGTTAAATTCAAAATTAGGGGGTAAGGTCAGAGTTTTTAAAGTTTAGGAGGCTAAGTATGAGTGACCTTGAAGTTGAGAGACACATATGAGAATAATCCTTTTTCTTAGGGCATGTTTACTTTGCATCAAAGGAAAAGAGAAAGTGAGTAGTCATTGACTTTCCCACTTGATCATGTGTTAACTTACAAAATGAGGAATGAGATTTTAATCATTCCTTTTCCCACACAATGTAAGGAATGAAGAAGGGGAATGCCAATATTTACATCCCCTCGGTATTGATTCCTTGTTAAAGGGAATACATATCATGTGCTAATGTTTTTTTTTATTATGTAAAGGATATTTCAGTAATTGCATTAATAAGATTATCAATACTAAGGTTACTAAATACTACAAAGGGAATTGAATTGTTTCCCTTCACACCATCCAATAAGCAAGTAAACATTAAAAAGAGAATCAATTATCCTCATTTCTATTTCATTATTTTACTTTTGAATCTTATTATCTTTCCAATTACATTTATTTACGGTTTAGTAAGGCGTCCTCGATGTATTGATAGATTGGTTGAGTTTTTCTAAAGAAGGTGGGAAAAAAAAAATTTGCATAAAAAATTAGTTAAGTTGGCGGAAAGGATGGATGAAATTAGAATTTATTAAAATATATGTTGGATTTAAAAGTTCTACCAAACAATTGTTGTAAAACAAAATACATTTAGAGGTTGAAGAAGACAAAGATTTAGCCTATGTTTGGTACCGTGGAAAAAGCAGAGGAAGGAAGTTGTAGTGATTTTAGAGAATAAAAGGGAATCTTAGGCTGTTGGTAGAGTCTAGAGAAGAAATTAGAAAGAAAGTTGTAAATTCAAAAGACCCATCATTTTCTAGTCATTTCAACTTTAGAAAGAAAAGAGGTGGAAACTCTTTCTTATGGTAACAATGGCTCTTTTGAAATGAACTTATCGTACAAACTTAGGTTAGGTGCTTTCGCTTCTTTTCCTTCCATGGTGAGAGGCAAGTTGGATTTTACTTATTTCTATTGGATTTTCCTTGAGATTATTTTCTATGCCTCTGAACTGTATTAAGTTTGGAAAACGGACACTTGAATACAATGTACACCAACAATCGGACGCACATATGTCTATTTAATAAAGCATTTACAGTCATGAAAAAAACTGATCCACCAAAATTATGACATCTCTTAACACCAAAGCCAAACTAGCGCACTGAAGACAAAATCTAATATTAGAAAACAAGACAAACACACCACTAAATCGGAAAAAAAAAAAAAAAAAAATCACCATTATACAATTCGCAACACAGAGAAAAACAAAAGAAGAATCCCAAGCACCGCTGACAAAACCTCTGACGATGGAATGATCAGCAACGAGCAACCAAAAAAAAAAAAAAAAAAAGCAACAGAGGTGCACAATGTAGTCAAAGCAAATTATGAATGACATCAAATAAGCCCCACCGTCGTCCCCAAAAGACCTCACAGCCACCACCACAAAAATACAATTGTCATGCAAATCAAACCCTGAAGGATTTCCACTACCGAACATTAAACGTACAAATAACAATGCTTCAAAACCAATGGCCATCAATCTTCGTCCCACCTTGGATTTGCCCCAACAGAAACTCTACATTGCGTACTACCTCCACTACCATAAAGCCTACTATCTGACGAACTTGGATCCCAAATTTTAGGACGGAGAGCTCGATGACGCACCCAAAGCCAGTCCCGGAGTTCTAGCCAACCCACTCCCACGGAATTCCGACCAACCCCACTTCCTTCTTGATCAATCCTCTATCTTTTCTCTCTTTTCTCTTTTTTCCCCTTTGGCAATGTTTGATCAGGGCTAGGGGGTAGGAGAGGAGGAAGGATGGAGAGAGTTTGAGTGACGGAGAAGGTAAATGATAGAAAGAATTGTAGGAATCCCACTTATTGTTTGATAGGAGGGAAAGAGTTAGGGATAATTAAAAGGATGAATAATAGTTATTTATCTAATTACTATATTATTTGTTTATAAAATAATTTTAAAATTTTTTTTAGTGCAAAAAATAGTCTTTTTAATTTGAAAGATAGAGGAGAGGTTTTCTCCTTCTACTGATTAAAGGAGGTAAAATGGTGGGCTTGCTAGGAAAGAGCTTCCTCCCACCTCTTTCCCTCCCTCCCCACTTCCTTCCAACCAAACCATGGAACGAGACTCTCCCTCCACCCACCCCTCTCTGTCCTCCATCTTTCCCTCCCACTAAACACACTCTTTAGGATGATGTGCTATTATAGGGGAATACCAATATTTACTTTCATTTGATATTGATAATTGTGTAAAAATAATAATACTGCTGTTGCAGATAAAATTTAATGGTAATACTATAACTAACTCCATCAGTATAGATTATAGAGTTTATAACCCCAACCGCAAGTTCAAATAATAATAAATACTAAATTTACTTATTTAACCTTATTAAATTCACATCATACAGCTTAATAATAATGATAAGAAAATTTTAATAACTATATTAAGAAGATTTTTATTTCTAATTTTTTTTTAATGATAAGAAAAATAATTGGCATCAGAGTGACTAAAAGCATCCTAAATTCACACCCCCTTAATTAAATTATTTATCTTTTAATCTTTGGATAGATAAGTAACATTGTAAAGGAAGCTAATGATCATCTGTTGTTGCCGCGGGCTTTACACAATCAATCAAATCATGTAGATATCCCTTCAACATGATGTAGGTCGTTGAAAGGATCTCAGAGACCCACTAAAGCACAAAAGCCATAATCTTTCAAAAACTAAATTCTTATTCGAAGAGTACATAATCACATAGATAAGATCACAATAACCCATCATGAGATCCAATTTGGGATTTTCTTTCGAAGGTATCGGAAAAGAATTACGATGTAATAGTATTTATGCATATATATGTCTATACAAGTATTTATACAGGTACAGAAGAAAATATTCACGGTTTTTTCAGGCGCTCCTCATTTCTATTATTTTTACTTCTTTTTGGATCTTTATACGGTTCCGTAAACATGTCCAAGTTCAAACAATACCTACAAAGGAGTGCAAAAATATGCCGAGCAAAATTTCTCCACATAAAAAAGTAGCCAATATCATTGTCCAAATTTGTTGTGCGGCAACACATAATTGGCCAAGCAAGAATTAGCAAATCATCAGTCGGATTCGTAGATATTAACGAACAAGTAAAACTGTTTGGTATGGGATTGGCTAATAGCACGAAATCTCGGATTCAAATGTTCTGTTCCCTTGTTTGCCTACTCAATCATAGCCCCAACGCCGTGCTCCTCTTGTTACCCAAAAACCCAAAATTCTAGTTTGAAAAAAAAAAAAAAAACCCCTTTTAATCGAACGTCCAAATTCATCCCTTCCTCTACTCTTTTTAGACATAAAAATACTATCGATATCAACATCAATCTCAATTTTTAAATATCGACCTATATATTATGTGAATTGACATTTTTTTATTGGAGCATTTCATTTTTCATTACCAGAAACTATCAACGACTATAGATATTGTCACGTTTATTGACTATATCCACTTGTTGAGATTTTCTTCCCAGATTACCTTAGCTGTAATAATGGGATTAAATGTGATTTAGTTAACTGATTTATAATTAATTTGTAGATAATTAGTTTCTTGATTCTTGTATAGATAATTGCCTATTTTCCCATGTGATTGTACTCTATAAATTGGTTGTAAAGTTCTATTATGATGATATGAAAAATCGAATTACATTTCTCACGCTTTAACCCAAAGCTCGAACTTGTCTTTTTTACTTTCTCACTCTACAATGGCTCGTTCAAGCTTAATTAATGCTGTGATCTTAACGCTAATTGTGGTGATTTTGATGGGCTCCACAGTGGCGCAGTCTCCGGCGGCTTCTCCAACGAAATCTCCGCCGAGTAATATTCGATCTCCAGCAGCTACTCCCGCCGTGAAACAGCCGACATCTGCGCCTTCTCCGGGGAGTACTGCCTCATCTCCGACAACCCAGAATGCTTCTGTGCCGTCCGATTCTACTGATCCATCTTTGATTTCCGGTCCGCCATCGGAAGCACCGGAACCGGCTGAAAACGGCGCCGTTTTGAACAGGTTGGGGTTGCGGGGTTGTGTCCGTGTTGCCGTTGGCGTAGTCGCCATCGCTTTGGTAGTTTAGAGTCCTTTTTCCCACTAATAATTATTGTTAACGTACGTGGAACAAGTGTTTCATTGTGCTGTTAACTTTGTTGTTATGCTCTCTAATAAGAAACTTTTTTTTTTTGGTCCTAATTTGAGATTTTTATCACACTTTTGTGAACTTTGATTTGATTTTTTTTTTTTTTTTTTTTTTTGAATTTAGCTGCCTTATGGTCTGTGATATATTTATATAAATATTTGTAAACTCAATGTAGATCCAAATATCATAATACAAATCATTTATCAAAATAATTTAATAATATAATCTAATATCTACATCCATTTTAGAGTCTTTCGTATGTGCAAATTTTTTTTGAATTTAGCTGCCTATGGTTTGTGATATATATATATATATATATATATATGCAAACTCAATGGAGACCCAAGTATAATAATATAAATCCAAAATCTAGATCTATTTTAGAGTGTTTCATATGTTCATGCAAAGCTGGTTTAGCAACTAATTGTATACAATAACATAGATGTTCTACGGTCCTCTGGTAGAAAATCCTTTCGACGTAATATAAGATATCTCTAATCCTTTCGATGTAATATAATATGTCTCTAACGTAAGATTAAATGAAAAAAACACACAGAAAAATGCAAGTTGTACATTATAAACTTGAAAGATTTATTTTGTGTTAATACATAAAAAAATATGTATATTGTTTCAAGCTAATACAGATCTTCAAGTTCATGTTCAGATTACATTTTTTCCCCCTTGTATTTCTGTTGTGTCTTATCGTTTTATTTTACATTAAATGCACCTTATATTATATTGGAAGAACCCTCTATTAGAGGACCAGAAATAAATATATATTTCTCTTAGTGGGAGTTGGCCGAGATGAACCTTTGGTCATTTGAGGATTCCATGCCTAATCAGCATGAAATTCCCACCATATCTAAATTTGAGGACCTCCTAAATCAAAAAGGTACTATATTCCATTGTAAAAATTGTAAGAGTTTGCTTGAAATACATTTTTATTTTTATTTTTTTTTAAATTGAAGGATGGAAAATATTCGTATCTTCAACAGAAATATGTTGAAGAGACCAGACCATGATCCATATTATAAAATGAAGGTCATATCATGCATTTTCATTCCCAAATTGTATTTACTTTTTACAAATTTCAAAAACTTATAATTTAGTAGTAGTTTCAAAAAAAGAAATTATAATTTAGTAATGGTAAAAATAAGACATAGCATTTAAAATGTCATTATAATTTGTAGCACAAAATAATCTAGTATCAAACATGCTCTTTTTGCTTTGTTTGTTTGTTTCTTTTTTTTTTTTTTTTTGGCTCTAAACAAAATATGATTTTTTTTTAAATCGTCGTATGCCAAATGTAGCATTAGCAGCAGAATTTCCATTGGAAATGGTCTTGGTATCGTAGTTTTTTTGTTTTTGTTTTTGTTTTTGTTTTGTTTTGTTTTGTTTTTTTTTTTCGTTTTATTCTTTTGTTAGAGATTCAACAATCAAATTTTCAGACAAAAGCAAATAGATTTATTGCATACGAACTTCTAAGTAGTGTTTAGGACGTATTTTGGATATTTCCCATTTTCTTAAAAAAATATTTTTATTTGTGATTTTATTTTTTCAAATTAACTAGAATTAAATAATACCTAACACAAAACACTGACTCCTCCATTAAAAGAAAGAAAAAAAAAAAGATTCCAGTTTTGATATTTTTAAAGTTTGATTGGTCAAATGGTGGTTTTTTCTTTTTATTTCATAAGGAATACTTTTCTGAAAAAGCACCTGAATGACACAAATTTAAATACCATTACATTAACATGATACAGAAAATTAACACTAGACGAATACGACACAAAATTAAACTAATTTTAACTAAAATTTGTATCATATTGGTAAAAAATGAGGAATTTTCTGTCATGTTGGTTAATGAATGAAAAAAATATGATTATTTAAGTAATTTTCTCATATTTGTTTTATGAGATAAGAGTATATATTTTTATGAATAATATTAGTAGGGAATACTTTGAACTAGGGATGTCTAATGGTTTAGGCCGGCCCGGCCCGGCCTCTTTAGTTTGAGCCCAATAATACTTCTTGTCGTACATGTGTCGGCTCATTTAATAAACATCTCGTGTCCATTTTTAATTTATAACATCAAGCCCTCTCACATTCTATTTATAAATGTATCGTACTCTTAAGTGCCCCTACATTTAATCGTGTTTAATGTCAAAAATTTTAAATAAAGAAAAAAAAAAGAAAATTTAAATCCAACAGAAAACATTGATTTCTAACAAAAACAAATTATATTATTAAAAATAAATACAATATTTAAAATTCAAAAAAGATGAAATACTCATAAGAAAAAAAAAACACCATAATTTTTATATGAAAATTGTAAAAAATATCATAAAAAAAAAGAGTAACATAGTCGTGCCATTTTCGTACCCCTTATCATGCTTGTGTTGCGCTCTTATCGTGTTTCCTGTCAAAAAATCACATCAAGCACGACCCATTTAACTAAACCTACCGGGTTGTGTCCTTTAACAATCATGATGTGCTCACTTTTTAACGTGTCGTGCCCATATCAGTCCACTATACTCAGTCCATTATGACATCTCCGCTTTTGAATATTGTATAATAAAAAAATAAACGATATAATTTAAAAGAACACAAGTAACATTCAAAGTATGTTTTGATTGTGGTTGTAAGTATATTCTAGCAGAAAATTTCAAACATGACTTTACTATACGGTGTAAAGTTTAAGTCTCTCATCACAAATTAGAATAATAACAATAATGTTTAAACTGTTTTTCCTTTTTTTTTTTTTTTTTTGTTGAATTAAAGTATTTTTATAGTTAAATATGTGTAACTTAACCCAAAGAGTAGGGGCTGAATGGAGTGATGCAAAAAAGAAAATCCTCAATATGGAATTATAGATAGAGAAAATTAATAAAAGAAACTTTTATTTTTTGCATCATATAAAAAAAAAATGGAATTACAGTCTAAATGAATTTGTACGAAATTGATGCAACTCCTTATTAAATTTCCCTTTTCAGTGGGGGAAAAAAATCCTTTTTTTTAATTAAAAAAAATCTTTTTTTTAATAAACAAACAAGTTTTTTTTTTTTTTTTTTCCTATGACTAAACTTAACACAGTTAAATTAAATTAGATTTTTTTTTGAAAGGGTAAACTTTAAGAAATTCATAGAGATAGGGAAATCACCTTCATTATTAGGAATAACAAACATGATCTATCTTAGGATCTCTTATTTTATATACTCAATAAAAATTATTTTTTAATCACTTCATTTATTTTTTAATAATTTGATATATAAGTGTTCAAATTAAAAATCAATGCACAATATAAAATTACTATAATCATTAATTAGATATTTAAAAAATTAATTAAAAAATTAAAACAATAATTCGTATACAAAAAAAAATGTCTTACTGTAAAAACTCCCCCATCACATGAATTACGCAAGCACGAGAAGAAAATTGCAGCTAGCTTTTAAATGAGAAAAAAGGTTTAAAAAAAAAAAAAAAAAGGTCTGTGTAAGTTGTAAATGGACGTATTTTTGCTGGCACAATCACCAAGGACAACTCATATCCTTCATCTTCCGGTTTCAGCAAACAAAAGAAAAAATGAAAAATTATCAAAAAAAAAAAAAAGGAAACTTTTTTTTTTTGTACTATTGTACAACGTGTTTGCCTAAATTCGGCTAAAATCTGTAATTTCGACAGCTGGACCATGACCATATTCATTATGTTTCCTTTTTTTCTTTTTTTTTTTCTTTTCTCTTCATGGTTGGTCCCCCTCTCGCCATACTTTTTTCTAACCTAAGCACCGACCAAATCTCCACCGTCCACCAATTAACCGTTGCGTCTCATCCTACGGCTGTCGTAGTCCCCCAACTATTCTACCACCTCTTTCCACGTGTACGCTCCAGATGCTGGTTACCTAAAACGCGTCTAGAAATGGTCTTTTACTCGGTTCCGTATTAGATTTAATCCCCTTTGGGACTAAGTAAAGCGCATGAATTAATCTCTGCCATTTGATCATCGTTTTCCATATCAAAGTCGTCAGATAAACGGTGATCTGGAGCTTAAAGTTTTGACTAGAAGTCTCTAAAATTTTCTTTATAAATACCCGCTCTCTTCTCCTCCCAGATAACAGCAAACCGATTCTTCATCTGCCTCTCTCTCTCTCTCTCTCTCTCTAACTCACAGTCTCTAATCTCTCTCTATATCGCTCTTTCTCTCTCTAGATTTCTCTCCTTCTGTCTCTAGAATGGCTCGCGTAAGCTTTGTGGCGCTAGCTTTGATGGCCGCGCTGCTTGTGGCCTCAACCACTGCCCAATCGCCGTCTCCGTCGCCGTCGCTATCTCCAGCGCAACCGCCTCGTAAGGTCTCTCCGTCGCCGTCTCCGTCTACATCTGCTGCTCCGACACCGTCAATGACGACGCCCCCGGCAGCTGCTCCGACACCGTCGGTGACGACGCCCCCGCCAGCTGCTCCAACACCGTCGGTGACGACTCCTCCGGCAACTGCCCCGTCGCCTTCTGACGTGGGGAGCTCTCCTCCTTCTCCGCCGGCGTCTTCTCCGTCGGGCATCTCTGCACCTCCGTCAGAGGGACCCACTTCGGCTGGAAACTCTGCTGTTGCTGCTACATTCTCCGTCGCCGGATCTGTCGCCGTAGCGGTTTTCGCCTCGGTTTTCGTCATGTAGAGATTTTCATGGCTTGATCTGAGATTTTTCCGTTGTTTGCGCGATTCGTCGTTGTTAATAGATATTTTGTTGCTTTTTCATTTATTATTTATTGATTTATTGCATTAGATTTTGTATTGATTAAATTATTCATTATTATACAAAATAAATGAGATAATATGATATTTGCAAAAATAAGTTATGTTCCTTCTTTCAGTTTGATTCCATGAAATGAATTTGAAAATGATTAAGCACAGTCCAGTAAATTTATACCTATAAGACGTTGAGTATGAATATCCTAATATCTAAATAATAAAAATTCAATAATAAAAATAAAAAGATAAAAAATAATAAGTAAAAAAAAAAAAAAAAAAAAGAACAAGAGTTTTCATAGTTCAAACACAAACAATTTGCAAGGTTTACGCGTTCCCTTTTGTATAAAAAGTGAAATCGAATGTTTCCTAAAAGAATTCACCCTATATTTCGGGCAATCATTTAGTGTCATTTGCAACATTTCTTTTCAATTTAATCTTTAAATTCTTTGTTCGGCTTGTCCAATATGGTCCATTTGAGATTATACAAACATTTGGGCCATTCCCCTCTTTTTAGTACAGTAAATGTGGAAAAAAATTCAAAAATTCCCTATGATTTACATTTTAAATAGTTGTTTCGAAACGCTTATTTAAATGCTTATGTTCAAATGTTTAGCATATCAATATGTCGAATGTCAGTTGAACTTTGAATGATAATTCAAATGTTTATATTCAAATTTTCTTTTGTTCATTTCTATTTTAAATATTTCTATTCACTTCTCTCAAACAGTACTTAGTCATGTGGTAAACCGAACGTATGTTTAACGGAGACAATTCATAACGTTCCTTTAAGGAAAAAAATGGCATTCACAAATGGCAACATTTCTTTCAAAAACATTTCATTTTTTTTAATGGCATTTTCAAATAATAAGAATCATTTCCCTTTAAAAAAAAAAAAAAAAAACAGAATAAATTCTTGTCACTGTCATTGTTAACTTTGTATTTTTGGAAAGTAATTTTTGCTTATTATTACACACCATCAAATTAAATTTAGATTCTCTTATTCATTAAAAAAAAAAAGATTCCTTCTATTTAAAGATTAAATTACTGTATCCTTTAAAAATATATATATATATATATATATATATATATACTATCATTATTTTTTATTAAATCACTGTCATCTTATTATATGTATGTATAGATTTTTAAAAAGAGATCTTTTACTTTTGTAATGAAATTAAGGGGGTGTTTGGTGTGTAAGTTTGAGTTAAGATTTGTAAGTTTAAATAGTAAATTTTTTTGAATTTTTTTGAATTTTTTTGAATTTTCAGAAAAGACAAACAACTTTTTGGGGAAAAAGACAAAAAACATGATGAAAAAAGTACAGTTTAGCTTAAACTAAACCTTTTGCCAAACATCCCCTAACCTAAGTAGTAGTAAAAAAAAAAAAAAAAAAAAAAGAGAATTATGTGAGAGATTTGCTTATAGTTTCACATTTGACACAAGTGTAGCATTTGCTTCTTTTTTTTCCCTCGAGATAAATGATATTATCTGCTAAATAACTCTAACGTAAAACCTAACTTTCAATGCTAAAATTTGTTGGTGTTCATGTTTGGTTAACGGAGAAATCATCAGCCAATCTAAATAAGTTAGAAAAACCAGGAATATCAATTTCAATACTAACATTGAAACAGAATCCTATATGCTATTTGAGTTGTCGTTTTCTTTTTATTAATAAGAGCATCTTTAAGGAAATGTTAAATTTTAATGTTAATGTTAAATTTTGTCGTTTGGATGAAAAAAATACTCTCCAACAGAGAGCTACCTAAAATATCAAATTTACAATATGCTAAACTTTGTGATAAATTTGACATAAGGTATAGTCAATGTCAAATTTAACATTTGATTTTTTTTTGTCATCTTTATTTTTTCATGTAATTATTATAATGTTTTCATTCTTAATTTATTTAAATACTAAAACTTTACTTCTACAAGTTTCACAACATAATAATTATGAGAAAAAGTAGAAGTAACATTATATATTATAATATAAAGTAAGATAATGTTATTTTTTTATATTTTTTGAATAATAAATATAGTTCTGACATAAACAAATATATTAGAGATGGTCTATTTATAAAATTAAAAAAAATATTACTATCAATAAAAAGTGACATAGTTGATACGTAAAAATTAAATATGAAGTTGGAATCGAGATTTTGTTTAGTTGATTGGTAATTTACCAAAAACCAAACGATTTGTTTGGTTCGTTTTTGTAGTATATATTGGTTACCATGTTGGAATGATAATAACAATGGAAATATAATAGAATAGAAAAGTAAAGTAAAGTCTCCTGATAATGAATTTTTTTTAAATTTTTTCAAACTATAGTAAGATATTCAAACTCTATTATCTATGATATGGAGTCTAATGTGAAATTATACTTGCAATGATATTTTTTTTATAGGTTGCTTGCAATCATCATAGTAATGGAATTTAAAATATTTAAATAAAACAAAAGAAAAAATAATTATGATTAAACTTCCGTTTGGATCACCGATTGCAGTTAAAATTTTTAAGTTAGAATTGATTGCAATTAAAATTTTTAAGTTAGAGTTCGTTTGGTTCGTTAGTTTGAGTTGTGTTTTTGAAGTTGAAATAGTAAATTTTGTTGACTTTTCAGAAAAGATAAAAAACTTTTTGAGAAAAAGACAAAGACTTTTGAGGAAAAAGATAAAATTTGAGTTGAAAAGTTGGGTTTGAACTGGTGTTCCAAACGCACCATAAAACATCAAACAAATCATAAGTATGTTTTTTCTTTTGGAATTAAAAATTTAACAGTTAATTTCCCCAAAAATTTTTTTTTTTAAAGTTAACACTTTATAGGCCCTACACAACTGTTCGCAAATAAAAAACAGGCAAGACTTTCAGGTACAACCTTGGACAACAAATTAAAAAATAATTAAAAAAAAAAAAAAAAGCAATAACGTGTGTATTATGCTTTCAAACAAGCAATAAGTGGTCCCTCCCCCGGTCGATGCCCGTTGTCTCAATTCCAAAAACCTTCCTTCCACTATCGACCGTTGCAAAAACTAATAAAGAATGTCTCTACAGTTAAATTAATAAAAATTAATCATTTAATTTATTGTACGGCTCATATTAATCGAATATTTGAAATCTATGCCACGCGTACGTTGACAATAAACCAGACAACTGTACCTAAGTGTAGAGCACGAAGAAGACCAGAAAGATTGCCTATCAACATCCCCAGATAACGCCACGTATAAACTTAGTTGCTTCTCCACCGTCCGATCTGCCTTGTGATTCGGGTCCGAATTTTATGGCAATCAGACGATTTGCGCGAAAAGAAGGACGTACTCGTTGGGCCTCGGGTGAGTTAACTCGTTGTCGACCCACTCTCTATTGCCGCTCGCCCTTTTAAATACCGCTTCCTTTCGCTTTTTTCTCTCTCAGACAAACGAATCGCCTTCTCACTTCCCAGCTCTTCTCTTTCTCACTCTCTCTCTAGATTTTCTCTCTCTCTCTCTCTACAATGGCTCACTCAAACGCAATCCTCGCCACTCTCGTGATAGCCGCGTTGATTGCGAGCTCAGCTCTCGCTCAGTCTCCGGCGTCCTCTCCGAAGTCCTCTCCGTCTCCGGCCTCGTCTCCGACCAGATCGCCGCCATCGGCGACTCCTCCAGCGAAAACTCCGGCCTCCGCGCCTTCTCCGAAGAGTAAGTCCTCTTCTCCCGCAGTTTCGCCTTCACCTGCGACACTGAAATCTCCTCCCGCTCCGCCTTCGTCGTCCACTCCCGCTTCTTCTCCGGCGACTTCTCCGGCTCCGGAGACTACTCCATCGACGATCTCCTCTCCGCCTTCCGAAGCTCCTTCTCCGTCGCACAACGCCGCCTCTCTCAACAGATTCGCTCTCTCCGGATCGGTCGCAGTCGCTCTCTGCGCCGCCGCCGTTTTGTCCATGTAGAGTTGTGGATCGATCTACTTCATGTTCTCACCTTTTTATTTTATTTTATTTTATTTTTTTTGTGTTGCTCTGAGTGGATTGTTATTTTACTCTCTCTTTTGAGAATTTGACATTGTGTTTTGTCCGATTTATTTATACTCTAATTTAAATTATCCGACTGTGACGGTTCTGTGTTTTTAATTTTAAGTAATTTATTTTTACAAACTAATCATTTTGTTAAATATTGTTTTTCTTTTTCCGGTCCATAAACTCAGTACAATATGCAAAAAAACGTTAGCGAAAATATGAAAAATGACAACCAACAAATAATAAAGTTAAAACAGACATGAAATTCAATAGCAACAAAATTACATGAATATATTAGAAAACAAAATTCGGAAATTATTGATGAGCACCGAGACTCCGTATATCACACGGTTTCCTTTCTTAAAACAAATTCATCTCCATTCTGTCGGCGTTTGAGGATCAAATGTGCATCTGTCTCCCAAGATACAATGGTAGATTAGCGAAGATCGTGCACCAACCGAAAATCACTCCGGCGAACTATACCACAAGAGACAACAAAACAAAAAGAAACTCAACACTCTAAAAAACGTAGACAGCAAAACAAAGAGAGAGACTACAGAAGCTATGTAATTTTTTGTGTGTCTAATTGAAAACAATTGGCTTCTTTTATAGAACTATTGAGAGAGCTGTTACAAATAGCTTTGAATTCTAGGCTTAATTAGCCATTGAATTCTGGTCATTTATACTAGCCATATAACAGCTAACTTTATGGCTGTTTACCAAAATGTTTTGAGGCACCAACTTAATTGGTATTGATTTATACTAGTAATTAACTTTGCTTAATTGCTTTATAACGTTTCAGTTGGAAAGGAAAAACAAAAAGAAATTGTAGCAAAACCAAAGTGGTGCAGAGTAGAAACACAAGGCAACCAGTCATTTGGTTTCATCGTGGATTTGCATCCTCTATGCTTGCGTGTATGAGAGCCTCTATGCTTAGTTGGAAACCGATAAACAAATGTGCAATTCCTTATAAACCCGTTAAAACTTTCATCTCTTTTCAACGTGGGACAAGAGTTTTTTCAATTTCTTTTCCAACTTCATAGGTGCATTTTTTAGAGTCAATTTCTCATTCACATCTTCATCATTTTGAGCGTATAAATATTCAGTTTCAACTTTCTTGCGAAGTAAAACGCGAATTCACATTGAACCAACACTAATATGAAGTGGGTCCAACTCAAATTTAAACATCAAAATAACCATTTAAAATGGTTTTCAATAAGCCATTTTCCAACAAAAAATTGTCAAGTTGTGGAATTTCAATTGCTCATAGGAAATCAAATTCTATATCTTATGGTGAAATTAAATATGAAATTATGCATATTCGATATATAATCAGGGTATAAAATAGATTTTAGTAATTAATTGTTAAGTGTTCTAATTTCATGTGGTTTTTATATGTAAGAGTTAAAAAAAAAAAAAAAAAAACTTATTGGACAATTGGCTTTAGATGATGCCAAATAGCCTTTAACATACAGTTGGCAAGTCTTGCTTTATGCCCTTTTTTTTTTTTTTTTGGGTTTACACGTCTTGGTCAAGTCCTCATTTTGGAAATTAAAACGAAATGAGTATTTGGTAGAAGTTTTTTTATTTCGAAATTGATTTTTATTATTTTCGGAAAGCAGCTAGCTTTTTTGAAAAGCGCATGTGCCGTGACAGAAGGAATAGAGACCTTTTTTTTTTTTTTTTTTAAACTGGTGAATTAGGGACGACCAAGACCTTATGAAATCAACAATGAGAATCTGTACGGATAGAAATATCAGTGTTACAGTTTTACAAATTTTTTCCTGAAAATTATGAATGATGACCAAAAATATGTAATAAAATAAGAAAAAAATACGAAAATTTACTTTAAAACATATACGGTATTTCAGAATAGAATAAACTGCGAAAATATAAGTAAATAAAAAAAATTATATGAGAAACATAATACATAATAGATATATCAATATCAAAAGAAAATCCTATAAAATTCAAACATGATGAAAAATATATTTTGATTAAGGATATTATCTTTACATGTTATTTGGAAAAGGATAAATATAGTTGTGAAATAAATACAGATTTATTGATATCTTCCTAGGAGAATTGAAAATTTCATATCCATTATAGTTATCAAAATTAGGAGTATACGGATACTCAACATGAAGAGCCTCATTGCAGAAGTTGATACATTAAAAATATCTAAAATAAAAAATCAAATTTGCAACCTAGAAATATTGATGACATAAATACTAAAAATCACAGCAAATTGCCAAAAATATTGAAGCTTTTCGAAATTATTATTTCGAAAGTTTCCGATATTTCTCCAAAGTTTTCTTAACATTTTGCCAAAAATTATGTAAAAATAGACTGTGGACTCCACAAAATCGATAGATATGGATATTTCTCTGAAAGTTTTATAGAGAAATTTTTATTTGCAAAAAACATATATATATGTAAATAGTTTTTTTATGTAATATTCAAAAGCTACATTGATAATTGATTTCCCTTAAAAACCGAAATTTGGGCAAAGTTTTTTATTATATATTAAATTAAAGTTAAGGTGGTGCTTTCTTTATTGCAAAAAAAAAAAAAAAAAACTAAACTATGTGACGCCCACAGTAAGCGCTCATAAAATCTTCTTATAAAGATAATATAGTGTAAGTGTACGTGAAGTTGTCTCTATTTTCATTAAGAAACAGCTTGTGCAAAAGCATTCAGCTTGCAACCACTCATGATACATGACCCACAAATAGAATATATACATATATATATATATATATAGAGAGAGAGAGAGAGAGAGAGAGAGAGAGGGAGAGATTCTTACTGCCAGTCTTTTGTACAAGATCAGTAGTATATCTAGGTTACAGAAAGAAAATAAAGAATTTTTTTTTTGTCTAATGAATTTTTATGATAAGACTGTTTATATTATACTATTGATAAGAATTGTTGTTTAATGACCGTTTACAACTGAGGACTTTGCGCCCTATCAGTTCTTAATATGAATATAAAATAATCAAGTCGTTAATAATTCAATCGAATGATTAAGAGGCCATTCCTTACTGATAACATAAAGAGGTTTTATAATAAAAGAAAAAAAAAAATTTTTCTTTTGAACTGCTAATTAGGAATTGTCACTTTGGAAGAGTACTTTCCAGTCAGTTGATCAATGCTTGGAATTGACAACCGGCTCCACCACAGTCTCCAAGTCTTCAATGTCATGCTTCAATTCATCGACCTGGGTTTAATTTTTCCAACTAGAAATCAGTATTTCCATATCTCGAGTATTCAAATTTCTTGCCTAATGCTTTTTAAATGCGATAGCTTTGTCCGTCTTAATTAAAGAAAAGAAAATTTGTGAAATAAAGAAATTTATTAATAATCAAACAAATCATACTTGAAGCAAAAATATAGTGGTATCAAAGACATTAACTCCAATACAAATTTTGAATGCTAATTTACGAGTTGTTATTTTTTTTATTGATATATATAATATTTTAATTTCAAAGACTTACAAAAAAATAAATAAATAAATAAATAAATAAATAAATAACAGCTCACCAATCACATATATTGATAATAAATAAATAAAAAAAAAATTCTGATTAGAGTTAGTGTTGATATTATTTTTTGAAAGAATAATATTAGATTATACCTTGTGAATAAAATCTATAGCTAGTTGAGCATCTTCAGAAGCCTTTTTGGATACGCGTTCCACAAATAAAGCGGTTTCCTTTAGTTTTCCATTCTCTGGAAGTTTCTCCACTACCTCAGATGATACTTTCTCAGCCACTATTGCCACTTTTTCCACCATCTCCGCTACGTTTTCAACCTCTTCAACGATCACTTCCGCTTTTCCTTGAACATGGAAAATACAATTTCGCACCAATTGTTACTAATTGACTGGTTATAATTATCGTTAATTTGTCTTATCGCTTAATTATTATACTTTCATGATACACAAGTTAATATTAGATTAATATGATATAAAATTAAATTAAAATTAATTAAAATTTATCATATTAGTCAAAAATGAAGAATTTATATCATGTTGGTCAATATATAAAAAAAAAAGTGATTATTTAGATAATTTTCTCTTAATACATTTTTTGTGCTTATGCCTACACCTGGCAAAAATGAATTCGCAATGTAGCAGAGAATTATGTAATAAAAGAATACCTTCTAAAGTTTTCAGTTGGGCCCATTTCTCGTTGGAAAAATGAAGAACAGTTACTATGGAGCCCAAAACCCATCTTGCCCTGTAAAATGGTAAAGGCATTTAACAATATTACAATTGCATTTTAACAAAAGGGAATTACAATCCCGTAAAAGTGAGCTAAAACTCGTTGTATATCAAAAACCTCATTACTTTTAAGTTTACAAAATTCCCATTTTTCGCATTAAGCCTGTTATCCATTTTATTCATGGTGATCTTTTAGGCTACTGGTCCCAAAAAAAAAAAAAAAAAAAAAAAATCAAATTATTATTGGATATGGATAATTTAAGGTTTAAATTCAAAAAAAACTTATTTGGTTTCACAACTTAGTGTTTTTCGCATTATTATCCGCAAAATTTTCGACTTTTAAAAGCTTGCTCATCAAATTTCTAATTTTGACTGTTCATCCCTTAATCTTTCTAAATTATTGTCATGTACTTCATTTTACCAACTTTCATTAATTAAACAATTTGAATGTGTAAGGTTTGTAATAGGATTTAAGGTGCATTTGGAATTTTATGGTCAGACTTGGAATTTTCCTTACTCATATAAGGTGCATATGAGCTCTATGTTACCAATTTAACTGGAGATTGAGAAAACAGGTGTACATTTAATTTATATCGAAAATGCATAAATAAGTTGTCGAAATTAAAAGTTTAAGAGGGATAGGTTGTCAAAAAGCCTACAAATTAGGTGGCAATGTGTTAACATTGAAATGGGATTAAAAAGTTGAAACTCAAAAATTTTATATATAATTTATTGATCTGAAGATTGAATAGAATTAATACCAGTAAGGGAAGAACCGCCTAGGAGAAGCTGGAACCGCCGCAGGTAACTGATGAACCTTCTCCTTTCTATCCTTTACCCTATTACAAATTCATATTGACAATACAATGAAAATATTAGAAATTTCGATTTTACTTGAAAAGAGAAGAGATAAATATATATATATATATATATATATAATGTGAAGAAACATTATAAGCAGTACTCAATAAATTACATGTTGGAACCAAATGTTGTCCACTTTTCTCTACTACTGGTGCTGAACAACTGCAAACCTTGGTACTTCAAAGAATAGCCATACCGTCCAACTGGTACTGGTTCCGGAGAAACGTTTCCGCGGAGCGAAGTTCTGTCGGGATGAAGAAATTGAAGAAAACTTCGGAATTTGTAGGAACTTTGATAACGCATTTTCGAATACATGTTCATGAATATACGCGTCTAAATAATGATATCAAAATCTCTAGACCACTTAATTGAACCATGAATAAATTATGTGTTCTTGTTTGGTTTAAATATGCGTTTTCTGGTTTCTACATGGCATTTATTACGTGTGGGAGAAAAACATCACAGAAAATGTGATCATGTAGAGAGAGAGAGAGAGAGAGAGAGAACATGTCAAAGCACGCCAAGGCATGATGTGGCATATATATGATATGTACTGAGCTTTTACTTGGTCACTTCCACGCCAAGTCCATCTTAATAAACAAGATTAGCCTTGTCTATACACAATATATGTATTGTTTGCTTGCAAGTTTACCCTTCAGACATCGTACGTTTTAGCGGCCATTCCTTCACGACCTTTTATTTATTTATTTATACATTTTTATCACTTTGAACCTTGGGCTGAACCTTAAAAGAGCCTCTTTAGTGCGTGTAATTAAGAAGGATAAGAGTAACCGGATTTATAAAGATATTCGTAATACCTTATTTGGTCAAACACTTTAAAATTGACTGAGCCTGCCATCCCAAGCAAAAGGCACGGACTAGCGTCTCATTTGAATCATAAATTGCATTTAAATGTTTATTTAAACTCAATGTTTGTATTTAAATATAGAATTTGGATTATACATTTTTTAAAAAGTGTAAATTTGAATTTAAATTTAAGTTAAATTATTGTGAAATAATAAAAATTTCAAAAAGCTTCATTTTAGTTGTAACTCAACCAAATACGTACCTGTTATAGTTGAGTATAATAGTTATTATAATAACTCATTCAAACGAGTCATAAAATGCCTGATACGCAGTATTCCTTCTTTTAGCTCTTCCAATAACCTGTTGTCCTTTGCGTAAAGCGAATCAAGAGTTACTTCATAAAGTTTTGTTGATCTTATTAGTACTACTACATCTTTCCAGACTCCACATGTTTAGTTTTTTTGAATAGTTCAGGCAGATAATGTCCTAGAAGTAACATATTGTTATGTTTCTTTAGAAAATAAATCTGAAACGGATAATTTTTCAAATTTTCAAATTTCTCCGTGAACTTTTTGATTTTGTAATAAAATGTTTTTAAAACTTTAATTTGTAACATTTATTTCCTTTCAAACTTTGAAACTCCTTCAAATTTCCTCCTCCTATAAATTTTCAAACAGAAAAAAAAAATACATGTGGCACTCTTCTGAATTGTTAGCGATCACTTAGTTGGGATAATCAATGTGAAATTATTAAGTTGTCCATAAATTAGGTTGTTGGAGTAAACTTTTAGGGCTTGTAGTTCTAATTACACGTGGCTCTCATCTTTCCCTTTGCACAAACTTGAGTAATAGCTTGGATCTGGTTCATCAATGACAGCGAACAACACTTTGGTCACAAATTACTTACTCATTCTTTTGACTACGAGAGTGTTTTGTTGGTCCACTTGAGTGGGAAAATTGGAGTTTTTTTTTATTTTTTTTATTGAAGTTGAGTTGATATTTAAAATTGTGCGTTTGGTTAGTTGGACTTAAAAAATGTAAAAACTTGATATGTGTTCAGACAACAATATCAATATTGATCTTGTTTCGTTTGTCTAGAATTTCTATGTAATTTAAAAAATAAAAAATCATCTCATTTGAACTTGGAATTACAAAATTATAAACTTTTAAAGTTTAAGTTTTTAAGTTAAAGTTGGAGTTTTAAATAGTAAAACTGAGTTGAGTTTTAAAAAAAAAAACAAAAACCGATTGGAGTTGGATAGTTTTGAATGGTTTAAGTAAACCCATGCAATAAATTTTTCACGAACAGGTATAAAGCCTCTAAACATGCAATTGCTTTTCTTTTGACCAAGATTAAATGCTTCCATCATATGATTTCGGCTTCTTCGATGGAAATCGATGCTGAGAGGCTGGTTTTGGAGAATCAAATGGGACAAAAAAAACTGAATTTTTAATTGATTAAATAAACTTATGGTCTGTTTGGTATATATGATAGAATTATATTGGATATAATAATATGAAGGGATTATATTAGAATGTATAGGAAATGAGATAATTGAATCTTATCTAATATTATCCTATGATTGGATATGATTGAAATCCTTAGAAATTTGCATGTCAAATGAGTGAGTTGTGGAGAAAACTTGAGATAGAGGAGATGGGCTTTTTTAATCTCCTCCTCTTGCAGAAGATAGTTGAATCCCCTTTCAAGAGGATTACGTTATGAACTTGATAAGCTTTTTCCAATTTAGTCTTTTAAAATTTCTCACCAAACATATGATTAAAATTCAATTCAATCCTATCCTCCTTAATCAAACAAGCCTAAATTAATAGAAGAAGCACTACTAGCTTATTAATATCCCTTTTTATTACTAATTTTGACCTTCTTATACCTGCATAATAAAGGAAACACAATAGTTAAAAAGGAATAAATTTCTTCCACGCACACTTAGGTACTGTATCTTTAAATTAAAATTGGTTGATTTTTAAAAAATTAAGTATAAATTTTATTGATTTTTTTTAAAAAAATAAAAATAAAAATAAAAAAGTACATTAAATTTATTCGTCACTACTACAAATTTGGCATTCCACGACGGTACATCAACAACCGTTTTCTTAAAAACCGTCGTGGAAAATTCGAAAAAACACGGAGCGGAAAAAATTTTCCAAAAACCGTCGTGGAAATGCAGGATACCACGACCGTTTTAAAAGACCGTCGTGGAAACGGGCGCTTCCACGACGGTTTGTAAAAACCGTCGTGGAAGCATGGAGCTTCCACAACCGTTTAAGTAAACGGTCGTGGAAGCACGGCCTTCCACGACCGTTTGTACAAACGGTCGTGGAAGCCCCCGTGCTTCCACGACCGTTTAGTTAAAGACGGTCGTGGAAGCCTCCGTGCTTCCACGACCGTCTTTAAATAAACGGTCGTGGAATCACGGCCTTCCACGACCGTTTGTACAAACGGTCGTGGAAGCACGGGGGCTTCCACGACCGTTTACTTAAAGACGGTCGTGGATATCCGAGTTTTCACGACCGTTTTTCAGAAACCGTCGTGTAAAAGTCGTGAAAAATTTAAAATGAACGCCGAGAGTTTATTGTTGCCGTCAAAATTTTTACAGCTACAAATAATCCGAATATAAAGTCAGATCCCTCCGAATACAGGCAGGCATACACCGTGAGGACGTCCATCGCCATCATCTATATATATCCATCATTATAATTTATCTGTAAGTGATTGACTTGTTATTGTTGTAATATTGATGATTTGTGGATATGATCATTTTATAAATTAAGGTGTTTTTTGCTTTATATATATATTTTGTGATCGATTTAGAGTTAAATTGTGCAATGGGTGGAAATAAATTAATTGTGTGATCAAATAATGTTAGATACCTTAATTATATTATGGATTTAGATGGTTTTGTATTTTAATTATATTTGTTATGTTCTTAATTCGATTTTCAAATGTTGAAAAACCGATTAATGGGCCGTTGTTAATTAGTAATGAAAATTATATATATGCATGTTACATTAAATAGAGAGCACGACCTTGTAATAAATTATTTAATTTAAATTTTTTTATTTAGGATTTGCAAATCATGGATAGGAAATGGATGTGGTTTGATAGATTGTCTAAAGCATATGGAGATGGTGTTGAAGAATTTTTGTCATTTGCCAAAGCTCACATACAAGATGATAAGATTCCGTGTCCGTGTCAAATTTGTGGTAATCATAGATCTCATTCCATTGATGATGTTAGAGGGCATTTGCGCGCTTATGAGATTATTTGTTCTTACCAAACTTGGTATTTACATGGCGAAGCTTTTTTCAATATTAACTCTACATCGACGAGCACTAAAGGTAAAGAGCCTATTGTTGATGAAGACGTTGGTGATAATATGTTCAATATGGTGAATGATTTGGAAGAGAACTTTGTGCACCGTCCGGAGTTATTTGAGGCAATGATTAATGATGCCGAAACGCCCTTGTATGCCGGGTGTACAAAATATACTAAATTAGGGGCATTGGTTAAATTATGGAATATGAAAGCGTCGGGCGGGTGGACGAATTCTAGTTTCACGACTCTTTTAGAATTTCTAAAAGATGTTCTACCGGAGGATAACAAATTGCCACCTAGTATGTACGAGGCGAAGAAGACGTTGAGCACTTTGGGAATGGAATATGAGAAAATACATGCCTGTCCAAATGATTGCGTCCTTTACCGGAAAGAATATGAAACTTTACATGAATGTCCGGTTTGTGACGAGTCAAGATGGAAGAAGGGCAAGATGCCATCGAATGGTAGAAAAGGAGTGCCGGTTAAGGTGTTATGGTACATTCCACCGGCACCACGTTTGCGTCGTTTATTCCGCAATGCCGAGCATGCTAAAAGTTTGACATGGCACCATGATAAACGTGTTGATGATGGAAAACTTAGGCATCCGGCCGACGCACCTTAATGGAAGACCTTTGACGACAATCATCCAGATTTCAGTGCAGAACCAAGGAATTTACGTCTCGGTTTGTCGACGGACGGAATGAACCCACATGGTAACATGAGTAGTCGGCATAGTACCTGACCAGTCATACTTGTCAACTACAATCTCCCACCAGAATTGTGCATGAAGCGGAAGTTCTTGATGTTGACGTTATTGATCTCAGGCCCACAACAACCAGGAAATGACATTGACGTGTACTTGGCACCATTAATCGATGACCTCAAAAGCTTGTGGGAAGACGGTTTACAAGTTAAAGATTCTCACCGTAAAGATACGTTCAATCTTCGTGCAATGTTGATTTGGTCAATTAATGACTTTCCTGCACTTGGCAACCTCTCTGGTTATCCTGTTAAGAGTTCTATCGGTTGTCCAGTTTGTATGAAGGAAACATCTTCCATCCGGTTGAAGAATGGTAAGAAAACCGTTTACCTCGGTCACAGGAGATTCTTGCCAACAAATCATCGATACCGCAAACAAAAGAAGGCTTTTGATGGTAAGACCGAAAAAAGATCAGCTCCTCGAATTTTGTCAGGCGAAGCCGTTTATGAGATGGTTAAAGATGTGAAAGTAGTTTTGGGGAAGAGAAAACGTAAGGCTCCGGATGTCGATGGACCTTGGAAGAAGAAGTCAATCTTTTACGAACTTCCATATTGGAAGTCACTCTACATTCGTCATTGCTTAGATGTTATGCATATTGAGAAAAATGTTTGTGAATCGATAGTGGGCACGTTGCTTGACATTCCAAACAAAACTAAAGACGGTGAAAAGGCACGGTTGGATCTTGAAGAGATGAAGATTAGGCCAAATTTGCTCCCCGAGAAAAGATCGAACGGCACATACTTACCTCCGGCAAAGTACACATTATCGAGACAAGAGAAGAGAAAGCTTTGTGAATGGCTTGCGTCCGTGAAAGTGCCAAGTGGGTACTCTTCCAACTTCAAAAGGTTGATGTCGATGAAGGATTTGAGGCTCATTGGAATCAAAACACATGATTGTCATATCTTGATGCAACAATTATTACCTCTTGCATTGCGGGGAGTTTTAACGAAAGATGTGCGATATGCAATTACGAAGTTATGCTCATTTTTCAATTCAATATGCTCGAAGGTAATTGATCCACTGATGCTTGATCCGCTGCAATCAGAATTGGTGATGACATTGTGCATGCTTGAGAAGTATTTCCCACCAGCCTTTTTCGATATCATGATCCACCTAACGGTGCACTTAGTTCGGGAAGTTAAACTATGTGGACCGGTCCATATGAGGTGGATGTATCCTTTCGAAAGGTACATGAAGGTTTTGAAGGGCTATGTGAAGAACCGAAATAGGCCGGAGGGATGTATAGTGGAAAACTACATAGCCGAGGAGTCAGTTGAATTTTGCTCCGAGTATTTGTCTAACGCGGACCCAATGGGTTGCCAACGAGCGGTCAAGTTACTTCGAAAGGACTATCCGTGGGCGTTCATTCACCAGTAAATCGAGATGAATGGGAAAAGGCTTGTCTGTACGTTTTGCACAATGCTAAGGAAGTGGAGCCTTTCATTGAAGTTCACATGGCGGAATTAAGAGTTGCGAATCCGAGGAAAACCAGATCTGAGAAGTGGATTCAAGATGAGCACAACCGGACATTTCGGGAGTGGCTAAGAAAACATTTGCATATGAAGCCTGGCCTTTCCCAAGACTTAATGAAGCTAGCAAGAGGACCGTCATCGATAGTCACACGATATACATCGTACTCTGTCAATGGCTACTCCTTCTACACTCGCGAAAGAGATGCGAAGCATACCGTCCAAAATAGTGGTGTCAGCTTCCGTGCCGAGTCTATGCATATTTCATCCGCAAAGGACAAGAACCCGGTATACGGTAGCATGAACTACTTTGGGTTCATTGACGATATTTGGGAACTAGATTATTGCGGCTTGCGGATAGCACTTTTTAAATGCAATTGGGCTGACAATAATTTTGTTAAGATTGATAGAGACGGCGTGACGGTTGTGGACTTTAGGCGTTTGGGATACAAAAATGATCCTTTCATTATGGCGTCGCAAGCGGTCCAGGTCTTTTACACAACGGATCCCGATAATTTAGATTTATCTTTAGTTGTGCTAATGAAGCAAAAAATGCACGGTGACGACCAAGAAAATGTTGAAGATTGCACCAACATTCCATCTTTCACAAGCGGATTGCCACCGGTCGAGGAGATTGATGATTTGGACGATGATACCTCACACTTGCTTCGTTTAGATGTCGAGTGGACACGAGTTGGGAAGCCAAAAAAGAAAAACAAAAAAGCTTGATAGTTTATTTTTCGTTGTATATAATTCGTGTAGAAGTTGTTATATACAAACTAATATGTTAATTGTGCACATGTACAATATATTAATTATTTATATATATGCTCACTACACATGTGTGAATTAATAGAATAACAGGAGTTATTGATGTGGGCTGGCTCGTGCATAACACACAGGTGTGCCCGCCTGTGGGATTATAGGTGGACAAAACTTTATGTTAAATATTATTCTCGACGTAACCACGACGGTTTTATACAAAAACCGTCGTGGTATCTAACATACCACGACGGTTAATGGGTTTAAACCGTTGTCGTATCATTTTAAACTCATTTGTATTTTTTAACAATGGAAACCACGACGGTTTCCTATTTAAACCGTCGTGGTTTCTAGATACCACGACGGTTTATTCGCGAAACCGTCGTGGTATCGTAAATTTTGTTTTTTTAAAAAAAATACAAAAAAAAAAAAAAAATTTTTAAAATTTTTTTAGTAACCACAACGGTTTCCATGGAAATGGAAACCGTCGTGGTTTCATAAAAAAATTAAAAAAAAAAAATTTTTTTTCGAAAATTTTTTTTTAATTTTTTTTAATTAAAAAAAAAAACAAATCCTATACCACGACGGTTTCCATGGAAACCGTCGTGGTAACTAGGAAACTACGACGGTTTAAATAGGAAACCGTCGTGGTTTCGTAAAATAATAATAAAAAAAAAATTTTTCGAAATTTTTTTTTAAATTTTTTTAAAAAAATAAAAAATAAACAATCTTGTACCACGACGGTTTCCATGTAAACCGTCGTGGTAACTAGGAAACCACGACGGTTTCCATCGAAACCGTCGTGGTTTCGTAAAATAATAATAAAATTTTTTTTTTCGAAAATTTTTTTTTTAATTAATTTTTTTAAAAAAACAAAATTAAAAAAAATATATACCATGACGGTTTCCATGGAAACCGTCGTGGTACCATGGAAACCGTCGTGGTTTCCATGGTACCACGACGGTTTTTCAAAACCGTCGTGGTATCCGGGGAATTTAAATTTCTCCTGAAAAACGTGCGCGCGTATTTTTTGCTGTCAATTTCTAAGTGTTTGTCCTCTTCCATCTCTATTTCCCTTACTTTTTCGGCATTCTCCCCCTTATTTTACATTGGTTGTCTTCCCAATCTCCATTAATTCTCTATCTAACTTTTGGCAATCTCCCATTTTTCTCTTAGTTTCCTTTCTCTCCTCGCCGACGCCGTCCACCAATTTAAATTTCTCCCTCTCGCTCCTTCGGTAGCCCACGACCCACGGCCTTCCTCTCTCTCTCCTCGCCGTCGCCCACGGCCTCCCTCTCTCTCTCCTCGCCGTCGCCAACGTCGCCCACGGCCTCCCTCTCTTTCTCCTCGCCGTCGCCCACGAGACCCACGGCCTCCCTCTTTCTCTCCTCGCCGTCGCCCACGGCCTCCCTCTCTCTCTCCTCGCCGTCGCCAACGTCGCCCACGGCCTCCCTCTCTTTCTCCTCGCCGTCGCCCACGAGACCCACGGCCTCCCTCTCTCTCTCATCGCCGTCGCCAACGTCGCCCACTGCCTCCCTCTCTCTCTCCTCGCCGTCCGCTTGACACGATTTACAGCAACTTCATCGACGCACTTCCCGTGGTACGTAGAATATGCGCCTGAATCTATGCAATTCAGTTCGTCCTTTTTAATGATTTTTCTGTTAAAGATTTGGTTAATTTTGATTGAAGTTGATGTGTGTGATCCACAATGTTTTATTTTGCGCGTTTTTTGCATTTTAGTATTTTAATATGCGCCAAAATCTATGCAATACACTTTTCTTATTTGTTTATTTTTATTTTAATTTTTTCTTGTGAAGTGTGTACGGATGAAATGATTTGTGCTAGCAGTACAACTTTTATCCCATATATATAAATATATATATGTATAATATAATGTAATTTGAGTATAAGCACGTGGACTGAAACTTGCCTATCAATTGTTGATTGCTCACCTTTTCTTTTTGCCTTTGCTTTTTCTAAAGGTTAGATATTATAAGCTTTTATGGAAATAGCAGACATCATAGTAGATTTTATTGGTCACTTGTAATTGTTCATTATTGTTCCACATTTGATATTAAAGAAAACGTTTTTTATGAATTGGTTTTTGCGGGAAGGACATACGATTGTATCATGGTATCATTGGGTTGTGTTACGTACGGAGAATGTCAATTTTCCGGATAAGTTTTTTATTGTGTTGGTTAAATATTCGCGTATGCCATGTTGGCTAAATTGCCTTGATGCGTTCTAATTAGTATTAGATTAAACTAAATTCCGTGGGTAAGGCACGGAATTGGGGATTTTGCGGGAAAATGGTTGATTTTGACACTTATATTTTAGCATTTGACATTGTCGATAAATTGCATAATTGGTTATGTTGTATGTTATTTCTATAAATATAAGTAAATAGTATATGTTAAGTTGGACGGATTTACAATCTTTTTATGTGTTTGGGTACCATGATTAAAAGTTAAATTCGATGACAAATTTTTTTCATTTGTGAATGGCCACCTTACTAGAGTTGCATTAGGTTGATTTAAAATGTCGCAAGATCACGAGGAGGGATGCTCAACGCAAACTCATGTTGGAAAACCTCGCCGAACCAACTCACCTAGATTCAATCCCGAGGAAGATGGTCGACAAAGAGCGACTCTAATGACAAGAGTCCACCAAGTGAGGACAAAGGGGGAACGAATTGAAGTTTCGTTTGACGGTAAAAGGCAACCTATAGGGAAGGCAGATGATGAATTACAGAGTTGGATTGGAGTGCTTGCTCGAGAGCACATACCCATTTGGATATCCGACTTTAGAAGTGCCGATTTAGATCCAAGGAAAGAACTAGTGTGGATGGAAGTTGTAACTTCATTCACTGTTGACGAATCCAACAAAAGAGGAATTTTGAAGTCTTGTGGGGAGTCAGCTAAATGCTTTCGATACGATCTCTTCCAAGCTTTTGTCAGAGATCATCTTGATGACGAAAATGTGTGGCAACGACCGCCAAAAGTTGTTCACAATTACCCCACCATCACCCAGGAGGATTGGGAAAAATTCATTGCGTACCGACGTACCCCGGAATTCAAACGACTGTCCGAACAAGGAAGTGAGATAAGAAAGAAGAGCAAATACGGATCAACAGGGGGCCGAGACGGCTATAGGAAACGTGACCAAGCTCATGTAGGCTATTTACTTGGACAAATTGTGATAAGGGTATGTTGTACTTCCAATTTATTCGCTTATGTTTACTAACGCTAATTATTGGGATGCAGTTCGAAAAGTTTGGAGAATATGCAAAACGGTATGACAGCTGGCTGGACATGCGCGTCAAACCCGATGGAGGATTTAAGAAGGAAGAATTTAAAAATATTGCCGAGCATATAGTAAGTTTTCGAATCCATTTATAATATAATCATTCCGTAAACTCTTTTATGTTTGCAAGTTCATAACATTTTCTCTAATTGTTACAGGACGAGTTTACTCAACAACAGACACAAGGAAGTTTTGAATCTATGGGGACAGAGGACATATTGACCAAGGCATTAGGCAATGCCGAGCATTCGGGACGGATTCGGGGTCAATCTAAGTTTGTCAAGCAGTCGCAATACTTCAACCTTGTGCATCCGTCAAGGCAAAAAGATGAAGTCTCGGATATGAAACTAAAGATTGCCGCATTGGAAAGAACCGTACAGGAACTTTGTGCGAAGCACGGCATAAACCGAGAGACTATGGCCGAGGAGATGACCGCACCTACCGTAGATAAACACAATAGCTTCAAAGCTAGTTGCACTTTGAATGAAAAAGAAGCTGGGCCGTCGGATCCGAATCCCATGCCGAACGCAAGTAAGGAATGCCAGCTGTTTATTCCTGATTTAGTTAACGGAGGAGTCGTTCTTGTTGCAATCGGCAGGGCATACGTAGACTGTGTTCCAACCGACACAGTCCATGGGATTCCTTTAGGTGAGGAGAATGTACGAGTGACCGTTACGGTCCCAAAAATAAATCGTGCACTCCTACCAATTCCGACAAACGAAGCCACATCTGTAGAAGAAGTTGTCGGTGGGTTTGTTGCTTGGCCGAAAAGTTTAGTCGTCGTGCAAACTAGTTTGAGCCAGGCAAGTAAAGGTCCCAGTCGTGCTCCTGAAACACAGGCTGAGGGAAGCAAACGTACGAAAAAGAGAGCAGGGAGGAAGAAAATACAGTCACAACCGGAGGTAGAACAACAACCGGCGCAAGAAGAAATGCCTTCGTTTAACCTTAATGATGTTTCCTTCGAATTGAGACCTTTGGCATTTTACGCACAAAGTTCCATGCGGGACGGTACACAAATAGTCTGCCCACAACAACACTTCGTCATGGGCGATGAGATGCCCATATATATTGGGTTTGAAGATGTATATCATTTCATTTCATTTAAAGAAATTAGTGCAAACAGCATAATGGTTTACATCAGGTAATACATTTATCCTTAAATAATTTAATTATTTATCTTCTTAATCTTATATATGTTGTTTTTCCGTAACAAGTGTGCCTACTTATTTTGCAGATACTTAGTCGAGTGTTGTGCAAGAACAGGTATGGATCAACAGTTCGAGTTTATTTCACCAGTCCTTGTTTCACCAGTTCAGCAGAATGTAGATCGGGCCACCTACGTTCGAGAGAGGGCCGAATGCATTCTACGGATCATAAGAAACGCACCAAAGGGAAAGCGGTTTCTTATGCCATATAATAGCGGCCAACATTGGATATTGGCAGTGATTGATCCGTGGGACGACTCGGTCATGTACTTTAATCCTCTAGGAAACGCACCGGGTGATGATTTTAAAGACCTAATTACGACGTAAGTATTCTTTTATGTGTTTATATCTATGATTAGACATAAAATAATTGTTATTGTAATTGCTTTGAAATTTGTCAAATTGATAGGGCACTTAATGATTGGAAACTGTTGGTGGGAAGCGGAATGAGACAGCGACGCAACTGGCAAACGTTGATTGATACCGTTCGATGTCCAATACAGGAAGGTTATGTAGAATGCGGTTATTTTGTGTTAGCTTACATGCGAGAAATAACCTATACTGTAGATGGACTAGCCGTGCTTCAAACCAAGGATTTTTATACTGATGCTGACATGAGTTTGGTTAGGACCGAGTGGGCTAATTTTGTAATGCGGTTTATACAATATTGACTAGAAACAATATAGAGAATTTTCACTAGCTATCGTTATATTAGTTGTTGTTGTACAATTTTATCTAAGTAATTACATAATACTTTTGGAAATTCGATTGCATGTGTAACGTATTAATATACGGGATTTACTACCCATGAGAAATGAAACGAATTTGCCAAAATTTTTAAAAAAAAAAAAAAAATTCGAACCGACGACGGTCTCTCGGTGAGACCGTCGAGATATCACCGGGATACCACGACGGTCCCACGTAAAAACCGTCGTGGTATCCTGGGATACCACGACGGTCCCGAGGTGGGCCCGTCTTGGTAACCCTCGGGATACCACGACGGTCTCCCCTCGGGACCGTCGTGGTATCCAGGGATACCATGACGGTTTTTAAATGGGCCCGTCGTGGTATGGTCTTAAAATCAGGCAGAATGTGAAATTTTTCCACATTACACGACGGTTAAAAAACCGTCGTGGAATCTCAAAAGATTCTACGACTCTGGATTCCACGACGGTTGGAAAACCGTCGTGGAATCGATACCACGACGGTTTTTAACCGTCGTGGTATCCCCTTTTTCTAGTAGTGCGTGAAACGAAACATAGATACATGAGATAAAATTTGGTCACCCAAAAAACCCTAAAAGCGGTGCGCCAAGTTTATCCTAGAATCGTACGTCAGAGCATCCGGATTCGTGTTGGAAGACAAAACGGGAAAGGTGACATGTGGGTTGTGCACGCGCCGCCCAGGGGCGCGCTTGGGCTGCAAGCAAAAGCCTAGATGCTTGCGCGTGTTTCCCAGACGCGGCTAGCAACTCATGGGGGCGCATGCGGTGGCTTTGGGCGTGTATTTCTGGTGTTGTTTTCATCTTTGGACTCACAATTGAATTTCATATTTTTCAGGTTTTTTTTTAAATTTTTTTTATGTACCCATTGTTCAACAGTAGCCAGATCACGGTACAGGACTCAACCAATCAAAACAATCACGGTGTAGGTCCCGATTCGTCAGAACAATTGCAGTGCGAATCCCTCCATGTCATCACAATCACTATCAGGTCTCACTCCACATCACAGTCCCAGCTCGTTGTCCCAATCTCAACTCTGGTCTCGGCTTGTTAGACCGACCGCGGCATATGTTCTCCTGTCGTCCCTAACTACAATGTTGTTTTTGTGTCGGTTCGGTGATGAGAGAGAAAGTTGTGAGAGATCAAAACGAAGGGATATAATGAAAAGAAAGAAAGTTATGAGAGAGCGCGAGGAGAGAGAAAGTAATGAGAAAAAATGAGTGAGAGACTGTCTGAGATAGAGAGTGATGAGAGAGAATGTCGGACAAAAAAATGAAAGCATTATACAATAGAATGTAATAATTTTTATTTATAAAAAAAAAAAAAACTTAACTCATGATGTTATATATGATAATTACTGCTGTAATTTGCACGTCAAGTTTATGGCTGAGCATTTCTGACAGAACAGACGAGTTCTAGGTCTGTCAGAAGACCTGCGTTTACTATTCTCTTCTTTCTCACAATCTTGATTTTCATAGCCGTGCTGCATGCATTGCGGAGGGAAGAAATGGGTTATGTAGTCAGAACAACATGTATGAACTGTGGAATGCGGTGACAAGATCTTCAGTGAAAATTTGAGAATTTGAAAGAAAAGAAATAAAAATAAAAAAAAAGAGGCAAAGAATGGGTTCCATCGGACTGAAAAAAACTGAGAGTTAAAAGGAAAGAAAATTAAAAAAATAGGGGCAATAGCAGAAGAAGGCTCTTAATAATGTGAAACCATAG
This sequence comes from Ficus erecta, assembly GCA_008635985.1. NCBI lineage: Eukaryota > Viridiplantae > Streptophyta > Magnoliopsida > Rosales > Moraceae > Ficus > Ficus erecta. The sequence continues at coordinate 196,819 of BKCH01000056.1, read as the reverse complement.
GAGTGCCACGTAGTGCAGAGCTCTCTAAAGTTTGGAAAAGCCGGAGCCGAATAGCAATTTCAGCGTGTATTTAGACCTAACATCAAATTCAATCCAAACTTAAAAAATTCAATTTATTTTTATTTTTTATCTTTAAAAATCAATCTTAGTTTTATTATTCATAATTTTTATAATTCAAAATTTAAAAATCCATAACGCATATATAAGTTCAAAAGAGATAATTTTTTTAAATTTACGTAGGATTTTGAGACGAACGAAATAAACTCCATTGTGATATATATTTTTTATAAACACATTTTAATTTAAACAGTTTAAACATCTCACTAAATACATATTTAATTTAAATATAAAAAATTTAATTTCAATCTGTATACCAAACACATGCTTTGTCTTTGGATTTAAAAAATTTAAAAATAAGTAATTGTGATTGAGAAATAACTTTGTCTTTGGATTTAAATTCCTCTTTGAAAAGTGGAAACTATTTTGTTTATATAAATTTCCTCGCCTCTTTTCTGTTGACCTTATTCTCCATTATGTTCACATTCATATCTATCTTCATTCAAATTCTTTATTCTTCTACCAAAAGAATTTTTAATTATTTGGTAAACATGTCAATACAATCTTTTACCAAAATCCATCTACTTTATTTTGTATTCTACTTTATTTTATATGTGACCAGCAATTACATCTTTGATTTTATTTATTTATTTATTTATTTTGTAAGGAACTCCTTGAACTTATTCCAATTACTTTAATTTTCTAATTCCACCGACAGTTTTGACTCTAATTTCCTCAATTAGACAGCTATAAACTCACCACTTATGTTCACAATTTGAACCATTCTTATAAAAAACAAATAAAAAAATTCGAAGCAATAGAAAAAAAAAAAAAAAACAAATGAAATAAACAAATAAAAAAATCAACTAAAAAAAATAAATTGCTCATTTGGTCCATGATCGTTTCACAAAGTTAAACCTTTTAGTCTCTAATCTCTCCCCCCCCCCCCCCCCCCAAAAAAAACCTAAAAGTCCATAAACTTGTCAAAAAGGTGTAAAACGGTCATTTTCATTGACAGACGTTAAAAATAAACAGAAAATTTCAAACACATAATTTACTATTTACCGGTAATAAAAAAATTTCTTTTTCTTTTTGTTTTTGTTTGTTCTTTTTGCATAATTCAGCTTACATGTGTCATACACATTATTTATTTAATCTAATTTTTACCAATCATTAGTAAAAAAAAAAAAAGGACTATTTTACACCCCATTAAAGAATTAAAAAACCTTTTAGCCGTTAAAAAAAGTTAGGGATAAAATTCGAATTTCGTAAAAATTGTAGGGATTAAAGGAACAATTTATCAAAAAAAAAAAATAAATAAAAAACAAAAAAGAAAGAAAAACAATTAGTAATGGGCCAGGATAAAACAAGAAAAAGCCCAAGTTTGAGCCGTCAGTACAGTTCACAGGAAGCGACAAGTCAACAAAAAATGAAGAGTTTGTCAAAACATAGACTTAATATCCTCTTCTCATTTCTCCACACCCATTCAAAGATCACCTCCCTTAATCAAAGCCTCAAAACCAAACATAACAAAAAAAACCAGACAAATCTTCTCTTCTCTTGTTTCCCACGTCTCTCCAACTCCCTCACTCTCTCTCTACAACAACAACAACACGGGTAAGAACTCTCTCTCTCCTCCCCTTTTCATCTTCATGTTTTGTTCTCAGTAGCAGAGAAATACATATATATATATATACACACACACACATATATGGATTTCCACCATAGAAAACTGCTCGTAGATCCAAGTGTCTGCAAGATTTTCTGTATAACAGATGATCCAAGCTCTTGCGAAGATTCATGTCCAGTTCTGTGCGCGAATAAATGTGTTCCTTATGATCTTGACAAAATCCCTGTGTCAAGTCCTCCGACCGAAATTACTCACAATTCCCACAAAGCCTCGAATTTTTTGATCGCCTCAATAGTAGTTCTCGTAGCCAGTTTCCTCCTGATTTGTGTCTACGCTTTTTACAAAAAGTACTATAATCGGAATTGGAGACGGAGAAACTCGTCATCACAATTTGAGCGTCAAGTACATGAGGAGTTTGTTGATGAGGAGCACGGCCCTATGGTGGACCACCCCATATGGTATATCCGCACCGCCGGTCTTCAGCCGTCGGTAATCAATTCGATCACGGTGTTGAATTACAAGAAGGGAGATGGGGTTGTGGAAGGAACAGAGTGTTCTGTTTGTTTGAACGAGTTTCAGGAGGATGAGAGGGTTCGACTTTTGCCAAAGTGTAGTCACGCTTTTCATATTCCGTGTATCGATACTTGGCTCAGATCGCACACCAATTGCCCGATGTGTCGTGCTCCGATTGTGATCAACTCCGTGATCATGAATTCTCTGCCTGAGCCTAGTGGTGTTGGTTCGGGATCTGAGGAAGAAACTGAGATGGGAAATTCGGAGAGTAATAGCGAAAACGACACGGATGTTAGAAGAGGTGAAGATGGAAAGAGAGGAGAGAGTTCTGTTGCTGATGATGTGGTGCAGCCAAGTCGAAGATCAGTGTCGTTGGACTCTTTGTCGGCTTTGGAGATTCGCCAAGCGGTGTCCAAGGAACGAGATGGAAGTGTTTCCGATAAGCAATTGGAACTAGTCAACAAGTTGAGCACTGCGATTGGGGCAAAGAGAGTTGGTGGGAATTGGAAGTTGCAGAGAATGAGAAGCGGTTCTTCTAATGAGAGGTCCCTCCAAAGTGGACCTGTGTCGATGAAGAGGTCGGTTTCTTGTAATGGGAACTTCGTTTTGTGCAGGCAAATCAGGAGCAGTGACTCAATTCTTCCTTTGAGAAGTATCTAAAATCAATTTTGTGCATGTTTCTGAACGGTTAGATTTTTGTCGAACGTTGGTCTACTTGTCCTACTGCAACGGCTTCCACCAAGCGAGATGCTCGAAAACCTGAAATCACTTGAGAAATTCTCAAAAACCTGAGACCTTAGTGATATCAATATATATATATATATATATATATATGTACCAAAAGCTATTAATATAGTTTGTTTGTTTTATGTAAAAGATTGTAAACGGTATAAACTTGAGGCTAACCCAAAATGGGGTTCAGCTGATAGGAAGTGATAGTAATGATGGATTTGCCATGAACTTGTTCTCGGAAGAGAGTCAATCAATTGTAAGTTACAACTTTTCTTCTGCTGAACTAAGTGATGGTAATTTTTATGCTTCATATTTTTGGTCCAAGGAAAATGGTAGAAATACAAGTATTGTCACATATATATTTGCTATATGTTTATGTCTTTTATCTTATATATGACAAAGATATGTGACGCAGCAAGAAGCTTAGAAAAAGCCAAATCCATGGCTGGAAGAAAGAACTAAGTAGAGCTCGTGCTCTGGTGAGAAATCAAAATCAGATCTATTTCCAATGTCAAAAGTCTCCATTACAATTGGGGTTTCCCTATTTAACCAATTACCCAACAAAAAGAAGCATAAAAGCTAAAACGACCATGAGTTTGAGCAACTAGAATAAACGACAACCAAGTCTCCGCTTAGAAGAAAAACTATACAATAAAGACTACAAGACTCAAACGACAATTTAAGTAAAAAACTCAAAAGACACTCCTGCATCAAATATGGTTTGCTTGCAATTTTTAAGTTGTTTAAATAACTTTTTTTTCGAGTTCATCGTGGTAATTATGCACTTGTTCCGCTGAGAAAGTTTGAGATTATGGATTGTGTGGAAGGAAAAAGATGAATATTAATTTCAGAAAACACACAGACATACATTTTTTCATTTTTTGTCAAGTGATTGTTTGTTTACGGATCTCTCTCACACATTTTTTGTCATTTTTTGTTCAGTGATTGTTTGTTTAATCTCTCTCTCTCTCTCTCTCTCTCACACACACCACACGCATTTTTTTTTTCATTTTTTGTTAAGTGACTGTATGTTTCTTAGATCTCTCACACACGGGGACAGAGCTAAGAAGGACCGAGTTGGGGCCAGCTATTTTTTAAAATATTAAATTTAAAACGTTAAAAATTTATGACTTCTTTATTTTGCATCCATTGAGATTTAATATTTTATATATACGTGAACTTTATCCTTTTCATTTTTATTTCTATCTTTTGTATAATACTTATATAAAATTTTAAAGATCAAATTAATAATCATGAAATTTTATGGTTTTTATTTAGTATTAAACATATATGCACTTTAAAGTTGATGAAATTAAGCATTTATTTATTTACATTATAAAAAAGTTATAATATCATATGCACACCAATCTTAACATTTTCAAAACCATGGCGGTGGGGTCTATTCAGGTGCCGCGACTCTGCGTCATTACAAAAATAAAAATAAATAAAAAATTTTTTTATTTATTTTTAATTGCAGTGAGGCAGCGTTAGAGTTCAGCAAAAGAACTAGAGAGGTAGCAACGAAACTAGTGAATGCGATATCACAGACGTAGGGACTTGAATCAAACTACATAACCAAGGCAATGAATTGGGACCAAGGCCTTCAATTCTGTTAATAAAAACCAAAAACAACCAACCATACAAGAGATACCGATTTTTACGTGAAATCCAATGCGAAGGGAAAAACCACGAGATCGTAGTCCGATATCAACTTCTACTATATCAACAATAATGAGATTACAAAGTTCTCTCTAGATACAACTAGAGGCTCATAATCATCAAGATAAAACACAATTTTGACTAAACAACAAGGTTCATCATCAACAAGATTGATTTCAACACATAACATAAAAAGAAATCAGTTTTAGGTCGGATATTTGGAAAAAGCACCTTAAAGACACCAATTCGAAAATTGGAACCGGTAGATGAGAAGAGCTTGTCACAAGGATTCATCACGTCAAATTTAAACACCAACCAACACTGTTTCACCCCGCAATCTTCTTGCACAAACCCAACAAACTCCACCTTCTCTCTCTGTTTCTCTCTCACGCTCTTTGTTTTTTCGCACACCTACAGTAGCCCCCTTTTTTTTTTTTTCTGCCGCTTTACCACACGGCTTGTTCAACAAGCCATTAATCCTCCTTTTTTTTTTCTTTCAAAAGCAATTGGGCTCTTAGCCCGTATTGTCCAGCCCACAACATGGGGCGGACACCTCAACAAATTTCTGGCTGCAAACTACTATCCAGCATGCCCAGAGCCAGACCGAGCGATCAGAATCCCGCCACACACCGATCATGGGCTGGTGACACTTCTCATTCAGAACGACCTGGGTGGTCTTCAAGTCCAACACAAATGGAAGTGGGTCAACTGGAACGCGCCACCCAATGCCTTTGTTGTTAACCTGGGTGACCAAATGCAGGTACTTTAATATTTAGCTTTCCATTGACACCTTGTTTTAAATTATTTTTTAAAATTTTTTTATAATATTTTCTCTTATAAAAAATTTAAATTAATATTTAAATTTTGAGTTTAAACTTATGATCCAAATGGACACTTGTTTGTGATAGGTGTTGACAAATGACAAGTACAAAAGTATTTGGCATAGAGCTGTGGTGAATAGTAAAGCGACGAGAATCTCAATAGCAGTCCCACATGGGCCGTCGGTTGACACAATCGTTGTACCGGCACCGGAGCTGTTAGAAAGAGAACATCAAGAACCTGTTTTTTCAGGGATGTCATACAAGGACTATGTGGAACTTTAACAGAGCAGCAAGGCCTACATGAAGCCCTGCATCGATTTCGTAAGAATTTAGATATCTAATGTTAATTTCTTGTTGCGCTTTTGTGTCTCAAAAATCATATATTTATATATTGAATATGAAGTGGAAGGGATTCAAATCTACATCTTTATGATAGAGACAAAATTAGGTGTGAAATCATTGTTAGACTACGTTTATAACCACTCTCAAAAGTCAGTTTTGTGTTCTTCATTTTGTCTTTCTTTCCTCTTTTATGTTATCTTTTGCTTTCGTTTTTGTTTTTGTTTCTGTTTCTGTTTTGTTTTGTTTAGTCTTTTTTAATAATAAAGGAGAGGTTTTTTTCGTGGTAATTTACTCGGTAGAATATGACAAATGTTAGAAACATTAATTTTAATTCTAACTTTTGAGTATCAATTTATGTGACATATGAGTTGTTATTCTTTTATTGGTATGCAATTAAAGTATTGCAATTTCAATTGATACTTGTATGAATAAAAAGATGACACGCGAGTTGGTACACAAAAAGTTGGGATTAAATTTTGTGTCTTTGCATTACTTGGTAGAATATATATAATATGTTGAACTGAATTTAGTATACCAGGTACGTAGTACGTATTGTATGGATGGATGTATTGACTTTGTGAAAGAAGAGAGACGTATAATTTTTATTTTTTATTTTTTTACTTTTTTTGTAGCAGAAAATAAAAAATGACGAGATGTAATTGAAAAATCTTGGATGGTGATACATATGGTGATTAATAAAAGGATTCAAATTTTTATAGAAAAAATACTGTAGGAAAATTTTTAAATAATAAGTAAAAAAAAAATACTAATTGCTGGTTTGGACCATAGATTGCATTTGAAAACTTATTTAAACTAAATCCCGGTTTGGTTGGCCGGTTTGAGATAAAGTGTTTAGGTTGAAATTGATTAACTTTTCAAAAATTAATTTTGAAATTAGTTAACTTTTTAGAAAAAGATAAAAAATGAGTTAGAATTTTTAAATTAGAGTTCGTGAACCAAACAAAGTATAAATAATTGCATTCCGACATGGAATTTGAATTATGTTGTTCATTTACAAAAACTTTTTAAGAGAATTTTATCATAAATATGCTTTGAAAATAAATTATTTTCCACATATAATTTACCGTAAACATTTTATTTACAAAAATGTGTTTTAAGATAATTTTATCATAAATATATTTCACAAGTATACTATACCATAAATATATTCTTTACCATCACCTAAAAAGTTTCACAAAAGTTATAACATCATATGCTTTATAGGCATCAATCTCAACATTTTCAAAACCATGATGGTGGGGTCTGCTAATGATGGTGGTGGCGTGATGGTGTGGTGCTTATGTGCCGCAATTCAGGTGTGCTTTTTTTCAATTTGCGCATTCTCGGACTCCACTATTTTCTTTGGTGTCGGTTTCACTGGTCTTCTCATCGTCGGACGATTTGTCCGGGATTGTTCTTTTGCTTTTGATCTTTGCGATGCAGTGTGTAATAACGGTGGTTTTATTCCAATTTGGTGGTGGTCTTTTGCTTGTTTTCTTTTATTAGGTCTTTTTTCTTTTTTGTCAGCTAATTTTATCGGTGTTTCGTATAACCTTACGTCATAGGTGTCTCAACTTTGATGAATAAGAATTTTAATCGATTGTAAAGATTTTCTTAACTGAGATCTTAATGGACAACTCATGCTAAAAATTTGTTGTGCTATCCACCAACCACAAATTTGTGCCGATAAATATTTTTCTCTAAAGCTTCAATGTAGAATAAATTATGTAATAAAAAAATTAATTTAAAGAGAAAATTGATTAGCTATGGGCCTTAATTGGTTTAAAGTAAGATTCGGCAATTCTATAATTACCTAGAGTTAGCAGTCCGCACACCTTATTTGACTGAGATAAGAACATTAGACTACGAGAGCAGGTGACATAAAGCAATGCAATAACAACAATAAATATAGAGAGAAAATTGATTTTTAGTTAGGCGCCTTTCATTTACCCAACAAGAAAAAAAAAAAAAAAAGTTAGGGGCCTTTTAGTTTAACGTGGGATTGGACATCTCTAAGCTACCTAGAATTGATAATTGACGTGGTTATAAATATAATCCAATAACAATTTTATACTTAATTCTATTTAAAAATATAAAGTTTAACTGTTTATTAATTTAATTTTTTTAAAAATAAAAATTAAAAGATATATCATCATCTTTTTTTCTCGATATAAAAATATGAGAGTATGTGATTTCCTTTCATTATAATTCGTGAAACGATAAGATACATCTAGAAGCACCTTTACGAACTAGTGCATAATGTACATCATACGAAGTTCATCACAATTTTGTTTTTATCAATGTGTCCTCCTTGTGATAATTTGAATTCAACAGCTTAAAGAACCCATTATTTGACATTGTAAGAGACTTTCTTTGTTTATATATTTTCCTGTACAGGACGCCTTATTCCCATGCCACATGAAACATTATGCCAAAATGGTTAATGTTGTCTATCGTCTCTTGATTTGTTAATTAAAAGAAAAGAAAAGAAAAGAAAAAAAGCTAGTGACACCAGCTCTAATTTCAACTTTTGAGAACTAATCTATGTAGTATATGAATTGTCATTTTTATTATTGGTAAGTGTTTAATACATTGCTATATCAAATGATTACATTTACTAATAAAATTATGACATGTAAGTTGATACTCAAAAATTTATGATTAGATTTGATATCCCTAGCATTACTTCTTTCTCTAATTAAAAAAAAAAAAAAGAAAGATAAAACAACATAAAATAGTTTATGAGGGCAATTTATAAATTTAAAAGACATGCCCTAAAAAAACATAAATCTAATGCTAGAAACATACACTCTAATCCAAAATTTTTAAATACCAACTGATGTGTCATTTTTAAACATGTCAAATATCTTTAAGTATTCATTCTAAAGAAATTTTAAAAACAAATTCATCCAATTTAGTACAAATTCGTCATTAAATGAGATCTTAATGGACAACTCATGCTAACAGTTCCAACTACAAAGAATTTGTTGTGCTATCCACTGACCAAAATTTTGTGCCGATCAAAATTTTTTTTTCTTTAAAGCTTCAACGCAGAATAAATTATGTAATAAAAAAATTGATTCAAAGAGAAAATTGATTAGTTGTGGGCCTTAATTGATTTAACGTAAGGTTTGGCAATTCTATAATTACCTAGAGTTAACAGTCCACACACCTTATTTGACTGAGATAAGAACATGAGACTTTGAGAGCAGGTGACATAAAGCAATGCAATAACAACAGAGAGAAAATTGATTATTGGTTAGGGGCATTTTATTTACCCAATAAATAAATAAATAAATATATATATAGTTAGGGGCTTTTAGTTTAACGTGGGATTCGGCATCTTTAAGCTGCCTAGAATTGATAATTGACGCGGTTATAAATATAATCTAACAACAATTTTACACTTAATTTTATTAAAGAATGTAAAGTTCGACTGTTTATTAATTTATTTTTTAAAAAAATACAAATTAAAAAATATATCATCATCTTACTTTCTCGATATAAGAATATGAGAGTGTGATTTCCTTACAATTTAATTCGTGAAACAATAAGATACATCTAGAAGCACCTTTACGAACTAGTGCATCATGTACACATACAAAGTTTATAATGTTTTCATACATTGTCACATTTTTGTTTTTATCAATGTGTCCTTCTTGTGATTATTTGAATTCAACAGCTTAAAGAACACATTATTTGACATTGTAAGAGACTTTCTTTGTTTCTATATTTTCCTGTACATGACGCCTTATTCCCATGCCACGTGAAACATTATGCCAAAATGGTTAATGTTGTCTATCGTCTCTTGTTTTGTTAATTAAAAGGAAAAAAAAAAAAAAAAATTACACCAACTCTAATTTTAACTTTTAAAAACCAACTTATATAGTATAATACATTCTAATTCTATTATTTCACCAACTTCTCACCTTTCTTTATTCCAAAAGAAAAAAAAAAAAAAAACTTTCACATTTCTTTTCCCAATATTATTTTAGCCTTATTCCATACCATGTAGTCAAATAACTTTGTTTATTTAAATTTGTTAGTCATTTCTCTCTCTCCCCCGTTCAGATCTTTTTATTTCTTATTTTGTTTCTCCTCTCTCTTGCTGTGTTCACTCTCTCTCTCTCTCTCTCTCTCTCTCTTGAGAATCTCAGACGTTTTCTTCTTCTTCTTCTTCTTCTTCTTTGTTTGACCTTGCGTCCGGTGGGGGTGGAGGAGGAGGGATTTGCATTTCGATCGAAAGCCCAAATCTTGATCTGTAAGAACATGTGATTGGTTTGGATTTTGAAAATTTGTTTTGATTTTGTAAATGGTTATTTTTGGGAAAGATATGAAAGAGACAAAGTGATTGCAGCAAATTATGTTTTTTTTTTTTTTTTTTAATTCCTATTTGGATTTTGTATGTTCTAATGGCTAAAACTTTGGATTTGGATCAATGGCTATTATGAGAAATATGGAAGAGACAAAAAATTGAATTTTTTTTTTCTTGGGAAAGATGTGGTGGTTGTGCTTGCTTGTTTATTGTTATGTTTCTGGACAAGTAATTTTTAAAGAAGCTGGAGTTGCAGATTGTAAAATAATGGCTATAAATTTCTTTTTTATTTTTATATATATTTTTTTATAACTTTCATCGTCGGTGTCAAAATGATAGACGTAAAAACCTCACTTTCGTCATCGGTCCAAAGCAGACGAGAAATCCATACACTTTTTCTTTTCACTGGATTCTTCGTCGGTTTAGCGACCGATGAGGAAATGATTCCACGTCGGTTTAGAACCTACGTGGAAAACAAAACCGACGTGGAGAAGGTCAATTTTTGTATTGAATCACTTGAACCTTTTTTTCTCAATGGCTCAGATAACTGTTCAGATAATGTCTTTCGAGGTAGTTAAGGCCGTCAACCTGACCAAAGCGACAAACATCAAAGCACTGGCTGAGTCGGGTGGTCTCACATCGGTCCCTTTAGAATACACGTTCACAACAAACCCTAACGACCAGGCCGAAGCAAACGACCCCGAATATTCAATCCCTACCATTGATTTCTCACTCCTCACCTCGGGTTCTCCTGATCAACGCTCCAAAGTTCTTCATGACCTCCACAAGGCCTGTGAGGAATGGGGATTCTTCATGGTATACTTACAAAATCCCGTTTGAATCATACGGTTAAAAAGAAAATTTGAATAGTGAATTCAAATTTTTATAAAAGAAAAAATTAATGTATAAAACTTTCAAATAGTACCCTGAACCAGTACCAAAATGGTGATTCAAACAAGCTATAACTTTTACTAGTAGAAACATAGGAAAATATTTTTATTGGTTGAAAAACATGTTTTAAATATCTAAGATATGGTTGCTTATTTTATGACCAGGTGATCAACCACGGTGTGCCGGAGAAGGTGTTGAAAGGAATGATCAGCGTCTGCGAAGCTTTCTTCAATTTAACGGACGAGGAGAAGAAGGAGTTCCAGGGGACCAGCAATGTGCTAGACCCCATCAAGTGTGGTACTAGTTTTAACATTGCAATTGACAAAGTTCTTCTCTGGAGGGACTTTGTCAAGGTCATATCTCACCCAGACTTCAATTCTCCCCACAAGCCTGTTGGGTTCAGGTATATCTATATGTGCTACAATAGTTTTTTTTTTTTTTTTTTTTTTTTTTTTTTAATTTATTATTGCATTAGATCAATCCGCAATATAGTTTATAACATTAAAATGTTTTTAGCAATCGCTTGAAAGTTATAACTTATGGAATACTTACGGATCTATTATGTTTTCACCAAGTGCCCTTGTGGTCAATTTGATCCGTCAGAGTATATGTGTGTACTACTTTGCGTGATTACCCAAAAAAAAATATATATCAATTTTTTTTTTCTATTGCAGTGAGGCAGCGTTAGAGTTCAGCAAAAGAACTAGAGAGGTAGCAACGGAACTGGTGAATGCGATATCAGAGACATTGGGACTTGAATCAAACTACATAACCAAGACAATGAATTGGGACCAAGGCCTTCAACTCCTGGCTGCAAACTACTATCCAGCATGCCCAGAGCCAGACCGAGCGATCGGAATCCCGCCACACACCGATCATGGGCTGGTGACACTTCTCATCCAGAACAACATGGGTGGTCTTCAAGTCCAACACAAAGGGAAGTGGGTCGACTGGAACGCGCCACCCAATGCCTTTGTTGTTAACCTTGGTGACCAAATGCAGGTACTTTAATATTTAGCTTTCGATTGACACCTTGCTTTAAATTTATTTTTTAAAAATTTTCTATAACATTTTCTCTTATAAAAATTTTAAATTAATATTTAAATTTTGAGTTTGAACTTATGATTCAAATGAACACTTGTTTGTGATAGGTGTTGACAAATGACAAGTACAAAAGTATTTGGCATAGAGCCGTGGTGAATAGTAAAGCGACGAGAATATCAATAGCAGTCCCACACGGGCCGTCGGTTGACACAATCGTTGTTCCGGCACCGGAGCTATTAGAAAGAGAACACCAAGAACCTGTTTTTTCAGGGATGTCATACAAGGACTATGTGGAACTTCAACAGAGCAGCAAGGCCTACATGAAGCCCTGCATCGATTTCATAAGAATTTAGATATCTAATAATGTTAATTTCTTGTTGCGCTTATGTGTCTCAAAAATAATATATTTATATATTAAATATGAAGTGAAAGGGATTCGAACTCTATATCTTTATAATTTATGATATCTTTGATAGAGTCGGGTGAAATTATGTATACAATCACTCTCAAAAGTCAGTTTTGTGTTCTTCATTTTTGTCTTTCTTTCCTCCTCTATGTAATCTTTTGCGTTCGTTTTTGTATTTGTTTTGTTTTGTTTTTGTTTTGTCTTGTCTTTTTTAATAATAACTAGCCGTGAGTGCACGTGCAAATTACTTATCAGATAGACACATCATTTATATTAGTTTTTATCAGTTACAAAGTAATTCCTTTAGTTATAGAAACCAAACTAAGTCCAACTAATCCAATTCTAGTTACGAAGATTATCAGATGTCAATAAAAAAGAGGCGACTCTGCTACTAGGGGCGGTTCGATCCTTGGTGATATAAATTTGCCCTTACTCGTCTCTACTATTGTAGATCTTTTTGGCCTTCATCTAAGGTTTCTTGTTCTCTTATCTTTATAATGTGTTTACTTAGCATAATCAATATACGTATAAATTAGAGTGAATATGATTTAAAATATACTTGATTCTAAGTCTAAATAAGTTGTTTACTTGTTCACCAAAAAAAAAAAGAAAGTTGTTTATTTTATTCTAAGATTCGGAATCTGAGTCACTACAAATTTTATTGTGTGTTTACTTAAACTCATAATCGAAAAGAACTAATGTAAATTTGCTTGTGTATCCTTCATAATTGTGTTTTCTATAACTTGAAACATTATTAATTTTTTTACTTACTATCATTTGTTAGTCAAAATTAGACTAATCATTATATTATTAAGATAATTGAATAAAACAAATAAGTTTTGCAATTTTTTTGTTAACAAAAAAAACCTGCAAAAACTTGAATTAAAATAAGTAAAATAAACAAAATATAGGATAAAAAATAAATACAATTTTTTATTCTAATTATTATTATTTTATTTATTCTAACAAAGTAGCAATGAGTAGGATAATCAAATGATATTAAGTAAATAAAACAAATAATACTGGTTGCCATTGTATTTTTTGGTATTTTCAGTATAATATTTAATCAGTAATTTAACAATTAGACGATAATTTAAAATTAATAAGGATTGAAAGTCACTTCTATACGTAACTTCTATAATAAGGATTATTCGTGACATTAATTTAATAAGGATCTAGACCAACTACACGTGACTTCTACAATTCTTATAGGCATAAGTCACAGGAGCTGTATTGTGGTGAAAGAATATGGAGAAAATCAATTCAGCCTACGAGGTCTCTTACCGTGTGGAAAGTACTTCACAATCGTTTGTGTAATAACTAGTTTTCTGTAACATTACGATTTCTTCTGTTTTAAGAAATTGTGTGAACCATGAAGGTATTTATGAAAAAAGTCCAGTTAAGGGTTTTTATTATGTTTTGTGAGTTTTTACGACTTTATAAGGCTCAAAAATGATTGCTTTGTCAAGCAAATGACCTTTTAGGTAAAAAGGAGTAAAATTGTCAAAATTTTTATGTTGGTCAAAATTTGACCAAAAACGTCGACGGTTGATCAAAAAGTCAACTGTTGACCACGGGAGTCAAATCTTGGCAAGGAAGTCAATGGTTGACAAGAAAGTCAATAGTGGACGGAAAATTCGAAGATTGACCCCAAAAAGTCAAAGAAAAGACTGTACGGTAAAGTAATCCACAGTATAGAAATTATACTGTGTAGAGTTGTTTTTATGAATAAGATGATATGTTTATGATTCAAAACCACCATAGAAAATCAAGCACATTAATTAGGATATCTTGGGCCAAGTGGATTCAAGTTATAAGAAAATTTTTATACAGTTTGTTTTTACACAGATGAATTTTGGACTGCAGTTCAGTAAACCAATACTGTGTATAAGTGAATCCAGAATTGGAAATACCTGTGTTAACATAAAAATGGACTGTACAATAAGGAAAAGAGCCAAACACACCTAAAGGTGGCTTACCTCACCTTACTTTTGTTTAATGACATCATTAAGTAATTAAGAAAAAATTTGGAAAGAATTGGAGGCTTTTAGAGCCAAGCATGGCCGGCCACATGGCCCCCCCCCAATGTGCAAATATTGGTTTTTGTGGGGTTATTTTACAATTTTGAGAAAATCCCCCACCACTTATAAATAGGTGGACATTTGTTCACAAAAAAATTAGAAAAACTAGTGAAACTTTGCCAATTTTTCTCCAAGAAAGCCGAACTCTAGGGAGTGAACCAAGAGAGAAATTCAAGCCAAAAACAAGAGTTTGAAGTTTAGGATGGTCTGATTTTGAGTGGAAATCAAGAAAGAAATTGGAAAAAATTTTGGAGACCCTTGGAGGCCAAGAGCCCGGTTGAAGGGGAGGAAGAACCAAGCAAAGTTTTGGACAGATTTTTGGAGCTTTCGGCCGGAATTCTTGGAGCTGAGGTGACCGGAAATTAGGGCAAGGAAAGCTGGAAATTTGAAAGCCAACTGACCTTGGAAGGCCGGCTGTAGAAGGAGGAACAAAGGAAAGAAAGGCTAAGCCAAATCCTTAACCAAAGTGAGGTATAATCCCTTGGATCCCTAAGTTTTCATTTAAATTTCATTTGGGGAAATTTAAATGTATTTAAGCAAGGTTTGTAATGAGCATAAGCTCACTTTAATTTTCTGCCTTAGTTAGAAAATTAGGGTATGTGCTTGATTAAATTAGGGTTTATGGTTTGGTGGTTGCAATGTTGCATGATAAGTGTTTGTGATATGGCTAGGATTTTATATGTTGATGCATGATGTTAATTGTGAATTTGTATGGTGAAAATTGGACGTTAGAAATGTATTGCATGACTGTTCTAGGCTCCCGATACGGTCGGTTGAGGTAGGGTGTACGTAATAGAACGTAAAATAAAATCGAAACCGAAAACTGCCAATTCGGGTAGATAATGACCAGTTTCTGAAAAAGCAGATTTCGAGGTCCTTAGAGGCCGAATTGGACAAAACCTAAAACATGAAAGTTGTAGAGTAAGGTTTTTCCTAGGGGACTACGTGAACGGTTTCTCAAAATGAGGCTCCAATGGCCTCCGTTTCTATAAAAATCCGAGACTAGTCTGCCCAGACCTAGTTTACATGACCAGCCAGTTTCAAATGAAAACTGACAAGGATACAAGCGGAACTGGGTTTTCCTCAAACACAAAAGTTGTAGGGTTTTTCGAAAGCTAAAACTTTCGTGAAGAACACTTTTTCAAATTCGGCATTGATTTGTAAATGAAATTGGATTTCTAAAACTGTACAGGAAATAGGGAATTCCTGTACAGGATTTCTAGAAACAGTGCAGAAAAAGAATAATTCTGCACATACACTGATAATTGACAATGTAAAACTGTTCCAAAGGTAGTTTCCAACAGTCAATAATTTTTACAAATACTATTTTATGATTTTAAATTTTTAAGCTAAATAAATGATTTTTATACGTAAAAATATATGGTTTTTCTAAAATGGGATTTTAAAACCTAAAGTTAAAAACAATCCGATTAGGGTAGATTTAAACCCTAGGGTTACTCAATGTAACCAATTAGGACAACGTAAAATTAAGTAAGGGCATATAACTAAGGTTATATAAGAGTGTTGGTTACACTACCAACATTTCTAACCCTTACTTTTATTGGATAACAGAATATAGTACGAGACAGTGTCCTGACGGGATTCAGCTCAATATCG
Organism: Ficus erecta; assembly: GCA_008635985.1. NCBI lineage: Eukaryota > Viridiplantae > Streptophyta > Magnoliopsida > Rosales > Moraceae > Ficus > Ficus erecta. The sequence goes on along the minus strand of BKCH01000056.1, from coordinate 180,711 downwards.
GACACAGTAAACACAAACAAGGTAAGTACAACTCCGCCTACAGCATAGGCTTTGTTGTGTATACTTGCCTAAGTATGTTTGATAAATGTTATATGAAGTATGCTATGTGCTATGAAATGTAATGTAACATGCTATGTGTTATGAAATGTTATGAATATATGCTATGAATGTATGCTATGAACGTATGTTATGAATGTATGCTACGAACGTATGCTATAATATATGTTATGACGTATGTTAAGATATAAGTCATGTAAATGATATGGTATGATTAAGATACGATTATGATTTAATTGTGTGAAACATCACGATGCATGTTCACCAATTAATAAGGATAAGATCAAGTATGAGACAATGAAAGTTATGATGGCAAGCAAGCTTGCCTTTGTCGTACCGACCAGCGTTAGGTCAAGTTGAGCTATGGCAAGAGTAAGTCCATAGTTGCGCGCCCGGTACAGACACTTACGTTATAGGGCCCATAAGATAAGATAAGATGAGATAAGATAAGATAAGATGAGTTAAGATAAGAAAGTTACGAATGAATAAGAAAGCATAATGAAGCATAAATGGCTCATGCATATGCTAAGATAAGTTACGACATGATATGATTTATGTTAAGTATGTTATGCTAAGATGTGTTGTATAAATATGTTATATTTTATTGTGTCGCAGTATAGGATAGTTATATTTGCTAAGCGAAAGCTCACTGTCTTACGTCTATGCTGTAGGTAAACAACCTGCCAGCAACTGTTGATACAAGATGGAAGGGCATGGCCTTGCGGACTGTGAAATGTGGGAATGAAGCCGCCACACGTATTGTTATTTTTATGCGTTTTATTTATGTTATTATCCCGAACAACTTTATTAAATATCTATTATGCTTATGTATGTATTAATGGAAGTGTACAAGTGCGCAGTATAAAAAAAAAAAATTTCCGCTGTTTACGTTAAGAATGTAAGTACGAAATGTATGTATGTATGTACGGTAACGGCCTGTGCTAGGCGGGTCGTTACAGTTTGCCTACCGAGGATCTATTGCAGACAAAAGGTTATTATCTTTCCTCTTGTTGCCGTTTATGTCAAGCTGCAGGTGAAGATCCTGATCATATTTTCATTCATTGCACTTTCGTTAATTCAATATGGGCCAAACTTGAAAAGGTTTTCCAGGTTCATCTGGACAAATCTAATGATCTTAAGGGACTTTTGAGCTCTGCTTTCAAAAAGCAAATGAGCAAACAGGTTTATAACCTCTGGATTTCTGGTATATGGCTCGTTTGGAAGATCAGGAATCTGGTTTTTTTGAAGGGAAAGTTCCATCTCGGAGACATGCCATTATTATTACGATCTGGAGCTATGTTAAAGAAGTGGATTCTCTTGACAATGGCATGATGAAGAATTCAATATTAGATCTTCTTATTTTAAAGCAATTTAATATTGTGACTAGAATGGGACGGCCACCTGAAATTGTTGAGGTACAATGGAAAGATCCTATGCATGGTTGGATAAAAATTATAATATGGATGGTATAGCAATGGGTCTCCGGGACTAGCTGGTTGTGGAGGCATATTCAGAATATGCAGGGTTTTTGCAATGGATATTTCTCCAAGCCTCTTGGAATCATGAATGCTTATGAAGCTGAGCTACTAGGTGTTATTACCGCTTTGGAATTTGCTCAACAATACAACTGGTCAAACTTGTGGTTAGAGTGCAATTCTTCCTACATGGTGGCGCTTTTACGTAATCGTAACAATGTCGTGCCATTGAAGTGGCAAGCAAAATGGTCCAAAGTCTTGAATTATCTTTCCAACATTCGCTATTGTGTCTCTCTTATTTACAGGGAGGGAAATCATGTTGTTGATCACTTGGCTGCTCATGCTGTTAACCTTGAAGACATTGTTTTTGGTGGTTTAATTGCCCATAGTTGTGCTCTGAATCTGTTGGTAGGGATATAGCTGGTTTTCCGTATTACAAATTTACTAGATCGCTGACTTTGCAAGTAAATATATGTACTCTTTTTTTCCTTTAATATTTTCCCTACTGGATTTTGGTTAGAGGGTTTTTAACGAGACATATTTGAAGTCTTTTTCAAGGTGCAAGTTCAGGATTAAACCTATGAACATGGCTTCCCACTTTTGTAATTTTCCATTAGGATTTTGGTTAATTAGGTTTTCCTTCTTGGATTGTTTGACATTTGTTATTCCCCTATCACATTAATTATTTTTATTTTAAATTTTAATATATCAATGGATTACGAAAATGAAAAGAATGCTAAAGGGGTGCCGACCTAGTCGGGATGTTCGGGTGCATCTACTGATTTAGATATTCATTCTTCATTCGCAAAAAAAAAAAAAAAAAAAAAAAAAGGATTGAGAGTCAACAATGGAAGGGGATATGGGATTTCCAATCTCATTACTCAATCTCAAATTGATGTAGGCCTATTCTTTCCAGCCTCTTTGTAAGGAAAAAAAAAAAAGTAAACAAAAAATTGGCTCTCATTCCTTATTTTTGATTAATAAACATGCCATTAAAGTAAAAAAAGTCATTGTCAACCGAGATTAGAAAAAGAACTAATAATAGGGAAAATTTACGGTGTCCATTTATTTATTATTCCTCCAAGAGGGAAACTAGGGATGTACATGGAAACCACCAACTGAGCCCAACCGGAACAAACCACCAGAAACCGCCCGTTTGGTCGGTGCCACGTCAGCATCGAAGTTACCAGTTGGTGAAACCGAACCGAGCCCAATAGTTGCGGCAGTTGTCGGTTTTGGCATTTTCTCTCAGTTGGTAACCAAACCGAATCGTATATAGAAAAGCCCTAATTTAGTTTGATTCCTCCTTTCTCATCTCCTCTATTCTCATTTTCCTCTTTCTCTATCTAATTCTGATTTCTGAATCGCTTTCGAAGAGCCTCTCACCCTTTCCCTTGTTGGCTCGTCCCTCCTTCCCTAGTCTCCTCTAGTAGGCCCTCCGGCCTTTGCCTCGGCATCGCATAAACTGATCCGTACTAGTCCTTGCGAGTTGCGAGTCACGCCTCTCGGTCGCAGTGGCTCACCAGCTCTCCTTCGAGTCGATCACCGGTCATGCCTGTCGCCCATCTCCGCTGGTTGCGGCAGAACCAACCGAACTGGCAATTGCCCGAGGAGGGTTCAGTGTGGTTTTCTCGGTTTCTGATATCTCGTGGGCAGTTTCGGTTCCTGCTCCTGGCAAAATCGAAGGTGCGGTTCAGCAACAGACGGACCCAAAACCGAGGGAACAGACTGAATTTTCACCCCTAAGGACAATAATAGAGAAGATCAAAATGTTGAGATGCTTGAAGTTGGCGAAAACGTTCGTTACTAATAAAGACAATGGAGTAAATAGATTGCTATTATCAAATAGATAATATTACATAGACCCATTTTTAGTGACTTTAGAAAAATTTTGAAAATCCATTCGCTCCATTATTTGTTATTTTTCAATTTATGAAACCAACGTCGGTGAACTTCTTGTTTGGATGCTTCCAAAACAATAGTGATTTGATATTTAGACATTATCGGAAAGGATTTTTGACATTTAAAAAAAAAAATAATAACATGTTATTTATTTTCATATACTATGTTTAAAGTAAGAAACATCAGGATCTATTGCTTTTTAAAAATCTGTTTATATGTTGGGATAATTTACAAGCGGAGATAATTTTAAGAATTAAAAGCATAACTATTTGTTCACCGAATAAAGCTAGACACTTTATTCTTTTAAGGTTGTAACATTGTGTACTTCTAATTAGTGAAATGGTTTATTTGAGTCATTTATAAAATATTACAAAGTAAAGACATTTATGTAATTAAAAATTACATTGATTAAGACCATGATAGAATTTGTTCTTTATCAAGTGCCGTTAAAAAAAAAAAAAAGAATTTAAATGTCGTCAATAAAGGGTTAATTTTTAAGGGAACATAAGAAATTGACGGACTCATAACCTTTATAATATGTTTATTGAGACATCTAGAGTGTGGAAGACCAATACCTCGGTGTTTTGGAGATGTGTTACATTAGTAGTAGGTAACTTCAACCATAGATTTGAAATGCACAATTTCATCTAAGAAGAGCTTGAGTGAATGAGATGTCATGTTCATAAGGTGGACTAAACTTTTTTTTAATAAGCTCAACTGTATAAGACATTAATTAGAGAATTAATAATACTCATGCACAAATATGTGATTGGAGATGTTACAGCCATTTGCCACACAAAGCTCCAATTATGGATGTACATAATAAAGAGTCTGTCTCATGGCAATAAGTTATGTCGATGAAGAAAGCTGATGTTTATTATGAACTTTTTCTAAAAAGTACTAGTTTTTTAGCACGTACGGATTCAATGTGATGATTTTTTTCAAAAGAATACAAATGTTAATTTTTTTTTTTTATAAAAAATAGTAGATGTTAAATTTTGAAAAAATCGATTTTTTTTCTAAATTTATTTATTGTCTCGAAGAGAGTTTAATATAATCAAGTAACAAGTAGGGGTGTCAATTCGTGTCTCGTGTCGTGTTCGTGTCGTGTTTGAGTCGTGTCGAATTTTTTCTTCTCCAACCCGAACACGACCCGTGACACGAAAACGACTCGAAACCGTGACACGAACACGACACGAACACGTAACGGGTTGACACGACACGAACCGAACTTGACCCGCGACACGAATTAGACCCGCGACACGAACTTGACCCGCGACACGAAATTGACCCGCGACACGAACTTGACCCGCTGACACGAACTTGACCCGCGACACGAAATTGACCCGTGACACGAACTTGACCCGACACGAACTTGACCCGACACGAACTTGATTCAATTTAAGCAATTCAATTTAAGCAAATTATATCCCAAATTCTTTATAAAAAAAAAAAAAAAAAAAAAAAAAAACATAAGAACATAATAAGATAAAGAGAAATATTTTGAATCAATAATCATATCTAATTAACATAGCAAGAATTCATAAGGTTTGCTGCTGCTAAACTTCTAGGTCTCATGATTTGCTTAGTTGTTGCCCAACTGGGGTGAAAAGGGCAGTTACATGATAACCGGCTAAATGGGTTGCCTTGGTGATTTAACTTTTTTTTCTTTTTTCTTTTTTGAGAAAAACATTACTTTCTCTCTTCGTCCCTTACCTCCCTCTCAATCTCTCACCTCCTTCTTTGATCTCACGTCATAGACACCCTCTGCTCTGTCATTCTTCGTCATGAAGTTGCCTAACCTCTGTAGATTGTTGTGGGATTTCTTGGAGAGCTTAGAGGCTAAGAAGGACAAAACCCCAATTGAATCTGTCGTGGAGATGTTGGCCACCACTATTCCAGTATTTGCAGTGAATCTTTTAACATTATTTGTTAAATTTTTCAAAGGTCCATGATTTGTTGACCATTGTTGCTTTAGTTTGTGAACCTTTAACAATATTTGTTCAACTGTTAATTTGGTGGTTTCATACAAATATACATATATATATATATATAATGGCATGGACATCGCAGAAGAAAATTAAGGAAAAAATAAAAAATAAAAAAAAAGATTGCTAAAGCTTCGAGGGTTTAGCTCCTCCCAAAACAACTTACTAGTTGCTGAGAGGGTAGAAGGCAGAGGCTGAGAGGCTGAGAGGCAGATTCGAAATCGGAAGTTCCGATTGGCAGAGGCAGAGGCAGATTCCGAGATGGTGACGGCGTGAGCGTGACCGCGTGAGGCACGAGATGCTCGCTGGCCAGAGCCGAGGGGAGAGGGAAGAGGAAGGCCGGAAGAGGCAGATCCGGAAGGTGAGGGGAGGGCGTGAGGCAGCCGATGGTCGACGGCTAGAGAGGAGAGGGCAGAAGGCAGAGGCTGGGCTGAGAGAGGCAGATCTAAATCTAATAATCAGTAAAGGAGTGGGCAAAGGGATTGCTGCTTCTTAGGGTTTTTTTAAAAAAATTTTAAAATATTTCAATTTTCAAACTCATTTTTGTGTTGAACCCGAAAATGACCCGAAATGGACACGAAATTTGACACGAAAATGGACCCGAAATGGACACGAAATTTGACACGAACTTGACACGAACTTGACCCGAAACTGACCCGAAATTGACACGAAAACTGACACGAAAATTGACACGAAAATTTCGGGTCCAACCCGAACACGACCCGTTTTTTTTCGTGTCAAATTTTGGTGACCCGAACACGACCCGCCACTAAATTTTCCCAACCCGAACCCGCGAAATTCGTGTCGTTTTCGTGTCGTGTCATCGTGTCGCGACCCGTATTGCCACCCCTAGTAACAAGTGATTAAAAGGGAGCATAACAATTTGAAAAATTGTAAGAAAAAAATTTGTTGAGACATATTTGAAAAAAGTTATTTTACATAGGGATAAATTGAAAAAATCAAAAGAATATTAAATAAGTAAAAATTTTGGGGAGGAAAAAAAAAAGAGACAAAAAAAAAAAAGAGTTAAGCAACTAAAAAAACAAAAATAAAAATGCACAAAAAGACAAAATAGAGAGATCAAAACTTTAAAATAATATAAAAAAGATAACTATCTATTATAATATAATTATAGACATCTCATATATCTTACATGATATATTATTTAATTATAATATAAGAGCATTTAAATAATCTTTTCTCTCACTTAGAAAAAAATAATATTTTTTTCTCTCATTTTATGGATCCCACGTATTCCCCTCCCCTTTCTATCTTTCCCATTAGAAGAAAAAAATAAAAAATAAAAAAAGAGTCTTTCTCTCACCCTCTCTCACTCCCTCGAGAGAAAAAAAAAAAGAGGTCTCTCTCTTTCTCTCTCAAACACACTTCCTCAAAAAGAGAAGCAAAACAAAAGCAAAAGCAAAAACAAAAACAACAAAGGGCCCCGTGCACATTCCCCACCACCCTTTTTTTCTTTCCTAATGCATCCCCCCCCCCCCCCCGCTCTCTCTCTCTCTCTCCTCCTCTCCCTCTCCTCCTCCCACGCATCCCTCTCTGTCTCACCCCACCTCCTAAAGAAGTCAGTCAGTCACCAGAAGCGGAAAAAAAAAAAAAGGCGCACGTGTCAACCAAAACGTGCGTTTTGAATGAAAACAGTAGAATTTTTCTCTCTTTTATATATTGTATGGATTTATGCTTTATTAAAATGCAGTTTTGATTTTTAATCTTGGCACAGATCAAAGTTAACAACTGTAGTTAGTTAATTAATTAATAATTTGTTGTTGGAGTTTCGATTATATATGTCTCTCCATATAATTATGTCCCATGAAATTGATAATTTTAGTATTATGAAATGACAAAATTATCATATTTTAATATTATGTTGGGTATAAATGTAAGGAGTGCCAAATTTATGAAATTATTTCATATAACCCTTATTCTAACTTACTCTATTCTTTCTAGATTATTAAGTTTAAAACTTATAACTTATACATTCTACCATAATGTTTTTTTATCGACTTAAAAAAAAAAAAAAGGTGGTAGGCCCTTTCATCATAACTTTTTAGCGAACAATTTTCATTTTAGATTTTGAAATATCAACAGGTAATATTCTAAATAGAATCGTTTTTATTTTTCCAATGAATTTATCAAAGAGGTGTACACGCGCAAAGCACATTCTTTCACTAGTATACAACAAAATAAGCCAAAATTTCTCTTCGTCCAAAGCATCCTCAAGATCCACCTCCTCGTCAAAGTGCTTCTTGATTGATGTTGATGCCTTATGTTTCATGTTATATGTTATAAACAGCTTCTTCAATCTTGCACCATTGAAGTAATGAATTTTCAACAACTTCCGTTGCTTACGAAGGAAAAACACTCGCCACACTTTATATGACAGTTCGTTAAGAAGTTTTATAAAAGAAAAAATATATATGTTGCCTGTGACGATACCAAAAAGGATGCTAAAAAACACAATATCTATAGACAACCTCCAATGGACTGAGCGTAACAACACTGAATACTGTGCTAGAAGCACGCTGCCATTCCAAAATAGGTGCATGATGTACCTATAGGCAAGCATATATATCAATCTGTTCCTTGTTCTTCAGCAGTGTAATCAGCCCTCGATCATCTTCGGGAATTAAGTATCCGTAGACTGCTCTCACCAACGGATACATTAGGTGTCGAAACCGAACATAAATGAAAAATAAAACTATTATTAAAAAAAAAAAACTATCAATAGAATTTTTTTTTGAGGGAAAATAAAGACTACACATGCTTCATCAAGACTCAATTAATGTGCATATATAGGTGATTCTTGAGAAACGTAATTTGGGATTGAATTTCCCGAATCACTATATGGGGTCCTAAGATATTCTTGTTTTATTCATTCAATACATTCTTTGTATTAAAAAAAAAAAAAAAAAAAAATTTAACTCCAAAAAATGCTTATGATCTAGAGGGATTAAGGGACACAATTTTCGATACCATTACTATTTTTGAAGTTTAAAACACGTCAATGCATATCTATTAATTTATGCACTCAGGGATAATGCTTTAGTGGGTATGGTGTATCGATAAGGAATACTCAACTCCATTCCTTAAGCAAGGATTCAAACCCTGATAGTTAGGGAACTTTAGAGAAATGCCAAAAAATCATGCATCTTATTGATTTTTTTCCTAACAGAAAAAAATTCTTACAAAAATACCATAACGTGATATTATTAATATTTATCTATCTATTTTAGAATAACAATTATGATTACTAGTTAGTATGTAGGTTATCAATTTCTATACTAACTAGTTGTTATACAATTTTATAACTCTCCAAGCTTTTAGTAATAAAAAAAAAAAGACAAAGCAGTGTTTTAAAAACAAATTCTAGAGAAAAAAAAAAAAAGGTTTTAAAAACAAAAAACTACATAAAAGGCAAAGCAGGACTTAAAAAAAAAAAAAAAAAAAAAAGTACTACGTAACTAATCCCATTTTCAGTCTACCTACAAATTATATAACAAAAATCAAAATTTCTTTTCGTCCAAAGCATCCTCTAAGTGCACTTCTTTGTCAAAGTGCTTCTAGATTGAGGTTGATGCATTTTGTTGCATGTTGTATGTCCTAAACAACTGCTTCAATCTTGCTCCATCGAAGTTATGCTTTTTCAACAACTTCCTTTGATTACGAAAAAAAAGCATCCCCATCACATTTTTATATGTTGGTGAGCTTGCGGTTTCGATTTAAAAAAAAAAAAAAAAAAAACACGTTGCTCGCGATGATACTGTAAAGTATGCAAAAAAAAAAAAAAAAAAAATCCTGCCACAATCTCCATTGAGAAATTCCAATGGATCAAGTATAACAGCACTGAAGACAGTGCTAGCAACCAGTCCAAAATACGCGCACGGCGTGCCTATAGGTCCCATAACATAATGAAAATGAAAAATAAAACTATTATTGAACAAAAAAACCTATTGTCTATATTAGCAATCCACTAAATAGCAAAAAATTATTACCTTTTCTGGAAAAAGATGGACAGATTTCTTGTGAGGGAAAATAAGAAATATAAATGCTTCGAGGAAAATAAGAAAGAAGCTATTATTATCTCGTCGGAAGATTTGCCGATATCAAGGCTACAACAGTGATCCAGAAGCTCACTGTATGAAATCTGCTCTTTCCCTTCTTCCCCTCTAAGCACCTTCCTCATTTTACGCAGCTTCTTTGCAATCACGGCCTGCCGCTCCTCTCCGATCGGCACTGCGTTCCCTCCACCGTTCAATATCGGATATGGATAAGTGGTTGATGAATCCAGCGAAAGTCGTTCGGCTCTTCACATTTGCGATTGACATTGCCGCCTACGCTTCCTCGATTGGTGCCGTAACCTGTCCTGAATCCGATGAAACGGATCATGATGAGAAACGCTTCATTAGTCCGAAGATGCCTCTCATGGCGCACGATTTCACGAAAGTAGACAGTCTGAAAGTGCCATCAAAGTCACAACCCTTCCCCTCCTCCATTTTGTCTTGAAAAGCAAGGATGCAGTGCCTTGCTTGCTTGCCGTCAGTTTTCCGGCCCTAAAGATAAAGATCTAACCATCACAGAGAGGTTACCAGGTGCGGCGGTGACTGTGAGGTTAGGAGATATGCATTTCGGCAAAATGATGAAGGGGAAGAGTCGTGACTTTAACGGCACTTTTAGATTGTCTATTTTGGCTGTGGTAGTCATTTTCTTGCCTGCAGTATTTTTGGTATTGGTAAATTTTTATTTTGTTTTGGTATATTTGTGTGTATGTGTAATAACTGTGTATTATATGCAGATTTGATTTTATTTATTGTTTTGTTGTATTTATTTTCAGTCTTTAATAATAACCATGGTCATCCCATCGTCCGGGCTCGTGGTTTGTTCGCTAGATTTAGATCTTGGTGATTTGTTGGTCCTGCTAGACTTGAGGCTATGCAAGATGTTTGGTGATCTTTGCGATCTGAGGTCGTGGCTTCCAATTGATCGACATATTCCTTTGTTGGTTGGGGCTTTGTTAAGTAGAGCTTGGTGCATGCTTTTTTCTAACTTGTTGAGGTACTTTCCTGTTTTTCGGCCTCAAACTTGCGCCATTCACACTATGCGTTAGTTGTTTATACCGATGATTGAGGGTTATGACCATACAATTATGGGATCTTTGCATTGTATTGTTTAGTTTGTAACTCTTTATTTATGTTAATGCATTTTTTCCTTAAAAAAAACTATGCTAAAGAGCCGGTTTAGGGAAAGTTTCCTTTTATATTTTAATTTTCAAACTCTTCAGTACAAAACTTTTTTTAAAGTTCATTAGAACTAAAGGTCAGAGCTTAAAAAAAAAAAAAGAGATAAAAAAATTAAAAATTAAAATTTTAAGGATCAAATGAACAATTTTAAGGATCAAATGAACAATTTATCTGATTAAAATTTAAAATTTTCATGGTTTTTTTATACCTTAAACAATATATTAAAATTAATTCTACGTTAAAAATTTTATGATTTTTCTGTTTTTCCTTTAATGAAAATTTAAAATTCTCGAATACATGTGACTAAAATTTTCTTTAGCTTTTATATTTTAATGTTATTTATCTTAAAATAAATATAAAAATTTGATGTACGTCCCCGATATATCTGTCTTGTTCTGTTTATGAGTACGATACATTTTTATTCAGATGTCCATATTATGTATACCTATAACTACCTATAACTTATATAAATTTAAATTCCTCAACTGCACTATTGAAAAATTTTGTCAAGTAATTTTGTCCTTTTCTGGCTTTCCTCTCTCTTTCTCGCATCTGGGTTGCTCAATGAACCCTCTAAGCTGCCACATGATGGGTTCTACGCCCGCGTGGTGATTTTTTTTCCCTTTATGAATAAAAAAACGTTAAAAAAATTAAGAAATATTTATATGTATACTTATGCTCTTTTTTTTTTTCTTTTTTGCTCAGAATATATTTTTTGTTGTTGATTAATTACACAAAAATTCCGTCTTTAAGGTTCCGTTTTAAAATATATATTGCATAAATATCTATTTAAAAAAAATATTTATACTACCTGTTTTTGTCCTTTTATTATAATTGGCATAATTTCTTTTTTCTATATATTCTTTTTTTTTTCTTTTTTTTTTTTGTTTTTTGACTTTACTGATGGATTTTTTTACTGATAAATTTAAATTACTTTTAATAAATCCAAATCAATTTTTTCCTTTTTTTTTTTTGAACTTTGAGTGAAATGTTTAAATGTGAATATTTTCTTTTTAATTCTAAATATAGTGTTTTTTTATTCAACATTTCATGAATATTCTTGCAACAATAAAATGTTTCTTTAACATTATTTTTTCTCATTATAATTCAAATTATTTTCCTTTTTCTAATCAATGTTGTATCTTAATATTAATAACTAAGTCTTTATTACAATGATTGCTTTGTTAGTATGTTTTAGGTTTTTTATAAATAGATTTCTTAAGTATGATTTTGATTTCTGAAAAACCTATTTTTTTTAGTATGATTTAACTTTTTTATGATAATTGTAACGTTGTTGTGGTAATTGTTTTTATTATTGTTGGTATTTTTTTAGTAATTTGCCTCTAAGGTTTAAATGTGGTAATGAAATTGTTTACTTCTTTATGATAATTGCTATATCATTATGTTTTTTTCTTCTAAATGTTGTATTATTTTTGTGATAATTATTCTAACACTATGAAGTCTTTTTTAGGTTTTTCAAGTGTTTTCTACTCTTTACAATTTTAATTTTTTTTTTTATACATTTGTTTTGAACTTTCTCTTAATGATAAATTATTTATTATAAATATTGTTTTTCTCATATTCTACCATACAACTTATGTTGACGTGGTTGTTTTTTTTTCTTTATAATAAATCAAGTAAAATGGTAATTTTTTCATTTTATAAAGATTTGCCTAGTGTGACATTATTTAGAGATTGTTTTATATTTTTTTATCAATTATTTATTTATTTATTTTCAAATCATAATTAAAAGATATGATCTTTATAAATATCAATTTAGATATTTATATAAATAAAAAAATATATTTATTTAAATTATGATCTTCAATTTAAACATTTATAAAATAATCTTTGTTTTATTGTCTATTTTCCACCCACAAAACACGTGCTAGGCAACTACTGTGTGTATGGAAGTTTACAGGGCGAATTTGTACCTTTAACTAAGAAGTACAAAGGTAAAATACTTGTACTTCCACGCATTCAACAATGTACTTGCATTGTATTATTTGTTGTACTACAACAGGCCAAATAACTATTTATTCAGAATAAAAATATAAAGGCACACCTTAAAATTTCACCCACTATCGTAATTATTTGGAACTGCGTGTACGGACTTGTCCCTAAGACGGTATGTCTCTGGGTTTTTTTTTTTTTTTTCCCCTTCAATTACTTAGAGAACATATAATCAGTCTGAAACCGTCTGTGATGTGTTTCTTCATCTTCTTCATGGTATTCTTAATCATGTATTTAGCAGTTTCAAGGAAGGAAGGCAAACCCATTTCTCTGTAAGTCTTTATTCACTTTATTACTTCTTTTGAACTGATATTTTTTTTAAATAAATTGTTTGTTTATTGATAGACGTAATCAATTAATATGTTAATATTTTAAACATTTATTAATTAAAAAAAACACTCCACAATTAGGATTGAAGTTAGTATAGATATATAATTTTAAAAATGTAATAATGAAAAGGAAAAAAAAAAAAAAAAAAGAAGAAAAATGTACTCTAGAACGTGTACGTCTCTCATTTGCAGATGGTTGGTTGTGAAGAAGGTAATACCATATTAACTAATGATATAATAATACTTTATTTCGGTGACCCTTTTCTTTTTCCTGATGGATATATTAGGTGACCACATTTGTGTTTATCTTTTTCCTGAAAAAAAGAAAGGAAAAAAAAAAAAAAAACAAGAAAAAACGATTGAAGTTAGATAGGTTCTTTCGTTTTTCATTTGTAACTCGTTGACTTCTAGATGAGTACATTCATTGCATCTGTAGATAAATAAAAGTTCATATACATGAATATATATATATATATATATTTATAACATCTCAATATTCGATTAGATTGGAGACTTCTGATTGTTAGAATTTGACTTCATAAATACGATCTATATCTATTTCCCTTACATCTACTTGCATAATTAGGAAGAAACTTCATCATGAATATGGGAGGTACCTATTCAGTTCTGCTCTGTGCTTAACCGAGCTAAATATGACTTCGATCAGTACTTTATTTCATTGATTTTCCTCTCTCTCTCTCTCTCTCTCTCTCTATTTTACTTTTTCTTTGCAATTTTAATGAAATGTTGCTCCTCCAAAATACGGGAGGGAAATTTAGATTTCCTAATTAAAGTAGGGTTTCTGATAAATCATGTCTCTGTGTATCATAATATATTATTGTGTATATTATATACACAAATGATTATAAAAAATTATTCTGTATATCTATATGGTAAAAAATTAACAAAAGATTAAACTGCTTCTGAGATTTATGTTGTAGATCAAACATGCACTATGCCGATCGAGCACATCGTGCAACTTTTAGAACTGTTTGCACGCTAAAGTATGGTCTAGTTTTATACATGGTAATCGATGTTTATCCTAGAATAGCTTGGACTTTTAAGGTATGAAATATATTATATCATGTGCTGATCAATGTGGTGTTTCAGACATTGCGGTTGTTGTTTTTATTTTATTTTTTTGTGTTTTTGAGATATTGTTGCTTCGGGAATCTCTTATAGATATATACATATATATATATATATATATATTTATGTTCATCTTATGATGGTAGTTATTATTGGTGAGTACCATATGAAAAATGGTTATATTCCTCGTGTTCGAAGTTGGAGATTGATAAAATTTGTAAATAAAACAGGATTGAATCATGCAAATTTTTGCCATTTGCTTGTGTTGTCTGAACTCTATTAGTAAAAATTGAGTAGATTTTCTTTTTTCATTTTCGTTTCATTATTGACTTCTTATTTTCTCTTCGGTTGGATTCTTAAGATCATTTTGTTAGTATTTTTTTTTTTCCTTTTACGAACTAAAATGCGGATTGATATACGATGAGTTGTTTAATAGTTAACCTAGTTGGAATGTGCTAAGTTTTTCTTACATTAGTTTTCCTCTCTTCATTGATAAATATATATCCGTATTAGATTTGAAGATATTGGTATTTTGCTAAACTACATGTTCAATTTTATGCCTAGAAAGTAGTGTTCCGTCCACCCTAGAAGCTTTTGATGAATTGTGGCTGCTGGAAGATAGCAGTAGTACTATAGCACCAACTCACAAAGACAATCACTTTGAGTTTAGCCCTTTTGATCTTGAGCAAGGAATTTCAGTATTCGCAGAAACGTCTACCATTAATAATGAGGGGCTACCAGGCAATAGCTTTACCACCCTTCTTGAATCTTCATATGATCCGAACATGTTTCTTGAACAAGATAGCACCACACTTCACAACGGTTACCCTTCTCCGGTGGAGTCTGTAATTGGTAACGAGCTTGGCGAGCAGAAAAACACCACAGACGTCTCGGATTGTTTGAGGACAGGAAAAGGATTGGTTGGAAAAGAGTTTGGCTTTAAGACAAGGGAGAGAAAATCCAAGATCAAGGATTTGGAAACTGAAAAAAGGGCAGTTCAAACCGAATTAGAAGAAGAGTCATTTGCGAAGAAACAAGATCATAATGAAAAGGAGAGAGTGAGAAGGATGAAGCTCCATGAATCTTACGTTGCCCTTGGTTCTCTGCTGCCAATTTCTAAAGCGTCAAAGGTTCACCCATTATCTTCATTCTTCATTAATGGTTTACCTCATTTAATATATGTTAAGCTTACTCCTAATTTGGGATCAACTTCTGGTTTTAGGCCTTTTTTTTTTTTTTTTTTTTTTTAACTAACTGCTCATCTATACTCATGAACTTTCGCTTTATGAACACTTAAAATCTCACATTGTACCCCTTGAACTTTGAATTAGCCTATTGAGTTAGCCTACCACTGATTAACCCCTTCCATTATAATTTTAGTTAAAAATAAATGAAAAATAAAGTGAGTTAAGTGCAATAATGTGTTCTTTTTCTATTTGTTTCTCACATAAATTCTAACAGAGTAAGTTCAGTACTAATTCTCCTTTTTCAGTATGTTACTTATAAAAGTTATAATAAAAGGAGTTAAACGGGTCAAATTAACAAAGTTTTTAAAGTTTGGGACAAATTGGGAATTAACAACCCTAAAGTTCATGAGGTATAGATGAGAAAATCCTTTATTTATTTTTAAAGAGCTTATGTTATTCAGCTTTTTTTTCATGTTTTTTTCTTGATTTCCTAAGATCTCTTTGTACTTTTTACTTTCTTTAAATAAAATTTGAGTGAACATATTGGTGTGGGATAGTTTCTTGCATATATATCAACGTAGTTGAAGTGTATCTTTAAGACTTGACAATAGTTACACCTTCTCGTAATTTCGTTAAAAATTTATTAGTACTTTTCTTAAAGGTACGGACATTAATTAGAAGATCGTAAATAGAGATCGCACACATCAATCAACACTTAACATGGTTTTATCTTCTATATTATGGATTTCAGGATACTTTGACAGACTAAAAATATGTTTATATAAATGTATCGACAATGATGCCCGCAATTCTTTGAAATATTTGCAAAGCACATGCAGTGATTGAAGACTTATGATATATTTTGTTAAACTTTTACAGAAGAGATGGACTGCGCCAGTAATAATTGATAAAGCTCTCGAATACATTCCGGAGCTAGAGAAAGAAATCAAAGAACTAACTATCAAGAAGAATACTTTGCTATCAGTTACTGAAAACAGACAGTCAGTTGTCAACAAAAAGACAGATATTATTTCAGAAGGTGAAGCAGCTCTAACAGTTTCAGTGAATGAAGTTAGAAAGGGTGAGTTGATCTTACAAATTTGCAGGAAGAGAGATGAAGCCAATAACATTGTTTTCTCAAACTTACTTGAGAGTTTTGAAGATGAAGGCATTCGCATTTTGAGTGCTTCATCTATTCATGTTTGTGATGAGAGAGAATGCTACCACATTCATATTAAGGTACGATATGTACACACGCATGCACACATTTATATGCTTTTATTCCGGATCTAAATTCACACTAAAAACTAAACTTTTAGTCACAATATTTTCTTATAGCATTTTTAGTCCCGACATTTTTGCATGACTAAATTTTAACATTTTCTTATAGGTAGAGTCGTAATCAAACATTTTTTTGAGAGAAATTATACCTCCACAAGAGATATTTTGAAAGTAATTGTACTTTTATAAAAGATATATGGCATTTTCAGATATATTTTAGAAGTAATTAAATTGTACTTTATGAAAGATATATAGAGTCATCAAAGATATTCTGGAGGTAATGTTTCTCTTCCAAAAATGTTTAATTATAATTTTACTGTTAATTTAAGCTCAAGTGATTTGAATGTGTTCAATTTAAGTTTAGTTTTTGATGAATAAAGATATTATAGGGGCTATTTGTGTAAAAACTATAAAAGTTTGAGGCAATGTGAAATGTAAAATTAAAAAGTTAGGACCAACATGAGATTGATTGGGTGCATAATTTAGGACCCTTTTTGAAAATAATCCTTAATTAATAATAAAACACTTTTTAGTAATTCATTAATATAGATAACCAAAAGATATTAATAATCCAATTGTAAGCATTGATTGTTTTTAATCTTTGCTTTCTTCATTAATGCACAAAAGGTATATAGATCTTCAAGTGAACTTTACCGATTATATCTTGTGTGGAATGTGGAATGATCAGTTTTATAGTTAGTTTAGTTAGGATGTGCTAGATCGGTTTGCTCCTTGTTGTGTCATCTCTTCATTTGCATTAAAAAAAAAAAAAAAAAGGAAAAAAAAAAACTTTGCATGTTACATTTTGTTTTAACTGTTGATACAGAGATAATCATGTTTCCTAGATTATGTTTTGTATGGGGTGAGGTTATTAGTAAGTGCCAATCTCATCCGAGATCAAACAATCTAGAGATTACAAAATAAGAACCAAAAATAAATAACTACAAAATAACAAAAAAAACTAGGCTTACGTTTGGAGTACGGGTTTGTGATGGAAGTTTTAAGTTAAAGTTGGTTGATTTTTTAAATACTAGTTATAATTTTTTTTTTTTTGATTTTTTTAGAAAAAAATAAAAACTGAGATGAAAACTTTAATTTCAAAATAGAGAGTCAAATTGAAAAGGAAAAAAAAAAAAAAAAAGGGAAAAAAAAAGCTATGAATGTTCCAAAATTTCTTATGAGAGGAATTTATACGGAGTTTATTAATAAGTACTTGGAACACGAAAATAGGAACCAATAGCCTTGCGAATACATACCTACTCAAAACTATTACACCTGATTAAATAGGATAAGAAATAAGAATTATAAAGGTGATTTTCATTCTAGAACTAATTAAATTTTCATTATCAATCTATTTAGACGCAGACGAAAGAGAGTTCAAGCTCAGCTAATGGAGGTGACTATATTATGGTGTTAAAAGAAAAGGTGATTTCCCGACTGACCTAAATATTATTGCATTTAAATTGCCTGCCTGACATCTAAATTAAATACTAGTAGAAAAAAATGAGAGCTAATTTTTGTAGAAGATGGAAAATTCATAAATTAAATATAAATCAAAAGATGAGAAATATTAGAAAACCTTCAGCCATTTGTTCTTTGTACCTAATATCTATAGTTGACAACTAGTGATATGGGCATGGTGGAGTCCTATGTACGAGCTAAATTTGAAAGACACTCATCTATATAAATATACTTATATGTATGTGTGTGTGTATATGTATGCATGCGTATATCTATA
This sequence comes from Ficus erecta, assembly GCA_008635985.1. NCBI lineage: Eukaryota > Viridiplantae > Streptophyta > Magnoliopsida > Rosales > Moraceae > Ficus > Ficus erecta. Next base: position 162,400 of record BKCH01000056.1, on the reverse strand, counting down.
AGAGCCAGAGAACATGAACTATGGAATTCAATAATAAGTGTCAACAAGGTTGACATATTAAGTAATTTCCAAATTATTTTGTAATAGTGATTATTTGACAATTATGAATGAATTACTGGTTTTTGATAATCACTAATCAGTTACTATTACTGTCAAAGCGTCTACTGAATTTTTTCTCGAGGTCTCCTGGACGTTGTATAGTTAGGTCGGCTGTTAGAAACCAAAAGCACGAAATAAATTACTGAAAGTTGTAACTGTACAAAGAAACGTCCAAATACATTTATATATGTTGAACTATGAAAAGAGAAATTCATAATAGTAAACAGATTGGATAAGTAGTCTAACTGATATCTATACTTTCCCCCGGGGGGGGGTGGGGGTGGGGGGGCGCGGTGGGGTGTGTGTGGGAAGAATAAAAACCATTGATTTCTTTCAATATACGAGTTTTCAGCTCCAAAAACCAGTCTTGTAAGGGTTAATTTTGGAAAGTTATTTACTGATATTATCCGAGTTTATATTTTGCTTTTCTATTCTCTCTCCCTTTTAATTTCACTTTTATCTCGGCTTTGTTGCTTACTGGCTGTTGAATTTTATTTATATTAGGGCTCTTTTGAGTTGTTAACTTGTTAGACAAATACTAACTATATTTATATATTGGAATAGTATCCGATAGTGGTACCTATTACGCAAATATTACCTTTTGTTTAAATGTACAATAACTTTTAGTTAATTAACATGCAATTTTATATGGCTTTATATATGTGTAACAGGAAATTATTTTGGAGCAGTTATGCAAAAATAAATATTAGTAGTCTCTGTCTCTGTCTGTCATCTGCAATTGTCATTTTAAGTTCTAGTGCTTGAGCAAATGACCATCAACACAAGCCTCTTCAGTGCCCAGCTTGCTCGGTAGGCAAACAACTTGCCAAAAACATATCCATTGGGAATGAAAGCAATAAAAATTGCTTAATTGAATAAAAAATTATATTCAAAATCTTCTAATTATAAGCAATAAAGTGTTAAAATGAAGTTTATAAAATCTTATTAAAACATGGGAAATTGTAACAAATAGCATATTTCATATGTACCTTTAAAATTGATGGCATGTTTTTTAGAATATGATAAATTATAACATATATTTTTGAGAAAATCCTTGGATTTCTTTGAAAATAACATATTTTCTGTTATTTTTTAATAACAAATTTATATACATAGTTTCATATTAGAGAGAGAAAGAGAGAGGAGTGAGAGAGAGAGTGAGTGCAGGAAGGATAAGGGGTTTTATTTCATATTGTGTGGTCATAAATTTGATTATGCTATTTTTAACTATGTTTAAAATTTTATGTTATAATTTACTATTACTTCCTTGAAAAATGCTATTTTGCTCTTTTTTCCTTAAAACATTGATGCAAGTTTAAAAGCTTCTTAGAAGAGCTTTGACTTGTACTGAATATGCTCGAGGAAAAAAGTACTCTTTTGAAAATGCTATAAAAACTCATATAAAGCTTTTGTACTCGAGATAGACCCTCAGGATAGTAAATGGTTTAAAACTCACTCTTCAAGAGTCACTTGTTGGGATTGGTGTTCATAAATCATATGATATTATGATTTTGTTGCGATTTAAATAAATCAATGTTTTATTTCTTTATACTTTTATATGCATGTATAGTTGATACTTAATAAATATCATAAAATTTCATAATTATTTATGTGACCTTAAATATTGTGTATAAATATTATATATAAGAGGATAATATTTAAGGATAATAATCTAAAAGGTCCGTAATAATTAATCAATTATTTAATTGATTAAACGATTAAAGTGTGGTATCTTTAATTGATTATCACTAGTGCATGTCATTACTATTAAGAATTGAACGGTCTTATCCAAACCGTTAATGTAGAGAGACATTTAATGAGTGCACTGTGCATAATGTGATTAGGTAGGACATGTGACATGATGTGATATGAATTACTGATAATTTCCGTTAAGTATAGCCGATTCTAATCATGTCAACCGATGGTAATTTATAGAATGATCTTAATCCTGAGTTATTAACAGACTCCTATTTATGAAATCATATCTTTTGATATACTCAGTACGGGTTTGAGTATCTAATCTTATTCCTTATATTTTGAAGATATTCCTTATATTTTTGAGATATGATGAAGTAAGTAGCCTAAAATGTTCATATTACAAGATGTAATCCATTCCTTCTTATTTAAGAAGCTGATAAATAATTCCCTGCGTGCTGATTCGGGGCTTGAATGGTATGAGGAAGAACTGGTAGACTTCTGAATAACAACCTATAGAGATTTTTGATACAGATATTACGTCGGGAATATCTGTCTCAGCAGGTTCAGTCTCATCATGTGACCAAAATCCTGCACTGGTTATCTAAACCAACAAAAACGTTCAAGCGCATTGCACAGGAAGGGGAAAAAAAAAAAAAAAAAGGTGGCCAACATGAGACACAAACTAATTGTTCCAGTAAAAAAACACCATATAAAGAAAGAGAATTGGACTTGAACAAAACCAAGACTCAGAATGTGATATGCTGCCTTAAATTTGGTTACGACATGAACATGACATAGTCTCTATATTTCTTAAATTCCAGGAACTTCGAAGTCTTTGCAGGCCACAAGAAACATCCATTCTAAATTTTTGTTCAAAAACAGATCAGGACTATTAAACAGATTTAGGTTACATGTACTATTATGTGTCGAGGAAAAAGTAAAATGTTCAAACAATGAGGCAAGAATGCGCAATACTTGAAGTAGGGAATTGGAAGATATTCCCTTTCTATAGAACAATATGAAGTTTGCAACAATCGAGGTTGTCAGCGAAAAAAACAATGAATTAGAGCTGATCATAGAGTCCGTTCTCAAGAATCCGCAAAATTTGAAGAAGATGACCGTCTTTTCTTCTTATGACTCGGAACCGGATTTAGTTAGAGAGATGAGCGGATATGAGAAGGCTTCTTCTGACGCTGAAGTGAATTTCGAAACGATATGAAACCTTTTTGTATTCTCCAGTAAGAATCACTTCGCAGTAGGAACATGCACTGCACTGAGCAGGCAAGAGGGCATCCACGGCCCTAGGGATGTGTGTGCCATTCTCCCCAAGGGAGTAATGGTGTTTTTTACAGGCGGGAAAGGGACATGGATGATATTTTACGTCCTGCAGTGTTAGACCTAGTGCTATATAAAGACCCTTATAGGTATCTCGTAGATCAGATTCTATTCGGCCTCCATCTAGGATCCATAGTCTTTCCCTTGTAGACACAAGGAAACCTTTGTCATTGAGGATTGGAAGGAGAACCCAGATCAAGCCAAGAAATAAATATGAAAAGCCTTGAGTTGAGAAACCTTGGAGGTTCTACCATCATATGAGGATAGTTTGTTGTAATAAAGACTGAGGGAACTCTGTTGATAATTCTTATAATAGATAATTTATTATTCCAATTAATTAATGAGAAATTATAGCATATAAACATATTATTGCTGTAATATCCAAAATTTCTACGAACTCATGATTTTCTTGTATATAAGAAATCTAAAGCTCGTATTATGTGTAATTTTATGAAAATTATGAATATTAATACAAGATTCATGATTTTATCAGTATGAGGTTGAATTCTCGGTAAATTAACTATGAGACTCCATAACAGGCCTTTTTATGGAAAAAGGTATGGCGGAATTTCATGAACTCATGTTGGTTAAAGTTTGATAATAAAAAAAAAAAAAAAAAAGTCAAAGTTGACCAGAATAGTCAAAGGTTGACTATAGTAAGACGGTACTGTGATATGTTAAGCAGTATAGAAAAATACTGCGAAAACCGTCTTCATGATAGAGATAGCATGAATAGGTTTTAAAAACCACCTTAGAAAATCAAGCACCCCGAGTAGGAATTAGAGACGAAAAAGGACTCAGGAAAATAAGAAAAATTTTGTACTGTCCGTTTTCTTTTCAACAAATAAATTTTAGTTAAATAAATACTGTGTTTGAGTAAACACATTATTAGAAATATCTGTATTGGCTTAAAATGGATTGCTTATTGGAGGAAGTAGCCAAACAAGGCATAAGGTGAATGACATCACCTTATCCTTAATTATGACATCATGATTAACTTAAGATAAGCTTAAAAAAAAAATCAAAACTTGGCCACCAAGTTCACCTCTAAGGGGCGGCCACATGGGGGGGTATTGTGCAAATTTTTGTGCAATTAGTTTTGCATCAAGGACTTATGAGCAAAGGTGAACCAAATATTTGCAAAAAAGTCCAAAAATTTCACCTATAAATAGGCTGCCAAGGGGGACGGTTTTGGCCTCAAAAAAATTCAGAAAAACAGCCAAACTCTTGCCATTTTCTCCCTCAAAAAATCCGGACTTCTAAGTGTGAGCAAGGAAGGAAGAAAATTTTGCAAAACCGAGAGCAATTGGAGTGTAGGGGTGGTCAGATTTCTTGTGTGAAACCAACAAAGTTTTGAAAAAAATTTTGAGACCCATTTTGGCCATTAGGGCCGGTTCTAGGAGGAGCCAAAGGGAAAGGGGGGAAATTCCAAAAGCCAAGCCAAACTCTTGATTCAAATCAAGGTAATTTCTTTAAACTTTAAACTTCTCAATTTAAGTTTCAATTGAGAAATTTAAATGTATTTTCCAAAGGTTAATAAGAGCGTAAGCTCGATTTAAGTTTTGCCTAAGTTGGATTTAGGGTTGTGCTTGATTTAGATTAAGGGTGGTTTGATTTATGAGTTTAAATTATGAGCTTGCATAGTTTTATGCTTATGCTTGATTGATTTTGTTGAATCGCATGCTAGGTATTCGATACGTTGTATGTCCCCAATTACGTTTAAGAATGATGGTTTGGAACATTAAAAACCGCTGCATGTGTGTATTAGAGCTCCCGCGGTGGCTGGTTGAACTAGGTTCCACGTCTAGGACGTAAAACGAACCCTAAACCGAAAACTGCCATTTTCGGGTAAAACCTGACCAGTTTCGGGAAAAGTGAAATTTGAGGCCTTTAGAGGCCGAATTTGGAAAAAACTTAAAACACGAAAGTTGTTCGGAACGATTTTTTCTAGAGGACATCGTGGGCCGTTTCCCAAAATAAGGCCCCAATGGCCTCCGTTTACCCCAAAACCTGTGGCTGATCCCCAAACCCAGTTTTCACTCAGTTTTTCGGGGTCAGCCAGTTTCAAACAAAAACTGGGACGAATCTAGGCCGAATTGGAATTTTTACAAAACACGAAAGTTTTAGTATTTTTCGAGAGCTACAACTTTTATGAAGAAAACTTTTTCAGATTATGAACCGATTTTAAATTAGAATCGTTTTTCGAAGGGTGCGCAGGGAATCCGAAAATTCCTGCACCACTAGTTTTACAAATGTTTCTAGAAAACTGTTTTCTACTACAAACTATTGTTTTGATTATGAAAAACTGTTCCAAGGGCAATTTTCAACCCCAAATGATTTTATAAAGCACTAATCCAAGAGTTTAGATTTTTACGATTTAAGTAAAGGATTTTTATAAGTTAAGAATGAAGTTTTGGGATTAATTTCCCTAAATTTTCCAAGTAAGGGAAATGAATTTTTCAAGTTAGAATATAGCAAGCGACTAGTTTACGAAAGGTAACCGGGAGTTATACCCGAGTTACTGGGCTTAGCCTCAAAGCCCAAGGTTGACCATTAGTTGATCAGATATCGACTTTAACCCAACATTTAATTAAGGGTTACCCAAAGTAATCCTATAGGATACCAAGACACGTGTGGGGGGACATATAACTAGAATGTTGGAAAGGTTACCAACTTTTTATAGGATTCTTATCCTATGTTCTTTTAATAGCAGGAAGGAACCTGCAGTTGCAATCCGAGTTAAGACAACGAAAACCGGAATCTAGCAAATCAGGCAAGTATCAAACCTCACCTACGGTATGAAAATAGTAAAGACTATTTTCAAGTATACATGCTATGTTATGCCATGATGTGTGATGCCATGCTATAGCTATGAAGTGCTATGTTTATAAAAGTGCTATGTTTATAAAAATGCTATGTTTTACAAAAGTGCTATGTTTATAAAAGTGTTATGTTTTACAAAAGTGCTATATTTACAAAAGTGTTATGTTTATAAAAGTGTTATGTTTATAAAAGTGTTATGTTTACAAAAGTGCCATGTTTATAAAAATGTCATGGTTTCAGAAATGTCATGTTTTCAAAAATGTCATGGTTCCAGAAGTGATATGTTTTCAAGAAGGCCATATTATGGCAAATGTTGAGTATGATATGACATAGTGACATCATGAAATATGTTCACTAATGTTAAATCACATGGTAAGATAATCAAGTAAGGTGTCGTACCAACCTCCCCTAATCGAAGAGGCTACATGTTTAAGTGGTGATAATTACCTTCCGTGATCGAAATCCGTGATCGTGAAGGGTCAAGTTAAAATTCCCAGAACTGTTAGGGCCTTGCAAACCCTAGCTTTATCTGGAGGCTGCGTGCTTTTGATACAAACACTATGGGCCCACATGTTAGGACAAGATAATAAAGATTGAGTCTATAATGAAACATAAGACATTCAATCAAACATAAATGGTTCATGCATAAGTTAGTAATGATTGCCATGCTCTACTGATGCTTGAAATATTTTGTGAGATTATGTTTGAACTTGCTGGGCGAAAGCTCACCCTTATATTTCATACTGTAGGTAAGAAGCCTGCAATTTAATTGGTGGGCTATGCGGACGATGCGGCGGGTGAAGGGCTGTGTGGGATACCACTACGCATAATTTTTCGCATCTAATTTTCAGTAATATGTTAATATTTCAAAAATAAATTATGTTTTGTTATTTGTAAGAAGTTTAAAGACACAAGAAGATACTGTTAGTATAGTCTGTATGTATGACAAGTTTTTATCTATAAGATAACTTATGTGTATATGATTTTTTTTTTTTTTTAAAAATTTATCTCAAATTTTCAAGTAAAGAACAAGTACGTATGGTGTCGACCTGGCTTGGGAAGTCGGGGCGTCACAGCCAGGGATGGGATAGGGGGCCGACCGGGCCTGGGGTGGGAGGGGGGGTCGGGGGGTGGGGGATGGGGTTGCCGCGGATGGGTTGGGGGGGATGGTGGGGTGGTCACCGGCGTCGGGGGGTATCTGGTGACGGGGCGCAGATCGTCGACTGTAATAACCAACCATTTTACAAATTTACGATTTCCTTTTTAAGGAATCAAAAGTTTGTATTATGTATGTTAATATGAAATGCTTGATCTAATTTATCAGAATTATGATTTATGTACGATTTTATTCCGGTCAAATTTTGATAAGAATAATCTAAGGTATGATTTAGTCAATACTGCAGTTTTTTAAACAGTACGAAATTATACTGTGAAAAACTGTAATTACAGATAGCGAAGCCAAAATTAGGTATGTGACCATTGTAGAAAAATCAAGCACAATATTTAGAGTAAGAAGAACCAAGTAGTTTTTAGTTCTAAGAAAATTTTTTATGCAGTTTGGTTAAGTGCAGATAAATTATGGACTGCAGTTCAGTAAAACAGTACTCTTATTAGTGAAAAAAATATTTGTAAAATCCTTATTAGAATGATTATGGACTGCATTAGAGGAGGAAAACCAAATGAAACCTTGTTAGGGGACACCTAACCCTTGTAATGATTAAATTGGAATTAAATGAATTTTTGAAAATGCTAGAAAGTATTAACATTAATTAAGCATGGAACAAACTTGGCCAACACACTTCCTCACAATGGCCGGCCACCTCTTGGAGTCTAGGTGAAATTGTAGTTGTTTTTAGAGGACCTAAATGCAAACTACGCAATAAAAATTAAAGTTTGGCTTTTTATTGTGTGGTAAAATTTGGTCTAGAGTCATTAAGACACATCACCCTTTTTGGTTCATCTTCTTGCTCTCTTCTCTTCCAAGAAAGCCGACCATCAAGTGAGAAAACAGTGGAGAGTGGGTCAGTTTTTGAGTGAAAAATTAAGTAGAAAAATTTGAAATCCAAGCCTAGATCCACTTCTAAGTTTAACGTAAATCCATTCAGCCCTTTAGCTTTTCATTTGAGTTTTTGTTCAAGAATTTAGGTGTATTTTTCAGTTGGGTATGTATGAGCTTAAGCTCAATTATTTGTCATTCAATGGCTTGGTTTAAATTAGTATGTGCTTCATTTGGTTTAGGGTGAGCTAGATCTAAGTTTTGATATGCTAAATCTAGGTTTTTGGCTTATATTTTTGAAGCTATGCTTTAAACTATGTGCTTGTATGTGTATGTTTAGTAGCTGCTGATTTTATGTCCCCACATGTCTAGGAAAGATTATGGTATGCTTATGTTATGATTAATTGGTTGTATGTTGAATTAGAATGAGAAAAATCAACTTAAAACCCTAAATTGGTAAAAATTGAACTATTTGGTAAAATGGTTGAACAAGTGTATGTTAATGGAAATTTTGCGTAAAACGCTGCATATATGATGTAAGCTCACGGTTGCGACCGTTTAAGGTAGGGTGTGTGTTATTTCGCATATCAAATGATTAAGAAACAAGCTGCCAATTTTCGGACCAAACTGGGCAGTAATTTTAAAACGAAATTTTGAAGCCCTTAGAGGCAGATTTTGGAAAAAGTCAAAATTACAAAGTTGTAGAAAATTAAGAATCCTAGGGGAAAGCTTGGACATAATTTGAAAAATAAGCTCCAAAGGCTTCCATTTTTGGGAAAAACCGAGCCTGGCCAGTCCCAGACCCTATGCACGACCAGGACTTTTCAATGAGGAAAATGAATAGGTTAAGGGTAGAATTAGGTTTTGTGCAAAAAATGAAAGTTGCAGGACTTTGTGAGGTCTACAACTTTCATGAAAAAAACTTTTTCAAATTCACAGTAGATTTTAAAATAAAACTGAATCTTCAAACTGAGTAGGAAATAAGCAATCATGCACAGGATTTTCAAAACAGTGCATGAGCAACAAATTCCTACTCATGCACTGCTAACTGAAATTATTGGACTGTTTACTATGAATGATTCTCAAAATGTCACAGTTTTACTATTTTTATAAAATAATCAGTTTCAGTTTTATAACAATGATTTAAAAAAAATTAAACAAGGTTTTAAAGTATGTTAAGTAAGCTAAGTAATATGTTAACCATAGTAAGACACATAGTAGTCAGATATGTTACAAAAAAGATTATTATTGAACTAAGTATATTGAAAGTATACCTATAGTAACCAAATAGGTTACTAATTTTATATGCTAAGTTTTGAAACTAAGATTACTTAGGATAACCAAATTGGATACCACTAATGGGTCTTAGCAACCCAATGGGATAGTAACCTAATTATGTTTGGGCTTATACCCAGGGTTACTAATAGTAACCTAAAAGGATATTATAACTAACCAAGATTTGTTTTAAGTAATCAAACATAATACGGTTTGATTGTTTTTAGGTCAGGTGCCCTAAGGTTACATCTAGTAACCGAATAGGATACTATGTTAGTAGGGGACATATAACTAGGGTAAGTGTTAAATGTTGGTTAGGATACCAACATTTAATATAATAATTTATGGTAAGATAGGATGATACTTATCTTACGTTCTTTTGAAAACAGGAAGGTAACCTGTTGTTGCGTTTCGTTGAAGCAACGAACCCCAGCTCTAGTGTAACCAGTAAGTACAACTCCGCCTACAGCATAGGCTAATTATTTTTATTGATTGCATGTTTTTAAAATTCATGCACTTATGTATGTGATGCATATTATTATGTTTTATTATTGTGACATCATGAAGCATGTTCACTAATGATAATGTACATGATAATAGTAAGACTAAGTTCAAGTAAGAAAAGGTTTTTAAGTAAGATATTAAGCAGTTTTAGATCGTATTGTACCGACCTGCACTAGGTCAGGGTTGGTTCATGGTTTGAGTTGGACAGGGCTGGCCGCCCCAACCATTCCATGGCAGCGCGCCACGGTACGTACACTTAAGTTAAGGGCCCATAGTATGTTAAGTTAAGAAAGAATAAGAAAGCATAATGCCCTAGAAATTCATAAGCATAATTCATGAACTATTATTATGATTTCTTCATTAATATGCTGTTAATGAATTATCTTGATGAATATCAAATTTCAAGATCGACCGATAATATATGTATCATCGGTATGATGATGTCGATGATTTAACAATGTTAAATTTCTCTATTTAAATGATAAATTTAAAATACATAAAATATGAGATGAACGACATAAAAAAAAAATCTATACGAAAAATTAATTATGTCGTATTAGAGGGATTACGATAATTTTTGGAAAGGACACCGATTATTATTATTAGGTCGATTTAATGATCTTAATATTTATTTTAATCATATCAATAGTTAAGCTTTGAGACCATGATTGGGAATTAATGTGTCACATGGATAGAAGATGAATTATTAGTATTTACTCTTAGGAAATCCAAAGGTGGGAAATTGATCAAAATTTATGCTTGATTTGAAATCAATGGTGTAGATTTGATGCTAGAGAATCCTAGGCAAATCAATGGTCAAAGTTTGGATGATAAGTGACCAATGAGAACTTAGAGTGAGGATAGGTGTGATGGAAGATCCAATGGAGGAGAATGAAGATGACAACTTGGATCAAGGGTGGAGATTGGAAGAAAGAAAAACAAAATAAAATGAGAATCCTAGGGGGGGAATCCGGATTTTTGGTTCAAGAAGGCAAGGGGAAATGTGAACAAATGAGAAAAGAAGGAAATGTTGCATGCATGCAACCTTGTGTAAGACATGGCATGGTCTATTTAGGCAAGTTGACCTAAAGAATAGACAAGTGAAAGTGACATATTGTCTTAACTTTATTGAACCAAAATTTCACCCAAAAACCCTCCCCAAAGTGCCGGCCATTCAAGGGCTGATTCAGCCAAATATTTTTCAAATTTCCTCCCCCAAAAGACAGCTCTCTCAAGGCCAAAGTTGGCTAAGCACAAACCCCTAATACCTCATTTTCTTTCTCACACAAGTTAAGCTCTCAAATCCTAACTCTCTAACCACCACCAAGCTCTAAACAAAACCAAGAACCACTAACACTATTCTCCGTCTCCAACACATCTCTAGTACCCTCCTCCATCCATTTTCAAGCTCTAAGAAACCCCGTTCTGAAGATCGAAGAAGTGAGAGACGGAGTTAGAAGACGTTTCACTAAAGGTAACCTAGCGGTATTCTTCGTGTTGTAGTCTTTTCGGGAGAACTAAAGCATGATATTTAGTTATGATCTTAATATTAGACTTTTCTTACTTAGTAAAAAGTTTTGTGAAGAACTTGGAAGGTTCGAGATCTTAAAGGATTCCCGGAGCATTTCGGTAAGATCTATGAACTTTGTTGAAGTTTGTAGTTGTTGTGGTAATATGTCATGCATTAGAAGCTTTGGTATGAAAAATAAATTATGTATTAAGATTCTACAGAGGATAAGCTTCATTTTAGACTTTGGAATCACTTGATTTGCTTTTATATGTCAAAAGTTATGTGCCTTTGAAGTTGTGACACTAAAATGAAGAGAAAATGAACCTCCGAGACACAACATAGCCACGGGTTTACTGTACTCCGAACCCTTTAGACTCAAAATTTTGGATTATAAGTTATAGATCTAAAAGCAATATTCTTTAAGGTTTCCAAAAAGGTATCTTACGCCTTGAACGGATAAATGTGCAATTTTTGACGAATTTTACAAGTTTGGACCATGAACCGAAAATCCTGGCTGGATCCCTCTGCTAGCCACGGGTTTTGTATTTTTTGAGTTAGTAAATCTTAACGTTTTATGAAACTGTTCTTATCATACAAAATAGACATTATAAGCTTTCCAATGACATATCTTTTGGCTTATTTGGACTTGTAAGTAAATTGTTATGATTTTTCTAATCTTACCTATGAATCTGGATTTATGGTTTAAATGTGAAACCAACAGTAACAAAACCTAAGTTGATGGTATGAATAACTCAAGTAATAAAGGAAATGACTTTACTACTGTAAATTAGACATCTTAAGCTTCAAAATGAGATATCATGCGTTTAAAACGGATATGTACATAAATTTTAATAAATCCCTTAAGATTGTAGTGTAATCTGGTAATCTAAGATTTTACCATAAGACACTTAGAAAAACATCCACATTAATGTTTGAAATACATGAAATCTTGGAAAACAAGTTGTAAAGACAGAAACTAGATGTTTCAAACTTTCCAACAAGCCATCTAGTGTCCAAAACGGAATTATACTTAAATCTAAATAAATCTTACAAGTTAAAGTCCTACACCGATAAAACGATTAAATAGTAAAATGTGACACAAGGGTAAGTCTTGACATATGAACATATTTAGTTATGAAATGAATTGATTTTAAGTGTATGATCAAATAATGTGAAAACCCTAACTTTATGAAATTAAATCATAAGTTTTAAATGGGCCAAGATAAAGTATACTAGATGGTTACTAAGTGTATACCAAGAGATTACCTTAACCCAATTAAATGAACATAACTTAGGGGTTGGGCTAGCCCAATAATAAAAGAGAGGTATACTCTTAGGTGGCTCCTTGCCATCTTGATTGATTTATTAATTACTTAATTAATTAATTAATTAATTAATACATAACCAAATGTAATTAATAAAGCAATTAATTAATTAATTGATTAAAAATTAATTAATTAATTATAAGAGTTAGTAAATGATAATCAAGATTATTATGTTGAATAACTACATAATTATAATATATGATTAATTAGAGATTAATTAATCATTAATTATTAATCATTGATATAATCATCAAAATAATTATGGATAATTAACTAGAGATTAATCAAACATCAATTATTAGATTAATCAAATTATTAATTATTACTATTCGAATTAATAATTACTATATGAGAATGAATATTTAAGTAACATAATTAAATTATTAACAAGATAATTATTATAAGTCAATTAAAATTATAAAATTGAATTATAATTTCTAAATTAAATAAAGTAATAATTAATATTACTTAATTAATTAATTAAATTAATTAAATAATAATTAATAGAAATTTATTTTAATACTTAATAATTAATAAGAATTAATTGTTAAGGTTAATTATGACATAAGTAAATTAAGTTCTCTATAGTTTATTAAATAAATAAATAAAGTAATATTACTATAATTCTATATAATAATGAGATATTGTTAATCAGGACAATTTTTCAAATCTGCGTAGTATAGATACAACTCCGGAAGTTTTAAGCATATAAGACAAGTAAGTACAAACCTCACCTACATCATGGAACAAAATGTCTTTCTTTGTGGATGCTCTACGTTTGTTATGAATTGACTTGATGATGTGATGAGTATATAAGTTATACGTATTGTTTTGATTAAGTATTTGATGTGCATAATTCCTCTTGCACTGACATGATCGGCATGCCTCACATATATTTATGTCATAATAGTAGATGCATAGTGACATGTAAATCTACACACTGTCACGACTAATAAGAACGAGGCAAATAAAAGATAGGATTAAGTATCGTACCAACCTCCAATTAGTGAGAGGATATGATAAGAACGAAAGTTATAAAATATGACCTTGGAGGCTGTTGGAGGGTCGCTCCCCTAACTCCCCATTGGTTGCGCACATATGGGTACGACATAGGGGCACTTAAGTAGACAAGACATGTAAATAATAAAGCATAATTGAACACATATAGGTCACATGCATTTTTAAATATTCATGATATTACATGTGATGATGTGATTTTATGAAAATAATTTGTGAGATATTATTTGTACTTGCTGAGCGAAAGCTCATCATTGTGTGTTCATGATGTAGGTAACGCGGGTAAGCAGTCCATTGCTTAGATGTTCTATGGACTGGCGAAGTTGTGCAGAGACGATGAAGGACGGGAGTGAGATACCATCACGAATTTAAATTTCCGCATTTAGATTTCGTAAAACTATTTTATATTGACTATATTTATAATTATGTTCCAATATTTTGGCACTACTAAATTAATATGAGTATTTTACAAAAAAAAGACCTTAGACTATTTCTTGATAATTTTTATGAAGTTATAACTTTTTTTTAAATATCATCTAGTTACGATTTTAAATTGGATAATTAGTTGCTAGAGGTTTATAATTTCCTCAATTAAAAATTTTAGTGATTCTAACTTTTGTAGTACGAATATGATTTAAAAAAAAAAATTCTGTATTTTCGGAACCAAACATAAGCGAATGTTAAGACTAAATTAAATAAGAATAAGTAAGTTAGTTAACGGTCTGAAAAGTCGGGTCGTTACAGCATTAATTAAGTTTAAATTGTTTTTACGGGTTAATAGTTGTACTTGCTGAGCGAAAGCTCACAACTTACGTTTATACTGTAGGTAAGCTCCCTATGAGCACTACTTGATACAAGATGGTGGGACATGGCAAGGCTAACTGTGAAACTACGGGATAGAGACCGCTACGCGTTTTGTGTTTAATTATATGAAATTATTATTTAGTTTTATGGGTTGAATATTAAAATAAGTTTAATACTTTAATACTCAAATAAATATGTATATATGGTTATAAGTAATTATATGGTCGAGTTACCTTTATAATTGTTATGATGTAGAAAAAAAATATATATTACGTATTTTCCACTAGTTAAGTAAGTATCAGTTTTTATGTAAGATAAGTACGGTAACGGCCTACGTAACAAGGCGGGTCGTTACACCGACGACGGAGAAGATTGGGATGGAAAGAGGTAAGATGAGGTAAGCTGTATAGTAATTAAGATACACCAACAATATGTCAACCAATCGATTAAATCTTAACTGTTCAAAAAAGAGCTATATCGATAGTTATTCAATTTATTTCTTATTTTTTTATTGGCTGACGTTTAATTTTTTTTGCCTTTCTCAGCTTAATCCCTTTTATTGAGCCTTGAAAAAAAACCATTACCTTGTATTCTCTCTCTGAAATTCAGAAGAATCAATATCCATTTAAAAAAAAAAAAAAGAAGGAAAAGAAAATCACACAAAAAATGAACTTAAAATTTTTAGTTTATGTGGTATTTATCATGTTGGGTAATTTGATATATTGTTTTTTGATGAATGGACGAGTGGAAAGTAAATTCATATTTTAAAAATGTGATTGTTTATAGGCTTTAAGAAGTTGTTATGAAAAGATAAGTATAATCTAATCATCTAATCCAATAGATTTTGAATTGAATCGGATTGAATGATAAAAATAAATTGAATTAGATTGGTTAGATTTAAAATAATTTTTCACAATTGGATTGAACAATGGACGGTTAAAAAAACTAGTTTCGATCCGATGCCCACCCTAACTGTATGTCAAAAAAAAAAAAAAAAAAAAAGCAGGGTAAAGGAGAAAGAGCGCAAGGTTTAGGTCTTGTTTGACTATGAGTTTAGTTTAAACTAAACTGTACTTTTTTAATCATGTTTTTTATCTTTTTCCACAAAAAGTTATTTATCTTTTTTAAAAATTCAAAAAAATTCAAAAAAATTTACTATTTAAACTTACAAATCTTAACTCAAATTTACACTCCAAACACCCCCTTAGACTTCATTCATCAAACAAAATCAAACTATGCTAGACCGACCTAATCTTGAACTTCAGTCAGAAGTGGAGCTTTCGCAGTCGCAGAATTCATGCTGAAATTGAATTCAGCTCGTCTTGTACGCCCTTACAAAGAAGAAGAAGAACCAACCGTAACCAAACTTCGTCAATGGCGTCTCGCACTTCCTTCCTCACCTTCACACGGTACGCAGTCAAAAACCTCACACTTCTAGCTTTTCCCCTTCCCCTTGTTTGTTGCCGAGAAAACGCAGATTCCGAAATGAAAACCCGAACTTCCCATTTCAATATGCCATTGATTTCGTACCAAATATTTTCAGAAACCCTTTTTATAGTCAAAATCCTGATTGAAATTCGCTGATAAATTGTTGTGGAGCTGATCAGGAGATGCAGAGAAATCAGCTCAGTGGCGGAGATTCCTTCCTTCGGCAAGGGCGAAGTTTCTAGAATGTTCTGTTCGGGTGCCCTGAGGAGTGATCCCGTCGAAGACCACGCCGTGGAAGACGATGACCTCAAAAGCAGAATCTTTAGACTCAGACTGCCCAAGCGAAGCGCCACAAATGTGATTCAGAGATGGATTAGCGAAGGCAACCAAATTACCATCTCTGAGCTTCGCCAGATTTCCAAGGAGCTCAGGAAGTCTCAACGTTACAAGCACGCCCTCGAGGTTCTTTACATATATATATATATATATATATATATATATGCGTATATATGTATATTTCATTCTTTATTTACTTGGTAGAAGCATAGCTCCTGAAACCTCTTAATTTAGAGACAACATTGTTGCAACTTCTGCGTTTTGTCTCTCTTTTCCAAAGCATCTAGGAGAATAGATTTTTGTCTCACATGATTACACAGGTTTAATATAGAAATCGAAATACTTAAACCTCTTAATTTGAAGATAAATTTTTTAGCAACTTTTGCTTTTTTTTTTTTTTTCCTCTCTCTTTCCTAAAGCATCCTAGAGATTACATGAGAATATATAGTTATGTGGATAAGCATAAACATGGAGGTTTGCTATTATTTGAGTCTCAGAGAAGACATGGTAATGACACAGGTTTCTCATGCTAGACTCGTTTCCTCACAAGCATAAACAAAACAAACACAGATTCTATCTTCAAAATTGATACAGATTTGGTTGGAACAGCTGTTTTAAGTTCTAGTTTCTAGAATTTCTTTGACGTAAAGCTTCCAAAATGACACAAGGAGTCCTCAAGGAAAAATGGAAAAGATGAAAACCGAAATAAATCAACTCCCCGCTACATTTTGGGAACTCAATACAATCAAAGAAAAAGGCAAGTCTTTACAACGAAGCTGACAATGAACCTACGTATTTATCTTTTTCGAAAAGAAAAACAATGTCCAGCTCCTCTTGGAACGTTAAACCGATTGGTCCTACCTACACTACAGCAGGGCCAAAACCAAACTTTTCCACATCACCTTGGTCATCTTATCGAATCCAAAATCTGCTGGCATTTGTACCAACAGGAAATTATAATTTGGAAAGGGCCATAGAAAACCTGCCTCCATGAAAAATAAAAACCCATAAGCTTCTCACCAATGGAAACTTTCAAGATAAATGTAAACTTTTAAGATGATTGCTCTGCATTCTGCTTTAATTGAATCGTTAATGGAGAAAACTAAATCACACACTAGATTACTTTTCTAGGCACATTGCTGTTGTTTCTTTGTTTTAACCTGATCTTTCCAATTTTATTCACTTCTGTTTTATATTTCATCCAACTTTGCAGATATCAGAATGGATGGTTAGCCGTGATGGATTTGAGATATCTGCTTCTGACCATGCCATCCGCATCAACTTAATGACAAAAGTTTTTGGCATTGATGCCGCTGAGCGTTACTTTGAAGGCCTACCCATCACTGCAAAAACTAGTGAAACATACACTGCTCTCCTCCACTCTTATGCTGGGGCAAAGTTGACTGAAAAGGCGGAGAATCTTTTTGGGAGAATGAAGGATTCAAACCTGTCCTTCACTGCAGTTACATACAACGAGATGATGACCATGTACATCTCAGTTGGACTGGTGGAGAAGGTCCCTATAGTTGTTGAAGAGCTGAGACAACAGAAAGTTGCACCAGACATCTTCACTTACAATCTATGGATAAGTTCATGTGCTGCAACTTTGAAGATTGATGAAGTTAGACGGATTTTAGATGAAATGAGGTCTGGTCCTGGTTCCGATGAAACCTGGACGAGATATATGAACCTTGCTAGTTTATATGTTACCTCAGGTCATCTTACAAATTCAGAGTCTAATTTGTTAGTTTCAGCGGAGAAATGTATCACACAAAGAGAATGGATAACATATGACTTTCTCATAATTCTATACGGCGGTCTGGGGAACAAAGACAGAATTGATCAAATATGGAAATCATTGAGAATGACCAATCAAAAGATGACCAGTAGAAACTATATTTGCGTTCTTTCTTCATATCTAATGCTCGGACATTTAAAGGAAGTTGGAGAAGTTATTGACCAATGGAAGCAATCAACTACTACAGATTTTGATGTTTCTGCCTGTGCTAGGCTTCTGGATGCTTTTACAGATATCGGGTTGGCAGAGAGAGCCACAGATTTCCATCTGCTTCTCATTAAGAAGAACTCCGACCCTGCAGATATTCAGAGTAGCAACAAAAATTAGTCTAGTCTAATTATAGGCCCAACCTTCTGGGATTTTTGGTATCTGAAGAGCAAGGATAGGAAAGAAATAACAAATAATCTTCCGTATACTGGTATGGGTATTGCTTGCTTCTGTGTTTCATTTCATGTTTTCCGTGTATTGGTAGTTTCTGCAACCGATTGAAATTTCTGCTTGGTTTTTTTTCACCCTCTGCACTCTTTTGATGAGTTGACATGGTTTCTTAGCTACCAATGTGATCATTACATGTGTTGTTTCTCTGTTTTGTTTCATTTCTCTAGTTTCCCTCTTTTGAGTTTGGGGAAAATAAGTCTACACCGGTGCATAATTATGAACTTGGCAGACATACAAAGGTGGCAAGTAAGTCTGCTGATTAAGGAGTTCTTTCTTTTGATAGAGTTTCTTTTTGAATGTTGTTCAGTCTCAAAGTCGAGGATTTGTTTCTTTTAACACTATTAGTTAAAAGGCAGAAGCACAAAATTTAACATTAAAGTACCACTTCTACCTATTAAGTTATAGAAATATGACGTTATTCTTTTGAATGTTGTTCAGTCTCAAAGTCGAGGATTTGTTTTTAGGCTGTTACAAACATCTCTGAACTTCTCTAATACGACGATTTAGTTCTTACATTTTTTTCTTGACAATCAATCTTCGAATCTATAATTTTTAACACGTTAGTCCTTTTGTTCAAGTTTCTTAAAATTTAGATAATTTTTTTTTGCCCCGTGACTTGAACATAATATTCTAAAAAGATATTGTTAGTTATTTTTACTAAATTTAAATTAAAAAATTCTTTTAAAATTATGTTTTTATAGTTAAATTAAGTTCAAGTTATCAAATGAATATGTATTGAAATTAAATAAATAAATAAAAAATCAATAATGCCTTCTTGAGTTATCAGATTTTAAGGGAGTAAAAGGAGTGACAATATTAAAAAAAAAAAAAAAAAAAAAAATCAAATTCTTAGCAAGTGGGTGATTTGCAAGAATGCCCTAAATTTGGTACCTCCTTATAATTTTGTCGTTTGTAAGAGTAAAGTTGATAATTTTTCCATTTCATAATATTTAATTAAATAATTAAAAGAAAAAAATTAGTAAGTAGAAAAAAAAAAAAAAAACACAAATCTCTTTATTTTCTTCCATTTTTTATTTGTTGGAATAGTTTTCATATATCTTCGACTCGGTTCGCCAGCCGGTCACCGGCTGCCGACAGGTCACCGATTGCAGGCTGGTCTCCTATCGTTGGCCGGTTGTCGGAATTTTTTTTTCATATTTCAACAAAGGTGGCCGGATGCATCCAGCTTCGGTCACTGTCGTCGTTGTCGATCGCCGGTTGGCGGAATTTTGCGTTCTGATAGAATGTGAAACATATTTTATCAGAATGCAACATTGATTCATCATAATGCAAAACGGATTCTACAAGGCAAAACTTAGAATGCAAGACGGATTCTGATAGAGTGCAAAATAGATTATAATAGAATGCAAAATAGATTATAATAAAATTCAAAACGGATTCTACTAGAATCTGAGAATGCAAAACGGATTCTGATAGAATGCAAAATGGATTCTGATAGCCAAAAAGGATTCTATTAGAATCTGATAATCCAAAACGGATTCTGATAGAATGAAAAATGGAATCTATCAAAATCTGAGAATTCAAATAGTAACTTTTTTTGAATTTTTAGAAAAGATAAAAAACTTATGTAGAAAAGACAAAAACTTTTTCAGAAAAAGACAAACTGAGTTGAAAAATTTGAGTTTGAGTTAAAATGCCAAACTCCCTCTAAAACTATAATGTTTTTTGAATTCCATTAGAATGCTCTTTGAATTCTACTAAAATGCTTTTTGAATTTTACTAGAATGCTATTTGAATTCTATTAAATTTATTTTGATATTCCACTACAAAATTACACCAAGAATAACGAAAATAATCAAACAAAATACCAAAAACTCAGCCGTCAAACAAAGTCTCTAGGAAGCTTCATCAAAATCTTGAACTAAGTCCTGCAAAGGAGGAAATAGAAAGGCATTTTCACGTGAGTGAGAAAGTGTACAGACGAACAAATTACCGAAAGGATAGAAAAGTGTTCTACTCATTAATCTGCTAGCCTTTGAATAAGCAGTACACCAACGGTAAAGAGTAAAGAAATAAGAAAACAAAATTGAATGAAGTAGACATTAAAACAGTAAATCAATTGAAATATATTAAATCAGCAAATCCAATTCAACACAAACAAAACAAAATTGAAATTAAATCACAGAAAACTACAAATTGTGAAAAAGACAAGGCTCGCCGGTAGTCGGACTTTGGATGTGAAGAGATGAGAGAGAAAAACCAAAGGAAGAGAGAGAGAGAGAGTAAGCTAGAGAGAGAATGGAAGGAGAGAGAGACATAAAAAAACAAAGAAGAAAAAGAACAAAGGAGCACCAAAAATATGTGTAGGGGCAAAATGGGAAATTCTCCTTACAATTTAAGATATTTTTTAGTTAAAAAATCTAACAGGGTAAAATTACAAATAATTTACTTAACGCTAGTAACATTATAAGATGGTGTTCAAACATGACATTTCCCTAATTTTCTATAAAATAATAATAATAAAAAAAACCTTATTTTTTTTTAAATTAAAAAAAAAAACTTATTTTTAACATTGTTGAGTGTCGGTTCTTTAAGATCGTTGTCGTTTCTACTCTTAACTCCGACTACTTCACAAATTGCAGTTTCATTTCAAACAAACAGAATCGACAGTAAAAGCACACGAAATTAAAATACTAATAAAGGAAAAAGAAGAAGAAGAAGAAGAAGAATGGAGGAAGAAGCGAAAGCGAAGCCTAGGAATCCATCAGGGCCTCGCTTGTGCTGCGTCTGCAACACCCGAAGAGCCGCCCTCAAGAGACCCAAAACCCTTGACCAGGTTATTTTACTTTCCCTTCCCTTCTCCAATCGCTTTTCCAACCTAAAGCCCTTCTGTTTGCTTCCTAGGAAAACTCCCAGAAACGGGGGGAAAAAAAAAAAAAAAACCCGTAATCCTACAAACTTGGAGAGAGATTAACAAAAAAAAAAAAAAAAAAAAAAAAAAAGCTTCTTTATGTGAGTATTTGAAAAATTTTCCTTCGTTTTTGTGGTTGGGAAAATTTGTTATTCCATTGATCTTATTATTTCTGTGGTTTATTGCAGTTTACTATGGTGGTAGCTTCTTTTATTTATTTATTTATAGGAAAAAGCATATTTAGTGTTGATTTGTTATTTTGGCGGGTAAAAAAGATGCCTAATTTGTGTTGAATTTTTTTTGTGCCTAAAGATTTGCAGGGAGTGTTTCTATGAGGTATTTGAGGAGGAGATTCACCAAGTTATTGTTGAGAACCAGTTGTTTAAGCCTGGCGAACGCATCGCCATAGGCGCCTCTGGCGGAAAAGGTGAGCTCGGTTTGTTGTCTATCAATGTGTACTTCTGTTCTGTAGAGGGTGAGTTGAAAGGTCCATTGGATGGCAACAAGGGTAGAACATAAAAGCTTAGATTCCTATGTTCTCATTATGTTTCCCATGTTCTTTGTAGATTCCACTGTCCTTGCTTATGTACTATCGACATTGAATCGGCGGCACCGTTATGGTCTTGATCTATTCCTCTTGTCTGTTGATGAGGGCATTACTGGTTACAGGGATGATTCTCTTGAAACTGTCAAAAGAAATGAAATACAGGTAGCATATATATATATATATATATATTTGTTTTTGTTTTGTATGGACGGAGTACCTATTTGTTTTGCTTTTATAGTGACTTCTACGGGGGGGAAAAAAACTGTAATTCGATTTTCTCTTTTTGAATGTTGAGGGGGTGTGTGTATAATTTTGGTACAGCTGGTTCTTATTATCTTTGAATTTTTCAACAAACTATGTCTAAGCCTTATACGTTTGACAGTTTGTTTATTATTTTAACATGTGTATTTGTTTCGACTTTTATTACAACGTTACAAGTATCTGACTTCTATTCTAATTTTCTTTTCAGTATGGGTTGCCCTTAAAAGTTGTCTCATACAAAGATTTGTACGGATGGACTATGGATGAAATAGTGAAGATGATTGGTCTAAAAAATAATTGCACCTTTTGTGGTGTTTTCCGTCGTCAGGTACAAGACTTCATTTTCTTAGTACAGTTTGAGTATAAATAAATTTTTTAATTTAATTGATGGATCAATGTTCACTGCAGGAAAAAAGATACATTTTGAGCACACCTAGTTCGTCCTTTGTTTTGTTACTACCTGTGTTGTGTATGAACTGTTGTTTCAGATTTAGAGGAAAATCTCAAACCCAAACACAAATACATGTGGTTGATATGCATTGGACGTCTGTTTCTCTCGTGTTCTTGTATTTTCTTTTAATTGGGAAATCTGTTATTTGGTCGTGCATAGTTGCGTTATGTTCCAAAATTCGTGCAGCTCTTCGCTTAGTTTTATTGGGGAAGCTGTCTAAGCAACCAAAACTTGCCTTGTAACAGTACTACACATTAACTTAAGAGATGCACTCACACCCATGATGTGCATATATGATCTTTACGGAACAACCCTTACAATTTTCTCCCGTGACATGTATCCTATATAAGCTATAATAACCACTTTCTTATTCCCTCTATCAAGTGGTGGACTTCATTTTGCGGTTGACGCACCAAACTACTATTTAGTTCGATGCTTGGTGTCTTGAATTCCATTCTCAGATTTTCTGAGTGTACTCTTCCTCTGAAATTCTGTCTAATGGAAACGCCTATTATAGAATTGGTGTAACAGAATATGATTTCCGTTTAAATACGTAAACTCGTCAAATTGTGCACATCTGGAGTTCAAACAAATTTACCTTAGATAAGTGCCATGCAATGTGACTTCCTGAACCAGTTGTGACATTCTGACTTGGTCATTTTGTAAACGATTATGATAGATTTTGTCGATTTCTCTCTCACACACACTTTATTTTGTATGTTAATGATCTCTCTCTCCCTCTCTCATATTTTTCCTTTTATCTTTTAAGGCCCTTGACCGTGGTGCAGCTATGTTGAAAGTGGATAAGGTTGCCACTGGACATAATGCAGATGATATTGCCGAAACAGTTTTGTTGAACATATTACGAGGCGATATTGCTAGGTAAACATGGTTGATTGGCTATTTCTTTTGTACTACTTTCCTGTTGTACTAAGGACAATTGCTTTCTTTTCATTGCAGGCTAGGTAGATGTACTGCGATAACTACCGGTGAAGATGGACCAATTCCACGATGCAAACCTTTTAAGTACACTTATGAGAAAGAGATTGTTATATATCCTTTTTAAAGCGTTGCGCTCAATTACAATGTAATTCTTGCATTCTGTTAGTCATCTTTATCATAGGTTCTAATTGATTGTCAATCCTTGACCGCATGTGCACGTACGCCTATTTCAAGAGGCTGGATTACTTCTCCACTGAATGTAATTTCTAATATTCATATTTCTTAGAAATTAGAAAGAAAGTTTTTGTTTGAACATTACAAACTTGTAATGTTCTTCTGAAAACTTACTTGTTTTTAAAAATTACAGGCATCTATTCTCCAAATGCATATCGTGGTTTTGCTCGGGAGTTCATCAAGGATTTGGAAAGAATAAGGTTGTTAGCTTGTTGACTATCAGGAATTGTGGTTTGCAAAAGTGATTAAGTCGATTTGCTATTAATTACTTCTTAGTATAATTAAAAAAAAATTAATTATCTCTGAAACCCTTCATATTTAATTTAACTTTTTACTTTGTTTCTTTCGAATACAGACCTAGGGCCATACTAGACATCATTAAATCAGGAGAAGATTTTAGGATTTCCACTTCAACAAAAATGCCAGAGCAGGGAACATGTGAACGTTGTGGTTACATTTCCAGCCAGGTAAGTTGACCTCCACGTCTAAACCGTATAGTGAATACCATAATGTGTACGACTTGTTTTGTTGCTGTTGTACTTTGTCTTTTTCTACTGAAATTGTTGCTGTTGCACGTGTTTCTTGATTCTTTTGGCCCAAAATTTATTGACTATGACATTTGAATATGCAGTAAAATTCTCGTCTCTCTTTAACTTTATACTTTCTGCTTTGCAACCAGATGTTATCTTCTTTACACATCTATGTTGGATATGCACATGCACTTTTTTTTGGTCCTTAGAGAATGCTCTCTCTCTCTCTCTTTCTCTGAATGGAATGCTAGTTTACAGTGTTTGGTAGGAGAGAAAAGTGGAAGGAAGGACATGGGTGGAGGGATTGGTGGAAGGATTTTGACATTTATGGTTGTTTGATAGGAGAGAAGAGAGGAAGGGATTACGGGAGGGACTCCCAATCACTCCCAATTCTTCAAAACACCCTAATTTTGATCTCTCCTAAATTGGAGAGATTTTAGAGAGATTCAATCTATCTCATTGGTTATAGATAAAGTAGTCATTTTACAAATAAAATCTGTTGTTTCTTTTCCCTTGTACCTCTATACCAAACAAGAGAGATGAATTTTTCTTTCTTATCATACCAACATCATGCAAGAAAGGACCTCTCCCTCCTTTCCTATCTCCCTCACCTAGGTGATCAACCACCCCTTCCTTCCTCTTTTCTCTCCGTCCTACCAAACATAGCCTTACGTGTGGGTTTTTTTTTTTTTTTTTATAATTATTTTTTTGGGTGGTGTTGTATTCTCTTTGAGGACTTGGCTTCAATGTGACTTTCTCGGCAAATAATCATTCCTCCGTCCATCTCTCCTTGTTTTACTATTGCTTTGTGTGTGTTTGTGCGCTTCTTTTTATTTTTATTTTTATTTTTTTACTTTTCATTTGGTTTTGGTTTGTCAATATTTTTTTTGCCTTTCCGTATTGTGGTAAGTTTTATCACACGGCTTCTATCTTGATTCACCTATAGGCTATAGATAGAGCTAGCAAGGTCATCATCCCTGGTTGGGCAGAACTGACAATAACTTGTGTCATTTTTTTTTTGTGCCAAGTAGTAACGGTCATGTTACTCTTGTTTAAGTGCTAAACATTCAATTTCATGGTAAATTGTGCAGAAATGGTGCAAAGCCTGTGTTTTGCTCGAGGGGTTGAATAAGGGTTTACCAAAGATGGGAATTGGGCGGAGTCGAGGCCTAAATAATGATCGTAAGGACGCGAAAGGGAATAATAATGCAGCGAAAAGTATTGAGAGCAAACAATGTGGAACTTTGGACTTTTGATTCATGTATATCATATAGGCCTTGGTCTTGCTCTTTTAGACGGAAGGCAAATGCAAACGGAAGATTTTGTGGTTGTCTCATTAGGATTCCAAAACATGGACTTTAATGCAGTCCATTCCGCATCAAGACAAAGGGCGATTCAAAGATACAAATTAAGAAACATAATCGAAAAGTAAAAAATAAGTCTTCATTTTTGCTTCTTTCAATTTTTTTTTTGGGGAAAAATGGATCAACTCGACATTATTTTTGCTTCCACAACAATATATTGAAAAAAGAAAAGAAAAAAAAATGTTCTGGTGTCAACTGCATGATATGTCAATCTTGGCCTCTGTTTTTAATTGCTTACCGTTTTCTTAGATTATCATTCGCATGGTTAGGTGGAATGAAGTTCTGCAACTTTTACTGGTTTAAAAATAATTTCAGTTTGACAGTGTTGCTGGAGTGAAGTGCTTACTACCAGTTTTATAGTTATATATATATATATATATATGTATATATGCATTTATAAATTAAAATTATAAAAGAAAGAATATAAGTTAGTCCGAAAAAGAAAATGATGGATCATTATCAAATTTTTAGCTATGCCTTGTGACTTGTTGATAATTATAGAGAGTAGTGTCATGGATATTAATTTTAATATCAATTTTTGAATGCTTGTCATCTTTTTATTACAGTAGATATGATTAATTTGATATGATTATTTTTTAAATACTTGTCAATAAAACAATGACAATTTGATTATTATATATTGGATTATTATTATTATTATTTTGTTTGGAAAGAAAAGTTCAGGAAGGGGACGATCAATGTTAACATATCCTTCAAACATTGATAGGAATGTTCGTTAAAGACTCTACTGGCGAGTCCTACCCTCAACGAGAAGTGTGTCACTACCGCCTCATTGAATATACTAATGATAAGGATACGTGGGTGCGTGGTTTTAGACACTCTCCATTGAATACTAGGCTGATAAAAAATAAGTTTTCATATTTAAGATCTTTAAGATGACTCAACACTCGAATTTTTAATCACTGATCCACCATGATATTTATTACCGTTAAATCAACACACTTGGTGGTGGTTAGTTGATATTGGATGTAAACAACAAAATGTTGTGTACATAATGAATCTCAATGGTTGACTTTGCTAAATTTAGTTGCTTTTACCTGAAGCATCGCTCTAATGCAGGTCTTTTTTTCAGCCAAATAAAAAAGAGAAATGAGATGCATTGGGATGTGAAATTCATACAATGCCAACTTTCAAAGTAACAGTTTTCTTTAGACTTGAAAAAGGCCTTTTGTACGTAAGATCCCAGAGAAAACATCACAGTTTGTGGCACAAACGTTACAAACCATTCACGATATGTTGGTAGCTTCCCTTTTCTTTTACTTCGTTCTACATAATGTTCTCAAAGCTTTGATCATGTTCTTGAGGTTATTTACATTTTTTTTTTGGTTACACAGCAAGCACACACACACAAATTTCTACGGAGTAGATTGATCACAAGAGTTTCAGGAGAAGGAATCATATGAACTCATAAATAGACCTCTTGTAATCGATTTGTCTTGTGGGAAATTTTGTGTGTGCTTGCTGTGTATATTAGAAAAATTGGTAATCACTTGACGAACCCCACATCGACAGAGAGTGCGGGCTTTGTATGGCATATAAATGCCCATGAATTCTTTTTCAGTTATTATGTTTATTTACATGAAATTGTAAATAATCACAACTGTAAATAAACACAAGTAATATAAGTATAGTTAAAAGAAATCTTAAAAAAACAATAGTAAAAGAAATAATTTCTTTAGGACAATTGTAAAAACAGAAATGCTGAGGTGGATACAATTAATGCGCTTTTTACATAGTAAGTTCACGTTACTCTCAAGCTACAAGCTTGCTTTAATCACATGGGACTTGCATAGGACGCCCCCACCATAAATTAGTCAAATACAAGGTTGCTTTTCCCCTAATTTATCACTTGGTCGCATTGCAATATTCACTCTAGCTTTTCGCCATAAAATCTGGAGGTTCTGAAATTTATTCCATTATATATATAGCACAAAAATCTTTTTTTTTTTTTTTTTGAGAGTGGCACAAAAATCATTATAATGGAATAGATATTATTATTATTATTAACTATTTAGAATTAGAATTCGAACTCTACACTTTGTATTAGATTCAGATGTGAAATTGTTATTAACAAAATAGATAAAATTATGCTAGTGTAATGTTATATTGATCATTTCTCAAATTTTGATCCAAATTTAGGGGTCGTTTGGAACACGGGTTTAAGATAAAATTTTTAGATTAAAATTGATTTTGACTTTTTAAAAACTAGTCATAATATTTATTTATTTTTTAGAATAAAATAAAAATTGATATGTAAAATTTAAGTTTGAATCTGTAATCCAAAGGCATGCTTACTGAAGTCCACCTTCTAATTTAAGACTAGTTTATGCATATCAACCAAAACTTTTCCAAACTAGTTTATGCATATCTACCAAAACTTTTCAAAACTTTTTTTTTTTTTTTTTGGTCCCTTCCAAATATAACTTTTGAAGCTCAACATTTTATTCTCTCTCTCTGTCTCTAACTCAGAAGCATTGAGATCAACATTCAAACATAACAACAACTCAACCGTCATGACAAAATTAACCAAACACCACCACCGCAGCTTCTCTCCATTTTCCGTCTACTCCCGAAAAGCCTCTGTCCTCCTCTTCTCCACCTGCGCCGTCCTCTTCATCCTCTTCCACATCCGATCCCTCGAAATCCCGCCGTCCTCGCCCTCGCACCCGCCTTGGTCTTTCACAAATCGATGGCAAAAAATCATCAACACCACCACCACCGCCACCACGGCCAATGCCGCTGCCGCTGCTTTTTGCACCGCGGAGGAGCTCGATGTCATGGCGGACAAGCTCCGCCGAGTGGTAACGTTCCTCCCTCTCAAGGATCTCCGCTACTCGGACAAGGCCCTAGTAGGCCACACGTGGTTTATGAGCTCTATGTATGATGATCACGAGGAAGGCGAGGTTCAGTACCAGCAATTTCCTTCCGAATCGTCCCACGGAAGGCTTCTCTGCCTCAAAGGCCGGGACGGCCACGACGGGTCGTGGAACTCCTATGGCCTGGCGTGGCCGGAAACTTTGCCCTACAATGCCACCTTAATGAAGGGCCTTACATTCGTCTCTTACAACCATTACAACTACGACAACATCTGGCACGGCCTGTCCGCCGTCGTCCCTTTCGTGGCGTGGCACCGGAGGACTAATTGCTCGGCGCTGCCCGACAGGTGGGTGTTGTACCACTGGGGCGAGCTGAGGCTGAAGATGGGGGTTTGGCTGACTGCATTGATGGAGGCCACCTTTGACGGGCCTCCAGTGATCGAGGCGTTCGATGATGGGGCCATGGGGGAGGGTGATAAGACGCCGGTTTGCTTCGAGGAGGCGGTGGTGATGCGCCACAACGAGGGAGGGATGTCGAGGGAGAGGAGGATGGAGGTTTATGATCTCATGAGGTGCAAGGCCAGGGTTTACTGTGACGTGAGTATGGAGGAGAGGACGGTGAAGGTGAAGGGCAAGGTGTTGCCGGAGATTGGAGTGACTATGTTCATGAGGACTGGCCCGAGGTCTTTCCGGAACGAGTCCGTGGTGGTCGGAATATTTGAGAAGGAGTGTGCCAAGGTAGAGGGTTGCCGGTTCAGGGTGGCGCATTCCAATAACCTCAGCTTCTGCGAACAGGTAAATAGAATTTTCTCACTTTATTTTTTTTTTATTTTTTATTTAGGGATAGAAGATTCGAACTCTACATTTTTAAATAAAGTCAGATGTAATATTACCGCTAAACTATGCGCAATCACATAATTCCTCACTTTTCTATCTACTCCTTTATTTTAGTTTTGATATATTCATCAAGCTTAATTAGTTCCTTAGTTGGCTATCAAGTGTTTTTTATTTATCAAATTAATGAGGAAAATGTATGTTGATTGATTGATTGATATTTTTTTTTTTGGTGGGATGCGAAGTGGTATGCTTAAGTTTCTTATTTTTTTTGGTGCAGAAAAAATTAGGATAGGAATAGAGGATTTTAATTAATTACATGAAAAAATGGTCTTTTTCAAGTATTGCTTTTATTGTTGTCTCGACTCTTTTCTCTCTCTCTCTTTAATGACCATTTTGTGGTAGTCAATTGTTTGAACAAAGTCAATTAACAATTTACTGATGAATCATCGATTGACTTGTCTATTATTGATTGAGTGGATTTAGTTAATAATACATTAACTGTTTTACTAACGACCGGTTATTTAAGAGGTAGTCAAAACCAATTATCTCACCTACTGACTTTAGTTTGGTATGAAATTAATACTTCTATCACAATCCAAAGTACCAACATTTTGTGATAATATTACTAACAAGTCGCTTCTATGACTTTATCAAAATAATAATAATAATAATTCGCCTCTATAACCATCTATGGTATATTATAATTCATAATTTTAAACTACTATCGAATTTAACGAAAAACTATTATGTAGATCCTCATTTTTTTCCCCTCAACGAACCACCTTGATATATATTAGTTGATATACACATTCTTTGCGCGTGCGGAATAGACAAATAAAACAAGATAAAAAATTAAAAAAATTAATTTTTTATTTAAAATTGTTACGTGATGAGTTTAAGACCCATACGAAATAGACAAACAAAACAAAATAAAACAAAACCAAAAAATAAATAAAAATTAATTAAAAATTTTAATTTTTTTTAAATTGTAACGTGACGAATTTATGACCCACATAAATTAAATAAATTAATTAAAATAAAACAAAATAAAAAATAAAAAAATAAATTAAAAATTTTTTATTTAAAAAATATCACATGACTTGTTCAGGACCCGTCACATGATGACATGGGAGACAAGGATGAATTTAGTGTCTTTAGTCCTTTTAAATAAGGGTATAAGGGTATATATGTGTGTGTGTGTGTAAAACCGTATGGTACGCATGTTTTCTTTTCTTTTTCTTTTCTTTTCCTTGGTTTGGGGATTCAGGATCTCTCTCCAAGTACGTGTCCCTAAACAAACAATAATGACAATAAGTGGGAAAAAGTACTAGAAAATTAGACAGAAGTTCAGATCGCACTTAGAGAATGTCATATGTAAAAGGGCATGGATTAGAAGTGCGTTCCAGCAAAATTCTGAGATTTTTTTTTTTTTTTTTGAGTAATTAGTTTGCATGTGGGAGCATGTTGGTCAAGAAATTCTCTGTTGGAATCTGGTAGTTAAATGATAGTTAAAAAATAATGTCTACAGTTTTTCATAAGGAATGATCTCTTTAAAATATATATAAGTGGATATTTTCCTATACACTACATTTCTCATACGTTACTTGTAACGAGATGTGTCGTCAGTGTGAAGTCAATAAATTTATTTTGGGGGCTTGAATTGAGTAAAATCTTAGGGACAAGTTAGAGAGCTTTAAAAAATTTTGTGAGGACTAAAAGTGAAAAAAGGAAGAAAAAATTATAATTTTTGTTAGAAAAATTATAATTTTTGTTAAAAAAATTTCAATGTTAGGTCTTTGTGTGTCGTGTTACATTAATTAGGTGATTTATACTTGTTATTTGAACTAACATCTGAACAATATCATATAACAAGATTCTAAATAGAAAATTATATGTAGATAAACTAGTTGTTAAAAGTTTCTACATAGACAGTTAGAAATGACGCATGACATGCGATACTACATATATACTAGATTATTATACATATATATATATATGCATGAAATATATGATCCTAATAATAAAAGTAAATAAAACCAGGTCCAGCTGATGAGTTCGACGGACATTTTGGTATCCCCACACGGAGCACAGCTGACCAACATGTTCCTGATGGACAGAAACAGCAGCGTGATGGAGTTCTTCCCCAAAGGCTGGCTCAAACTCGCCGGCGTAGGGCAGTACGTCTACCACTGGATCGCTAGCTGGTCCGGCATGAGGCACCAAGGAGCATGGCGCGACCCCGACGGCGAGGCTTGCCCCTATTCAGAGGATGACCGCCGATGTATGTCGGTCTTCAAGAACGGAAGAATCGGATATAACGAAACCTACTTCTCCGAATGGGCGAGAAGTGTTCTTACTGAGGTTAAGATGAGGAAAATGGAAGAGGCATCAAAAGAGTCTGCTACTTTTAGCGGTTGTTCTTGTTAGCTGAAGTAGGACTCTGTTAGACATAATACTATATGTGTATATATGCAAAATGTTTCACTTGATTCTTGTCATTTGTAACGTCATATTCAGATTGAAGAGATCTGAATGGAATTATCTCTCAGAGGCCGAGTTTTTTGTTGTAATAAGTTGACTTTAAGCGTGATTATTTAATTTACTCTTGTATAATTATAGAACAGTGCTTTTTAGCTCGACCGTGAGTAACTCACGATTCACGATAAATTTATTTAGTCCATCTACTGACAAAGTTTTTTGTGGGATTCTGGCTAAAATGCATTATTGATAATCATAGGCAGATATGGGATATTTACTGTAGACGTGGAGATTTACAGTCAATAAAAACAAGATGGGGCCATAATTGACCAATAACTTGATCCTTTCTCTAGAATTCACAAGCAATAAATTAGAGTACCTAAAATATTTCTGTTCTTGAATAGCAGAAGCAGCTAAACTTTTTCTAAAGCACCCAATGCTTAGATACTAGTCACAGGAGAAGTTTGAGTTGGACTGTGATGCTGAAAAGAATGTATCCATTTTATTTTGTTATGCTTTTAGTAGTTGATCACCGGCTTGTGCCAATTTTCTAACCAATTTACCAGGTTGCAGGTAAAGCCAAATGACGTAAACGAGTTCACGATATGTTCTAGTCTAGAACTAAATTTTTAAATTTGTAGTGTATATGGAGCAATTAATGGAGTTGCTACTGTCGTATGTGGGATTTTGAACATATCTCTTGCGTCCGTGTTTGTTTGTTGAATAGCACAATATAATTGAAGGGTGCATAGGTAGTACTGTTATGGATAGGTTTCTCAAAAGAAATTTATAGAATATGCAAAATATAATTGATTTTTATAGGTGGATTAAAATTTAGTTTTTGATTTTATGTTGTACCGTTACGGATCGCCGATTTTTACTTTTAGTTGTGCCCTCACTAAGTACAAAGTCTAGCTCTGTCCTTGGATAGAGTCAGCCCGTATAGCCTTAAATGAACATTCTTGTTAATGTTTCGAGAGCGCCTATAATAATGTCCATGGGGTCATGCTAACACTGGTTGCCCCTTTCATAGGGTTTTGTAGGATTTTGAATGTATCTGTTGCGTCCGTGTTTGTTCGTTGAATAGCGAGCCAACTTAGTACGCACGCTTTCGTTTCTAGTTACGACTTCAACGGTGCATATGCTTCTACATATCATTTCATAGGTAATCATAATGATTAATGTCTAACAACAGATAAAGCGCTCCAGGACAATATGTTGCCACCGGGTCTAAGAAACAGTGCATCCAGTTAGCCGGTGAGATTATAGGAATAGTTAGGTGCGGCCGGTGTAGAAAATACGATCACTGCTGGAAGACTTGCAATAACCTCGTTCCTATTGGCTTGAGGGTGAAAACGAAGTGGAAATTCTGCCATTGGAACCAAAAAATAAGTGTACGTCCTTACTGTTTTTTTCCCCTCATTTTGTCAAATATGAGAAAGATTTTGATTGACTATAATCTACATTTGTCTTGACACAATTAGTCATTTATCGACAATAGACTGATCGACTAGAATTCATAAGCATTATGGACGAACCGCAGAAGATAACATGTCCTTTCAAGTCTTTCTTTTTGCTAGGAGACGATAATAGTGTGCTTTTTTTTTTTTTTCTTCAATCATGCTCGTTTTATTATTGTAAACCTGGTTTTCAATCTTGTGTTTATGTGAACTTTAGAGAAATGCCTGACATTGATTTTTATCACATAACAAAAAACTCTTTAAAGAAATGTCATATCATGACATGTAAATATATATATATATATATATTAATATATTTATTTTAAAATAACA
Source organism: Ficus erecta (assembly GCA_008635985.1). Lineage (NCBI taxonomy): Eukaryota > Viridiplantae > Streptophyta > Magnoliopsida > Rosales > Moraceae > Ficus > Ficus erecta. The sequence continues at coordinate 128,868 of BKCH01000056.1, read as the reverse complement.
ATTATAATTATTACGCGGTTTCATTAAGTAATCATGGTTACAAGTTGGTTATTGATCGCAGGTGGGTTTCCCATCAGTAACCACCACCTTAACTAGTTGGTTATAGACTGCCGGTAGAGTAACTAGTTGGTTACTAATTGGTAATTAGTTGGTTACCGACTCATAATCAGTTGGTTAGCAATTGATAACTACCTTTGTCGTAGGGTTACCAGCTGATTACCGATCAGTAACCAGTTGGTTACTGACCGGTAATCACCTAGTTACTGACAAGAAAGTTCCGTTCCACTGGATTTTTCAGATTCCGTCACCAAAATAACAAAAAACAAACAAAAACATAAACAAAAATTTAATTATCATACTGAGTTAAATGTTTTCTTTCAAATATTTTTTCATAATGACCCCTATTTTAGAAAGAAAAAAATAGATATAATTAAAAAAAAGAGGGGATACTGAATAGTTCTATGCAGGTCAGAAGGTCAGAAGTTTAGCTAACGTACACGTGTGAGTATCAGAAAGGACAAACGTACATATAATTTATGCATCAAATTAGATAAGAGCAACCTCAGCTTGTGTTCTAACAACCTTCAGTCGCATACTTCCCTGTTCTGTTCTGTTTGCTCTCATCTTCTTGTAAACTATGCTCTGTTAAAATCAATAGCTCCAGGTATTCCTGAATTATCCCAACAAACGCCTTCGACTCCGGCGCCAAAAATGATCTCCGTCAAATCCTTAGCTGAATCACCTAACCTCACTTCTATTCCTGCCTCCTACACCTTCTCCAATTACGATCCAACACTTCTTGATCAAGATCAGCCAGAAGTAAAAATCCCCATCATTGATTTCTCCCTCCTCACATCCGGGAAACCCGATCTCCGGGCAAAAGTTATCACCGAGCTCGGCGAAGCTTGTGAAAACTGGGGCTTCTTCATTGTAATCATTCATTGGTTTTAGTTTTAGTTTTAGTTTTAGTTTTAGTTTTTTATTGTTTATTGATTTTTTGTAATTTTTTCTAAATGTTTATTGATCTTATATGTAGGTGACGAACCACGGCGTGCCGGAGAGTCTGATGAATTCAGCAATAGACGGATGTGGCGGTTTTTTCGATATGAGTGAGGAAGAGAAGTTGGAGTTCAAAGGAAAGCATGTTTTGGACCCAATAAGGTGTGGTACCAGCTTCAATGCTTCAGTGGATGAAGTGTTGTATTGGAGGGATTTTCTCAAGGTCTTGGTTCATCCTCACTTTCACTTCCCCAAAAGGCCATCTGGGTTCAGGTATTTTATTGCTACTCCAATCTCGATAATCTGTTTGTATCATTGCTTTGAAAAGTAAGAGAATACACTGTATATAAAAAAAAAACTTTTTAAATAGTGTCAAAAAATAGTTTACTAACGATCACTCAAAGGCCATTAATTGGCGCATGATTTTTTAATGTAATGGATAATTACTGAACATTTCTTTCTTTTATATTTTCCTTCCTCCTAGCGGAATATGGGGTCTTTCAAAAAAAGAATATAGATTTCGAAATATATATATATATATATATATATATATAGTGCAGCCTATATATATGATCGTGACTTGGATATATATAGGTGACATCATAATCCAAATTTGCAGAGTTTTATTTTTCATTTTTCATTTTTTTTTTAAATTCAACAAAAGAAATACAAAGAGAAACAGAGTAAAAAAGAAAGGAAAAACTTGCCTAGTAGATATGCAATACGGTGTCCCATATTTTGTTAACAAATTTTTTTTTTTAATTTTCAATCACGTCGTCCTACTCATCAAGCACTTGGTTGAACTACAGCTAGGGGTGGAGTCGTTGAAATGCACTTTTTCAATTTTGATATTGGATTGACTTGTCAAGATTTTAGATTATAGCGGTCTGTATCTTATAGCCGGTTTAGATAATCGTTTTGTGATTGTGTTTGAGTATTATGTAAAAAGTTCTTTACAATACTTTCTTGCATAAAAATTTGAATTTACTGTTCAAATTTACTTTTCAAATCTATGATTTAAAAATGCCTTAATTGTTTGAGGTATGACTCGGATTTAACCGTCCAATGGTAGTTATAAGCGTTTGTATCTTAATGCACAATTTTTTTTTGGATGCAGTGAGATTGCATTAGAATACTCGAAAAGAGTCCGCGGAGTAGTCAGGGGAATACTTGGAGGTATTTCAGAATGTTTAGGATTGGAAGAAGATTGTATCTTCCAGTCCCTGAATCTTGAATCGGGTTTGCAAGCCTTCGTAGCAAATCTATATCCTCCATGCCCGCAGCCGGAGCTTGCAATGGGAATGCCTCCTCATTCTGACCATGGCCTCTTGACTCTTCTCATCCAAAATGGAATTTCCGGCCTTCAAATTCAACACAATGGGAAGTGGGTAAATGTGAATGCCATTCCCAACTCCTTCTTGGTCAACATTTGCGATCAACTTGAGGTCAGATATACAAGGGATAGAGAGATAAAAATGGCCGACGTTTTTTAAAATTATAAAAATGTCTTGGTTTTAAAATGATTGGTCAATCAAATTTTTAAAATAATTAATCAATAATTAACTAAAAAAGTATTGATTTATCATGATTGATCACTGATTGACCGATATCAATTTGTATATTTATCATTCAATTACTGATTAACCGAATTAGTCAATCAACATTTAAATGTTCACCGGTCATATTTTCTAAATAAAAAAAGTTCGGCTATTTTTTTAAATAAACGTCCAAAAACTACCTATTTTTCTAAGTTTTCCCATTTATGTTTTCTCCTCCTATCATTTTTTTTTTCCTGAATTTGTTTGCATTAATATTATTATTATTATTATTATTTACTATTTTTGACTTAAGAATCGTTATCTCTCTTGTTAGATATTTAGTAATGGCGAGTACAAGAGTGTCATACATCGAGCTGTTGTGAACAAAAGTGCTGCAAGAATGTCACTAGCGATAGCTAATGGACCATCTCTTGAAAGTGTTGTTAGCCCAGCATCACAGCTTGTTGAATGCCATCCACCAGCTTACATTGGAATGAAGTATAAGGACTACTTGGAACTTCAGCAAAGCAGCAACCTTAACGGAAAAAGCATGTTAGATCGCGTACGACGACTATGAGATTATACACGCACATACACACCCACACCCACACACACACCCACACACACACACACACACACACACGAGAAATTTAATAAATTCTCCAGAATTATGTCACTAGTATCAATATACCTCATGAATTATAAGATATACCTATTGTGCCCCATAAGTTTTAACATATGTGTTAAGTAACCCCCTCCATTAGTTTACATTAGTTTTTCTGTTATTTTTGTTGTTAAAATGTCTCATGAACTTTGCTCTTGTATTAAAATGCCCCTGGTTGTTGTATTTGTATCATAGTGCCACTAATATTTAATATTTATATCAAACTATCTTATAATGTTTAATATTTATGTTAAACTGTCCCATTGATCTTATTTTATTTATCTAAATTTGTATTATTGCATAATAATTGTTAACAATAAGAAAAAAAATATTTTTTCTAATAAAATAATGTGTATTTTTTTGACATACTATTTTTTATATTACTTATTTTAATTCCAATCTATATTAATTTTATTTTTCTTAAATAAAAAAATTACTATCCAGCTTACGTTTATAATTATATTGTTATAATATTACAATTTTAAGTTTAATTATGATTCATAACGCTCTCATATATTATGCAAATCAATCATTTGAGGAAATTTATTACATATATATGTATAGGAGTTAATTTTAAAAAATATTACACGTGGGAAATTTTTTTTCAAAAATAACATTTTTTTTGGTCGGACTTTCACATGTATTATTGTCACGTCAAATCCAACTTCTGAGGTGAATAGAAATTGTCGAAAATGCCCTTAATGATCAGCCAGTATCTCAAGTAACACTTAAGAGGGTGTTTGGTGAATGAGTTTGAGTTGAAATTTGTAAGTTTAAATAGTGATTTTGGTTGACTTTTACAGAAAAGACAAAAAACTTTTGGGGAAAAAGACAAAAATTAAGTTGATGGTGATGAGTTTAAACTCATCACCCAAACACCCCCTAATTTTTCCTCATTCTCTTGTCCATTTTGACTTTATACTGGTTGTACCTCTAGTGCTCCTTCAACCAAGAAGAAGGTTGCAGGCCAGCCCCTTGTCTGCTAGTTTCTTCTCTACATTTATGTTGTTTCTTTTTTCTTTTTCTTTTTTTCTAATTTAAGTGGGATTTTTTTTCCTGATTGAAATCTTAAAAAATGACTGGGTTGGGATATTAGGGTAATATTTTGCAATATGTAATAACAACTTGAAATTTTGTGGTAGTTATACAGATTTAGAGTGTTTTACCTTTTGTACTGTAAGAATGTCTTGACGGGAATTTCCGACGATAATATTGGTAAATATAATAGTTACTCTCGGGTTAATATTATAATGACCTATTTTGTAAGCATATCAATGATCCGAGGAATGATTAAAGTTTGCGTTTTTATCAAGTATAATGATCAGTGGGACCATACTTGTAAATATGTTGGTGGTGAAATTAAGGGGATTATGGTACCCATTATTACCGCCTCTTATGTTGGTCTTCTTGAGCTACAAAGGGTCCGTTTGGTGAAACAGTTTGAGTTGGAAATTTTAAGTTTAAATAGTAATTTTTGTTGACTTTTCAGAAAAGACAAAAAAAAATTTCAGAAAAGACAAAAAACTTTTTTATAAAAAAAAAAAACTAAGATGAAAATTTTAGTTTGGAATGGGGAACCAAACAAAGCCAAAATGTTCTTGAATTGAGAGGCCATGAAAAAACTTTTGTCATGAAATACATTGTTGAAGCTAGAATGACTCCTGTGGGGTTCAGTGTAACAATGGCATTTTTTTTCCATCTCCAACTGAGAAAGAAGGATGTTCACGTGTAAACAAATTCTCCGCTGGTGCAATCACCCTCGAGGACTTGCCCTCATCTAGGCTAATCAAAATAAGAGTTTGCTTGGCTGACGTACGTCTAACCCTCTTACGAGGCACAATTTCTGTTTCACCTATTCTGGACCTCTTCTGCTTTGGAATACTGGAATATGAATGACTCATCTGACATCCACGGCCTACATTAAGTGATCAAAAGGTTAAAACAATAATTACTGGCGGTAATTAAAAATATGAGGGTAATTGTTTGTAGTTTTTATACTAAATGAATTCTTTATAATTTCTGGCTCATGAGTTGTCTTTATCTTCCTTCTTATTTATTTTTTCTTTTCATTATTGAAGTTACATACTATAAATGTTGATCCTGAGAGACACACTTGTTTCCTCGTTAAAAGAAAAAAAAGGACACACTAATTACAAACAGAGAATTACAAAGGAAAAACGTAAAAAGAGATAGAGAAGTTGTGCACGCAATTCTTTTTTAATAACTGAGTTCATAATTATAGGAAATCGTTGACATTTCTAAAAACTAAATAATTAACGTAAATAAACAAAGAGACACGATATAGAGGAAAACGTATTAAAAAGCGTGTGTGTGTGTGTTTTTTTTAAATTACCGAAATTGATTTTTTTAACTTATTATCAAAAGTGGTTTCAGAAATTAAAAAAAAAAAAAAAAAAAAAACTCTCCATTGATTTAAAATAGGAAAAACCTGTCTAACACAACTAACCAATTTAAAATTGACATTTATACTAATAATGTGATTCCTTAATTTAAGAAGATAAATCCAAAAGTACAAAATTAAAATATCAGGAAAGAATTTTTTCCACATGAAGAAAAGCATATCAGAAAAACAAGGGTAAACGTGGAAGGAAAAAAGAGTGAACTTAAAAATTTGTTCAAATTCGCAAATAAGTTTATTTTTTTTGTTTAAATCAACAGACTTTATGAAGATTAAACTTACTGGACAGCATCATATTGGAAATGGACCATTCCTTGACCCAGTTGTTACACCAGCACCAGAGTTGGTTAAGAGAGACCCGCCAGCATTTGGTGGAAGTAAAGACAAGGACTACGTACATACAACTTCAACAAATTAAGCAACAACCTTGAAGAAAAATCTATACCGGATCGCATTCGATCACTTTGAGTTTATTTCTACCGGTTAAACTAGCAAGGTATGATGGGAATTACAAATTAGATTATGAATGTGGATAATTTTATTTCCACCCACAAGAGTTTAATTTATGTCAATGATTATTAGTCGAATTGGTTGGTTGACATATGGATGAAAGATATTAAGAAACTTTTAATTTGTTCATGGTACAAGTTAAGATTTTTATTATTCACCAAAAAATTATTAATGATAGATTGAACCTAAATCAAAACTCAAGTAAAAGTCTACTTAAACAAGAGCTTAATAGAAATCTATACAAGTATTTGCTTAAGTAGAAACCTACTTAGCTATATGGTAGGAGTCTACCAAAGTAAAAGCCTATTTAGGTATGAAATAGAAGCGTACTTATAATGAGATATGAATCTACTTATTATAAGATAGAAGTTTATCTGGTAACGAGGTAGAAATCTACCTAATATATATATATATATATGATCAAATCACTGGAAAAAAAAAAAAAAAACTTTAGACCTCACCCGCCACAAGGGAACGTCTACACATCGCCCATCATTTACACGACATATAAACTAAGACTATAGACAACTTCTAAACTTACAAAATAATTAAAAAATTAAGAGAAAAACGGTTAAGAGGGTTTTAGATGTCGCCCGGCCAAATAGGCGATGTCTATTTAAATTTCAGGCATCGTCCGATCAAAAGTGTCGTCTAAACCCTGTCGGCTATTCCCTCTTTAATGTACTATAGTGTTAGTACGCGTGGTTTTCAGCCTTGCGTAACCAAACTAAGCAGAATGTGAAATAACGACTTGGAGGTCGGCTTCAAAGAAATCCAGAAATATATTTTTGTATGTGATACACTGTATTTGTCGTGAAGCCCAACACTTGTCCAAATAATGTAAGTCATCAACATTTCCAAGTTGCCCTTGAAATGCAATGAAACAAAAAACGCAGCCAACCAGCACCACACGAATAGATAAGTGCTTTGGTGTCCCCGCATTCAATGAATGTGCTTTACTCTCAATGACAGGATCGGAAGTGTACCTTGCCATTTAATGGGCCAAAGTTGCCAATGGCCAGCCTAGAATGTGACAATACGAACAAAAGAAGACAACTTGATGCCAAATCAACTTACGCAAGTGAAGCTAACGTCCTCTAAATGGATTGGTAAAGCGCTTATCCTTCTTGTAAAATGTTTGGGTTCGAGTCGACCCAACTGCATTAATCAGGATATATAAACAATTCATTTTGTAAGGGATTCATATATCACACAGAGATGCATCGACCTCTATATTATATAGATATCTCAATCTTTATCCCTATAACCCTATTTTCTTAAAATTAAAAAATAATAATAATAACTTGCGCAAGTGAAAGGAGAACTTTGGAAAAAAGACTTAAGTATTGAAAAGTAGCTGACAATTATATGTATTATAAGGAAAATCCTATAATCCTAATTGGTAATTACCCATCTCTGAAATTAAATTGAACAAAACACATTAGATATGCCACTGAAAAATTATTTAAAAAAAAAAAACACAACATAATTTGTTTTGTTTTTTTTGTTTTGTTTTTTATTTATTATTTTTATAGAACCACTTTCCGCAACAATTTAACTGTATAAACCATGACGTACTTTAGATTCTACACGGTTTGGTAACCGTCCTGATAATTTACTTTTCAGAATGGTTAGATTCTATTTTTGGTACTAGCGGCCAAACCCTTGGCTTTTTGAAAATCGTGTGAAACCCGAGTATTCAATTGAGCTGTCAATCTTAACACTCTAACAGGGAACCACTTCATTGTTGCATCAAAAAAATATAAACTACATATGGTACAATCATAAAATATAAAACAATAAGGGTAATAAGTCGTGTTATTGTCGTGCTGCTGATCATGTTTGTGGTGGGTACTTGACGTGCTTCGTGTTGAAAATTTGCTCTAAACCTGAAATATTTAGCAAAATTTATTTAGACCTTGTTTGACAACAAGCTCGGTTTAAATTAAACTGTATTTTTTTCATCATGTTTTTTGTCTTTTTTCCAAAAAGTTGTTTGTTTTTTCTGAAAATTCAAAAAAAAATTCAAAAAAATTTACTATTTAAACTTACAAATTTTAACTCAAACTTACACACCAAACACCCCCCTTAATAGTTATATCGGTTTTAGGTTTGACTCATTTTGACACCTCGACTAATGACAAATGATGGGACCTCTATGCCACATTAATTATTACGCGGTATCATATTGAACCAACAATAAGCTTTATACGTACAGTGCCCACTTGAGGTAGGCAACAACGATGCATTACGACACTAGACGTTGTATTTCTATATATATATATATATATATATATATGTTTATATTAGTTGGGTCTTTCCACGTGTGGAATAAATAACGGGAATTCTTTTGAAATAGATTTTTATAATTTTATTATTTTTGTGATAAAAAAAATTCTTCTTTCTTCATTTTTTTCAAGAACAATTTGAAAATAAAAGCATATTACCAAATAATTTTTTAATAAGACTTTCCTTTTACATAATTTTTAAATAAAACTCTCAAAATTAAATAATTAGTTTTGTTAATCACAAAATCAAAAATTCAAATTAATAAATAAATAAACAATTAACAAAAATATTAAAACAATGCAAATGTGAAAGGCTACAATACTTTCGTGTTCAACAACTCGGGAAAATGTTATTAGAAATTACTCAAAAGCTATTTGTTAAAATAAATAAATAAATAGATCAACGAACCCACTTTGAGAAACCGGGACGAAACGGACATCAACAAACTCATCTTCCCTTTTAATATTGATACATATATCAAAAAAAAAAAAAGAGAGAGAGAAAAATATGAATATACATATAAATATAATAGCTAATAAATTATAATAATAGTATAATAACGACAATAATTTAATAATAATAATAGATGTTTTCTAAGGTACATGAACCAAAAAAAATTATTGTGAATAATAATAATAATAATAATAATAATATTAAAGTAAATAAACATTTTTTAAATATTTATTTAAGTAAACGGTCAAATTTATCGTATTTAGAAAAATGATTGTTCATCAGTGATTAATTATGATTTATCAGTAATAGACTATGGTTATGAAAACTACATACTAATATTGGTCAATCACTGATTAATTATAATCAATTAATTAATTATTGAGAATAGAGAAAGAAAAAATAATAATTAAAGAAAACGACAAAAGAGGAAGATGAAATTTTTGAACAGTGCGGAGGAAGAGTATAGAGCTTTTTAACTAGAGTACGTGATAAGAGATATACATATGTATGTGTGTGTGTATATATATATATCCCCATAGACATACTTTCATCGCATAGCCTTCTTCTTTTGTGACAACCTTATAAATCGTATTCCTCGTTCAATTCCGTTTCAATTTCACCTTCTAATTCTGCTATACATGGGTGAAATACTAGCTCCAGTTATAACTCAAGTATCCCTCCAAACGTCTTCTTCTCCCACGTCCAAAATGATCTCCATAAAATCATTAGCTGAATCACCTAACCTCACTTCTATACCCGCTGCTTATACCTTCTCCAATGATCCCAATCATGATCATCCAACACTTCTTGAAGAGCCAGAAGTACAAATCCCTGTCATAGATTTCTCCCTCCTCGTCTCGGGTAGCCCCGATCAACGGTCCAAAGTCATAGACGAACTCGGAAAAGCCTGTGAAAACTGGGGCTTCTTCATAGTAATCTTTCATTTTTAGCCATTTTATAGATTACTGCTATGAATTTTTTGATTATCAACTTTAATCCCTAACCTTTGATTACCAATCTTATGATATATGAGTTGTCGTTCTTTGATGGATAAGCGTTTAAAAGATTGTCACATAAATTGATTGTATGAACTAATGAAAAGATAACAGCTCATTGTCATATAACTTGATATTTAGAAGTTGGGATTGTAATTAACGTCTCTAGTGCTACTCTTTTGTTATTTATATTTGTTTGGTGTTATGTAAATATAGGTGACGAATCATGGTGTGCCGGAGAGTCTGATGGATGGAGTAATAGATGGGTGTAGAGATTTTTTCGATCTGAGTGAGGAACAGAAGATGGAGTTTGTGGGAAAGGATGTTCTGGACCCGATCAGGTGTGGAACAAGCTTCAATGCTTCAAAGGAGAAAGTGTTCTACTGGAGGGATTTTCTCAAGGTCTTTGTTCATCCTCAGTTTCACTTCCCAAACAAACCATCTGGATTCAGGTACTTCATCGCAACTCCAAAACAAATTTCAACGTTTTTCTATGGTCCTGGGAGGACCATACTCTAACTATAAAAGTGAAAAGATTAACATAAAAGTTATTCAAAATAACACGTATTTTAGAAAAATGTAACAATAGCTAGATTGGGATAGTTAAATTTTTTGGTGTTACCCTTTTCTAAGGGGGTATTTGGGGGAATATCTCCATTTTTTTTTTTTTTTTGTCTTTTTCTTTAACTCAAAATTATTTTTTACTATTAATATTTACAGATCTTTACAGTAAACTCAAAATTTAAAAGTCCACAACTTTGTTATTTTAAGTTCAAATGATATGATTTTTTTTAACTGCATAGAATGTCGAGAGTAACGAAACTAGATCCATATTGATTTTTTTTTTCAAAATACTTTTCATGTTTTACATTTTTTTTTCTCTCCAAACAGTTCATTTTCATCAAATTCACACTCTAAAAATCAACTCATCTCCAACCTCCAAAATACTATCTCCAAATATTTCCCCAGAAGATCCTAAAGTTCACGTTATTTTGAATAATTATCATGTAGCTACGTTTTTCATTTTTAAATATTACAATGGGAGTATGGTCCTCTTGGAAAGATCATAGCAATGTCCAACATATATATATTTTAAAAAAAGATGAAAAGCCGTGAAAGCAAGGAAAATATGTGGTTATGAGAACTTGAATCGTACAGGTAATCAATATTTTTGTCCTGGTCCGAAGTTTGAGAGCAAGTGGTCGTAGACGTAGGTTAATGGTAAATTTACATCTAATATTTATTGTTGAGGTCTTTCTTTATACACGACCTTTGACTTTTATAATTTCCTTCCAGGTCGCCGCCCTTCTTTCTTGGTCTCTCTATGTTTTCTAATTGTCATTTGAGAGTTTTTTTTTTTTTTTTTTCGGTTAATTTATATCCACTGGCTTATTAGTTTTGTTATTAATTAAAAAGATTACTGTCAGTCACTGTGATATAGGTAGAAATTCTGATTAGTCGCCCATCAATACTAATTTATTTGGTTGCGTAATTATCTTTATTTTGTTTCTTCATGACATCTGCGTTATTATTCTTCGTCCTCTTATTTTCCGTCTCCATCATGTGTCCTATTTCTCTTTCCATAAGATTTCTTAATATTAATTTTAATTCAAATGTATTTAAATGTTTATTTGCTGTAACAGAGCAACGAACGTCAGACAAAAATAAAAAATAAATAAAACCTAGGAAATTCTAAACCTAGTACTATCATTGCATTAAAAAAAGATTATATTCACTTTCACTTTTAGTCTTTTCAAAATTTCTTACAGACCCTAGGAGCTCGGATGATTTATTAATGCTTTATCTTTATATTTTAATAATTCAAGAACTATTTAGGGCCTAAAAAAATTTTAGGTGCTTATATTATTGTTTTTTCTTATAATCAAGAAAATTGATATAAACCATAATCTCAACTATTGGAAATTTAACGTTATTTTTTGCGCACGCGCATGTGCGGATAAAACAGAGAATTTGCAACGAAATTTTTAGATAATACGAGCTTGTGTGAGTGTATTTGTATATATATACATAAATATATACGTAAATACATACAAAAATATACGTATTCTTTTTGTGTTATTTACGAAAATGCCACCAGTGGTTAACCTCAAAGAAAACAGCAGAAAGGAAAGCTATTGTCGCACTACACATTTTCTTCTTCGTCTTCTAGTCGTTAACCAGTTTGAAACTGATTTAAAAAAAAATAAAAAAAAATAAAAATAAAAATAAAAAGGCCAAGGTTGCCCCCTTACCTTGATGAACGGTAGGAGGGTACTCTCTCTATTTATTTTTAATATATCATTAATTAGTTACTTTTTCCTAGAATAACATCGATTCACTCAGTAAAGTCAAAGTCAGTAGTTGTTTGATCTTTTTTGTTCCTTCCTTCCTTTGTTTTTTTCCCCCTCTTCTGCAAACTATCGTTTTTCGCCAACAAACGTTTTAATAATGAAAAATAAAAGACTTTTTTTTTTATAAAGAATTTCATCATTGAACAAAGCAGAGAGAGCACATATTGATCACTAGGAGCTGCAAGCTGCGAAAAATAAAGCCACCCGCCCAAATTAATTATAAGAACAAAGTAGATCTAAAAGCCCAACTCGGAAACGACCAAGATTATTAGTTATTTTGTTGCTGAATAAATAAGAGGGTGTTTGGTGTCTTAGTCCAAATTAAGATTTTCAAACTTTTTTTTGTCTTTTTTCCAAAAAGTTTTTGTCTTTTTCCCAAAAAAAATTTTTGTCTTTTCTGAAAATTCAAAAAAATTTACTATTTAAACTTAAAAATTCCAACTCAAACTTACACACCAAACACCCCCTAAGATTTCGGGGAGTTACTGCCAAATTGGGGGTTTTTGTTGGATATATAAGTTGTCTGAGTTTGACAGGCACCTATGTAAATAGATGCAAAAAACTGACTTGTTTTGAACTTAAAATTTGGTTATTTAAAGGAGGGACACGTGGCTAGTGCTGAGAGAAGAGTGTTTGCAATTGAGCGTTGAAAGAGTACATTTAACATTTCTCACATATATAGATATATATGTTTATCAAAAATATATATATATATATAGGTTTATTTTCCTATTTAACACCTTGTGAAACTATATTTTGTAACCTTTTTCTTATAAGTTAATGTAATTATCATTTGACTCTAATTTATGTACAATTAATTGAACGTACAACGCATGTTAGTGTCATATGTAGCCGTAGGGATGTAATTTTTTTATACACAAAAACAAATTACACGTTATTCATGTTAATATTACACGTCATTAGCATAATGTTACATATATTGACTTCAATTGTTATACATGATGAACAAATCCCGCCCCCCGCCCCCCCGCCCCCCCCCCCCCCCCCCCCCCCCCCTCCTTCCTATTTTTTGTTTTAAACCTTAAAAAAATATAGTTTTTTCCTACTTTACTCCTATTAAAAATTAAAAATTTCCACAAATAGTCCCCACTAAAACTTTATCCTTTAGTTTCTATATGTTCACGTTCTTTATTTCTTAAAAGAAAAAAGAAAAAATTGATGTACACTCCCATTCAAATATATGTCTGTTCTGCCATTGAGCACTGTGAAACTGCTGGACAATAGACAACTCATATATATATATATATATATATATATTTTTTTTTTTTTTGCAACTGACAAGTTTTGCTTTTTTTATTTTTTATTTTGGATACAGTGATATTGCATTGGAGTACTGCAAAAGAATCCGGGAAATAGTGAAGGAAATATCAAAAGGGATATCAGAGAGTTTAGGGTTGGAAGCCAACTACATAAGCAAGGCAATGAATTTGGAATCAAGTTTCCAAATATTCATAGCAAACTGGTATCCACCTTGCCCACAGCCAGAGCTAGCAATGGGACTGCCTCCTCATTCAGATCATGGCCTCTTGACTCTTCTTACCCAAAATGGAATTGGTGGCCTTCAGATTCAACACAACGGCAAGTGGGTTAACGTCAATTCCTTCCCCAACTCCTTCTTGGTCAACACTGGCGATCATCTTGAGGTGCTATAAAACTACATTTAACTATACACCGATATTTTAATATTTTAGTGACATGTCTTTCACCGATCTTAATTATTTGGGAAGACAACATGTTGGGCCGAAATAGGGAATGCTTGCCCATCTCTTTATCTCCGGCCCTCAAACCTCTCCCCATTTTCATATCTCAACCCTCATCACTTAAAAAAAAAAAAAGAAAGAAAGAAAAAAAAAAAAAGAAACACTTTTAGTCGCAATTAACATTTTCTTCTAACAATTTTAAGTCATAACATTTTTACGTGACTAAATATCACTTTTAATCACAACAATATTGTGACTAATAAGCAATCATTTACAAATTTGCTTTGACTAAAACTTCTAGCTACAAGAGTTTTAGTAATAGGAAAATTTTTAGTCACGCAGTGAATAAAAACAATGTTATGACTAAAAATGACATTTAATCACATAAAATATTGTGGCTGAAAGTGTCAAAAATATTGTGACTAAAAGCTAATACTTTTGTGGTGCATATCCTTCATTATTACCTTCTAAGAAGAGGTAGGACATGGTCGTGGATTCCCCATTGTGAGAACCTTCCCATACCTGCCCTGGTCCCGTCTAATATTACAATGCATATCACATATATTCATGATAATTTGAATAAAGAATAAAATAAATAATTCAACCAAAATGTAGAGGAATTTTGAAGATACTACAAAACAATCCATCCCAATCAGCGGTCCTCAAAAGTCAATACACTTCTCATTCTCGTATCTCCATCCTTATGTTTCTTTTTTAAACACATTTTTTCAGTTACGTCTAACCAATGAAAACCTTCTTCTATAACTTAAATTATTATTTTTCTTTGTTCTTGAAAGATTAGTTTGTCTTTGTATTTTGCATTCATATTTAATCACAAATTTAGTTTAAAATCATAATTTATTTGTGTCCTCACTAAAGAACTAAAAAATTCTGATTTTGATTTAATTGGTGTCGCTGTAATTAAAATTAGTTAAGTAGGCGTGACTCTGATATATTTGAGTGTAATTTTCCCTCAAGTTATGTTATTTCATGTACGAAAATTGCCTGGAATAACTCATACTCTGGTAATTAGCTGTTTCTCATGATTTCATAATATTTGAAGGATCTATATATCACCTTGTTTATCTCTAATCAGTTATCCTAATAGTAGTGGAAAATTCTTAAATAAGTTTAGTAATTTTTTAGGACCTAAAAAGGATATACCTTTGTGGTGTTCTCTTGATCGTGTGTTCCAAATTTGGCTTTGATATTTTCCTCATATAATTGTTTTTCCCGCTGGTTAGATTTTGAGCAATGGGAAGTACAAGAGTGTTGTGCATCGGGCCGTTGTGAATCGCGATTCTACCAGAATATCTCTAGCGATTGCGAATGGACCATCCCATGACACGGTGGTAACCCCAGCACCGGAGTTGGTTAAGAGCCACCTACCAGCATATGGTGGAATCAAGTACAAGGAATACATACAACTTCAACAAAGCAACAACCTTAATGGGAAATCTATCTTGGATCGTATTCGATCACTTTGAGCTAAGTTCTCATGTTGATTAAATTAGCAAGGTATGATCATATGTGTTCGCATGATTAGTAGTTGCACTAGCAGAAATATATATAGCTTCGTCTGTTGTCTAAAGTCCGTCGTTTATTCATAATTTCTGTAGTAGTGTTATGTTTTTGTTAGCCAACAAAATTATGAATCTTCTAACTTCTTTGTGGTATGTTTATAATTTTGTTGAAAAATTATTTTGTCTGCATTTGCTTTGGTTATAGTAATTTATAAATATATGTTAAAAAAAAAAAAAAAAAAAAAAAGGGATTCTTCCATCTCAACCTGCTTCCTCCCTCCTTTCACGCTCCAGAGATCGCCTTCTATACGAAATTCTTTGTAGATTACTGTGATGTTACTTGGAGTTACTTTCTTAGACTATTTTATATTGCTTCGTATTCTGGGTGTTTTGCAAAAAAAATTTAAAAACTAATTTCACTGCGTTTTTGTTTTTCTTCTGCCATTCCCACCCAACATGGGCCTTCACCCTCGCTTGGCCAATAAAGAAAATTGTGGGAATAGCTTTTTTAGTGCACATTTAGGATTTTTCTCTCATTTTATTATTAGTTCGGATTTTTGTCATGTTAACTACTTCTTGTTTAACATTGTAAGAAGGTAAAAATCCTGAAACCATTATAAATGAGTCAATATTTCAGAGATGTGCTCTTTTGGGGCCCTTGATTATAAGCTTTAAGTCCCGAAAATCCAATAAACCATCATTTTTTGCTAAAGCACATGATCTGCCAAGAATCCCACAATTAAAGAGTGTCATGCATAATGTGGAACGGAGTCGAAACGCGCTCATATCACAGGAAGGAATTGCTTGGGCCACAGCCTTATTAAGAACCTCCTTACCTCCAATAGAAACCACAACTTCACCCTCCAAGCTAGGAATTTCTTCCACACTGTCCCCGGAAAGTCCGTCTTTTAACCGATTGGCCGGCGCACGTTCATAAAGATGGAGAATTTCTTTCACCACCCTGTTCTCTTGTGTTCTAAGTTTGGTAAAGAACGTATCCTATCTTCCACAAAAATAAATGACTAACCTCCGGGCTGCTTCCAGTACATGACAACCCTTGCAACAGTCCATCTGCTTCCGCTCTTGCCTCAACTCCCTAGTCGGAACAACACAACCGTGCGGCGAGCCATTGACAAGAATGGAGAAAGTACTGGAAGTGTAATATTAATTTTCAATTTTTAGTAATATAGAAGATTAGTTTTTTATTATCCATCCGATTAGGTCGAATAATCTTGATCTTCTTGAAAAAACTTCTTTTGGATCCTGAAGCGACTCATCTCCTTCGATTCCAAGTTCTTCCACACCTTATCTATAACACTTAATTGAACGAACAAGTAAACGTTTCTACTATGGGATTGATTCACATAAAGGTTTCTTTGCTTTTACTCTCAACACATGACAAAAATAAATACTGCAAAGAGAACTCTTCTCTCTTAGGTTTTTTCGATTGACAAAAAGTTTAAAAGTTCCTTTTACCTCAATATAAAATCCTATTTATAGAGCAAGATAGGTTACCAAATATTCTATCTTAAATTTTAAACAATCCCGATAGTTAAAAATAAGATCATATTCGAAATTGGAAACTTTAATATAATATACTAATATAATAAAGTATATTACTTATGTAATATCATATATATAATACTAATGTAAATTTATAATCACGTTTATGCCCTCCGAAACTTTCCTGACATTTTTTTTTCTTTACATATTATAAATGTTTATATTTAAAATCAGATTTTATATATAAATATTTATAATTTCAAAAACAAGAAACTAATAGGGAATAATTTGTACTCTAGTGGGTCCCACCACTAGTAAGAGATCACTGTGTCATATAATTTTAATATTTAAATAATCTCAATTATTTAAATAACACAATAATTTCATAACTAATTTGTTTGGGTAATAAACAAATATTTATGATTATAAAATAATAAAAGTAAACACACTATTTTATATTTTATATCACATAATTATTGAGTATAAATTCAATCCATCAAATAATTATGAAGATAGTGTAGGTAATTATGAACCTATAATTTCAAACTCCAATAGATTTGATAGTTAATCAAACTCTCTAATTAATTTATCAACTTTATTAATTCCAAAGTTACTAGAGTAAAAACTTGGAATTACACTTTTGAAATTACTGATATAGAATTACTCAAAAAATAGAATCGTCCATTCGATATAGCCATTACATATAAATTAATCATCAATAAATAATTTATAATTAAAGCTAGTTAAAAATCTATTAATCTCTTTAATTATATTTTTATCCTTGAGTACCATTGACTCACTAATGAACGAAAATTCATGAAACTAATAACGAATTGAGCGCTTAGACCAATCAAGCCCCGAATCAACACACAAGAAAATTATTTATCTGCTACTTTAATAAAAATGAATATATTACATATTGTAATATTAACATTTCTTGCTATTTACTTTATCGTATCTCCAAAATATAAAGAATGAGATTAAATACTTCAAATCCGTATCAAGTAAATTAAAATATATTAATAAACAAAAGTATGCTAATAACTCATGATTAAGATCATTTTATATATGGCCATTGGTTGACGTGATTAAATCTACTATATTTAACGAAAATTATCAAGGATTCATATCAAATCATGCCCCTGTTTTACATTATCATAATATGTGTAGTGCACTTATTACATGTTTCTCTACATTTATAGTTCATATAAAACCGTTACATTCTTAATGATAATGACATGCAGTAGTAATATTCAATTAAATTAATACACTTTAATTTTTTTATCAAATAAATAATTGATCGTTTATTATAGACCATTTTATACTACTATCCTTAAATATATCCTCTTGTATGTAACATGATATATAATATTTAAGCTCACATTAACAGTCATGAAATTTTATGATATTTATTAAATATCAAATATACATGTATATAAAAGTACAATGAAATAAAACATTTATTTAGTTAAATCGTATCAAAACTATAGCATCATATGTTTTATGGGAACTGATATCAATACTAATACAGTCAACGGTAACATCCGTCCACCTATTTGGAGAACTTTCTTCCTCGTTGCTTTTGGCAAAGACCGCTCAATGCAGTCATATGCCTTGAACAAAATCTAGCTTCAAAGCCATAAAAGTAACACTCCTAATACCTTGACTTTCTTCCTTAAAGAATCCCTGACTTAATTAGCCAAGGTAATGCTGTAGCTAACAAGCTTTATAGGAACAAAGGCACTTTGTGGATCGGATATAATACTTGGCAAGATTAAATTTAGATGAATAGTCAAAGTCTTTTTAATGATTTTGTAAACCACGTTACAAACACTAATGGGCCAATAATTAGAAACTCTTCAGAAACTTTAGAGAAATGCCATAAATTCATGCCTTAAATTGATTTTTGCCAAAAAAAAAAATTGTTGCAAAAAAATGTAGTTATGACATCACATTATATTTACTTATTTATTTATTTTAAAATAGCAATTATACCCTTACATTACTAGCTGACAAACACCATGATACATATTAGTATTCATGCTGATACCAACTGATAACTAGTAACCATCTTCCACTGACTAGTTACTGATTGGTAATCACTTAGTTACTGACTGGTAACCATCTAACTATTGGTTACCAATCAGTTCCCATCAAGTTACCAGTTGGTATGATACCAATCGGTATTCACATTGATACCGGCCATTTGATGGTCATTGGTTAGTTACTATCATGTAACTACTATGATACCAACCGGTAACCACCCTCTGCCAGCTCAATATCTGCCAAATAATTTGAATCTTATGGATTTTATTACCGGAATACTAAAAAATTATTTAAAAAAAAAAAGGAAAAAAAGCAACAAAAAAAAAACCAAAAACAAAAACAAAAACAAAACTCTAAAATCAGGGAAAAAATTTAAAAAAATTATAGGTTTGTCGAATCCAACCTTGTTAGAATCACGAGAGTGCGATATCTCTTGTGATCTGGCGTTGCGACAGTGGTCCAATAGGGCGTGGTTGAGATCTCATCTACGGCTGAACGACGGCAAGCGATCGAAGTTGTAGCTATGCCGCACGATCGGAGTCGTTGCTATCTAAAGCCGCCTTTGCCGATATTGGCTGCTGAGATTTGAGGCTCGTGTTGGATATCATGGCTGCATGGTGGTGGTAGCTGAATGATGACGAGGCAGAGGCGAAGGGTATGGCAGGAGAGAGAGAGATCAGTTAGGCTGCGGAAGAAGAGAGAGAGAGAAAGAAGAGGGAGAGATGGAATATAATAAGTGTGGCAGTCATCAGTTCGTATACGGAAAATGGTAAGTTGTGCAATCTCACATCGCCTGAAAATAGATATATGTGGGGCACGAGGTTCAAAACAAACAAGATCAATCTAAAATGAAACATGTGTCGTTATAATGAGGGTATTTTAGTCTGTGTATTTTAATTTATTACATCATTATAGCATATTTTATTATAATTTATAGGCTGACAAAATCAACTCACTCCCTGTATATGTATATATATATAGAGAGAGAGAGAGCGTGAGGCCTAATTATCTCACACTTTCTTAAGTGATTTGATCTTAGGAATCAAAACAACGTTAGTGTGGTTTACCTCCATAGCCGACTTTCTTCCATTTAGCACACCCAAACAGAGTTCCTTGGAAACGATTTGGCAATTATAAATGTTGGTAACAAGTAGGAGAAATTGTAATAAATAGCATTTTGACCAAAAAAAAAATATATTTTAAAAAATAGCAAGATTGTAAAATGTTTAAAGTAAATAGCTATTTACTAGGTATATAGAAAATTTAATAGTAAACAGTAAATTAGTAGATAAATAATACATTTGCAGGAAGTAAATAAAAAATTAACTTGGTAAATTTGTTATCTACTACTATTTACTTCAAATATTTTTAAACCTGTAATTTATTTTAGGGAGAAGGAGAGAAATAGGCAAAGAAAACCTCTAGTAATAAAAATAAATAGCAAAAAAGTTTTTGGGTGATGGTAAATTGCATATGTGTGATAAATAATGTATGTACGAAGCATATTTGAGATAAAAATTATCTAAAAAATATTA
This sequence comes from Ficus erecta, assembly GCA_008635985.1. Classification (NCBI taxonomy): domain Eukaryota; kingdom Viridiplantae; phylum Streptophyta; class Magnoliopsida; order Rosales; family Moraceae; genus Ficus; species Ficus erecta. The sequence goes on along the minus strand of BKCH01000056.1, from coordinate 108,322 downwards.
TTGTAAATAAAATATTTGCAATAAATATCATGTTGATAATAAATAATTTATTTAGGAAGCATATTTGCGATAAAATTATATTAGATATTTTTTTAAATAAAAAATTTATCAAAAATATATTATTTATTTCAAATATTTTTAAAATGTGCTATTTACTTTAATTTTTTTTAAATAACCAATTTACTGTAATTTTTCAGTATTTTAATTATTTAGCAAAAATGTTATTTACTCTTTTTTTTTTATAGACAAGAAAAGTACAACATGTAAAATCCACTAACACGTTTTCAGGAGGAAAAAATGTTATTTACTTTTTTCTCCTAAAAGGTTGCGTGAAAACCATTTGGGCCTAGGGGCCTCGAAAGGGGCCATCATGCGAAGTGCAGCCTTGACTTCCTCTGGCGTGAAAGGAGGACTTAAGCCGATTACCCCATTTCATTGTTAACTCTCTCCAACTAGGGCTTTATATTCTCCGTTCTAAGGCCATCTCTAATAGATTTATCTATAGCATTGCTATATTTATCATAAAATAGTATAAAAATAATATTATCTTTATTTATATCTTAATATATAATGATATTTCTAATGTTATTTTTTTATTTTTGTCATTATCACTATGTTTTGGAATTCATAGAAGTGAACGTTTAATATTTAAATAAATTAAAAATGAAAATGTTATAATGAATTACATAAAAAAAAAATCAAGATAACAAACAATAATAATCAAATATTAAATTTGAAATTGACTATACTTTATGATAAATTTGTCATAAAGTTTAATATTTGGAAAATTTAACATAAAAAATAGCACTCTATTTGATAGTACCTTTTTCATCCAAATATTAAAACATATTATTGATACAATAATTTAACATTTCATTAGAGATGTTCTAAATTTATGTTTTTGTGCCGTAATTATTTTCAATAAAATTTATGTTAAAAATTTATGATTGAAAACTGACGAACATAAAATTAATGGGAGGAAATACAAACATAAATTTTTTAGAAACAACTTCTCAAACAAACATGTTAATTTTTTTAGTACAAACTTAATGCTTATTTAGATTCTTGACCATCTAAACTCATCAAATTAATTATATGTCAAAAAATTGAAACTATTCCATGTGGAACAACATATCAAAAATGTGTTTTTTGGATAGCAATTCTACGAATCACCAAAAAACCACACTTTAAGTAAACGAGGATTCGAAATTATGGATGCCGCTGCTTCTCTCTAAGTTCGTATTTCCTTGCCTACGAAGATTTAATATTAACCCTCGATATTAACCGTCGATAATTATTTTCAATAAAATTTATGTTTTCAATCCTACTAAAAAAATTAACATGTTTGTTTGAGAAGTTGTTTACATGATTATATATATATATATATATATAACGTTTTAGTAAATCTCACTTTTATAGAAATAAGTTTTTTAATTATTGAGTAAATCTCATACTTTATTAACTAAAGTAATAAATAACTCTTATATTTTCAATTCTTACTAACCAAATTACTTGATGAATCGCATATTTACTAAATAAATCCAACCATTTCAATTTAAGACAGAGGCATAATTAGTGAGTTGATGAATTACGAGAATTTATGTTCTGTTGTAACTGCTATATGCAATAACATCACTTGTTCCCTCTCTCTCTCTCTCTCTCTCTCCCTCCCTCCCTCTCTCTCTCTCTCTCTCTTTATTATTATTATTATTATTATTTTAAAGAACATCTCTTGTAGCAAAGAAAACGTAGGTAAGCCATGAACAATAAGGAGTAAGTAACGATAAGCTAGTTTGGTGACAAGTAAGACTTATTTAGAATCTTTACTTTTATCAGGTCTCAAGTTCAAACTGTGACGTACGTAAAGTTTAGTTTTGATAAAAAAAAAAAAAACTATGTATTAACTGTTTTTAAAATTCAAGATCTAGAAACCTAAAGTTAATTTTTTTTATTATCCTATCATACGATCAGTTGATTCACTCAATACTAGAATAAAAAACATATAAGCTAGTTGGGTTTCAACAAAATAGCTTACAAACTTCCAAATGGGGTATTTAGAGATATTTTCTACAGTGGTTGGAGAGAAGAACATATAAAGTAGGCCCCCACATAATGGCATTACCACGTGGGAAATTGGAATCCTGCTGATGTTGCAGAAGTAGCAAGATCAAAACTCGCCGCCCAATAAAAAACCCCACTTGCTCACATGTATAAGAGCTGTCAGAGAGTTTGCATTTGATGTTGTGCAATTTCTACTTCAACATTACTCAAGCTGGAAGAAATAACACTTTTTTTTTCTTTTTTTTTTTTTTTTCTCTTTTTTTTAAGAAATCTGCACAAACGGAGGAAGAGGGGATATATGTGTGTAGTGTACATACAATGTAGGGGAGGTTTCGCTATTATAAACAATTTGTAATGTTATTTGTATTATATCATATTATTTGAAATATTTTTTATTAATATTTATAATTTATATCAATATATTTAAATAATATCATGTGATAAGATTTTAAATAAGTCATAAATTTTTAAATAAAAAATTATTAGTATTACATAATATATATATATATAATGTTATTATATGGTATTCGATATAATCCGATATTTGTAATTTTTTATTTAAAAACTTATAATAACTAACTGATTTATATGTAATTTTTTATTTTAAATCTTCTAAGATAATAATTTTTTATTTAAAATATTATCATGAAAAATATCACTGCCACCTACTCCATATAATTTATCAAAAAAATAAAAAAGTTATAAATTTCGTATAGGGTGCTTGTCGGATGGTAGCCCCTTGTTATATATATATATATATGTGTATATATCTATATATATTTATATATTTATATGTGGGTGTAAATATGCTAGCATTGCTATAAGATGATGTAGCAATGGGTGCGGTTAAGGCTTGAACACGTATTGTCAGGGCAAACTGCAACAGACAATGGAACATTGCATGCAAGTGGTGAGAGAATGGAAAAAAGCAACGCGGCCCATTTCCCACCACTCAAAAAATAAATGAAAACCCCACCTTTGATTCACTCTATTTTTACAACTCCCATTCAAACAATCATGACTCAATATTCTTCGATTTATTCTTGACTACTCAACAAACAAAGAATACTCGTTTATGTAAATGAAGTGAGGGAATGACTGGCATCAGATAAATATATAGCACATCTCAATTAAATTAGCTCGAATCTTCCAAGTAATTTTATCAATATCAAGCTTTCATTTTAATTTAATAATTATCAATTTAATAATTATCAAGGTTAAATTTCGTAATTCATTTCTTAATATATATGTGTTAATTCAAACCTTTTAAATATAAAGAAACGAGTTATAACAACTCTATTGGTCAAGTCAACTCATGAAGAGCCAACCTCACTGGTGGACACATGACTTTGGGGAAGAAATAAATAAAGGATATGTGTAGTGGTTTAAGTTGAGATTTTTAAGTTTAAATAGTAATTTTTATTGACTTTTTCAGAAAAGATAAAAAAAAATTTCAGAAAAAGATATAAAAAAAGTACAGTTTAATTTGAATTGAGTTGGTGTTCCAAACACCCCATATTCTCTACACCTCCCTATCCCCTTTTTACGCCCCCATGTCCCTCCGTAGAAAGATAACAATTAAATCAGCGAAAGAAAAGGACAAAATCAATTTAATATATCAACCCGTAAAAGGCTAGAAAGAAATATTCAAATACTGGAATCATGCCCACGAGGCAAAGTTAACAGATAACCAAAAAAAAAAAAAAAAAAAGTTAATCAACAACAATCAAAGAATAAAGGCCCAAGATCAACTCATAAGGGGTAATTAACGGATTTTAACCGGTCAATGGGAAAGTGAATCAATAAGAGAAGGGAGTTGAGAAAAGTATGATCTAGGATTGAAGGCCAAACCACAAGGAAATCAGGAAACAAGCTCATATCTTAACCAACTATAAATATGGAAGATCTACACGCACAAAGGGGACTTGTTCAGGCATATTTGCATACTTTTCTGCAGTTATTCTTTTATTTCTAGAACTTCTAATTAATGAGTGAACTTTTATAAAATATCGTATATATGTTATTTCTTTATTTTAATGTACTTTTACTTTGTTGTTTTCACATTACATCAACCGATGGGATCGATCCGTCAATTGATCGACCAATCAATTAACGACTCTGAATCTTAGTAATTGACCATTGATTATTTAATTATAGAAATCCGCCCTATATACATTAACAAAAAAGAAAGAAAGAAATATAAAAGATAAAGAAAATCAGAGTCTTGTTGGTTATGATTTTTCATCGTAATGCAGCAGAGTAGATTTAAAAAATATTTTTTTTTTCCACACAACACAGAATATTACATACTTGTTGCATAAATAATTAATTAGAATAATTAATTAAACAATTATTTACGAACTCCGTCGGTCTTTCGGACGACAAACTATTCTTATAAGATGGTGGAAATACACCCACTCCCCTACAGAGAGGAGTGGGCGCTGTGAGCACAAGCCACATGGCACAGCAAGGTGCCATGTGTTGCGTTTTGACAGCATCATGGAGTCCAACTTCGTCCAATTATTTTCAATTTGTGGATTGCCATTAATAATAAGAATAAAACTGATATTTATTACTTCGAATAATATGAGTGAACATTGTTGATGCCGAAAATGCTTCCGGTAGCAACACCCAATGTGACCAGGTCGTCCGGTCAGATCCGGCCAGTCACTCTACCGTCGATCACCTGTAAAAGGAAAGCATCTCGAAGTGATTGGGACACCGGTGTGGTGTCTGCCATGGGCACTCCGATGCCTAAGTCAGCAAGGATACAAATGAGCAAGGGGAGAGACAGAGCTTTGACAAGGAAAAATGACCATACCTGAATTTGTGGGTTCATCCTCTATTTATAGGTGCCTCTCGCGGGTCTGGACGCGCGGACAACCCAGCTGGGTCGGCTACCTAGAGCACCCGGTAGGCGAGTAGGCCTTAGGCTATGGGTGCTATTGGTCCAATGGACTGATGCCACGTGTCCCTATCTCGGTACAGGGACAATAGGGTGGCATGCCGCCGGCGCCAACAGGAGTAGCCCCTGTCAGAGCAGGTGGCGGCGGGTGGCGATGTGACGTGGTGCAGCAGTGGGTGGGCGAAGTTTGCTGTTGATGGGTACAGTGACAAGGTGTCAGGTGTTAGGTAGTAGGTGGAATGTGGTCTCAGGGGACCCATACAAGTCACAGATATCACTTCCCGAGGTAGGGTATTCGGAGAACTCAAGTCTTCTCCGAGTACGGTCCAGACCGAGTACGCGGTGCACCTTGATGAGGAGGTGAAATCTGGTCGGGTGGACGTGTCACCCGAGAAGGGGACTCTGGTCGGATCAAGTCGGGTCACCATCATTTGGTCCGGGTGAACGGATAACTCTACATCCACGTGGCTGGGTTACCACCGGAAATAGGATTCTTAGGTCAGAGCAGATCACGACATCAACAAACATGTTTCCATATTGCACATAATTAATCTTCACCAAACTGATAAAAATTAATTACTGTGCAATATTATTTTTGCCCAACAAAATAAATATTTCTCACACAACGAAAATGTATATTGGATATAAAATATGCAAAGTACATAAATTTCAGTGTCACAGAAAAACTAACATGCAGGTATCCTCGACACCACAATAGGCATTTTCAGCAGCATAGATCCATATTGTTGATGGCCGGTTTTTTTTTTACAGCGATGTCCCCTGAACGTGTTGGTCAATTAATTAGCTGAGAATATTTCATTATTCTATTCAGAAATATTATGGAGCTAGCATACGTATCAAGTGAACCTATGTACTCGAAATTCTAATAATTGGTTGTTAATTCGATCAAACTTATTGATCAACTAAATATTGTTATTAACTTTGGTTCGCATCACTATTATGAATCAAAGCTGTACTCTAAAAATACATAGACATATTTACAAGAACGTAATGATAATAGTCAAATAGCTTATCTATTGAAATAGTTAATTACCATGTGATGAGACCTTTTACTATGAACGTCCATAATTTGAGCCAAGTGTGTTCTAACCTCTCCAGTTATATCTTTGTCCATGAGTAACATTAATTTTCTACTAAGTTTTTTATCTAAGAATATATCAAAGATAAATTATAGTCCACTCAGTGGACATTATATCTCATTCACTCAAGATACCTGAATTAACACTATATGGAGATGTCATTGATATATATATATATATATGAAATTATGAATTCTATATCTATAATTGAAGTTCCTTACTATCCAATATAATGCATCTGCAAAACACTGAGATATTAATCCACCGAATTTCTCACTCATTGGTACTTTAAGAAATACAGTATAAAGGAAGTGAGTCCTTCAATTACACAGAATTAAGGTTTATCCACTACTACAAAATAAAGATTTGACGACGGTTAAAAACCGTCGTGGTAATACTTAAACGACGGTTTTCTAACCGCCTAGAATCCACAGTCGTGGTATATATTTGGATTCCACGACGGTTTGAAAACCGTCGTGGTAGGTAACAATGAAAAAAAAAAATTTACGAATGGAGCTACCACGACAGTCGAGTAACCGTCGTGATAGGTAACAACAAAAAAAAATTTACAAATTCCCACTAAATCAATACTTTTTCCGGAACACATTTAAATCACAAAATCAACACTTTTTTTTCGAAAATTTCCCAAATCCGTGCCTTACCCAACCAATTTAATTCAATCTAAAATATAACCACAATGAACAATCACCGAAAATGTAGGGGACGGATTTTGGCCATTTCGGACGGAATATTCCCAACTCAACAATCAACAAAATCAACATTTTGGATGGAACATTTTATTAACAACCACAATCAACAAAATCAACATTTTGGACGAAAAATTCCCAAATCCGTGCATTACCCAAGCAATATACATTACAACTTACCGGCTTGTCGAGCGTCGGTATGGGCGGAGTGCGGTGAGAGAGAGAGGGAAAGCCGCGTGAGTTCCTTGGTGGACCCGTCGGAGAATGGAGGAGGCCGCGTGAGTGGTGGAGGAGGCCATCGGAGAGAAATACAGGGAAGAAATTGGGTGGCTTTGGGTATGGAGTTAGAGAGTGAAAAAGTGAAAAATGCTCAGAATGTAATGGGGTGGGAAAGAGGATATTTTTTGGGTTTTAAAACACGCTCCATAAAATTGAATTTAATTTAAAAAATTTCAAAATTCCCGCCTTAGTACCTACCACGACGGTTTTTGGGGAAAACCGTCGTGGTATGTTACATACCACGACGGTTTTCCCCAAAAACCATCGTGGTAGAGTCAAAAAATTTTAAAATTTTTTTTTGAAAAAAGACCCTTCCACGACCGTTTTTTAAAAAACCGTCGTGGAAAATGCGACAAAAATACGGAGCGGAACAAAGTTTCCGAAAACCGTCGTGGAAGTCGAAGCTTCCACGACTGTTATAAAAAACCGTCGTGGAAGAGCATGCTTCCACGACGGTTTTTAATAACCGTCGTGGAAGCTTGCAAAAAAAAAAAAAAAATTTAGCTTCCACGACGGTTTTAAAACCGTTGTGGAAGCAAAAAAAAAAAAAAAAAATTTGTTTTTTTTTGCAAGCTTCCACGACGGTTATTTAAAACCGTCGTGGAAGCATGCTCTTCCACGACGGTTTTTGAAAACTCTGTTCCGCTCCGTGTTTTTATCGCATTTTCCACGACGGTTTTTTAAAAAACGATCGTGGAAGTTCCGTCGTGGAATCCAAATTTTGTAGTAGTGATCCACAAATTAACTATCTATTGATAGTATGCAGGTTCTTGTATCTGAGCATATCTTATCAATAACATATTCTATCATGGTTTAATTCATTATATTTTTCAATACATCAATATGCCTTGTAATACAATTACAAACGACACAGATAAGTTTTTACATAAATTTAAAAGTAGACAATATCACACCTTATTAGAATAAATCTAGTTTTATTTACTGGTTGACAGTACTACAATAAATATGAAAAGAACTCAGGAGATTTTTTAACGAAAACCATAGTGGAAAGTCAACTTACTTCACGGTGTGGTGGAACATATATATATATATATATATATATATATATTGTTAAATTACTTTTTCTATATATACGATGCGAAATCAAACGCGTCTTTCTAAATGCAAATCCCACCTCATCCTGTCACTAATTCTATCCAATGAATATTGGCGTGCATGAATGTTTTTACTTTTCTTACATTGGTTAATATGAAAAATCTATACATAATAGGTGTTCTCATAAAATAAATAATTAAATAGAAAAAATTCAAAAAATAATTCTTGAATTTTCGTTAAATCCAACATTTGTCCTCGTGTTTTTTTATAGTAAGGAATGCATTTCCTGAGTTTTTAAACTATCACAAATTACCTCTTAAGTTTTTTTTAAGAGTTAGTTTTATAAATACCAAAAATGTCGTTATCAATTTATGTTTTTAGAGTACAACATTTGTCCTTATGTTTTTAATAATACAAAAAGCGTTTCTTTAGTTTTTAAACAATCACAAAATTATCTCTTAAGTTTTTTTTTTAAGTGAAAAAAATAAACTTTTTAAAATATAAAAAATGTCCTTATCAATTGAGGTTTATATAATAGTTTATGCATCGAAGATAACAAATTAGACAAAGTAAAATTTTAAATTAAATCTATTGAAAAATTAAAAACCACCACCTTTGACACACCGCCCCCTCTGAGTTCTGTCTCTATGGCCGGAAGCGAGAAGAGAGAGACCAAACCGTGGATCTAATCGTTTTTAATGCTCTTTAAAATGGGCATTCCTCTAATAAAATAAAATAAATAAAAAAAAAAAGCAAGAAAGAAAGAAAGAACGAGGAAGAAGAAGAATAAGGAAACCGAACTTAGCCAAATTTATATTAGTGATCACAATAGCATTATATTAGTCAAATTTAGCTAGGCAGGGACAAAAAATTAAAAAAAAAATAAAAATAAAAATAAAAACAAATCTCCCAACACATATCTGGGAACCTTATATGTGGGGGTTGGAATTCCCTAAAGCCATGACAACTCGGAACCAAAATCCTAAAGCCACTATTTCAAAATATAAAAGCTGCATTGGGAAAGTAATTAGTGATAATAATAAGGGCCAATAATAGTAAAGCACCAATCAGGTGATGATTTTCTTATAACTAATCCTTCGGAGATTTGTCCGACTTCGATTTTTTTTTTTTGGGCTAAAGAAAAGTCTACAAAAGGGACGATTAATGTTAGTATATCTCTCTTAGCATTATTAATTATGTTTCTCGTGTATAGTATTTACCTCTTTAATTGTTAGAAAAACACTATGTTTTGATCTTGTAATTGATCAGATTGATTGTCTTTCAATCATTTTATGTGTGGTTGAGTATGTTTTTCCAAGCTTCAGTGCTTCTCATCAATTGTCGACTTACTCATAGCAAGATCCTCCTTCAGCTCCTCCTCAGACCTGATTAGGATCACATGATGTACAGTGGTGAAGACTTAGAGAGAGATGGAAATCAAAGCCTCAAAATGCTTTATTTTTCTCTCTCAATTTAAGCTCTAAAAATGTGAGTATCTACTTGGAGATCACTTATGTTGAGGTCAGATTTCATACTTAATTTTTCATCATTCACGTGTCAACTCGAATCATTTGAAGATCAAGAATCAGCCTAGATATGACTCCCAGAGCATCATCAAATGGAGAGGAAATGCGACTTGCATGTCGCATAACATCAACTCATGAGTCAATACAAGATTGATTCACCAAACGACTCGCTAGTCGACACAGAAATGACTTGTAAGTCGACAACTGATCACTAGTCGATTAGGGCAGAAACGGGAATTTCAAAGGGAGTAATTTCCACATCAGCAATCCATGATGTTAAGCTTGAATCTCATTCAATAAGGCCAAATCTCACTCAAGAAAACATTATCCTTATCTCAAGAAGCCGAATTCAAAGGGGAAAGCTTATCCAAATAGGATTGGATTAGTCCTATTCGAATTCAAACACAGAATCTACACCAAATCAAGGAAGAAGATGTGCTTTACATATAGAAGGCTTCACCACAAGCGTAGGGGATAGGTAATTCATCTACAATTCATGGAAAACTCGTCTACAATTCATCTAAAGCATTCGATTCATATTCTTCTTCAGCAAATTATACATATTGTAGTGAAAGCATAATTTGAACTTGTAGTCTATTGATTCGCGTAGAATGCTAGAAAACAAAGGTGTGAGTATTTCATTGATTCGAATGAATACCGAAAAAACAAGCAATTGGTGAGAATAATCTCAATTTTTTTATATTAATAATCAAAAAACTTCTAAATAATTACAATGCTGAAAGAGCCTTTAAATAGGCAAAAACAAACTAAAGGAAACTAACTAAAAGAAAACAATCTTAAACTAAAACAGGAAAGTTAACTTATTACTAGTACTGAAGTAACCTTTATGAAATAAAGAAACAAAGCTAAAAGAAATAAAGAAACTGAATCGTTTTTTTAATTTGAAAACTAAGCTACTGCATCAAAATTTTTTCCCTATTCTGGCCAATTCTATACAAATCTCAAATATACAAAATTCCCAGATATACAATTAGTTGAAAACCTGTATTTGGAGCCATATTGCACAAGTACCTCAAAATATACAAACACACAAGAATAAAACATAAACATTAACGGATACAATAATGAAGCTTTTTTTTTTTTTTTTTTTAATACTATTAAGAAACTAAAAGTCCAGAATTCGAACCTTGAATCACATACTCACACTCCTAAATAATGAAGTTAATTGTGATTTCTAACTAATTATAAACTATATCTCCTTCCTATTAAGAAGACCAAAAACTAAAATCCTAAGTGCTCAAATTAAGTTCATAATTTCTCCCGCCCATTCTTTCGAACAACATTTGTATTAAAAAATGTCTTTTGTCCATGAACTACAACTAATAATTATGGAAGATTTATCAAATAAGAAACAAATGATGGTAGTTTAAAATTTCATATAAAAAATCGTAGTAATAAGATGACACCATTGATCTCATTAAGTCTTTATATTTGGCCACTACAATTAGTTCCATCATATATCATGACACTTAATATCCACATTCAAAACATGAATGTTGCTTTAAAGCCTACACAATGATTAACATAAATATTTTTTTTTTGTATTAAATCTTATCAAATGTTATTGAGTATGCATAATTATGTAAGTAATAGTTTTTAAAATTAGTATTATTAGTACCACAATCTTTATGGAAAGACTAGTGCCATTACTCTTTGTTTTCCTTCTAACTTGTGCATTGTATATGATAAATGCCCTTCACAAGAAAACAAAACTTTTGAAGGGCAACTTTTAAATCAAAAATTTCAAGAAAGGGAAATTTCTACGAGTGAGAGCTGCAGCCTTGAAATTTGGGTGCTGCAGCTCTCACTATTATTGTTTAGGAGTCCGCGAATCAGTGCTACGATCTTGGAATCCAGAGCTGCAGTGCTCAGTTGCTGTACAAAATTTTTCAACGCTTTAGGGCGGCAGCCTTGAAATCTATATAGTCTGAGTCTGCTTCAGGGCTGCAGCCTTCAAATCCAGAGTTGTAGCCATGCCTTTATCTTCCTTCATTTCCACACAAAATTTGCTAAGTCTGCGTGATTTGTCCAAAAAAATCCTATATTTCCTAACCTGCTTAAACACACTAAAAACAATTCGAAAAACATTAAAACAACTCTTACACTAGCCATACATCAAGATGAACGTATTCAAATCACCGATATAAACCCGGCTCATCAATTTGATAAATGCCCTTCACAAGAAAACAAAACTATATTTATATCAATCACGTTTTCAAAAAAAAATTTTGAAAAATAAAACATTTTTGTTAAAAACTCTGTTATATATATATATATATATAAATGTCTTCAAGAACTTTATGTCCAAGGGGATCAAAAAAAAAAAAAACAACTCTTTTATGGATCAATAACAAGTAATTACGTCCACCGTAAGCTATGATTCAACAAATATTTTAATTAGATAATAAATTAATTAACTAAGTACTTTATAAAGATAGGAAAAAGTAGAAATTATATATATATATATATATAGCTCCAATTTACCCTTCATTCCATGGCACAAGTAATACTTGCCTACGTTCTATTAAGCACATTCTTTTTTTTCCTTTCTTTTTTTCTGAACTTCGGAGGTGAGAAAATATTCGAACTCTATACTTTTTAATAGAGTTAGGTGCGGTATTATAGTTAGGTTATGTCTGCAATTAACCACACAGCACATTCTTTTGCAAGGTTAGCCGAACGCACTGTTCTTTTCCCAGTTTAATTACCCACTGACGAAGGATGTAGTTCCAGCTTATCACATAAGACCCTAGAAATTAAATGCAATTAAGTTAATTTCTTATTGAAAAAATTTAAAGAAATTTTAATGTCAACATCGATTTGTACTTGAAATAAAACATGATTGCATTGGCTCCTATGTATATTTTGTCATCGTCCTTTAACAGATACAAATTTCAAGAAAATTATCCCATAATGTTTTCATTTGTCTCCATCATTAAAACTTTTGTTCTTCTGATCATTGTCTAACCATTCGATGAAATTCACTTTATAGAAAACGGCATTTCATGATTTTTATCATCGTAGTTAATTTCAAATTGCTGAACTGGGCAAGAAGATAAGAGGTCATTTCATTAAGAACAGATTGTCTCTTGTATTTTACTAATTGGATTTAAATAGAGTAAAGAAATATATTTCATTTTTCATAAAACTACAACGTCTAACCTTAGGCACCTTATGTCATCAAATATGACCAACACCTTGGACCATGCTACAACCAACCTTGTAACAGGTATAGGCCTCACGAGTAATACAAATAAATATTGGGGACCAAAATGAAGTTTAAGGTAAATCAAAGCGCTATAATAAAATTTAACCCAAGAACAGAAGAAGAAAAAATAAAAAAATTAAATTAAGTAAATAGGCAGTTTTTAGACCCTTATTTAAATAAATGGCCTAATTTTTTATTTTTTATTTTTAATGAGTGGGTCTATTGACACCCCTTATTTTACTTTTCTCACCCACCTTTTAAAACCATTTGCCATATTATTTTTAAAATTAAAAAACTACTTATTCCACCCCTTAATTTTTCCAAAAAGCCCTTATAAATAAATTATTTACTTTTTTCTTTCTCCTCCCATTAAAATCTAAATCCCTGTACTTTTTTTCTTTTTTCTTTTTTTAAGAAAAATGTTATATTTTGTTGTTATTTTTTAATTTATTTTGAGAGAATATTTTTAAGAGAAGATTCTTTTATTTTGTTTGTTATCAATAGTTTTTGTAGTTCCATGTTATAACTAGTTTTTTGTTTTCTAAGAAATAACATGGAAATGAAAAACACATACGCATTTGATTGGTTATTCATTGTATAGATAATTGAGAGAAATGGTTAGGAATTCACTTTGAATTGTGAGCTTTTTCTAATTATCTAATAAAAGTATTAACCAAATTCATAACATTTTCAACTATGCATATGTAATACTCAGCTTCATTAGTATATTATCATCAAGTTTTTATCGTTTCAAGAAAAAGTTTACCAAAAAATAAGTTCATAGCTTTTTATCTCAACAAATAAACTGATGAAGAATTTTTATTGGATATCTAAAAAGAAAAAAAAAAAAGAAAAAATAAATCTTGTGAGAAGAAAATTGAAAAATCAAAATAAAACAATACTTGTTAAAAAAAAAAATAGCGTAGAGGTTTAGATTTAGTGTGTGGAGAAAGAAGAAAGACAAATAATTTAGTTACAATGACATTTTGGGAAAACTAAGAGGTGGAACAAGTAATTTTTTAATTTTAAAATTAATTTGTTGATGATTTTAAAAAGTGAGTGAGAAAAACAAAATGACTGTTATCAATGATTGACCACGATCAATCAATAATTGACCAAGATCAATCAATAATTGACCAATGATTATCCACAGTCAATTAATGAAAAATACATATTGGTATTAGTCAATCACTTTAATTAACAGTGATCAATTAGTGATTAACTAAATTTAAAAAAAAAAAATAGTTTTTCAAATTTTACAATACTTCATGCGTTCATTAAAAAAACTTCTTAAAGAAATGCTATTTATCCACAAATTCCTAAGACAAAACAACGGAATATATTCATAAAAGATAGAATGTCTAGTTGTGTCGATCTTTCACATTCTAGTACCACTTGTAAAACAACTCTAGCATAAAATATCAACTATCAATTACACCTAGATTCTGTTTAAGCAAAAAAAAAAAAAAAAAGATCTCTACATTCTGAACTTATAAAAGGAAAATATTGTAAGAAAGAAAATTTTATAGGGGGAAAAAAAAAAAGGAAGACCCTATAGGTTCCATTTGGATCATAGATTTAAACGTATAATTTAAGTTCTAGATTCAATTTTTTATAATAAAAGACAATATAGGAAAATTTTTGAAAAGTGAATTTAAAACGATGTGTCATAAAAGAGCCAGGTGATGGCGAGGAAGGCATAGTTCAAAGTTGGATGGAGGAGTCTGGCAGTGGCAGTCGTAACATTTAACGACAAAAATAGTTCTAAATTTGTATTAGCAGTAAAATTTTCGTAACATTTAACGACAAAAATAGTTCTAAATTTGTATTAGCAGTAAATTTGTCGTAACATTTAACGACAAAAATTGTGTTAAACACCGCACAAAAATTCTTTAAAAAATAATGTTATCGGTGAAGGTGTCCTGGGTGAGGATATATTTATTGTCGTTAAGAAGTTCCTAGGAAAATATTTAGGAGGGGAATATCTTGCAAAAATTTAGGGTTAATTTTTTTATCAAAGATTAAACACTTATATCGTCGTTAAAGGTTTTTGTATTAACTCATCAAGAATTTATCAGGGTCATCTTTAGTGATAACGAGAAAATAATCGCACTTAAAGATTAACTTTATCGACGAGAATAGTGCCGTCGTCCAAAAATTTGTCGCTAAATTAGTGTCTTGATTGTTGGAGTGGGGCTCATGGATTGAAGACTGCTATACCCCAAAACCGCGAACAATCAAAAGAAAATATCCAGTTCCATGGCAGATGAATATGTTGATTTTAAAAAGGGGGGGGGAAAATAGTGCGGTTGGGGTTGTGGTGGACATGCTCATTATATCTAAAAATACTTGTAGCATATAATTAATGATTCAAATGATTAAATTCAATTTCAGTCTTGCATGATGGTCATTAAACAGATATAACAAATAACAAATATGTTTATAGATATGACCCATCAAGACAAAAACATTCTTTTCTTGAAAATCAATAATTTGAAAGCAAAAACAAAGATTTCTCTGTCTCAAATTGGATGATCAGTTACTAAAGTCTTAAAGGTCCGTTTGATTTGTATGATTTTGAAATGAAAATTTTTCTTGTTTTGAAATCAGAAATCATTAGGAAAAAAAAAAACAAAAAAAAAAAGCATTTGGATGTGCACTTTTTTCGAAAACGAAGTTTAGATAGATATTTAAAAAAGCCATTTGAAAATTAGTTTTTTAATAAATTCAACATCTTATCATATTCTAATAGGGTATGGATGTGGATGCATTCCTCTATTAATTATGAACACATTGAAAAAAAAATGTTTTAAGTGGAGATATAATGAAAAATTAATAGAATTTTAAAACTTGAGTAAAAGGAAAGAAAATTTTGAATTTAAAAATGTTATTATGTAAAATGCATTTAAAATGAAAATAAAAAATGGATTGACTCTGAAAAATGAGTTTTCATTTTATTTTGAATGTTTAAGTTTAAACAAATATTATTTTCAGTTCATTTCTAAAATAAAATAGCTCAAACACACGAAACGAAGAGACGTCGGAGCTCTTACTAACAATGGAGGACCCCACGTACCAAACTTTATTAAAACGAGGGGGCATATTCATTTGTACGATTTTTTAATAATTGGTGTGTACAAAAATTTTATTCTAAAATTCTAAAATGTGTGACCTCTCAGTAGTAATAATGATATCAGAATCCAATTTACGGTCCAAACACCAAAATGGTCAACCAAAAGTCATTTCTGACCCAGTTTTAGGTGAATATTATAATTCCCTTTTGCTGTTGCTGGGGCTTTTATACTCTTTTCCTGCTGTTCAAAAGTCTGAAGAAAATTTTAAACCTGAGCATCTTTTTTTTTTTCCTACTTTTTGAACTACTTTCATTAATTTTCAGCAACAAAGAAAAGAACTACTTCTCTATTAAGTTAGGTGAATGTTACCTCAGCAAGTGAGAGACAGGGATTTTGATAGAAACTCTCGTATTCAAATTTTAAAAATGTTTTCATTTTTCTTTGGTTAATAAAAGTCACAAGTCACATACTGCAAAAAAAAAAAAAATAGGATTATTTTTTTGTATAATATTTATTTTCTTTTCTTTCCTTTTCTTTTCTTTTTTTTTAATTGTTTTTTTTCTTGAGCGAGATTCCATCATTTTTCGTAATTTTCTATGTGCATTTTATTCGATTGAACACTTGTTAATATATGATACTAATATAGTAACTTTTGATGTTTCTTAAAATATAACTCTTGTAATTTTTATTTGCATAGACTGAAAATCATTTTGTAGATGAGAAGAACCTTGATAGTCGGTCATTTTTATTGAAAACTAATTATGAAAGGAAAAGTACAATGAGGGTGTAAGATTTTTTTTTTTTTTTTTTAAATATGACGAAATTATATTTGTACATGTCTAAAAAGTCTAAACCAAGTAAATAAATACGACATATAATTTGGTTATGAACAGAAATACTATTTTTTAATTTGGTTAAAAAATATTTTTTTTAAAAAAGCAGAATGTGATACAAATATAATAATAACACCTCCAAAAATAAATTCGACAACTATTATAATCAAGACTTGACCATTTATATATTAACAGTCTTCCTCTACAACTACAGTTTTACACTATAGTTTGTATTTACTAAATGTTTACAAGTATGATGTCATCATTCACCCCAAAATATATATATATATATATATATATCCACTTTTCTTTTGCAACACCGCCCTGGTAATGTTTTAGAAAAACTCAACTAAAGTTGGATGCCACTCTTTGGGAAAACTCGACTCAACAATTTAATCCCAACAAATTTCATTGCATAAAATAACCCCTAATCGAAGGATTTTTATGTCGTCGAGAGAAGAATTCTCAGCATCATATCATGATTATCATGGTCCCGTTTGAGGTTAATATGTGACATTTGATTTTAGATTTTTTTTTTTTAAGTCTTTTTCCTCAATGTAAACTACTTATCATTATTTACATCTTCAAATGTCAACAGTATTCAAATTTTAAAAGTCCATAATTTTGTTATTTCAAATTCAAATGAGACTTTTTTTTTCATTAAATGCAAAAAATTTCAAAAAAAATGAAATAAGATTCATATTGATATTTTTTTTCCAAACACATTTTATATTTTTACACTTTTTTCCAAAAATTTTTTTAATCAAACACAAATTTCCAGAACTCCAACTCTTATATCTCTAAAACTACTATATCTTCAAAACCTCTCCAAATGAGCCACATATTTTGCATATTTTTGTATTCGAATTTGTAAATATTGAAGGTTGGAGTTGTATATATTAGAGAATATAATAATTGAACTATAAAATTATGAACTTTAAACGCTGAAGTTATGAAAGTTAGTATGAATTTATACAACGGGGTCTCATAAGTTTGATTATTATTTGGATAAGTATTTCAAAAACGCGGTCATTTTAGTTGTTGCTTTCAATTATTTCATTTAAAGCACCCCGGGACCGGAAAGGTTGCTATTCGAAAGAAACAAACGGCAAAAAAACACCCTCCAAAACGTAATACCAAGACGCTTTAATGAACTATAAACCAAAACCAGAAAATATTTTTATTAGTTTTCTTTTTTTTCTCTCTCAATCCACTATTTTTCTTGTTCCAGTTTTCCCGGTCAGAGGAATGTTTTCTTCGCAATAATCCTCCCGAAAAAGAAAGAAAGAAAGAAAGCAAAACAAAAGGAAAATAATAACAATAATAGTAGAACTGTATCAGAAAACCCAAAAAGGAACAATAAAAGGAAACAGCACTGAATATCCACTCTCACTGTTCACAACAAAGGAGAAAAAAATTTAAAAAAAAAATTGAAAGAAAAAAAAAATCATATAACCAATCCCAAAAAAAGCAAAGAAACAAGTCTCTTGGAAATGATCCAAAAAACAGTACCCCAATTGTGCCCATTACTTCACAGCCTGTAGGAGCTCTTGAAAATCTGTTAAGAAGCCGACAGTTAAGATTATTCCAAGCATCCCATGTGGGACTTTCTTTCTTTTTTTTTTTTTTTTTTCCATTTTTATATCAAATAAAAATCTCCATTATTATTCACTGAGATTTGTTCTTCTCTGTTCTTCAGCTTAATTAAATATCTTTCTTTCCCTTGTTTAGACTCACTTTCTTGTGAAAAAACCCACCTCAAGTTTCCGGGGATTTTTGTCTCTAATCATGTGGGAATCCGAAACGGAGTCCGTCGCCGACCGAGATTACGGCAATGGTGTTCTTAGTTCAAGCAAACATGGTGTCAAGACTGATGGATTTGAGCTCCGAGGTCATGACTGGTATGTATCAACTAACTAGCACTTTCACTCTCCGTTTTCGGAACCGAAAAATCAGCTCCGGATCAAACGTAAAAATTCTTGTATTGTGGTGAACTTGCTGTCTTTTTTTTTTTTTTTTGGCTTGTGATTATATCACTGTTTTTTGCTTTGTTCTAAGGTTTGTTGCTACGGATATCCCAAGTGACCTGCTAATTCAAGTTGGGGATGTCAATTTTCACTTGCACAAGGTAGCTAATTATAGTCACCGAAATTCTTGAAAATTTTTAGTTTTTAAGCTTTCTTATCAGTGAGGACTTTAATTTTTCATTTATTTTTATTTATTTTTTGGGTTATGGTAAGTATCCCCTGCTTTCTAGGAGTGGAAAGATGAACAGATTGATATACGAATCGCGTGACCCGGAGTTAAGCAAGATAGTTCTGGACGATCTACCGGGTGGACCGGAGGCGTTCGAGCTAGCGGCGAAGTTCTGCTATGGAATTGCTGTTGATCTTACAGCAGCCAATATCTCGGGCCTCAGATGTGCTGCAGAGTACTTAGAAATGACCGAGGATTTAGAAGAAGGCAATCTTATCTTCAAAACAGAAGCTTTTCTCAGCTATGTGGTTTTATCGTCATGGCGAGACTCCATAGTTGTGTTGAAGAGCTGTGAGAAGCTCTCTCCCTGGGCAGAGAACCTCCAGATTGTTCGGAGGTGCAGCGAGTCGATCGCCTGGAAAGCCTGCGCGAATCCAAAAGGGATCAGATGGGCGTACACTGGGAAGCACCAGAAAGTCTCGAGCCCGAAATGGAATGACATGAAGGACTCTAGCCCGAGTAGGAGCCAGCAACAGGTTCCTGCTGATTGGTGGTTCGAAGACGCTTCGATTCTAAGGATTGATCATTTCGTAAGGGTGATCACGGCGATTAAGGTAAAGGGTATGAGGTTTGAGCTGATCGGAGCTGCAATCATGCATTACGCGGCGAAATGGCTTCCGGGTTTGATCAGTGAAAGCTCGGGAGGAGTAGGGGATGAAGGGAGCAACAGCAGCAACAGCAACGGAAGCAGCAGCAGCGCAGCTGCTGCTTGGAAAGGCGGGCTGCATATGATCGTTGCGGGGACTAAAGATGACCTCCCGACAGTCCAGGCGAAGGATCAACGGATGATTATCGAGAGCTTGATAAGCATAATCCCACCGCAGAAGGACAGTGTGTCCTGCAGCTTCCTTCTTAGGCTGCTGAGGATGGCAAACATGTTGAAAGTGGCCCCGGCTTTGGTCACCGAGTTGGAGAAGAGAGTCGGGATGCAGTTTGAGCAAGCCACTCTGGCCGATCTCCTGATTCCTAATTACAATAAAGGCGAGACAATGTTTGACGTCGATCTTGTTCAGAGACTTTTGGAGCATTTTCTTGTCCAGGAACAGACAGAGAGTTCGAGTCCAAGCGGACAATCTTTCTCTGACAAACATATGTATGATGCATCTCAAAGGGGTGCCAGTGGACCTAATGCGAAGATGAGAGTGGCACGGCTTGTCGACAGTTATCTCACCGAGGTTTCTCGAGATCGAAACCTGTCTCTCACAAAGTTTCAGGTTCTTGCTGAAGCTTTGCCCGAATCCGCAAGAACCTGTGATGATGGACTTTATAGAGCTATTGATTCCTATCTCAAGGTAATAAGTTCCTTTTCTTAGCAGTTGCTTTCTCAATTCATTCATTTTTCGTTTGTACCAATACCCTGTTAATAGGAAAAAAAGAAATGCAATATCTAATATTTCAGCATTCACAACATTGTTAACTTTATATGTTTAAGTTGGGATTTTTCATCTCTCTCAATCGAAATGAGCAGGCACATCCAACACTCTCCGAGCACGAGAGGAAGAGGCTTTGCCGAGTGATGGACTGTCAAAAGCTATCAATTGACGCCTGCATGCACGCAGCGCAAAATGAGCGTCTTCCGCTAAGAGTAGTGGTGCAAGTCCTCTTCTCTGAACAGGTTAAGATAAGCAATGCAATGGCCAATACTTCCCTGAAAGAGGCTGGAGAGTCACATTACCAGCCGATGGTCTCGAACAGGAAAAGCCTTCTGGAAGGGACGCCGCAGTCATTCCAAGAAGGCTGGACAGCGGCTAAGAAGGATATAAACACGCTCAAATTTGAGCTCGAGACGGTGAAAGCCAAGTACCTCGAGCTCCAGAACGACATGGAGAATCTGCAGAGACAATTCGATAAGATGTCGAAGCAGAAACAGGCCTCGGCTTGGAGCAGTGGCTGGAAAAAACTGAGCAAGCTTACAAAGATGACACATATGGAGAACCACGATATCGGGCCTCAGCTTGCCAATGCCGCGGATCAACCAAACCGAAAGACTCCGAGAAGGTGGAGAAATTCGATATCTTGAAAGACAATGCTGAAAGAAAAAACACAGAATTAGAGATCGAGATCGAGCTTGAGCTTGAGGTTTATTGATACCGACTTCAGATCTTTGTTTTCCAAAGGTTTTTTTTTTTTTTTTCCCTTTTTTTTCCCCCCTTTTTGAGCGATTTTCTATCTTTGGCTTTTTTTCCCCCCTCTTTTAAGTACAGCTTTTGTTTTGAGCAAAACTAGCTCAATAATTGTCACCAATTTCTGTTAGTTGTCTTCTGTACGTGACCTTTTCTACTTTTGTAATTGGTGGAATGAACTTTGTTTTTATTTTTTAATTTTTTATTTTTCATCTAAAAAAAAAAAAGGAGAAGAAACTTTTTGAGGTGTAAATTGACAGACATTTACGTGCTAATTTACCACTTCAGACAGTTACTAGTAGGTTAACAAACCAAATAGAGTAATTATGGACAAATAATTTAAACAAAAAATAGAGAGGAAGAAGGCAAAGGTCAAGCCAAGTTTTCTTCTGATCAGCTTCTAAAGACCATTAAGATTCCAACTAATTTCTATGTTATATAAAAGTTGTTTAAAATCTCATTTCAAAGTCTACCAAAGATAATCATATATTGAAACTAATTATATACATTTCATTTGTCTTTAACTTCTGATGTATGACAGAAAATGTAGCCGAGCCACTTGTGATAAAGAAATCTGTATTTATAATTATTAGTTACTAGAAATTTAAATTTATACTTTCAAAAAAAAAATTTGAATTTATTTGTAATAGTCTAATATAGTTATTTTTTTGATTTTAGGAGATTTGATTAAAGTTAGAATCTTATTTAAATTCAGATGCATTGTATCGAGACACTAATTATATTCTCAATATATATATATATATATATATGTGAAGCTTATTGATATTGTTTCTCACTAGTGAATTTTCTCATTTTTCTTAGTCTTTGAACATAAACACATCCACGTTTAAATAATATTGAGTTCTGTTATTATTATTATTATTATGATTGCATGAGAGACCCTTTTCTTTATTTCCATGGGAACTTAGTAAAACCAAAAAAATGTTTTTTTGGAAAAAGAAAAAAAAAATCATAGATGAAATAATTCCAGCATTAATAAGAGCCTATCTTACTTGACAACCGTCTTTATTGACGTAATATGTCCACTTCAATTGTATGAATTGTGACAATAATTCTGGATCATTTCAATGTCGGAAGGACTACGAGTTTGTGGAAGACAATTTGCCACGTAAGGCATAAGTTTATCACAATACATTTCTAAAAGCCCTATTGTGACTCCTACATGTGCACTGCCGCATTTAGAGTTGAATAATTGGTTGCCCCACTTAGATATGGACATCAAATATAAATATATCTATATATATATATATATATTTATTCATTTATTTATAATTCATAACAAAAGAAAAAAGAAAATTGTAATATTAGGTGATCGGATTGAAACTTAAGAGTGTAGATTCGCAGTTTCATACAAATAACTTGGCTGGGCAATCTCATCGACCTGTCATTGTCTCAAAAAATTGTAACAATTTTGATACAAACCCCATCAAAGATTATATGAAGAGGCCCTGAGATAATTAAATGACATCAGTAGATGTGTGTGGGAGAGAGACATGTTATTACAACAAACACAGGTTGTCATTGCTCAATGATATCAAGGGATGATTTTGTTGTTGCTGATTAATTAATGAATCAATATAATAGAAATTCATGGCGAAGGGGAAAATAACTAGTACAAACGCATAAGCATCTTTTGTTGGTTTTAGATCTGATTTGCAATTTATTACAATTTATAACTTTTAAAGATTTATTAAAGATAAATTCACAAATTTCAATTCTACGATAATCAAGCTCCAAGTCATGATCCTCCATGAAGATGATCATATTTACGTCCTTAATTACTTACAGTATGAGATTATTTCGAAAGTCTAAGACACGAACAATCACAAAAATGGATTCTTCAATAACTCCTAGGAGAGAGAGAGAGAGAGAAGAAAGAGCCTTTCAATGATTTCACTTAATGTGACATCATCTCTATTTGTCTTGCATATGATGATATAAATAACCACTTCTAAGAAATAGGGGAAGGAATCTAAACAAGTACAATACATGAAAAATATCACACTTATTAATTCTATGAGATAATACATTTATTTACTCAATCAATCATATTATTGTAAATATGTGCAAATATTCTAAATTTATTTGGATTTTATGCCAAATAAAATTTATATGCTAACTATTGAGTCATGCATCCAATGCATCCAACAACTTTTTGTGAAATTTTTATACAGTGGGGTTTTGTTTTAATTAAAAAATAATAATTTGTGTATAAACTAGTTCTGACTCCTCATAAATTAAGAGTTCTCTATATTTTATTATACAAACAATTTGAATTTTAAAAAAAAAAAGGTTTTATTAAAGTCAAATACATTAGTGGGCCTAGTGATTTGACTTAAAATCTGAATTTGAACTACAATTTTTATAGTCCAATATTTTAAAAGATTGACCCATTATACTAAGTAATATTTTTTCTACATTAAACTAAAAGCTTCTAAAGGAAGCCAACTCTTCACTTTCTCATTCCACCATTCCCAAACAAATTTGGAAATTTACTCTGTTGTTCAATGTGTGATTTTTATTTTTCTTCGGTTTACTATACTGGATTTCTTCTCAACTTAAGACAACTTTGTCTTGATCTGTTAATTTATTCTCCTTCAATTTCTTGTTCCTGCTTTAGGTTTGTATTTATTTTTCTTGCTTCTTGTTTTGATTCTATTCTTCTTCTTCTTCTTCTTCTTCTTCTTTTTTTAAATTTGATTGTGATTTTTCTATTTGTCTTAATGTGGAATTGGCGGGACATAGTGTTACTGTTTTTTCTGAATTTTTTTTGTTTGTTCTTATGTATTGGTGATAATATGCTAATTCCGATTAGAAAATTGAAAATATCCCTCTAGAAATTAGTCATTTTTAGTTTTTATTGTGGATTTTAGCTGAGAAAATTAGAAATAACATTGATTAATATTTTGGATTTAAATACTTTTTTTTTTCAATTTAGTTTGTGATAAACTTACACATGCCCTTTTTTTTTTTTTTTTTTTTGAAAAATTTCAGGCTCATGGGCTGTAATGGTGTTGGTGTCGCATATGGAAGATAATTTTTTATTAACTGCTTGATTGTGTACATTGAGAAGGAAATTGCTGCAAAGTTTAGTAGTGAATCAATTATAAATGAGTTTATCTCTATGAAAGATTGTGAGCATAACTTATATTTAAGAAAAGAAAATAATATTTTGAAATATATGAATTTAACATAGCTGTTTTTTTATTGAGAGAATAATATTATTTACAAGTGTATAATTTTTTTTTTCATTTTTACAAATGATATATTAAATTTGGAGCTTCAAGATGTGAAACTTGAAAGGCTATGGTATTACAAAGATATTAATATCAACACTTCAATTTCAGGTTTTTTCTTCTATTATTTTTATTTTTAATTACATATAGCTGACAGTGGCATGTTGTCTTATTTAGATATAATACTGATGTTTTCATGTGTCAATATATCATGAATTTAACAAACAAAAATTGTTACATAAATAGATATATATAAGTATAATCTTAATTAAAAAAAAATTTGACCCCCTACCAATAAATCATGGCTCCGTCACTGTATGCATCATTATAAGTGAACTAAATTCCAGCACGTTAAAAAGTGCGATCCATTGTCTCTAAGGTTTTGTTTGGTACGTTGAATTGGATAGAACCAAAATGCTGGGACGGGGGTTGCATAGGAATGAAGAGGATTTCTGTTTTGGTAAATTATTAGATTAGACATTTGGAAAAACAATCCACCATGGTGCGGTTGCATTGGACTATACAAATATATAATTACTTTCTTAGTAAATAAAGCTATTAAAAATTAATTTAATTAGACATTTAAATAGAAAAATAATTTTATTGTGCATTATTTGTTTAGTTAATGAATATGTTCTTTCTAGAAAAAAAAAAAAAAAAAAAAAAAAAAAAAAAGCTTTAACTAAAATATGGAGCATGTATTTGTTAAGAAATTCTAAGTACGATGCTAAAAAAATTAATAAAAAAAAATCCTTAAAAATACAAAATTAAAATGTTGAACAATATGTGTAAATACATGCATATATTTTTATATACATAAAAACTGAACAAAAATGGGAGATTGAGCTATTTTGTGGAGGGGGTGAGGTCTGGTTTTGCTAAGGAGGGCACTTTGGTATGCATCTCGAACTTCGACTTGTCGCCTTACTCAGCCTAAAATGATCATTCAGGCGGCCTCGAGCTTGAGGGGTGGGGCTATAGAACTCCTTCGGCTAGCAGGGACGGGGTGATGGCAACCTTGCGCATGCAATGGGAGCGGCAGACTTGTGACGACAGAGGGTGTGCGTGACATTGACCCCGCATGCCAAAGTTGAGTACCGGTGCAAGAGTGGTTGAGAAATATTTGATTAACATGTCATGTAAAACAGGATAATGCTACTCATTTAATATGCTCACGCGATAAGTAAAACTTTGGTATGTCAAATATTGAGTGAGAGATGGCATTTCAACAAAAATCCTACGGCTTCCTTCGTTGCTCCATATTTGAAGTAAAATGATGTCTTGACTCTACGTTGTTGATGCCGAAAACGTCTCCGGCAGCAACACCCAATGTAACAGGGCTGTCCGGTCAGAACTGGCCAGTCACTCTGCCGTCGGTCACTGCAAAATGGAAGCACCTCGGAATGATGGGGACACCGGTGTGGTGTCTGCCGCGGGCATTCCGATGCTTAAGTCAGCGAGGAAATTGATGAGCGTAGGAAGAGGCAGAGATTTGGCAAGGCAAAAAATGACCATACCTGAATTTGTGTGTTTTCCTCTATTTATAGGCGCCCTCCCCGGATTCGGGTGCTCGGGGCGACCCAGTCGGATCGGCTACCTAGAACACCCGGTCGGTGACTAGGGTTTTAGGCCTGCAGGGGCTATTGGCCCAATGGGCGTGTGCCATGTGGGGTCTGACTCAATGTAGGGGACAGAAAGGTGACTGTCGCCGGCGCCTGTAGGGGCAGATCCTGTCAGAGTAGGTGGCAGCGGGTGACGATGTGATGTTCTGCAGAAGTAGGTGGGCGGCGCCTGTAGCTGATGGATGCCAGGACAGGGTTGGCGTCAGCTGTGTGGTGAGGTGGAACGTGGGCCCGGGCGGCCTATGCAAGGTTGGAAACCATCGATTCGATCGGGTGATCCGAGAACGATATGGTCCGAGTACGATGCTCGTTCTCGCGAAGCCGTGGAATGTGGTCGGCCCATCGTCCGGCTACCGGACCCGTACCCGAGAAGGTGGGGAGATCGCAGAGGGTGGTCGGAAGTGGTACTTCGTAGTCGGAGTAGATTACGACATCAACATAAGTCCCCCAACATCTCTGGACTGGCTCGGCCAGGGATGCTCGAGTAGTCGTCTGCTCGTCCTCTGCTCGACCATATTTTCGTAGTTGGTGCATGGTCGGATACTCGGGCAACAGGCAGTTCTCGGAAGGTGTCATCCGATGCCATGTATAACAGTGCCATGTGTCGTTCCGTGATTGGCGGGAAGACAGAGCGATACTTCAAATTTTCGAATTTCGAAATTGGAAGCTGACGTGGACGATTGGCGGGAAACCGAAGCGTCGCCTCGTAAATCACACCCGGATTCTTCGCTAAACCTTCGCCTATAAATAGCGAAGGGGTATTCCTCATTTTTCCATCGCTTGCGAAAGATTGAGTTTGCCAAGAGCTGCCGAAGACTGCCGAGAACTACCGAGCTAAGGACTTTGCAGACCAGCGTCGACTACATCCGAGAAGGTAACAGTTTTTCTTTTGTTGCAAAAATGAGTGATATTTCCGATTCCGAGAACGCGATCTTGTTCGAGAGCGTAGATGTCACGGGCAGTGAGTTTTCGACGTCGGGCACAAGGTCGTCGTCGACTGGGGAAGCGACGGGCCCGAGGGGCCATACACCCGACCAGCTGTCGGGGATCTCGGATATACCATCGCCGAGCGACCAAGTCTTGCCGAGCAGCCGAGAAAAGACTGGAGCTGCACGACTGGAGGAAATACTCCGTGCGGGTCCGAGAACAGCCCCTGACCGCGAATTCGTTGAAGAGTTGGGTGGGGCTTCCTAGGCTCAACCGGCCCCGGTCGTAGATCTTACGGCCGAGGAAGAGGAGGCTGCCGAGAGGACCGCCAGCCAGGCCAGCACGTCTGGCCGAGATGACGAGGTGGCTTCTGACAGCACCGACCCGTCAGGGGAGGACACCGAAGCCCGTGACCAACCCAGTGGTCGGGGGATGCGCATTAACGATGTGAAGGTGTACCGCCGGGCAGACGCAGAGATGACCAGATTGGCAGGCGATCGACCAGTGTACACGGCATACTATTTTACAACTGTCGTTACACAGAGGTACCTGGCCGTGCTACGTCGGGATTTTCGAATCCCGGACAACGTGGAACTTCTGGTCCCGGGGGTTGACGACCTTCCTTCTCGTCCCCCCAGCGGCTTCATCGCCCTCTCAACCGAGTATTTCCGAGCAGGACTACGCCTCCCCTTCCATCCATTTCTCAGGCAGGCGCTGACCAGGCTAAACGTAGCCCCTGCCCAACTGAACGTGAACGCATATCGCGTCCTGGTCAGCTGCTACATCCTGTGGGCGGCGTGCTTCGGCGAGAAGATGCCCGTTGCTGCCTTCCAGAACCTCTACTGGATGAAGTCGGCTCCCTCGTCCAAGGGGTTCTACTACGTCCAGGGCTTCAAGGGGACCTTCATCACCGGGTGCCCGGACTCGGACAAGCAGTTTAAGAATCTCTGGTTCTACGCAGGTGGTCGGTGGCTGCACGAGCACCTGTCGTACTTCGAGCTGCCCCAGTACGAGAGGATTCCGGTGGCGTTCAGGAAGGGCTACGTGTGGACTCGGGCACCACACGTCTCAGAGCAAACCCGGGGGAGGATAAACGAGTTGCGGGAGCTATCTGACCCTGAGAGGAACCAACACGGGCTCCTGACCGACGCTAGCCTAAGGCAGCATTGGGTCGGCTCATCCTCCATTTCTGGCCGTACAGACGACCAGCCGAGAACTTCACTTCCAACGGTTACGGTCGCGGCCATGCCCCCGCCAGCGGTCCACTATCGCTCTTGGACAAGCCGACCAGCAGCCGCGGCCACGGACGTTTGATCCGGGGTTCAACGGGGGGTGCCCAAGGCCACGGTCCGCGGGTCTTCGCCTGGCGACTTGTCCCCTGGAACTTGGGGTCCTCGGGTCGCCGACGAGGACGTGGACCGGGTTATCCGGGATCTCTTCCCTGCCCGAGGCCTCCGGATCGAAGGTCGTTGTTGTTGTTTTTTTTTTTTTTAACCTGACTTTCCGAGCACTCACGAACTTTACTCTTTGCAGAGCCGATGGCTGACCATGAACGCCGCGGGACCAAGCGCCCGAGCTTGGTGGAGAGCATGGCCCGGCTCCAGAAGAACGCCAGGCTGGCGAAGGGGAAGGGGAAGGAAAAGGAGGTCGCGTCGCCGAGCAGGGCGGCGGCACCCCCAGCAGCCCCAGCAAAGGCAGCCGTCCCCCCGGTGGCCCAGAGTAGCCGACCAGCTGCTCGTCACGAAGCCCGATCCGAGAGGCCGAGGGATGATCGGCCCAGGGAGAATTGTCCAAGGGAGGACCGTCCGAGAGAAGACCGGCCGAGGGAGGACCAGCCGAGGGAAGACAGGCCGGCTGATCGGCACGAGCCTCACTCAATCCATCCTCGGGAAGATCGGCCGGCTGTTCCTCCACCGGCGCCTCGTGCCGGCCGGGACGAGCAGCTTGGCCTTGAGTCCTCGGTCTACTGAGCGATGGTCAATAAGTTCGCCGAGCAGCTGAGCGTCGAGGTCGCCGAGTCTTCCACGCAGTCCGACCACATAGAGGTCATCGCCGACTCCACCTCCATACTGATCGGGGTAGGTGCCGTTTCAACTTTATTTCTTGTTCCTTTTAAAGATTTTTCGTTCGTTTTTTTTTCATTTTTTTTTTCTAACCTTCTTGCTGTCAGTCTCTTTGTGTCCTCTTCTCCGGGAGCGCAACAGCAAGGGCCCACGCGAACCGGACAGCGGACGAGCTTAAGGCCGCCGAAGCCGACCTTAGGGCCCTGAGGAAGTCAGAGAAGGATGCAAGGACGGCCAGGGCTACCGTTGAGGAGGCCAAGAAGGCGGCTGAGGAGACGGCGAAGGCAGCCGTGGAGGACGCGAAGGCCGCCGAGGAGTCGGCCAGGTCGGCCAAGGACAAGTGGAAGAGGGCCAAGGACTGGGCGACCTCGGCCGAGCGGAAGGCCGAGGAGGCGGAGAGTTCGCGGCTTGAGATGGAGGCGGCGCTGAAGAAAGCCGAGGAGGAGCTCGCTGCTGCCTGGGCCGAGCACCAAAGATATATTGAGGTCGCCCTCCCCACCGCACGCGACGACGCCCGGGCAGAGGCAGTGGCGGAGTACCTCGAGTCCGAGGAATTCAGGGCTCGCTTTCTCTCTGAGTACCACGACGGTATGCGGGACATGAAGGCTGGTTTTACAGCGACCAACCCATCGTTGGTCGGGGTAGATTGGTCTTTCGTTCCCGAGTGGTCCGAGGAGACCGCGGCGGAGGAGCCCTTGGAGGAGGGCAAAGTGTCCGGCGCTGTCCCGGTGCCCGAGAACATAGTCGTTCTCGATGAGTCGGAGCAGCCTGAGATCCCCGAGCAGCCCGCCGCCCCTGAGCAGCCAGACCTCCCCGAGCATCCAGCGACGGACCAGCCGACCTCTCCAGCCCTCGATGTCTCGATGGACGACCTCTTCCCCAACCAGCAACTGGACTAAAGCCTGCCGTTTTTGTGGGCCCCCCCCCCCCCTTTTGTCGGTTTCGATTTTTTTTTTGTTCGAGTGTGTACTTATTATATACTTATTATATATTTTTAATGAACACCGTTCTCTGTTTTTTTTTTTTTTACCATCTGTCTATTTTCTGGTTGGGTACTCGGCAGTTATCTCCATCCGAGTACTCCTCCCCCCCTGGTTGGTCTGGGGGGAACTTAGAGTTGACCCGAGTCCAACCATCTTTGGTGCTAGTTGTAAGCTTGGGTCCTGGTCGGGCACGTCCAATTTTGATCAGTGTCTGGTCATAGGACCTATCTCCTTGGTCCGAGAACCATAGGAGTTGTTCGCGTGGACAAACCTCTTGGGTCCTGGTCGGGCACGTCCAACTCTGGTCGGTGTCCGGTCATAGGACCTATCTCCTTGGACCGAGAACCATAGGAGTTGTTCGCGTGGACAAACCCCGGGTCCTGATCGGGCACGTCCAATTCTGGTTGGTGTCCGGTCATAGGACCTATCTTCTTGGTCCGAGAATCATAGGAGTTGTTCAGGGTAACTAACAACTACAGGGTAACTAATAACTAATAATTACAGGGTAACTAATAATTACACATTTTTTGTGATAAACTCTATTGTATATATCGGTCAATGCCATTTTTACAAAAATTCATTGATAAAAATGCTTCAGGTGGTCGGCGTTCCATGGGTATCCGAGCACTCTGCCATCCTGGTCGGCTAAGCGGTACGTTCCCGGGCGTACAATCTCGATTACCGTGTACGGGCCATCCCATTTTGGGCCAAACGAGCCGAGCCTGGGTTCTTGAAGCAACACCTTTTTTAATACAAAATCCTCTACTCGGAATACTCGAGGTCGGAACCTCTTGTCATAATATCTGACTACTACCTGGTTCCGGGCAGCTGTTCGGATTAGTGCTTGTTCATGCCGTTCCTCGACTAGTTCGAGCTCGGGAAGCATCTGCTCGGCGTTATCCTCTTCGTCGTAGTTATCTACTTGGAGGCTCGGCAAACCGACTTCAACAGGAATGACAGCCTCTACCCCGAATGCCATTGCAAAAGGGGTTTCCCCGGTTGCGGTGCGTTTGGTTGTTCGATAAGCCCATAGTACCTGGGGCAGTTCGTCGATCCAAGCCCCCTTGTGCCTCTCAAGGTTCTTTTTCAAGTTCTCCTTTATTGTCTTGTTGGCGGCCTCCACCTGCCCATTGCTCTGAGGGTACCCGGGAGAAGAGAATACTTTCTTGATCCCGAACTGTTCACAGAGCGCGATGAATTTAGGATTGTCGAACTGCTTCCCATTATCTGTTATCACGGTGTGGGGGAGCCCGAACAGACAAATTATACTCTTCCACAAAAAACTTGTGCACTTTGCCTCCGTTTGCTGGGCCAATGGTTCCACCTCGACCCATTTCGTAAGGTAGTCTATTGCTACGATGCAGTAGCGAAGTTGTGACTGGGCCATAGGGAGTGGTCCGATCAGGTCGAGGGCCCATTTGGCAAACGGCCAGGCGCATACCACCGAGGTCAGCTTCTCGGGGTGAGACCTGATCGCCCTTGGCAAACTGCTGGCACTTGAGGCATTTCTGGACGAAATCCATCGTATCTTTGTCCATGGTCGGCCAATAGTACCCCTGCCGAAGGCACTTGAACGATAGGGCTCTGCCCCCTGAATGGTTCCCGCAGACTCGGCTGTGTATTTCCTTCATTACGTACTCGGCTTCAGCAGGGCCGACGGAGCGCTGGTAGGGGGAAGAGTGTCCTCGGCGGTACAATTTTTCATCGATGAGCGTGTACCTTGCCGAGGTGTTCTTGACTCGCCGAGCCTCTTCTCGGTTCTCGGGAAGCTGGGACTCGGCAAGGTACCTGATGATCGGGTCCATCCAGGTAGTGGCGTTCTCGGAACAGAGGACCTGCTCTTCTCGCTCGATGCTCGGCTGGTCTAGCCGTTCGATGGGGAACGAGACCAGACCATCGAGGTCATTCCCCGAGGCGAGCCGAGCGAGGGCATCTGCCTCGATGTTCTCTGAACGCGGTATACGGGTAACCACCTGGGTCTTGAATTGGCCGAGCAGGACTTTCACCTTGTCCAGATACTTCGCCATTCTAGCTTCATTCGCCTGGAACTCCCCGGTCACTTGATTGACAATGAGCATCGAGTCGCTGAACACTTCGATGTCCTGCACACCAAGTTCTCGGGCTAGGCTGAGTCCGGCAATAACAGCCTCGTACTCCGCTTCATTATTGGACGCCTTGAAGTTGAAGCGGAGTGCCTGGCTGGTCTTGAACTGGTCGGGACTCACAAGGACAAGCCCTGCACCAGAGCCCCCCGAGTTTGAGGACCCGTCAACGAATAGCTTCCACCTTGAGACGTTCATGTCACGAGTCGTCGGGCCATCTTCACTGGGCGCTGCAACCACCTTCTCCGATGACTCCGGAGTCGACTCGGGAGCGCCCGTGAACTCGGCCACAAAGTCAGCTAGCGCTTGCGCCTTGACCGCGGTGCGTGGAATGTATTCAATGTCGAACTCTCCAAGCTCGATTGCCCACTTCGCGATCCGCCCTGACAGCTCGGGGTTCTAGAGCACCTGGCGGAGTGGGTAGCTGGTCAGGACACGGATCGAGTGACCCTGGAAGTATGGCCTCAGTTTGCGGACTGACGAGACCAACGCTAAGGCCAACTTTTCCAGAGGGGTGTACCTCCCGTCTGCGCCTTGGAAAGCCTTGCTGCTGTAGTAGACGGGGAACTGTACCTTGTCTTCTTCTCGGATCAAAACCGAGCTAACCGCCTTCTCGGACACCGCGAGGTAGACGTACAGTACCTCCCCGGGAACTGGTTTTGACAACAGCGGCGGGCTAGCCAAGTACTCTTTCAGGCCTTCAAAAGCTTCCCCGCATTTGTCATCCTAGCTGATCTTACCTTGGCCCTTGAGCGCTTGGAAGAATGGGAAGCACTTGTCGGTTGACCGGGACATAAACCGGGAGAGGGCAGCGATTATCCCAGTGAGCCTCTGTACCTCCTTGGTCGTCCGCGGCGGCTGTAGGTCGACGACGGCCTGGGCCTTGGCGGGGTTGATCTCGATTCCCCGGTGGTTCACCATGAACCCGAGGAATTTCCCTGATTCTACCCCGAAGGCGCACTTGGCTGGATTGAGCTTCATCCGGTATTGCTGCAAGATGTTGAAGCAGTCCCGGAGGTCTTGGATGTGGTAGCTCACTCGCTGGCTCTTCACCAGCACGTCGTCCACGTACACCTCCATGGATTTCTCAATGAGCGGAGTGAACATCTTGTTCATCAGCCGCTGGTAAGTCGCCCCGGCGTTCTTGAGACCGAAAGGCATGACCCGGTAGCAGTACATGCCCTGGTCAGTAGTGAACACCGTCTTGACCTGGTCGGATCTGCTCAGGGGTATCTGATTGTACCCCGAGTACGCGTCCATAAAGCTGAGCAGCTCATGCCCGACCGTCGCGTCTACCAGCTGGTTGATCCGAGGAAGCGGGAAGCAGTCCTTCGGGCATGCCTTGTTGAGGTCCGTGTAGTCTATGCAGACTCGCCACTTCCCTGTGGTTTTCTTGACCAGGACGACATTGGCCAACCACTCCGGGTAGGTGACTTCCCGGATGAAGCCTGCTGCGAGCAGTTTCTTCACCTCCTCGTTGATGGCCGCATACCTTTCTGGATTGAAGGCTCTCCTCTTCTGGATCACGGGCTTATGCCTCGGGTTGACACTCAGGTGATGGCACATCACTGCCGGGTCGATTCCAGGCATATCCTCGTGCGACCAGGTGAAGACGTCCTTGTGCTCATGGAGGAATCCCTCGAGTGCTGCTCGGGTTCCCGGATTGAGTCTTGAGCCGAGCATCACCGTCCTCTCCGGATGCTCGGGGTCCAGCTGGTAGGGGACCAGGTCCTCGACCGGGTGTGCTCGGATCTCCTCCTCGGGTATCCTAGGGTCTAAGTCGCTCAAGCGGGTGACTTCCCCACTAGGGGCTTCGACCTCGTCCACCGTGAAGACGGCTGCCACAGTGATCGGGGCGGGTGCCTTTCGGCACACCTTGTTGACCGCCTCCATGTAGCACTTCCTTGCGCCCTCCTGGTTTCCCCGGAACACGCCGACCCCTCTATTGGTTGGGAACTTCATTGCCAGGTGGTAGGTGGAGACTACCGCCTTTATCGCATTGAGGGTCGGCCTTCCTAGGATGACGTTGTAGACGGACGGTCGGTCTACAACGATGAACTCCACCATCCGGGTCACCCTCTCCAGGCCATCCCCGATTGTGACCGGGAGGTTGACAGTTCCGGCGGCACGGACGCACTCTCCGGAGAACCCGTAGAGATGGGTTTGGGCTGGGTGTGAGCACGGGCACCCTCTATCTTGAGCCTCGTGAACGCGTCCATGAACATGATGTCGGCGGAGCTGCCGTTGTCGATTAGGACGCGACGGATGACGTTGTCGGCTACTCGGATCTCGCCGATCAGCGCGTCGTTGCGGGGGTGGAGTAGCCGATCCGCCTCGTCATCCGTGAAGGTGATCGGTGTGCTGTCCTGATGGCATATCTTGGAAATATGCTCCGCCATGTTGATGTACTCCCCACGAGCGTACCGGCGGGCCTCCTCGGGCATAACTTCTCAGGCTACTAGCGGTATCACCGGTAGCCGTTCCACCGAAGATGGTGTGGACTATGTGCTCCTGCTTCGGCTCATCTGTCCGACCAGCAGGTCTCGGATTCTGTCGGGGGGCCTGCGCGGGTCTCCTCAGCTCGATCTGGTCTCGGAGCTGTATACAGTCTTTGGTATCGTGGCCCACGTCCTTGTGGAAGTTGCAATACTTGTTCTGGTTTCTCCGCGCGCGGTCTGCTCGGAGTGGTGGCGGATCCCGTAGCAGTCCTCGACCGCTCACCTGGTTGAGGACGTGCTCAATAGTTGTCACCAGTGGAGTATATTGTTGGAACCTCCTAGCTGATGTTCTCTGACTGGAGTTGGGCGAAGCCCGGTTGTCCACGACCACAGACTTCCCCTTGTCTTGTCGGCTCTGGTCGGTTTGGTTTTTGTCCGACTTCCTTCCGGGAAGCCGGGGTTGTTCTCTGGCTACGAGGCCACGTCCTCGGACGTACTCGTCGGCCTCGGCGTGCCTCCAGGCGATCCCCCTTAGCTGCGCGAAGGTGGGTGGCCTATCGTAGGCGAGCGTCCAGACGAGCCGTGCGTCCTTGATGCCCTCTCGGAACGCCCCCATCAAGGTGTCGTCGGTGCAGGTTTCAACCTGCACGACAGCTTTGTCGAAGCGCTCGAGGTATGCTTTTAGTGGCTCCATCTCGCCCTGCTTGATGCTGAACAGATAGGATATTCCCAGCTTTCTAGTCTTCGAGCTCAAGAAGGCGACTGCAAGGGCGTCAGCGAGCTGCCTAGAGCAGCCAATCGACCCGGGGGCCAGCCTCCGATACCACTGGCGGGCTGGTCCAGACAGGGTCAAGCAAAATGATTTGCACGGAGCCGCCTCATTGGCATTCTGGATCAGCATGTGAGCCTGGTAGTTCTCAATGTGCTCATCCGCATTAGTCGAACCGTCGTAGGAGGCCACGGACGGCATCTTGAACCTAGCCGTGTACGGAGACGCCATGATGGCCGGAGTAAAGAGCGGGTCCACCGCCCCGAATTGATCCATCCCGTACTGCTGGCCCACAAGCTGGTCAAGCTGCCGCTGGAGCTGGTCCAGCCTGGTTTGATTGTAGTCCTCGGTCTTGGCAGGCTTGTCGACAGAGCGTTCTCGGCCCAAACACCGGTGGGCTGCCGGCCTGCCCAGGCGATCGAAGACAGAAGTGGTGCTCCCCCGGATGTGCATGGTTTCTCTCCCGCGGTTATCCTGATCACCGCCGGTCGCCGCAGGTTGCTCGGGCACTCCCGAGCGGGTGGCTTGCGAATGACGGCTTCTAGACCGCACTCTGCTCGGCTCTGCGCCCTCCTGTGGCTTCCGCCCCAGGCTCTCTCGGTGCGACCGATCACTCCTCCTATCGCCCGAGGGCGATGGGTTGCGCTGTCGGCTACCTGACCCAGGGGGCCTACTCGGCGTGGACTCGGCCGCCTCGGGCGGTTCCTCAGGGAACTGGACAACATTCGCTTCTCTGCGTCCTTCCACCAACGACCTGACGAGCTCGGTCAGGTCTCGAACGTTCTCCGTGAGGATCTCCGTCTGCGTGGGCCTTCGCTGCACCCGGGCTCTTCTCGCACGTTGGGTCCTCTGGGTGCCCCTCGAGCCAGAAGGCGCCGGGTTATCTGCGTTCTGGAAATCTTGGTTGTCTTACTCAGTCATGTCTTGGGTGGTCGGGCGCTCGGGGAGCTCGAGTGATGAAAAGTTGCTGGAAAGGCGCAGTGCCCTCCTTCTAGCACCAAAATGTTGATGCCGAAAACGTCTCCGGCAGCAACACCCAATGTAACAGAGTTGTCCGGTCAGAACTGGCCAGTCACTCCGCCGTCGGTCACCTGCAAAATGGAAGCACCTCGGAATGATGGGGACACCGGTGTGGTGTTTGCCGCGGGCACTCCGATGCTTAATTCAGCGAGGAAATTGATGAGCGTAGGGAGAGGCAGAGATTTGGCAAGGCAAAAAATGACCATACCTGAATTTTTGTGTTTTCCTCTATTTATAGGCGCCCTCCCCGAATTCGGGTGCTCGGGACGACCCGGTCGGTAGGCTACCTAGAACACCCGGTGGGTGGCTAGGGTTTTAGGCCTGCAGGGGCTATTATTGGCCCAATGGGCGTGCGCCATGTGGGGTTTGACTCAATGTAGGGGACAGAAAGGTGACTGTCGCCGGCGCTTGCAGGGGCAGATCCTGTCAGAGTAAGTGGCGGCGGGTGGCGATGTGATGTTCTGCAGAAGTAGTTGGACGGCACCTGTAGTTGATGGGTGCCAGGATAGGGTTGGCGTCAGCTGTGTGGTGAGGTGGAACGTGGGCCCGGGCGGCCTATGCAAGGCTGGAAACCATCGATTCGATCGGGTGATCCGAGAACGATATGGTCTGAGTACGATACTCGTTCTCGCGAAGCCGTGGAATGTGGTCGGCTAACATTTCTGGTCGGCCCATCGTCCTGCTACCGGACCCGTACCCGAGAAGGTGGGGAGATCGCAGAGGGTGGTCGGAAGTGGTACTTCGTGGTCGGAGCAGATTACGACATCAACATACGTTAACTCCCTCCGTAGGGCTTTAATTGTATCCTTGGTATTGCTTTATAATTGGTCCCCCAATTCCAAATAAGCTTTCAAGATTTGCGTATTTTCAGAAATTTCTATCTTTCCTGATTAATTTTAGGATAAATTGTTCGTTTAGTCCCTAAACATTAAGTTTGTGGGACTTTGATCCCTACTTTTTTTCGTAGTTGAAGTAATCTTAAACTATTAAAATGTTGCTACATTAGTCCTATCCGTTAATTTTTGGATAGAATCCGTCAATAATTTGATACAAAAGTGATGTTAACTAACAATTTCATTCAAAAATCAACGAATATGGCTAATGTAGAAACATTTTGATATCGTCACTCTTGCTACAAGAACAATGACCAAAATTGCATAAACTCAAAAGTTTTGAGACCAATCTATAGCAATTTAATTTGAAATTTAAATGATTATAAGTATGTACAAAGTGGTCCCAAACTAATATTTCAGCTTCTTTTCTCATGCCCATCAGAAATCCCCTTGAGAACTCAATTCTATTAGAGGCCCGAATTGGCTAGTGGCCCAAGACCCATTTTCGTTGTTTTATTTCAATTTATAAATTTGCCATTTTATTTCCATTTTGATTGGTAAATTCTCCCCTCTCATTTTGAAGTTTTCTTATTTTGATTTTGGAGATTTTTTTTTCCCACATGTTTGAGCCTTGTTAATGATATTCTCTTTCTTTTCCCATGACTTTGTTTCTTCAAGTTCTTTGGAGGTTTAGTACTAATATTTTTCTATTATTAAGGATTTGATCTGGATTTGGTGGTTTGTGTTTATATGCATTTATAAAGTAGAAACCCTTGCTGTCCATCTTTAATAATTTGTGCAACCCTTACTCTCCTGGAAATAATATGATGTTGAGGACTCGATTGATATATGGTTCACATTTTAGAAGAAAACAAAGATTGCATGTTATAAGGTTTGGCTTGTTGGGAAATGCCTTGGAACAGGTTTGAGTAAGAAACTGGTTTTTTTGGCTATTGAAGACAAGCCGGAAACAGATCTTCTTCTGTGACCATTCAGTCAACCGGAATGGTTTCACCGCTCGACTGATGGATGACAGGTTTTTAGCACTAATACCCCCTTGAACTTGTCGAGCTTTGGCAAGTTACCCCTCGAACTTTTAATTTTGACAATTTACCTCTCAAACTTACTTAAATGTTGCGATTAACCCCTTTTCACATATGTCTGTTAAGTTTCTAACATCCATGGATGACAGATTGTGCTCTTAGAAAACATTGGGATGCCTCTTGGTAAGAAAGAACCTAGTTGTGTACAAATAAGAACCTTGGATTTGAACCCTTGATCCTTATATAAGTCTTGACTATGAATAGCTTTGTCTTACGTAAACAGCTGGAAGTTGGGCTAGTAGTCGTGAAAGACGTCTAAAGTTATTATTGTTCAAATGAAAAAACCTCAAGGCTAGTCTGGAAAGTACCTCTCTAAGTGACAAGATCAGCCATTTCATGGCCTGATTAATGAACTCATTGTTCTAGTATAAGGTGTTCCGAGAGACCTTTCCAGTACGTATTATGTGTGATCAACAAATTTAGTTGAGATTTTCACAGCAGCCTTAGTTTAAAAGATCATTCCAGGATTAAGGATTTAACAAATGGATGATTTGTGTAGTGGCTTCTGTTTTTTGACCTTCAATAAAATAAGTCAAATGTCATTATAATAAATCTTGCAGAAATTACCCCTAGCCGGCTAAAAAGGTGTTCTAGTATAATATCATTGATAATTACTATATATTAGATATCCCCCAAATCAACGTGGATTTCTGACACAAAAAGGTCGTCGATCTCCGGCTCTGATGGGTCAGAGAGTTTTCTGTTACATTACTTTCCGTAATTGATGTTTATCTGATTATTATTTCGTTTATAACACAAAATGGTTGATCATTTCTGACTCCGGTAGCTAAAAAAGATTCTGGTAGATTACTTTTGATAATCCACCAAAAAATATAGCCACTGGAGTGTGATGTGGTCCAATAATGAACATAATACACTAGATTAATTAACAAAATCCATAAAATATAAAAAATTAAAATTAAAAAAAAAAAAAGATTAACCAAAAAAAAATTTGCAACAAAAAGTTCAAAGAAGCTAGTGGTCTTTGACTCTGATCTATTGTACGGGTCAGAGTAATATTAGTCATGAAATCACGACAATATGAAAATAAACTGGAAGTCACATATCAATCACCAATAAAATATGCAAAAATGCACAAAAAAAAAAATTTCTCAGATTCGTTAGTGCAAAATGAAGTACACATATTACACAATGTTGAGCTCGTCGATGGTCATCAAGACCATTAAAGGAGCAACATGATGGAGCAACGAGGAGGCTGCAGAGGAGATGAGGTCGGGACAAGGAGATCGACAAGATTTGAGATCATGTCGCGATGCATGAGCACTATTTAGAACGGAAAGAGACGCATCGAGATCTGGTGGTGTGGCGCCCTGTATGAGCTCTGACATAGATTGCTCGATCTTCACGCTCATCTAAGGATTGAAAAATCGACATTTCCACTGATATTTTCACATAAATTTTCGTATTTTGGAAGTACCAATATGGAAACAAGTATATCGTATATTTTCTGCAAAATATCCACAAAAGTTCTGTGAAAATTTCAATACGTACCGATTTTTTACCGAAATATCAATTTCCATGAAAACTGTAATAGTAAATAATAAAATATTGTGGAAATTTCCACTGGAATATCTACAAGATATCCATGAAATATCAATCATAATATAAATTTTTTTCTTCTATTGCAAAATGATTTTTTTTAATTCATGCACAAATATATATAAGAATATAGAGAGTAGAGATTGAGAGACATGTGCATGTCCAATATCATACAAAATAAACACTTAAATATCATATATTGGTATCAATGTTGTTTACACTAATAAGATATTGCAAATACTTTTGAACATTCTAAAAGCTCTTTCAATATTAATGTTTTTTTATCATGTATGAAACAATGGATGTAATCTACTTATATTATGTTGTGTGTTGATGCCGAAAATCTACAGCACAACACCCGATGTGATTACTTAGTCTGATTGGCCTTGCACAGTCACTCTGCGGCTGGTCGCCTGCAAAAGGGAAGCACCTCGAAGTGATGGGGACACCGGTGGGATGTCTGCCACGGGCACTTCGATGCTTAAATCAGTGATGGTACTGATGCGTAAGTGGAGAGACAGAGTTTTGGCAAGGAATCATTGTCCATACCTGAATAGGTGGGTTGACCCTCTATTTATAGTCGTTCCCCGGGCTCGGGTGTTCGAGTGACCCAATCGGGTTGAACTCCGAGTGCTCCCGGCGAGTAGACATGCTTCAGGTGCATAGGTACCGTGCGTCCAATAGGCTGATGCCGCATGTCCATGGTCCATGGTCCGGTGTCGGGGGGCACTAGGGTGGGCTAGCGCCGGCACCAACGGGCATAGCCCCAGTGAATAGGCGGCGGATATCGACGATGGGACAGGTACAGCAACAGGTGACGTGTCAGGTGTCAGGCAGCGGTTTCTGAGTGTCGAGCCAAGACACCGCCGTCAACTCGTACGGGGCAGTGTAACGCGGATAGCGAGGGACCCACTGAGCTAGTGGCATTCAGGAGTTGTCAAGAAAGCTCTGTCCGGGCCAATGGCACAGGCCCCGGTCGTGACCTGTCCAGGGTACACGGCGGATATCGGCAGCGTTGCGAACTTGAGCCGTCAATGAGGTCCCCTAGGAAGAATCTTACTTGGTTGGCTCGGGTCCGGTCGGGAGTACTTGCTCAACGCAAAGAGATATGGTTTTAACATCCTCACATGCCCGGTTCACCCCGGACAGGGGATTCCGTCGCTATATCAAATTGCACCCTCAACATTGTGCTTCAATGATTTTACTTAAGTAGTGAGCGTTAGTTTATCATTAACTGTATTATGCTCTACTCTTACTATGTAAACTTGTCAAATACTTAGTATTTAATTAAGAGTTTCACTTAATTTATGTATTATTAACTATTATAGAGTTTCATAAAGTTTTATTTAAAATTTTAGTATTTTAAATGAATTTACATATTGTACATCAATTTCTACGGACATTGATATTTCCTTAAGATTTAAGTACCGATCTTTCTAAAAATATTGATATTTTCATCCTTACGCTCATCTCAGTGCCTCTCCGATCTAAAAGGTGATGGTGCAATCTCTAATCTACAAAGCGGCAACGCTATCTCAATCGGCTAGAGGTTAGTGGATTGGGATTCTCATTGGAGAAAAAAGAGAGAGAGATATAGACTAAAAGAGAGCAAGAATGGACAGAGATATAGGGGAGATCACAACATAGATGGTAGCGGTGAAGGCGCGACTTTGGACGATCATCTTCTGTGATCTGTGACAGAGAAAGAGACAGATTTTTAAAGTGACAAGTATTTTGGGTGGGAAAGGGAGAGAGTAAGAGAGATATACAAAAAAACACAACTAGAAAGGTAGGATTTCACAAAGATTTTAGACCGTTGTAGAAAGATATCACAACAGTTAAAAAATCATTGTCGAATCCTCTGTCATAGTACATACAAGGATCTCGTGATGATCTCTGAATCGTAGTTGAATGGATGAGTAAGATGTCAAACATTACTACAGAATTCACTTTCAATGACGGTTACGGTTTTTAGAAAAAATAGTGTAATGTCTGTTAAAAAAATTATAAAAGAATCGCTTTAGCCAAATGATTGACTAAAACTTTAGCAAAAAAAAAAAATAATAATAATAATAATAAAATGAATTTAATAATTTAACCGATTTTAATCACCACCAATAATTTCTTCAAATATTCTCACAAGTTAAAAAAGACATCATATTTATTAACATAACATATATAAATAATTATTTCGAAATAACAAATCCTTCTTATGAATGATAATCTACAATATAATTAATATATAATACTAAAATACAAGAAATCTCATATATAAATCCGAACAAAATAATAGTTATAAAAAAATAAAGAAATTCAAAAATGAACTCAAATCAAAATTATGTATAACAATAATAAAAATTCTAAAGTACACGTATTTTGATGGTTGGTACGCTGGCAACGGACAAGGTGGTGGGGCATTGGCCGTGACGACGGGTATGGCGATGGGAGTATTGACGGACAGGGTTGGGTGAGTGATGAGGAATAGGAGAGGATAGAAGAAAGATAGTGGGGAAGAAAGAGGGGAGACATGTTGAGAAAGAGACAATTTGAAAATTTAAGTATAAAACTTTATAGAGGGATGGAAAAAAGAGAGAAATTGGCATAGTCTTTTGGATGGGAAACAAGAGATTTCGAAATTATATGTAGCGCTTGAAAATTTTAAAATTTTTGGAAAGAAATAGGAGTGGGAAAAAGTTCACTTTTTAAGGAAATTTTTGGGTTTCAACGATGAAGTTTAAAAACAGTCATGGAAAGTTAATATGCAACTTCATTTTTCACGACAGTTTACAAAATGAATTTTTGGTAGCGGTTTTTAAAACTGTCGGTAAAAGTTAACGTGTAACTTTGGCCAGATTTATGATCATGGACCAAAATTGTAACAGGAGATTTAGTAGACATACTTAAGCTTTTTATCTAAAAAACATCTATCCATTGATGTCACCAATTGTCATGTGATGTGACCCTCTCAAAATGAGGAAAAATAAATAATTAAATGGGAAAATTAAATAAAACTCTCAAGAACAAATCTGATTTATATGCCTAAAATGCTAAAATAACTCTATTTTATAGAGTTAATCAGCAAAAATAAAATAAAAATAAAAATAAATAAATAAAAAACTATTTTATAGAGTT
The DNA here is from genome assembly GCA_008635985.1 of Ficus erecta. Taxonomy (NCBI): domain Eukaryota; kingdom Viridiplantae; phylum Streptophyta; class Magnoliopsida; order Rosales; family Moraceae; genus Ficus; species Ficus erecta. The sequence continues at coordinate 65,364 of BKCH01000056.1, read as the reverse complement.
ATTAGTCATGTACCACGATAGCCTTGCCATGGCAAAGTGTTTGTGCTTTGAACTAACCTCACCGGCTTGAAAGGCAGTACCAGCGATGAGGATAACCGTCATTCCCCACCCCAAAATAAATATAAAATAATAATACTAATAATAATAACTCGCTCATAAATGTTTTTTAATTATCAATTACAGAGTTATTAGTTCTCTTAATAAAAAAAATTTTGGCTATAACCGTTGAAGGGTGAGGAGAAAGAGAGGAAGATGCAAACCATGCAGATAATTAGGGATATATTTGAAAAAATAAATAAATAGGCATAAGTTGAAATTTTGAGGCTTTATTTATTTTTTTTTTAAGGAAAATTATCATTCAAATTAAAATTAGATACAAATACCAATACTAAAAATGAAATAACACTGTGATACAAGAGACACAACCCTCAATTAAAACTGATTTTATCGGTAAAATCTGATGAAGCTCAATGAGGAGAACATAAGCTAAGTTACTTGAATTCCTCAACAATCCTACAATCGAGTATGTAGAAAGGTCTTTTAAAAAAAAAACATTTACAATTAATTGAATATATCGCTCGATTGAGAGACAATCACTTGTAACATTGAGACTGTAACAATCTCTGTATAGCCATAATCCTAGTATGTAAGAAATTTGAGAGAAAAAAGAGGAAGAGAGAAAATACACCCTTATCAATTTAATGGGCTATTTACTTCTTTTTTGTATTTCCCTTTATTTAGATAAATTAAAGCATTAGCCATTTACAACAATAACCTTTTAAAAGCTTTTTTTTTTTTTTTTTTTTTTTTTTTTTTTTTGTGCTAGCATACAATAAATCTTTTAAAAGCTGGGGATCTGCTTATTGAGATTTGGTATCTACCTTCAACATTTGATAGTGCCCAAAAGGCTAAAGCTAATCATAATGAGCCCCAATTAGGAAACATTCAGGCCAATTGAAATAATCAATCAAATCCGAAGTCACTTTTCAGCTCTCAACATGATTATTACTTTTAATTTCTCACCGTAATGGTTAAAATCCCACCGATGTATATATACAGAGAGGGATTATTATATGGTACTGTCATTCCACAATCTTTAATAAGATAATTTCAATATAATATCTTTTAATTATATTTATCTTTTAAATCATTATCTAAATAGTATTATATAATAAAATTATAAATAAAAAAATTACAAATAAAACAATTAACTGTTACAATTCTTTCAATAGAAAATTATAAGCATCAAACCGATACCAGAGACAAAATCTTTTCCAGTTTCTCATGGAAAATATTAAAACCTATCCCGTTTTTTTAGTAAATCATATTTGTTGCACTGCTAATATGATCCTTTTTGTCTTTGACAATTCTAATCAAATGCTGATAATTTTCTTCGCAATTATCTTACAAGCAATATCATGATATCAACTGTAATCCTAATTTTAATAATTATACTCACAATTAATATTTTCCTACACAGATATATTATGAATAAAACTAATAATATCAATTTTAATACCAATTTTTAAATACTAATTTATGTGTCATGTTAATTAACGTCTTATTGATGTCTTTAAATAATTATTGCATCAATTCAAATTAAAAGATCATCACTCACCAACATCTGATTATTTATCACCATTAGGTTTAAGATATTTTTTTTCTCTATTTAAAGTTTTGTTGCCTCAACAAAGCAAGAGTTGACATATTTTTGGTAGAAAAATGTTGTAGCATTTTGTCTCATACCCCATCTACCCGAGTCATGTGTCTTCTTAACTTTTAGATCTCGAAAATATATAATATCAATATTAACTAATTATATTAATTAACTAACAAATTATAAAAGGATGAATACTGCCTTCCATCCACTTTAAACCCGCCACATGTCATTTTTGGTTTATTTGTCCATCCCGCATGCACTTCCTGTTGACTAGTTTATATATAAAAGGAGAGAGAGGGAGAATGCTGACAGACGGCTAACTAAGCAGTGATGCAAAATACTTTTAGACTTTTTCTTTTTTTCTTTTTTTCTTTTTTTGGCTGCTTGCTTGAAAAATACTTTGGCCCTTGGATTTCGTGGTTTATACCCTAAAAGTCATCCAAATTCATCAGTCCCGTCCCCCACCATATCATTCGTCCAAGTCACAAGAGAGATCTGTATTATTTTCACCTAAAAAACCAAAAACATTAAATAAAAAAAGAAGAATCTAAGCAAACTTTCCTTCTCACACATAAAATACAAGGCACAGGCAGACATTAACATATATAACACAAACAAACATCCAGACACCACAACAGCCAAAATATGCACCAGGACCATACCTCGTACAACCTCCACCACTGCTAAAACCACTCCATTTCACACCCCAATTATTTGCACATACATAACAACAAAGCCAGCCTATTGTTCAAGTGAGAACGTATATTAAACGACATAAGTTCTTATGGGGGGCCTATATTAGAGAGAATAAATTTCTAATGATGGTAAAACAAGAAAAATAAATTGAAAGAAATAAAAATTCACCAAGGGCAGAAACCTCCCACTCGATCATAGGTGGCTCCGCTCCTGCTCATACAGTATCTGACACAGCTATAACAACAGCTTCAGCACAAACACAAATACAAATACATATATCACAAGCACTACAGTTCAAACTCACTGTACAACTGCAAACGAGTTATACACACAAACCCCACGTGTAAAACAAGCCAACCCTTTTATTACAACAAATTATTTGATCAAAAACCAAAAGGGTCCCACAAATTCACCATCACCATCATGATCAACACACTAGTAGCTCTCTCACCGTCAAAGCAAGAACTTTCAGCATACTTTTTCAAGATTTTCTACCTCCATGATAGGCGTGCTAGAGGTGAAGAAAAAAAGACTTGAAAAGAGAGACGACAAAGAACATAAAATCAGGGAGGGAGGGAGAGAGAAAGGTGGGACCCAAGTTACCCAACGCGCATGCACTTGTACATCCATAGGGGCTCTCAACACTTCATTTTACAGCACAGCCCACCACTACCATTCCCATGCGTTTTAAGACCTTTGTGACCCTTTTTTTTTTTTTTTTTTGTTTATCTTTAATACCCCCAAAAGCTAAAAGATAATCATTTCTGGTCAACAAACAAAGCCACCCCCATTTTTTCTTTCTTTTATCACCTTCTCAGCGTGCAATGTCATCCCAATACTTGCCCTCCTTTATTGCTCCATTATATACAGCTCTTTCTATATAAATAGATTGGCGGACCCCACATGAGACAAGGCTATTCTCAGCCATTTCAAATTTGTCAATCATAATCCACTCTATAAACCAAAGACATTACTAAAACGGAAGGAGTAAAATCAAACTTAAAGGATGCTCACCCCGAGAGTTTCGGCTTTAAGCTTTGTAATCATCAAGTAGTCGATGGCGCCATCAATGACCAACAACGGGTCCTTTCCCTTTACTCCAGGAATTATGCTCTCGAGAACTCTCAATATCTCGAGAATCTTATCCTTTTTGGACCGCATGTTTCCCCAAGTACAACCAGATCCCTCTACTCCAGTCTGGCCATCAGCGTAGCCTGATTCCGCATCGTTGTCATCTTCGTGAGATCCATCTAAATTTACCAAACTAGCAGTGTACAATAGAGATGATTTGTTGTACCCACCATCGAGCATTTTCTGCCTTTTGTTTGGACCATCAGAACTAGCTACTTCCTCTGTTATTTCCCCAATGTGCTCTTGCTTTTCGTAACCATCTTTCATGTGCGTTGGAGGAAAACGACCGGTACTTGTCACTTCATCATCCTCAACGTATTCGTCATGGCTGTCGTTTCCATCGTCATCAGAGTAGAGCAAAGCATTTATTTCTCCAGTGTCTTCATGCATCTCACTTTCTGTTTTCCCACCAGATGCTTCACATGAAACATTCTTGGTCAAATCAACTCGATCCATTTTGGCTGCATAGTCCACCATTTGCAAATCATCATAACCAGAATCGAGTCTCTCATTGGCAATGCTTGGATTCTGTGTGGGAGGGCGAACATAATTGTAAATCAGCCTCGTTTGATTCTCAGACTGATTGAAAATAAGGAATCCCTTCTGACATAACCCTGGAAAATTTGCATCTGGCACAACCATACCACTGAGGCCATAAGGAAATGTGGATTGCTTTCCGTTGATATACGAGGTTGGAGTTGGAAGCAAGGCATGAAAGTCGGGGAGTAAACAACGAAGGGGCCCACGAGCTTCATTTATCTGTTCAGTCTTCAAATTCTGCAAACGAGGACCGGTAGACCCTGGCAATGCCACAGGCACAGAAAACTTGCAAGAACTGTGGTTTGTGAGTGATGGCAAACATTCCTGTTGCCTAGTTTCGAGCAAGGTGCTCATACGATTCGAATTAGGCAGTTGCTGAGAAGAAGGCCACGAAGAACGCCACGAATCGCGAGCCTTAACCATGAAACCAAACAATAGCCTACAAAGACAAAACAAACAAACCACTCAAACATGAACAAAAAACCAATTTAGTTGCAACAATGAATATAGAATTTTACCTAAGTAGATAAACTGTCCTTCACTATGCAATGGTCACTTGCTGTGTAAACAAATGGAAAAACAAAAAACTCAACTTCCGGCTTGGTAAATTACTGAGTAAGGGAACCAATTTACGTAACAGGTTTAAGCAGATGACGGAAGTATTCAGCCTGGAGAAAAGCAGCAAAAACACAGCATTAATTAAAATTTCTCCATGACAATGAGGATTATGTAGCAAGAAAAGATTGAAACAAAAGTTGCTTATATATTGGTTTGCCCACCAGTGTGTTTTACTAACCTGGCAATCCTGTAAAGGTTGAAAGCAAGCAATCACTCTGACTATAATTGTTGGTTTTCCCGCAATCCCATTCTCATGTTTTAATGCCCGAAATCTTGTTTGGCTTGCTGCTTGGCACACCATCACTACTCTTGAACTTTACGAAAACCACTCAATCGAGGCGATTTTAGTGGTCAAATATGTAGCATATGAAGAAAATGAACAGCTTACAAATTTCTAGAAATCAGGAAAGGAAAAGGAATCGACTATAAGGCAAGGCACTAAAGAAGTAGCAGACGACCAAGCAAGAGCAGGATCAAATGCAGAGTGGACTTCTAGAGCTGACTAAATTTAAATCAAACGAGAATGTAACTAGCAGAATGACTTTTAACAGGAACGAGACTTCAACTTTCTGGCATTCAGCTAATCCTATAAATATCAGGAGCAATTACAAAAAGTGTTTCGATCCCATGGAAGTTTGAAGAAACGACAGACCAACTAATGACAAAATTAAGGTTCACTCAAAGGATTTAAATTACAGAATAACCCTGCAATATAAGTTCAAGCGCACAACTTTGCGAAACACATCAACTGATAAACTCAACCAACGCATATTGCTTTCCTTCGCAGTGATTTTGAATTCTCAACCAATGATCACTTCTCTATATTTAACGAATTTCCTGCAAAAGGGTAGATTCAGAACACGTTTTCAACATAAAAGATGATAACATCAATAGAATAATAACTACAGCAATATATACCAAATATTAAAAATTTGTCAATAAGGACTTTAGTGGTCCATTTCAACTAAGAATATGAAAAACCAATTTAAAAAAGAAAATGGCATCATATTTAATGTTTCACTTGAGCCTCATTCACTTTCTAAAACAGAAACAAATGAAAATTACCATTCGGTCTGACATTTCCGAACGATAAAGTAATTTCAGAACAAAATCTTAAATGCATTAAAACAAAATTCATTTAAAAGAAATATTCATGGAACATGTTCTTCCCCCCCCCCCCCCCCCCCCCCCCCCCCCCCCCCCCCCCCCCACCCCTTTGTGGCTTAACGGTGGTTATTCAGAAAAATAACAAAAGAAAAGAACCCACTAAAGCAATATGAATCACTAAACCAGATTAACTCTCAGTTTGTTCTCTTTTCAGCTGTCTTCAAAGATGAAGATAATAAGTTCAACGCCGACTTGTTTGCTTTTAAGTACTGAAAATTTATATATACATACATACAATTTTCCCCTCCATTCTTGTCCCTAGAAAGAGAATTATCTAACAACTGAAAAAAAAAAAAAAAAACAAAACAAAAACAAAACAAAACCCATCAAACATGAGGGCTCTAAACCAAATTTCTCTGTTTTCCCAAAAGGGTGTTTAAAACCAAATAATAAATATAAATAAATAAATAAACCAAATTTCCATTTGGTGAGCACCGAACGAAAAGTTCCGAACTTGCCTACTTCAAATATCACCAAATTGTAGCTAAAAGACCTTTTTTAACTACAATCTCATAAAAAAATTATATAAAAAAAAAAAAAAAACAGAATTATAAGATCCAATGGTTAGTATTTTGTCTTCTCTTTCTAAAAAATTTTATCGACAACCGAAATTAAGCAGGATAAGGCCCCCAAAAGAAACAAAATCCATCGAATTAAAGAGAAAAGAATTAAAAAAACAAATTAAGATGAGAATACTTACAGGAGAAAATTAAAAAACTGAAATTGATCTCAAGTACAAGAGAGTTGACTCCGAAACTCCCAACACTGCTACAACAGACAGATATGAAGAAGAGAGAGAGAGAGAAAGAGAGGAGAGAGAGAGTATTTAGGAAGAGAAGTGTGAAGAAGTGAGTAAGATAGGAGATTACAAGATTATATAGATACTTACATGACCCTTTTGCCCTTTTGCATGCCACGGTAGTAAATTTATATACATTTTACTACCATTTTGTGCAAAGGTGATCTATTGTTTATCAAAAAAAAAAAAAAAAAAAAAAAGGTAAAGACACCTCCCCATCAGTGTTATTAGGAGAATCTACTTTAATCTATTATCTAAAAGATCTAAAGTCATCAAAAACCAAGTCCAACTTGTTATACCATTGAAAACTGAATAGGCATAATTACGATCTCGTAACAAATAATAAGATTCGATTTCTAAATACTAAACAAGATAGCCTTGATAAGTTATTCTCTTACCACTTTACATTTACCACCATAGATAAAGTGGTCAATTGTTAGATGCTCTCCAACCACCCCCCTCCCCCAAACAAAAAAAGGAGCATTTACCACCATAGATAAATGGTCAATTGTTAGATGCTCTCCAACACCACCCCCCCCCCCCCCCTCCCCCCCCCCCAAAACACAAAAAAATGAAGAATTCATACAAAATGATCAATATAGAACACCCCTTTTAAAAAATAACTGTTTTAAACTTATTTGCAAATTTGAACGAAATCTGAACTTCATTATTTTTCCCTGTCAAATTTACCCTTCCACATTTCACGTTATCTTTCTCTTTTGTGGCACGTTTTTTTTTTTTTTTTTTAATGAAAACAAAATCCTTCATTTGTATTCAACTTGGTCAACGTTTTTTTTTTCCCTTCCGAAGTTTCTTTTTTTTTTTTTTTTTATAGAATAAACTAAGCTCTTTGTTTTTTTTTTTTCAATTATTAATTTATTTTAATCTTAAATTTTATTATTCTTCAGCTATTAGGAAAGATGTTTTTTCCCTCTTATTTTTCTTTTTTTTTTTCCTTTTTATTTTATTTTTGTTCCTAGTTAGTTTTTGTTTTGAGTTTGTTTTTTATGTTTGCTATTGCTACCGTTGTGGTCATTATAATAATGACTTAATCACTTCAACGATTATATTTCTCCATATGATATTTATTTTATAATGACCTTATCATTGTATTGTATATTTTTGATCAGTAACAATATGATTATAATCTATAAGATAATGACCGTATTATTTTATAGAATAACTTCAAAGAGCATATTGAATTGCTTCCGTACTGATCATGTCATTGAGCAAAAAAGAAAATATTCACAAATTATAACTTTATAAACATATTGATCTTATTAATATAATATTGACAGTAAATAAATAAAATAAATATAAAAAAAAAGTCAACAACAAACACTAAAACTATGCATTTAAAAAATTAAATTGTAATCCATAACGAATTTGGGTGCAAAGAATATGAATGGAGAATGATTTAGCAATTTTTAAATTTTCTAGTTTGGCTATTTTTTAGAAATTTTTAAACTTTTTTTTTTTTTGGCTTTCTTTTTTGGACGAAATCTACCTTTTTTGTTTCTTAAATTCTATTCAAGGGTTTTTTAATTTTTCAGCAAAACATGGTCAGTTTTATTTTTTGTTCACTTTTGTAAATAAATTTGTTTTCAGACTTTTTTTAAGTTATGATATTAATTTACCTATATATAAATAGTTTTTTTTTTTTTTTAAAAAGTCTATTTGGACCCAATATTTGTTCACATAGTTTCTTATATCACCCATTAAAAAAGAAAATAAATAATAAATAACATAATCTAGCTATTTACTTTAGTAAAAGTTATTAATAAATATGTAATTTACTTTAACAATTTCATAACTATGTCATTTACTTTTTAAAAAATAATTAGTAAAAAAATGTTATTTTATTGGAGTAGAGGATAAGATAATGTTTTTTTTTTTTTTACTTTTTTATAATAAATATAACATTAGTATAGAAAAATATGTTGGAAATGGTATAAAAAGAAACAATTGATTATTGTCTCAAGACTCCTATATACAATCTCTAGTCTAAGGCCATCTCCAACTCATTTACTCTATTTTAGAGTACATAAACTCTAAAATAGAGTAGCTGTCACTTCAAATATTATTTTATCTCCAACTCATTTACTCTATATCATACTCTAAAAGGAATATTATATTTATATTCTTTATTTTTACCTAAATATTACTTGAAATTTTAATAAAAAACAAAAAAAAAAAAACAAAAAAGTAGTTTAGAGTATGAACAGTGATACTTCAAATATGAAGTATACTGTTCATACTCTATATTTGAAGCTCAATATAGAGTATGGGTTGGAGAGCAAAAAAACTTCAAATTGGTGCAAAACTCTATTTTAGAGTGTGGGTTGGAGTTGCCCTAACACTAAATACAGTAAAATCTCGATAAATGACTATTCGATAAATTAATAACCTATTCCTATTCTAGTTTTGATCAATGTACTAAATTAATAGTCTCATTAAATACATTAGATGGAATCATTTAAGGCCCAATAAAAATATAATTAATATTTAATCAAATACAATATAATAATAATAACAACAACAACAATAACAACAACAACATGTAAATTCATAATAAGAAGCCATGAAGGGGAAAAATATGAAAATTGTAATTATTTGAGACTAAAAATAAATCTAATGACTAATGTATTTATAAAGAGTATGCTTTATGTGCTTCAAGCATCTGAAACACGTTATTTACTTTGTACGAAAGTTGAAAAGTACGTACATTAAATTTATGTCTATGTACGTACTTAATAAAATGTATGGACAATATACTCACATTAATTTTTGGACTTCTAGTACATGTATGTAACTTTTGTTACATACACTATTACAACTTATTAATTTTGACTACGGCTTCGTTTGGGGTTTCAATTCAAACTGTACTTTTTCATCTCAGTTTTTATATTTTTCTGAAAAAGTTTTTGTCTTTTCTGAAAAGTCAACAAAAGTTTTCAACTCAAACTGTACTTTTTCAACTCAAACTCATTCATCAAACAGACCCGTATTATTATTATTTATTTATATTCATACCTTTGGTCAAAAGAATAGCACATGTTCCAAGATGGTACAAATAATGAAACTATAAAACTCTTCTTAAATTAATAAATATTCAGTTATTGATAATTTAAAAATTATTTATTTATCGATAAATAAATAACCTCACTTAAATATTTTTTTTATTAGTCCCAATAATATTACTTTATAGAGGTTTTATTGTAGCACCCTAAGGAGCTATTTGTAATAGTGGTTGGAAGATTCTAAATATAATTGGGAATTGATGGTGTTTGATTTTGATCTCAAGTGTTTTTTTTTTTTTTTTTTCAAGTGTTTTGTAAATGCTTCTGCACATCTTTCAAAGCGTGAAAATGAAAACGTTTCGTAAACAACATTTGTTTTGCAAATTTTTACAAAAGAAAACGAAAACAAAAAATGGTGACAATAGCTTTTGTAAAGCAAATAAAATACAGTTAGAAGTTGTTTTCTCATTTCCGTTTTTATTGCTATGATAACATAATCTAACACACGTTTTCAATTCATCTTTTTCTCATATCCAAAGCAATCTCTCTACAAACATAAGTAAATACAATTTGAAATACAATCTCAACATCATTTTTAAAGTATTTTTATTTTTATTTTCATATAAAAAATAAAATCATTTTCCAAAACAATCAGAAACAATACAAAGCACCACCTTAACTTTCCAATTCTCTAACCCTATCTTAGCCTACCCTTCATTTCAAATAAGCTTTATCATCAGGTTTCCTCTTTTTAGTTAATTAATACCATGTCATCAGCAATTATCTAGTTAAAATAAAGAGAGATATATTATTCATTGCTCACCTACTTGTGTTAAAATTAACCCAACATTTTACTGTCTAATAAAAAAAATTCGAGTAAATAATTCCTTAAAAAAAAAAATCATATATCCATGCCTTCTCTAATTCTTTTTCCATCTAAAATTAAGAGGAATTAATGTAGTCTCCTGAACTCAATATTAATGTGCTTGTCATCAAGATAATTAAGCCTGCGGCGACAAAGAACTTGACTAATTAATTAGCACATTAATGAATTAGAAGAACAATTATTATGCATGTTATAACAAGGATTATTACAGTAATGATAACAAAAGGTGATGAATAATTCCATGCCTCTCAAGTATTCAAGACCCAGCCAGTTGATAGATATGTCTCATCTAACTTGTTTGAAAGTAAGGTCCCAAGTTGGTTTTGGATTGGTTGAATAAGAGAGGTTGCGAATAATAATAATAATAATAACCATAATTAACCATAATAATAATTAACAACAAACCCTTGAAATATGCAAAGACATTACATGTGCCACTCACTTATTGATAATCTAATCTACTCATTACCATTCTAATATGGTCACCAAAAGACTAGTGGGGCCTTGTGTATTTGCACGGCACAAGAATATGCAGTGACACATATAAGCACGGGGATATGCAATAACCAATTTTTTCTTTTTTCAAAACAGTGACAGAGATAATATCAATTTTTGAGTATCAATTCACATGATGATGATTGCCATCTTTTAATTGGTATATATAATAAATTGATGCGATTTAAACATTTATCAACAAAAAATAATAACTCACATATCACATAAGTTAATAATCAAAGATTGGGATTGAAGTTGATTTTTTCTATTTTGGTAGATATAATTAATTGATATGGTAATACTTTAAACGCTTATCAGTTAAATAATGACAACTCACATATTATATAGATTAGTACTCAAGAGTTTTAATTGAAGTCGGTGCTTTAGTATTATATATATATATATATGTATGTATGTATATGTATAACTAAATTTGAGCCATCTAGTGCAAAAGCTCCAATGATATTCTTTAAGGAAAAATCATAATAAAAAGAAAGCTCCTATAACATTTTGCACGCTTATGGTAATTAAGAACAATCATAATTCCAATATATGATCCCCGTGTGACAAAAGGAGGAAAAAGTAAATTAAAAAAAAAAATTACACCAAAGAAAATATCTTATTTCGAAAAGAAGCTTTGTTGTCTTAATTATTCATATATTTCTAGGATCATTTGGGATGAAATATCAACAAAAGGTTGTTGAATTTTGTAATTTTCTTTAATATAAATGTTGTTATTTTGAGTCTCGTATCTGTTCTTTTTGTTTTTAGAAGGGTTTTTCTTTCTTTTTTTCAAGTACTCCCTAAACTTTTCAAAAATGTTAAAGTTGGATTCTTACCTTTTTATGGAAATTTTTTTATTTACTCCCTAGTCCCTCACTTCTCAAAATAATTGTAATCTATTTCTAATTGGTGAACATCCCCTACAAAATTTAATGAAACCAGTCATGCAAGTGTAACAGTGGAAAAATACAATATATAGTGTGTGTGTGTGTATATATAGGTCTCGTTTTCATTTGGTGGATACAATTCGGCTATTCAATGATGATCGTTGGATAAGAGAGCAACAATGCAGATTAGAAGAAGCCTTTGAAAGGCAGGCTATTGCATTTCTAGACGAGCAGGGTACATCAGAAAATAGTTACAACAAAAATGGGGACTAGATGTGAAGGAACAATAAACAAAGAAATCGATGGCATCTCTGCGTTTTGAGATAGAAAGGTAGGAATTTGGAAGTTTTGGAACGACTTCATGCTCTCTTTGGTATGATGTTGTCCCCTTTGCTCCTCGTGTCCATACGATTTTGTTCTTGAGTTCAACCCGAAAAGGTCTCATACCATTAAGAGGTGGTCTATGTATTTATGAACCATCACATATATTCATTCATAAACGATGTAGGATTGCACAACTTACCATTTTTCTTATAGGAACTGATAGCTGTTACAAGTTCAAAAGCCCAATTTGGGTTTTGAGATCAAGAATCCGACATTCAAACCGGCTCTATAAGAGGATAAATGTGGAGAAGCTTTAATCGATGTTGGTGGAAGCATCTAAACAGGCCATCGTAATGGCTTCATTGATAAGGTTGGTGGGATTTAGGTTTTGGTAAACATAATTGAACACATCCGGTGTAGATTCCTCTCCCTCTGACAGGCCTCCCTGCCAACTCAGCGCCACTCCAATTGCCATTAGCTGTGGCGGATAAAAGATTTTTGCTTTGCTGAGGATTTATACAAGTTTTCTATCACTAATTCTGAACTTTTTCAAGTTGTAACTTAAGTAAACAAGTAATTATAACATGTAGGGGTGGATAAGTTGACGCATAAGGCAATCTTAGGATCTCACCAACCGAAAAGTTGGAGGTTCAAATTCCCTACCAACTCAGGGGAGTGTCCCTGCCTGCGTGAACTTAAAAAACGGAAAATGATGGTGCCACCACTATATCCTTTAGTTTAGCAAAAAAAAAAAAAAAAAAGTAAACAAGTAATTATTACGGTTCACTTTGATATATATATCTACTCTACTACAGATAAGTAAAAAAAATACCATAATTTTATCCAACACTACACTATTCTGCCTACTAGACGATGCAAAATATATTAGAGATTTATAGTTAAATAGTCCTTTTTTTTTTAAGAAGTTTTTTAATAAATGACTTAAGTTATTAAAATTAGTTAAATGCCCTCTTTTTTATTTAAATGGTTAATTAATTTTCTTATATGGTCAATCAGTGATTGATCACATAATAGTCAATCAGTGATTGACTTACTGACTTACGGTCAATCAGTGATTGACTTACGATCAATCATAGATTAACCATAACGTAAGTCACCAAATTTCATAATCAATAACTAATTGACTATTAATTAATCATCAAATTTCATTTCTTCAAAAAAAAAAAAAAAAACAAACAAACAAACAAAGAAGATGAAGAAGAAGTTAGGTTATCTATTAGATTAGGTTATTAAAAAAGACCATCCAACCTAATTTATCATTTATCATGTTGGTTTCTTTTAAGTTATCTTAGTAAAATAGACTATACAAACAAATAGATATGTTCGGATTAAGGACAAGTAGGTACATTTATGCACCCATAGCTGACGCTAGTTTTTCAGAACATAATTTGGTCCATTTTTATGTCCAATTTGCGTCCCGAAGATAAAAATTGACACAAGTGCCCCACTCCACCAAGATATGTAGTTCATACGGACAAATTACTATTCGGGGGAAAAAAAAAAAAAAAAAAAAAAAAAGTCACTAGTGCAAAAGTTTTTGTTGAAATGCTAGATACAGTTGAAAGCGGAAGTTATTTAAAGCAAAACAAATACGTTATAAAAATGGATCAATAGGATGATCATTCCACTATAATTCCGAAAATGGGTGGGTCAATCCAATTATAATTCCTCCATTCTAAATTAAAACTTAGGACATTTATTAAGATAATGCTTTTAAAAAAATATCATTTCACGGATCCCTATTGTTTTTTTGTTTTTTTTAAACTCTCTTTTAACAATCTCATTGTCAAAATAGATTAAAATAAAAGATAGTATCATCAATCTTGTTATTGCTCCATTCTATATACTTTATAGCTCTAATTTTCAACCAAACCCCGAAATTCAACAAGTCACTCTTTTCATTTTTATTTTAATCTCATTATATTTACTCAATTACAGACCTTTTTAGAACATCTCTAAAAAGAGCCAAGTAGCGAATTTTAAAATAACTTTTTGTCAAATCTCTTTCAGATATGAATCTGTCTCATTCAGAAGGACTTACTTGGTAATAGGGGTAGCAATGATTGCTCATCCTAAAGCTATAAATCAAGAAACACCGGCAACGAGAATGTAGTTTTTTTTCAAATATGATTATTTTGATTCATATTAGCATATTAATTCCACTCCACCAAGCTAAACACTACCAAAATGTTTCCTTTTTTTTATAATTTGTAGGCAACATTTTTTTAATAGCATAATCCCCTTAAATCTTCAAAGCGAAATTATCAGGAATTATTTAGTGACGAAAATACGATACCATGTAAGGTCACAACCAATACCTTAAGCCAACATAACATGACATACCTGATCTCATGAAGAGTAGAAGTCTACCAAGTCTGCAATAAGATGAGAAAAACAGTTTGACACACTGACAGGTTATAACCAAGACGAAATTACTTGCTTAGAAGTACTTATCATGCATTAAAGTATAGCATATAGATATATTTAAAGCAAGTTTTGTTCAAGGTGACAACTCTTCACGGATTTTTTCACCCCCATGGTGTTACTCCACGCTGAGGACTTCGATCTCGAAAACCAAAACCGAATTAGGCTGTATGCCCCATGCAGGGAATCCGCTCGGTCCATAAGCATAATCCGGAGAACACTGTCAAACAAGAACAAGAGAATAAAGATATAAAAGTCCACTCCAATGATCCTATTTTGTAGTTCCAAGAGGGCAATTCTACGGATTCCCAAGTTTTCTTTCAGCCAAATATTTCATGACAAGTGATATGGCGATTGAGTCATTAATTTTCATCGATTACAAAACGAGAACTCACTCTTAACATTATTGGTAATAAGAAAGTTGATGAATAACTTGTATTCATATCATTATTCTTTTCAAAACGCATGTCAGAAAGATATTTTCAAACGGCGAAAGATCAGTGGCTCAAAAACAAAGATTGCAAATATAATCCTTGAAAAAGATATTGAAAAAAAAAAAAAAAAGGCAGAATAGAATATTACCCGAAGACGAGCAACTTCTCCCACTTGCATCCCCAACACCCCTTCATCCCATCCTACAATGGGTTCGAAAGATAAGGAAACAAAAAGAAAAAATAATTTACACTACAATACCCCTTTGGAAATGCATGATTTATTGAGAAAGGAAGAAAGTACTATATTGAAACATCCAAAGAATGGAATGGTTTGAAATAATAACAGACTGCCTGTTTACTGTGGATTTTGTTTATGTATCGTCCGGATAAAAGCAGAACGATATATAGAGCAGTATATATCTGCAGTAAAGCTGATGCATAAGTTTGTTCTTGCAATTTCCATCATAAAAATGTAATGTAGAAAGAAGTATCTTACAAGTACTAACAACAAAACTTATGCATAAAGCCTCTTTTATTTTATAAATTGCACATGCATATAGATACGTTAAACATACATACATGCATAAATGATAATTTAACCGTATGTAAGTAAACCGATCATATAATCTAACTTGATCACCAGTCCGCATGAAGTTTCAAGATTATTATAAACTTTTAGATAAAATTTGCTATCTGATGGCATTGGAAACTTGAATTCCTTTCCCCCAACATGAATAGATGGAAAAGTTTTGCAGGAAGATGAAACTTTACTGTAAGTGGAAAGCTTGGACCAAACCAGATACTATTTACTAGACGAGGGAGGGTTTTTGTAAATCACCAAATAAGGGCCCGTTTGGGGCGCAGCTTCAGATGGTATTTATCTGAATTTCAAAATCTCAACTCTATATCAAACTTTCCCTCTCTTCCATTTTCAAAAAACTCAAACTTTAAAAGTCCATAACTTTCTCCTTTCAAATCAAAATGAGATAATTTTTTATATCACAGTGCTCATATCGACGAGACGAACAAAACAAGATCTATTTTACATATTTTTTTCCAACCACATTTTAAATTTTTGCACTATTTTCTATATTGCAGAACTTTTTTAAAAACTTTCCCCACAAACACACATTTCCAACTCAACCTTTAAAACACCATCTCCAGATGTCCCCCCAAATGGGCCCTAAGAAATGCAAAATCATCAATTTTATCCTTCAAGCAATATTCCTCTTTATCCGGGTTCTGGAGCACAAGAGATTATAAGTTTTATAACTAAACCGTAATGAGTTACCTTTTATGACAGAACCTTGACCTATCTTGAATGCGAAAGGTTGCTGCCCGGGATCTTTTGTGCTGAAAAAAAGAAAATTAAAATTAAAAATGAAAAAGCAGAATAACTAAATCTTATGAAAAGGAAGCCCAGAAGATGCATGAAAAACAAAGTATTCCTTTGAGTAGAACACATAACAACCATTCTTAGTTTCTTACCTCCAGAACTTCTGAGATAGATCACCATTTTTCCCTGCAGCAAAAGAACGCCGAATTTCAGCTCAGATAATATGGACCGAAAATGCATTCAAGTTAAAGACAAGTTTTATACTAGAATAAAAATAAATTCATGGATTTTCATACATTTAGCCATGTACTATCAAAGATTTGTTTTCCTAAAATATAAAATTCTAATTTTTTCTTCCTGGCAAAAAAACCAAATTGATGATCAACCAGTTCATCTTTATAGTCATAATTACTCGCTAATTATCGCAGTCTTTTTAGTAAGACATATACATATTATAGAGGATTTAACTGCTAAGAAACTTTAGCAATTAATATGGAAAACAACTCAACATTAGCACACAACTGGCCTATACAATTTCCATCCTCAATATTGATTAAAACTAAAATTTGAAAGGAAAAAAAAAAAAAAACAAACAAACAAACAAAAAGGCATAATACCAAAAATCTCACTTTAGTTTTATGACTTTATCGAAATGTTCTGCTTCACCCTATGTTTTCATTTCAAGAATGCTTTTAACACGATTTGTCAAACTCAGATGACATATGTAGCATTCTAGTAAAAACAGAATAAAACACAACCTTAAAACAAAATTTATTGTTGCTCCACACATATATTGCAATTATTGAAAAAAGACTTTTTAAGTTTTTTTTTTGCCCCCCGGTATTCCTCACCTCGTATTGCATTTCAAACAACTCCCTTACCAGAAAAATATGAAAATTAACTTTTAATTTCTCAGCACAAGAATCTTCGGGGGAAAAAAATTAAAATTAAAATGTCATAGATCTAAAAACCGATCCAAAAGAACCATCTTCAACACAGTGAATTTTCAGAAGGGGAGATCAGAACGACGTCGTAAAGGGGTTTGGGGGTCAGTCGTACAAGAGGGGAGAGAGTGGCTAACCATAACCAGTGCAGTGGACGGTGACCTTACGACCGGCTACCGGTTTGGGACCGGTACCGGACCTCAGAACTTCCTTCTCAACTCCCATCGTCTCCCTCCTCTCCTCTTTTGATTTTTGCTGGCTCTTGAATCTTCTGATATTTGCTGCTTTTGGGGTTTTGGAATTTTGGCTTAATAGGGTTTGCCGAGGAAATTTATGAGCCGAGCACCATAAACTGCGCATAAATTATTAATTTAGGGCCGATGGTTCACAAGTTTGAGTTAAGATTTTTAAGTTAAGTTTGAGTTAAGTTAAGTTGAGTTTAACTATTGAGTGTTTGGTAAAAAGTTTGAGTTGAAAATTTGAAGTTGAGTTGAGTTTTTAGTGAAAAAGTTTAAGTTGAGTTGAAGGGTAAAAAAACAAAGGTCTTGTTTGGATGATAAGAAAAAACCCTATTAGTAAATAAAATTGGAAACCATGATAATATGTCAAATTATAAAAACCAATCAACTTGAGACAGTAAAAAATGTCGTAAAATTCCTTTTATGGTAATATTATACCCCCAACAAAATGTACATTATTTGTAATGTAAGAATCATCAAAATAATGTAACTATTACATTCCGACTCTGGCCCAAACAGATAATATTTGTTTGCGTTCATGTGGTTCTATACCATGGATATGATTGGTATCGTTCCCACATTGCATCCGCAATTCTTTCTCTCATCTGATTCATCGCACTCGTACTTGAGTCATGTTGCTATGTTCCTGTACTGGGCCCAGTATCATCTACCCCGTCGTCCAACATGTAATCCGCATTAACGTCGTCGTTCCCACGTACAGGCACACAATCATCTACATACTCTTCTAGAAATGGGTCCCCAATCTGCACCATCCTTATGAAATTATGCAGAACCACACACGCCACGGGAATCATGACTTATTTGTCCATCAGATAGCTGTTCATGCCTTTAAGTAATTTAAACCTCGCCTTCCAGACACCAAACGTCCGTTCAATGCAATTTCGCAGTGAAGAATGCGTGTAGTTAAATACCTCCCTGCGGTTGCTTAGCCCGGCACGACGTCTTCGATACTATGGTAAATGATACGTCTCCCGTCTAAATGGGCTCAGGAAACCATTCTTATTGGCGTAGCCGGAATCTGCTAAGTAAAATTTTCCTATCATATAAACATCACAATATTAGGAGAAGTTCAATATTTTTAACCTAAGTTTGCTTATGTAAATTATGCAATAATATTATAATTACAATTACCAGGTGGGGGCAGTGGGAAACCATGGAATGATATTGCCCTCGTCCAACATTCTGGCATCATGGCATGATCCCTCATATCCGGCCAACATGTATGTGAATTTCATATCGAACGAACAGGCCGCTAAAATATTCTGCGAGTGAAACCCTTTACGATTAATCCAACCGTAAGCATTCTCGCGCCCATGTGTCCCATCAATAGCACCAATACAACCCTGCATGACCCATTAGAATATTTAGTAAGCGTATCATCATCCACAGTAAGATGATATTATTAATCGAAAACCGTATGATATGAAATTAGAGAACATCGTTAACGTACATCAAACCATGGCCGATATTTTCCCGCGTGGTCATTTATCAAATGTTGCACCGCCGTGTAGTCAGGTGGTCGGATGAATTCGTCCTTCAACGCACAAATAACCTTCAACACTTTAAAGAACCAACGTGATGTTATTTCTTTAGAATGCTGGAATAAATACGAAACGTGTCGGTTTGTAGCGCCTTGTGAACAAATGGTTAAAAAAATGAATAACTGCTCGTTCACATTCATGTTATTTGTTGGCGTCAACAATTCCCGACTATCCAATAGGCCACTTAGTACTCTGAAGGTTGATGATTTCATACTGATCATTCCTTGAATTACGTCTTCATGGCCATTTAGTATCTCCTCCACACGCATGCTGTCAGTTAGGATTGAATTATGCATTGGTTGTGTTACTCGTTGTCTGTTACGCCGACTATTTGCCACAGATACCACTGCCTTTACAAGCAAATCGTCATCGTCGCGTTGTTCGTTTGTTGCGGCTTGGGCGTCCTCCTCATTATCAGGTGCGGATCCGAACCAGTTCATTCCTGTAATTTGTTGTCATTGAAAATGCACTATTTTACCTGTTGTAGATCAATTTTCCGAATACAATATTAAATTAGTCACCATGGCGCACATGTATTGACTATATTAACCGATTGTGTTCACCTATTAATATACGTGACTTACGAATTACAAACCCGTAGTTAACGACACGCAATTATGCATAATGGAAATTAATGTAATCATGAAACATAAATTGGCTTAGCAAACAATCTGGGCAAATGATCATACATATAAAACGTAAACAAGGCACCAATAAACGAACAGAAAAAAGTTTGACTCTCAATGTTTTGTCTAACTGAAATGAAACGGGAAAATAATGCTCCTATAACATAAAAATCAATTCGGCGGTGGCATGTGGGTGGACACAACTGAGGCAATAATGCCCCTTCGGTCGCCGTCGTCAAGCAGACAGAATGGACGCTGAAGTCGCGGACGAGCATCGAAGTAGTGCCACATTATCGTTCTCTGATATTGTGGAATACCCATCTCCTTCATGATATTCATGCAGTCCAAAATGTGATCTTTCTGGCTGGTTTGGTCGCTATTGATTCCCGATTGGGAGCGACCGCGGAAATGATTCGCGATTTCCTGCATGGTCTCGAAAGTCATCTCATCCGTCGCGTCCCTTTGTTTCCGCTTCCCAGTACTCCCCCGTGACCGGGATGGACCACCTTCGTCATTCACAACTCTCGTGTTAGCCTGCCTCCGCGTACCAATGCTCGGACTAATTTCCTCCTCTCAACCCGGCTGTGTTTCGGACTGGTCCATGGAGAAATCAAAAGCGAACGATGGCGTACTTCCACCTCCCATCGTAACAGATCCGAATCCCGAGGCACCTGCTGTATGGTTTTTTTCGAAAATGTTGTAATACAATTCCTTATTGCGAAGTCCCTCGTAGCGGAGATGGGTACACTCCTTGTTATCCTGAAAAAATCAAACGATTAACATTTGCCTGTACTGGTCGCTTTGGTATTCTACATAACATTATAGAAGGCAATTATGAAGTTTGATTACTTTGATGAAGTTGTGCCACGTTTCGTCCGAGCAAACAACCGTACCCGTCGCCGGATCATATCCAAGGCCGGTGCAGGTTTGCAATACCCTCCAACCCCTATAAATCTTTCTCATGCGCTCTTTTTTTGTATATAAAGTGGATGCCAAAGCTTGCACACCACCAAAACGAGTGTTGAACTCATTGGCCCATAGCTCTAGAATGCTACCTGTTGGCTGCTTTCCGCCAGTTGCCGCCAAGTGATCAGCAAGTTTTTCAAGGAATAATTTTTCCTTGGCGTCGGTCCATACGTACGACTCACCGGATGCTTTGCGAGGCATTTCCTTAACGCAGGAAAAAGCAAAATATCGAATCATACAAATAAGGCAACATGTATTGGCAACAAAAGTTGGCTCAGAATGAAATAATTGTCATATTGCATCTGAGGCATGTCAATGACACGATAGCATGGCAACTACCATGGCTTGGACCGCCGATAACTACCTAAATGATATCGGGTTAATGACGCACCAGTCAGATGAAATTACAATCTGACCCGATGAGCATTTATCATCATAGCCAAACCCCCAGATGGATCATCTCGGCAGCCTATGAATGACCAAAACAAGGATTGAGAATAATCAAAACGGCAAAAAAATCGGTGCTGCCCTGGTTTGGGTCAACAAGGTGCCAAGATCAACCCAAAATCAAGCCTGAAGTGACCAAAATGAAAAAAATCAGACCATAGGCATCACAAGAGAATCAAGGCAGAACAAACACACAAATATAGGGCTCACCAAGGCAGCACAATGGCAAAATCAGACCATAGGCAGTACAAGGGCATCAAGGCAGCACAATCGCACAAATATAGTGCTCACCAAGGCAGCACAATGGCAAAATCAGACCATATGCAGCACAAGGGCATCAAGGCAGCACAAACACACGTACATAGTGCTCACCAAGGCAGCACAATGGCAAAATAAGACAATAGGCAGCAGAAGGGCATCAATGTGGCTCAAACACAAAAATATAGTGCACACCAAGGCAGCACAATGGCAAAAACACACAATAGGCAGCACAAAGGCATCAATGTGGCTCAAACACACGTACATAATGCAAACCAAGGTAATACAATGGCAAAATCAGACCATAGGCAAAACAAGGGCATCAATGTTGCTCAAACACACGGCAATAATACTCACTAAGGCAGCACAATGGCAAAATCACACCATAGACAGCACAAGGGCATCAATGTGGCTCAAACTAACAAATATATCCCACACCAAGGCAGCACAATGGCAAAAACACACAATAGGCAGCACAAGGGCATCAATGTGGCTCAAACACACGTACATAATGCAAACCAAGGTAGCACAATGGCAAAATCAGACCATAGGCAACACAAGGGCATCAATGTGGCTCAAACACACGAACATACTGCTCAGCAAGGCAGCACAATGGCAAAATCACACCATAGGCAGCACAAGGGCATCAATGTGGCTCAAACACACGGCAATAATGCTCACCAAGGCAGCACAATGGCAAAATCAGACAATAGGCAGCACAAGGGCATCAATGTGGCTCAAACACACGTACATAATGCAAACCAAGGTAGCACAATGGCAAAATCAGACCATAGGCAGAACAATGGCATTAATGTGGCTCAAACACACGGCAATAATGCTCACCAAGGCAGCACAATGACAAAATCAGACAATAGGCAGCACAAGGGCATCAATGTGGCTCAAACACACGTACAAAATGCAAACCAAGGTAGCACAATGGCAAAATCAGACAATAGGCAGCACAAGGGCATCAATGTGGCTCAAACTAACAAATATATCCCACACCAAGGCAGCACAATGGCAAAAACACACAATAGGCAGCACAAGGGCATCAATGTGACTCAAACACACGTACATAATGCAAACCAAGGTAGCACAATGGCAAAATCAGACAATAGGCAGCACAAGGGCATCAATGTGACTCAAACTAACAAATATATCCCACACCAAGGCAGCACAATGGCAAAAACACACAATAGGCAGCACAAAGGCATCAATGTGGCTCAAACACACGTACATAATGCAAACCAAGGTAGCACAATGGCAAAATCAGACCATAGGCAGCACAAGGGCATCAATGTGGCTCAAACACACGAACATAGTGCTCACCAACGCAGCACAATGGCAAAATCAGACCATAGGCAGCCCGGCTTGCAGATGGGATGCCTCAAACACCTCAAACAAAGTATAAAATGCTTTAATGGAGAATCAACACAGGTCCAACGCAGCAAATAGACAATCAAGTGCAAGAAAAAGGTTGACCACTGCAATTGCTCTCGAAACCTCAAACACATGGCGAAATCAGACAATATATAGTGCGATTTAGGGGAAGAATATATATTAGGGTTACCGAATTGAAGCTCGAGGATGAGTACCCAGTGGAAGGAGTCGGATTCGGGCACGAGTTGACTGGTCGACAATATGATTTCCGAAATTGGAAATACTGGGTTATCCGGACACCGGCTCGTCTTCTTCTCCCAAGCCTCACACGGCGCCTCATCTGCTTGAAGGGGACTTGGCGAAGGCAAACCCTAATTGATATAAACGAAGGGAAGAGAGGAAGGAGGACCACTAACTGGAGCTACCCCTGGGCAGCAGATGGCCGATGGGATGGGTGCACAGCGCACAGAGCCCCTGACAGCAGCACATGGGCGCCGAAGTTGAGGAGGAAGAGAATCGGCCAGAGGGGTCAGGCATGGAGGAGACAGAGGAAACAGGGAAGATTCAAGAAACAGTAAACATAACTCGAGTCACTGTATAACGGTTCAGATTCACATTAAAGCTGAACAAGGGTGCCAAACAACAAGAGTTCAATTCAAACTAGGAAAACAAGGTTCGAACCGAACTGGAGCCCCAAACAGGGACTTAATGCCTAAATTTTTAAACTTGTGTTATTTAGATCTCTGTTTATATATATATATATATATATATATATAACTGGAATGATTATAAATTATTAAAAATATAAATACAGACATGCAATAGTCTTTTCTGTTAATTTTTTAATAGAATATGTTAATTAGTATCACTTTTTGATTAAATTACTGATGGATTCCGTCCAGAAATTAACAGAAATGATTATTTTCTTTTGGAGCATTCTAACAACGAAAAAGATCAGAAACTAAAGTTATACAAATTTAAAAGTTTTAGATATTAAATGAGTAATTTACCCACATAAACTACTTGCAAAAGTTGGTTTGGGAATTAAAAAACATCACAAAAATGTGGATCTCCCACTATACTCCTAACAGATCTGCAGGTTTTTTTTTTTTTTTTTGTCTAATTAACTCGACATAAAAGGCGATGTTCTAGTAAGATGAACTGGGAGTATCCTCCGCAGCGAAGAGGATAATGAATGTTTGTCATAATTTGGTCAATAAGTTTTTGCTAACTTGCCTATTATTTCAATGTGGAGTTCTCTAAATGATAAAATTTTAGTGAAATTAATATAGGGATAACCAATTTTTAATGTGGACAAAATAAGAAAAATATATCGAAAATTATAAAAGTACATTGGAGCAGAAAGTCCCATTCGGTCATGCATGACTCCATCCCTAACTTGACTCCCATCTATAACTTGACTCTTGTTTGACACCCCGTTTAAAACACATTTTTCAAACTTTTTTTTTACAGTTCTTTCTCTCACAAAAATTCGAATTAACTATTTAAACTGTCAATTTGATTTTACAATCCAAACGGACAAAGTCTTAAAGATCAAAAACAGATTGTTGGGACAATAGCCCCCTTCCAGAATAAATGCTTTTTCATTAAGATAACTTCAAAACTTTTACTTTAACCAAACGACTAAGAATTAATTTTACGAATATCCCCTGGAGTATGTATCCTATTTCACTTTGTTCCTTGGACTTTCAAAACTGATCATTATACGCCCTAAACTATATAAAACCACTCACTTTGCTCCTTTCATCCACTTCCGTTAACGGAATTGCTGATGTGGCATATATTAAAGAATTAATCACATATTTTTTAAAAATATAAACCCATATTTTGAAAAAATAATATTATTTGAGTATTCTTTAAATAATATCAATTATCAACTTAAATAAATATAGGAAAAAATTTCCAAACTTTTCTTTTTTCTGTATTTAAAAAAAAAAAAAAAAAAAAAAGAAAGGCCATGCCCAAATACGCAGAAGGTGAACCCATGGTGGAAAAGGTTGGATTGGACTGGTAAGGTGGCGATAGAGGTCAAATTGTAGAGGGGAGTTGGCAGCAAAGGTTGGATCGCATGGGGAGGGGGCAGCGAAGGCTAGATCGCTTTGGGGAGGGGGCGACGGAGGCTGGATATCGAGGGTTAGGGTGCGATAGAGGCTAGATCACGTTGGGGAGGGGGCGGCAGAGGTTGGATCTCAATGGTTAGGGGGCAGCGGAGGCTAGATTGCTGGGTTAGGGGGTGGCAAAGGCTGGATCTCACAAGGAAGGGGGCAGCGGAGGTTGGATCGTTCCGGCAAGGGCGGTGGAGGCTTGATCGTGCATGTGGTTGGCCGGGGCTGGATCGCTAAATGACAAGAGTTGGAGGCTATTCAAGGGGGAGAGACGGTGTGGGAAAGGATGGGGGAATTAGTAGAGTAGAGGTGGGGTTTTTTTTTTCATTTTTATTTGTTTTAAACTTTCATTTATTTTTTATTAAGATTAATTTGTTTTTTTATTAATATATATATATATATATTTATTTTTTTTCCAAATATGGGTTTATATTTTTAAAAAATATTTGATTAATTCTTTAATGTATGCCACATCAACAATTCCGTTAAATTTATAGACATAATTAGACAGAGGAGGCAAAGTGAGTGGTTTTATATAGTTCAGGGGACATAATGACCGGTTTTGAAAGTCCAAAGGCCAAAATAAAATAGGGTACGTAGTCTAGGGGGTATTCGTAAAATTAATCTTCCAACTAATTCTTTTATGTACAAAGATACAGGACTATAACAATTTACTCGACAGACTGAGAGTTCAATTCTTCACAGCTGCCACTTGAAAGAACATAAAAAACATGAAACAAACTTCTCCGCTTAAACCTCGACACTCGCCAGGGGCAAAATATTCTAAACGAAATAGTTAACATTTGTTAAATATCTCTAGATTCAATGCCTGCTTCAGCTTCAGTCAAGCTTTCATCATTCTCATTCAAGATATAGTCACA
This sequence comes from Ficus erecta, assembly GCA_008635985.1. NCBI lineage: Eukaryota > Viridiplantae > Streptophyta > Magnoliopsida > Rosales > Moraceae > Ficus > Ficus erecta. The sequence continues at coordinate 39,494 of BKCH01000056.1, read as the reverse complement.
AAGCTCTAAAAGCTGATCAGCCAGAGGCGGTATACTCGGATTACGCCTGTCGTTGTATTTGTGAGCATTATACGTGATCTGATATACATCATGCCTGAATTGCTCTCTGCTTTTGTACTCCATTTTCCTTACCTTCTCCTTGATGGTCGACAGATCCATGGGACAGTCTATGATGTCCAGGTAATCAGGAGCTTCCTTCTTCGACACCGGCTTCAAGAATAGATACGACACTTCGTATCGCTCTTTTAGGGTCTCCACAATGTGCTCCAAGATGTTTGCCAAACCGACCTGCAGAGTAAATTATGAGGTCATAATTCATAAAAATTCAAACAGGACTAGCCATAACTAATCTTCCTCAAATTTCTTCACAATGTATTAGCTCCTAAAAAGAATTTTTTTTAAAAAAAAAAAGAAAAAGAAAACCAGAGAAAGAGAGAATAATTTGTCTCTATAAACTTGCTCACAAGTTTGGAAAATACTAAGGGCCCGTTTGGAACATGGGTTCCAACAAGAATTTTGCCTACTCAACTTCCAAACTCCAAAATCTACATCTCACTTTCTCATAAATTTTCATGAAATCTAAACTTCAAAAGTCCGTAACTTTCTTATTTCAAATTGAAATGAGATGATTCTTGTGTCTAAATGCTTACAACGACGAGAGGAACGAAACAAGATCCATATTGCATATTTTTTTTGACCCATTTCAAATTTTCACAATATTCCCTATATAACAATTCATTTATAATTCACGCTTCAACCAAATACTCATTTTAATTCCAAATCAAAAAACTCCAACTCCAACCATTGTTCCAAACGGGCCCTTATTCTAGGGAAGAAAACAATTTATGAAATAACTAAAACTCTTCATAGGAAAAAGAAAGCAAAGTCAAATTTTCTTTGTGAATAATTTTCCACCGTTGTTTGTAGACACCCAAAGCAGCATCACAAGCTAAAAATGGAAAAATGCTACCGTGAATAAAAGCCAAGAAATTCTTATTAAAAAGAAGAAAAAAAAGAAAAAGAAAAAGAAAATCGAAGAAACAAAACTTTCCAATCATCATTGTCAGCCTACTACCATTCTAGATGGAATACCGAATATGTTGGGGAGAAAAAGACGATAACGTAAAAAAGATTTAAAGCCATATCAAGTATATGCATATTTTATGTGAATGCTACTCAAGCATCCTAAACCTACTGCGACCCGTAGTCATTCTACCAAAAAAGAGAAGATCGTCCTAAAAGCCAATTGAACACTACACTAGATCTATAAGGGTAGTCGATATACGTTCACTCCCCATGAATGGTAAGAGAATGGGAGGTTTGTCTCCCTTTCCTACCCATTTCATGTGTTGAATTACAAAAATAGTATTAGAATTTTGATCGGGCCCACATGACTGAGGGAATCAGGAAAGGGAAAGTCAATCTCAAGTTACTAGTTGACTTCGTTTCTGTCTAAATTCTACCTTCCTAAGGGGGGTAAGTACACACCAGAAAAGGAAATCAAACTTTTTCTTCCGTATTCCTTTTTCTTTCCTTTCCAAATTCTTTTCCTGTTCTTACATTCTATCGTCGACAATTAAAGATGCCCAGGTGTGTAATATCACCTGTCGAAATACAAAAGCAGCACAAGCAAAGGAAAAACCTGCTGTAAAGGTAAGTATGGTAGATTACCTCTCCTCCTCTTCTCCGTTTTGTCGTAGCAGCATAGTCAACAACAGGCCTTCGTTTTGCACTACGATCCCTTTCTGGCATTCTCTTGTCAAATCTGCTTGATCTCGAGTCTTCCACATAGTCATCTCTCATCTCAGTCCTTATCTTTTTTTTCTTCTTCTTCGCTTTCTGGCGCTCTTCTTCTTCCCTCTCTCTTCTCATGGCTGTTTCATATCTTTTTATCCGTGCCAGTCTTTCTTGTTCTTCTAGCATCCTCATTTCTTCCTCATGCAATCGTCTTGCCCTCTCTGCTCTCAGTCTCTCTTCATTTCTGTGCTTCTCTTGCTCCTCCCACCATTTCCTTTTATCTTTAGCTTTCTTTTTGGCCGTCTGAGCGCAATGCATGGTCTCTTGGTTTCTGTCCACTTCAAAACTTGACAACTCCACTATTCTTTTCGTCTTTCTATGCTCAATACCTGTGCCTCCATCTTGACTAAACTGATCCAGGTCAATAACTTCTTTTGGCCGTTTAATTATTATCTTCTTATGCAGTTGTTCTCTCTCTGTTTCTATTGGTAGCCGTCTTGATATTTTATGAGATTCAACCCAGTCCCGCTCTGTGCTTGCTGGTGGCCTTATAACAATAGTAGGTTTCTGCACTTCGCCTTGGCCTTTGTCTGTGTCTGCTGGGGGCCGAATCACAATGGGGAGTTTTTGAGATCCAACATGCACATCTTCAGTTTTTGGTTTATTAGAAATTATTATTTTGTTGACTTTAACTGTTGACTTCCCAGTTTCAGGATCGGAAGTGACTGGCTGTTCAGTGATCTTTGTCAGTCCAAGGGTAAACTTATCGGAAACATTATCCGTTGAGCTACATTTAAACTTAAGCGGAACAACTTTTGTGCTCGGACTTAAGTTTTCTCCCTCAGAAGCTTCAACCAGCGCTATTTTGGTTGCACTTTTGGGTATGAGCTTCTTTGTCACAGTTTTTATCTGGGATGGACCAGATGGATTCAGAGAAGTGGATTTTCCAGGCACTTTCTCCAGATCTGGAGTCTCAGTGTTCGTGTCGAGATCTCCATATTTGGGGCAGTTCTTGTTTGTTCTCATGTGTCCAAGCTGGCAGGTTGAAAGCAGACCAATCGTAAGCAATCACATTATTCCAAAACATCAACCAGAAGGAGAGAGAGAGAGAGAGAAGTTTAAACCCACCTGACCACATGCTCCGCAGACGAAAGTCTCTCGGGCCGACTTTTTTTTCCTTGAACATCTGGTTTTAAGAAAATAATTGAGAATTTAAAGAGAATTTAAGGAGCAGAAATCAGAAATAGATACACCTCAACATATCCAAACAAAATGAGACCACCTCATGTAGGCAGTTCTGTACCATGATAAAGGAAGAGGTAACGGCCCAAAGAAAACTAGAAAACCCGAACACCAAAACCAAATCCATCCAAACTAACTGGTAGACAATACAAAGCAACTTTTGATTTGTTTGCTTTTTGGATGAAGAAACTGAAGAACAACAGAGAGAAACACGCCGTTGAGGTTTTATTTTGTAGAAAACAACTTTATTAACAACAACGTTAAAAAAGTGTACAGCAGAGGACAAGAAGTCCTCAAACAATGGAAAACATGAGAGCGAAAAAACCAAACAAACAAACGAAAAGGCATAGATGGGGATCACAATTTCCTAATTGTTGCAATATCAGGTCCTGTCCCCTTGACAAATCAGAAAAGAAACCCACAAGGCCACCCGATATTTAACTCTTTCCCATACATCACTAATATCTCCCTCAACTTCATAAAAGATGCAATTGTTTCTATCTAACCACAGTGCCCATGTGACAGCATGTAAATGATTGAAAGTTGATTTCACATTTCGGTTTTCGTTTTCTAGAGCTACATAATAAACATACCCAAACAAAATTTCACTTTTTTCTTCTATCCAGATCAATCTCTCTAAAAACACAACCAAACACAATTTCAGAAACGGTTTTACCATCATTCGCAAAAAATTCTCATTTCCGTTTTCATACCCAAAACAAAATGATTTCCAAAATGCTACCAAAGACAACCTTTTACCATTTTACGAAATTCACTTTTTAATAGTACTTTTTCTAAAAAAAATATATAGATATATATTCATAGATGGTACTTATCCAATTTGATAAGATCTAATTGAACTTAAAATAAAAAATTTTCAAATATTCAAAAAAATATATGTTACATTGCCATGTACAACCAAACATGGTAAAATAATATTCCAAGGAATATAGAACAAGATTCTCGTACACAACAAACATGATAATACAGATTTCCTAGGAATCATACTGCCCTCTCTCACTTTCCCAGGATTATGATTCCTATTGATTAGTGCATACCAAACCCCCCGCCCTCCCTCCTCTTCTTCATTCCAAAAGACACCATAATTTTAGTCATAATACTTCAACTAGACTCCTGTAAAGTCTAGCAAATAGACTTGTTGGTTTATTTGGTCCTTTTTTTTTTTCGATAACCGTGGTGTCCGAGACTTTGCCCTGACTAATCCATGGGATCCATGCAAAGCGCCCCCTCCACATGGATCGGGTAAATCTCGGGCCAAAGGCCCGCAGGCCTGACCCCAAGGAATTGGTAGTACTCATGGGAATCAAACCTTAGACCTAATGCTTCCTGAGGCACTAAGTAGTAAGTCCAAGTAATTCACCACTGAGCCAACCCCTTGGGGTTTATTTGGTCTAAAATGACTAAGAACCTGTTTGACAAGCTGGCTTATAAATTGGATCGTGTTCTCATCACCATGAAGACCAATCTCATCCCAATACACTAGATGTGCAGGACATGAAGAGATTTTTTTATTGACCACACTCCAAACAAAAAAGTAAATAAATATATATATAAATTAAAAAAAAAAAGAAAGAAAAAAAAAAGAAATAAATTAAGAAAGAAAGATAAACATATAAGTAAACAATATTTGAACAGAAACTAAATGAAGACATGAAGAGATTTTTTTATTGACCACACTCCAAACAAAAAAGTAAATTAATAAATAAATAAATATATATATAAAGAGATAAATCAAGAAAGAAAGATAAACATATAAGTAAACAATATTTGAATAGTTAGAGTTCATAAAACTAGAGTTCTACCATAAAATTAGTTCACTTGCCTTGACTCCATCTCCTGCGATTTTGATTTTCTTATTCGTTAGAGTTATATCCACAATGTCATCATTCTTTTTCTTTGCCTTCATTTTTCCAGCTTTGTTCTTTTTAAGAAGATTTTCTACCTGTACCAAAACATCAAGAGAATCTTTAGTCGATCTTTTTAAGATTGTAAAAGAATTATCTGCATGATCAGACTAGCCTTCAATTTGCAAATTACGGGAGAAAAATGTAGAACTTAAAGAGAAGAAACGAAATTTCATTGCTCGAATAAAAGTCCTAGTAACTCATACCCACCACTTTTGTCTCTACAGTAGTATTGTCTTTTAAAGCATAGGACACATCAGGTTGGTTTGTAATAGTGATTTGCTTGACACGCTCTACATTCGGTAAAGCCAAATTTAATCTAGTGCCTGGAGTGATTCCTGCTTCCTCCTCCCATACTTCTTGCTTTCTTCTTCTTCTTCCGCTCAGTTTCATCATCTGTGAAAATAGGCACCATTGTCAGGCATACAGCAAGAAAGAAGGTTCTTTCGACAATTAAAATTTGTGACATATCTACAGACGTGTCCCAGAATCCAGCAACAGATTTTTTTTTTTTTTTTCCTGGTTTTAAACTTTTTAACTTCCAACAATTAACACATCCCAATTTGGATTAAAGTAAGGCTCTTATTCTTTTGTAAGAAGTCATTATTCTTCTGTAGAATCCAAAGGACAAATGTCCAATAGGACCCCCTCAATGATTTTGTGGGAAGTGACATTTTTCCAGTAACCAGTAAAAGATTTACTTACCATCCATAAGCAACCGGCATAATTCGGCAGCTTCAGCTGCTTCATCTTCAATTTCTTCTTCTGCCTGAGCTAATGATGGGCGCCTTCTCATTTTAAGGCCCTTAACGCCATCTGCTTTATCATACTTGGAGTCATAATTACCCTCTTCCTCTTCTTCACATTCTTCTGCATCAAGCAGATTTTCCAAATCGCCAGCAAATGAGTCCAGATCACTATTGTTTTCTTCAGAATCACTCTCATTTTCATCCCTGTCGAAGGCTGAAAGACTCTGAGCTTGGCGGTCCCAAATCTCCTGACATTTTTCTCTGGTCTGCTGCTGCAACTGAAGAAAGGACATTCGCTGCCCACGTGCATATTTACTAATTGTGGTTGGATCAACTTTGACCCCTGATTCAGCTTGTTCACTTGAAAGTTTGCGAATCATGGCAATCCTATGCCACCTTGTCTGCTTCGCAATCACTTCATCAGGAACATCGAACTTGAGAAGAACCTGAGAATTGGCACAAAGAAAAGTGAACACAACATAAGTACAATAAAGAAAAACTAGGTGCAAAGATGGGAGTAAGACTCATTAACAATGGGCTTTTTCTTGCTGAATCAACAATGGGCTTCAATCTAAGAGAAGAATACTCATTATAGTTCCTATGGGTCCTGAAGAAAGACCATCTTATGGCTTGAGGTTGTGTCTAGATGCAGAGATCAAGGAAGATCCAAGTGGGGGAAATATTTATCAATAAAAGTTACGAATTGTGAATTGTATGACAAAATCCAAAAAGTACCAGCGGGTTTTAGAGCCGGTTTGCTTTATAGGTTTGAACAGAAAATCTGAACAAAAGATATAAATTTTTGTGAGAGAAAAACTGTAGCAAAACATAAATTGTGATTTAATATATGAACCAAATGGCTCCTTAGCTTTAAACAACGTTTACCCCTACATTTTTTATACTCCAAAAAGTACACTTCAGTTAATTATCACCTATTTTTTTAAGAGTTAAAAGTAAGCCTTTAACTGGTCAAATTGTTAAAAATGCCATAAATACCTTTGTTAATCAATTTTTAAAAACCAAAAATTAAATTCTGGGAAAAAAAATTCAAAAAAATAAGTTCCAGCCGACGACCTCTGTCCCACGTCGGATTGCCCCTTCCCGTTTATGTTTGACTGGTCGAAGTTACATAAATCCTTAGAATGATGTTAAAATATTAATTGCTAAGGACCTTTTTAAAAGGGTTATTTTTTATCCCTACTGAAAACATTGGGAAATTTTTTTGAAGGATTAAAATGTAGAGATACTTTTTGGATTATCAAAAATATTGAGACAAAAGTGGTAATTAGCTAAAACTCAGGAGTACTTTTTGGATTTTCTCGTTTATATATATATATATATATATGTATATGTATATGTACACACTTCACGTTGTGACTTATAGAGGACTTGATAGGAAATGCGACCTGTCCCTCTAAATAGGGAACAATGGTGGAAATTTGTATGACAGTTAAGCTCATGGGCTAGTCAAAGAAAACTACAATGACATTGAAAAACTAACAAACCTCTCGTGCAGCTTCCATGCTCAATCTACGTAGATCAGCATCCGTTCCAGTAAACAGTGGAACCTCCTCGTCCAGCCACCGCTTTTTTCTTCACCACAGCACTTGACATTGATGGTTTTGGAGTAGCACGGACATAGCTAAAACCTAGACCCCGACCAGAAGGATCACCAACACCAGTAATTTCCAAACGCTCAATATTTTCTTTTCCCTGCTAAGGAAGAAGCAATAGAAACAGGAAAAACAATGTAAACAAAGGAAAAGCAAAATTCCGATGGTTGATAGAAGTATCATCTCTCCATTATCATTCAGAAATGATGTGAACCTTTAGTAGAGTAAATCGAGTGATATCTGTAAGCAAGCATCTAATTGAAGGTGAAATATAATGCCACTATCAACACGATACTTTACCTGAGTAGAGGCAACAAAATTGCTACTCAAGTTCCAAGGAGTAATTTGTAGTTCCCTTTCAATGTGTGATGCAGCAGCCAGAGCTATGGCTTCATCAGGCAGACGACCCATTGCCGATGATATAGAAGAGGGTTGGGTTTCAGTGATTCCTAAATGTTTAAGCCTATATAAACCAGCTTGCATGCTTTCATAGGCGCATACCTAGAACTCCAAGGGCAAAGAAATTATACAAGGATAAGAATAATACATATACATTAAAAATAAGAATTCTACCTCTTTGGTCATAGCTACCTATTCTATTAGTTTACCAATTCATCCTAAAAGCTTAAGCTGTTAGAAGGTGGGCCAACAATAGTTTTATATTGTACACTCTCGTCACATGAAGGCCAGGCATGCGGACTAATATTGATTAGAAAGTCCAACACAAATATTAAGAAGAGGTCCACAATATATATTGAAAGACCCAACCCGCGATGATAATAAGGAGGATAAAGGGTGCAATTGCAGAGGTTTGAACTCAGGACTTCTTTTTTTGATACGATGTTAGTTACCAATTCATCCCATAAGCTTAACCCGTTAGGAGATGGGCCAACAATGGTTTTATATCCTAACATATTCAAATAGCAGGGTGCTAACTTAGAGAGAGGACAAAAACGAATTCTTGAAGAAGTGGAGGAAGATAGCAAGGATGTTTAAGAAAGAATTAAAGATTGGGTAGTCCAAACTAAGAACTTTCATAACTTTTCCTTTCTGATTTGCTAACGGGATTGATTCTGTTGTTGTAAGGCTTGTTAGTTTATGATTTTTACTACATATTTCCTAAACCTTTAAAAGAAAATTTTAAAAGTCTTCCAACTCACAAGAAAACACTGTATACAAAGCTTTAGGTAATTAAAAAGAGGAGTCAGAAGACATATGGCATGACTCACCTCCTCCGGTTTAACCATATTTCTCAGTTCATCCTCTGAGAAAATGCGAAAATTGCGTTTCTTGACCCAAATCCATTGTCCATTTGATCCTCTCTGGAAGGTGACATTTACAACATTCAGGTGAGTTAAAATACAACTAAAAAACAATCAAACAGCAAAAAGCATGAAATAACTGAGCAACAAGTGATGTCCTGTGTCAGAAAAAGTGCTGAACTTCCATTAAATGCTTTTATAAAGTAGTAAATGTCAAATTAATACAATGCAATTATACCTGCAAATATGCAAGTTCCTTGAGCTTCTTCCTAAGAAAAACCTCGGAAAAGTAAGGAAATTGTAATGGCAATTCATTGGCAACGGATGCAAGGAAGCAACTGGCGCTTTTCAGCAGCTCGGAACTCACGACACATGTGGACTATCAGCCTTTAATCATATAATTTTGAAGATTTTTAGTTCCAGGAGACATCACCTCCATGAGAGGCCTCCTGCAAAGAGCAACAAGGGTAAAATGTTAGTTGCAACAGGATATAAACATGGTCTTCCATAAAATGAGTCGACTAGTAATACGTGATTGGAGAATTGTTACCAAGACTTCAAAAGATAAAACATTTAAAAAAAAAAATATTTCACCAAATCTCATACATATAAATAGGTGTATGAAAATATTTTGACAAATATTGCATGACAACCTGTTGTCCAACGACATGAAGCCTGTCAATGCGTCTTAAAGAAAGTTTTCCCTTTGCAGAACGAACTAACAAATAATCAGTCGAGGGCACCTTATGGGAAAATATAGGTGCTCTATACATATTTGTTTCAAGAGATGACTGACTGGAACCAGGTCTTATATCTCCCAGAAAAGGTGATTTATCAGCAGGGTTTAGTGCAATAACATGTCCCAAGCTGCTGTCGGGGTGCTGCGCAAACAAAGATTCAGTTTGATCGTCTGGAGCTGATTTCTGATAATAAGTGCAGAGTCTGGCACCCATCCCAATGTTACTCAAGAGTAAAGGCCTTTCCTCACAATACCTGAAAGGTCGACAATTATTAGATAATCTCCATATCATACACTGAAAAAAAAAGTTCAAGCACAGAAACAAATTCAAAAACAAGCACGTATTTTTTAGATTCTAGTGCTTAGAATGCACATGTGAAGCACTGTATCAGTCCCCTTAAAGTAGTTTTGCAGAAGCCAATTAGTTGAGAAGGCATTTTTTGGAGACTTCACAGATGCAGTTTGGCTCTACTCTGGGTAATAATGTTCAAAATTGACAGATCTTTCAGTGCCCGTTTCTCTTTGGTAAATTGAAAATTTCTGGCCAGGCTTCCACTCCTATTAATCCTATTTGCTTAAATCATTCTTATTCTTATTCTTATTTCGAAAGGGGAACTGAAACATTTTGAGAATAAGCTAGTAACATTATTGCATTGAGCATTATGCGCATGCATATATAATCTCTCATGCCACTTACTCCATTAGAAAGACATGGCCATCTTTGACGGAAAGATCGGATTCTTCTTGAATGCTCCAGGTGGCCTAAAAGACTTGTTCTCACTAGGAAGTTTCTGTGCCCTTGGCAGCAAATGTATTTTTGTACGAACAAGATGAAGCAAAGAGTTTGGTTGAACATTTGGGCAGCTAATGATTTATCATCTTCAAGCTCTTTCCTAAATAAAACATCTTCACCGGCTCCAATGACTTGAAATCTACAACCATAAGAGATCAAGGTAAATTTCTACCCTCAAAAATATGTAGTTAGCTAAATATTCTGGACTAGTAATAAAGTTTTTATAACAGCATTATCAGAAAATCCAAATCCTAAAATAAGCAGAGGATAAGCAAAATCAAAGAGACGTAACAACCTAGCTTTTTGAAGCTTTCGCCTTAACAGAAGAAATGGTCTCCTCCGCATCCACATGGAGTTTACTTCCTTTTCCACCAAAGCTTCTTTATAATAACTTTCATCGGGCCTTGAGTAGGGAGCTTTCCTTGTTCCTTTACAGCCACTTCATTGTCGTGGGGATACCACAATGCTTTGGGACCGATGAAAATTAGCTATATCCTTACTGCATAGCAGCATTTAAGAGTTCAGTTCGGTGGAAAATTGACATTACTCAGAGGTAAATAACGGAAACAACGATCTTGACAAAGCCGGTAATGTTCACCCACAAGACTCATCAAAGCTGATTGTAAAGCCAAAGCAAAGAATTTAAGACTTAACCAGTTTATTCAGAGGATGTTCACATAGTACATATTCACGGGTGGAATAACCAGTTTATTCAGAGGATGTTCACATAGTACATATTCACAGGTGGAAACTAGCATTCATTTCCTTTTCCTCACCTTTTCTTCTACTTATTTTTTCCTCTTTTCACTAAGTAGGAGAAAAAGAAGGGGCAGACAACGCGCATATAAGTAGATTCCATGCACACACCAAAAAGAGATTTGAAACCTACAATAGCTTAGACATCACTTAACTCCACGATGACATAAAATTGGCCCCAAACACGGAGGAATATTGAAACTAACATTAGGATTCGACAGGTTGGTGCATCAATTCAGCAGAAATTGACATTACTCAAAAACTAAGAACTTATTCTCTTAGCAGAGAAATAATTAGCCTATTGGCATTATGACAAAATCCAAAATAAATTTTCAATTCACCGCCATAAGAATGCAGAAATATGAAAGAATGACATGTATCATAAATAATCATTCTCACTTGCTCAACTTCAGTTTCATTGTCTGCAGCGTAAGTGCAGGTTGTGAGTGATAAATCTTGATGCCCTGAGCTGTGCGCTTTTTCGAGTTTGATTTCATTTGCTGAGATGTTTTCCTATTTGAATAATGTTTGTCATTAGAAACAGACCGCCAACCAGATTGTCCTCCATGACCTGGCAATTCAAGAGAATCCCCGTGGGTCGACTTCACAGAGCGGGTTATAACCATAGCGCCTGCATGAAGCCCTAGATTTTTGCCATCATTGTTATCTAAAATTTCAAAGAGCATCTGCTCATCCTGAAGATCAAATATTAGCTTTGGCTTTCCAACGGGTCTATCTTGCTCCCATATTATTCCATCCAACCAAGATCCTTCTAGCATGTCTCTGTTTTGTGATATAAGTTTGTTAAAGTTCCTTATACCATTGGTTTGGCGAAGCTGTTTTGCATCAACTTTCTCCGTTCTACACCATCATCCTGATTAAAGTTATCCACCTCGGATCGGGATTCTAGCCTTAATAGTTGTGGATGGTACCTCCCTTCTGAAAATGGAAGGTTTGAATCTCTAGATAAAGTTGGTGAGCCAAAGTGCTCCAATATAACTGGGGAACTATGCAGAAAAGTCTCACGAGGTTTATCATCAGATTCCGATAGTGGCTCTAATGAAAGATTTTTCAGCGCTGTCTCGGGTTCTGTTTCACTATCAACTGAAGCTACTATATCAGGTCCAGCAATTTCACAGCTCTCAACAGAATTTTCACCAACTGGAGAATTATCCCAGACAATCCCAACTTCCCAGTCTAGTTGATCGAGAGGATAAAATGTAGGACCTAATGGTGACTGCCTTCCAACCGAAACATCCGCAACTAAATCTTTTTTCATCGGCTCCGCAGGAAAACAAGAGTCCTTTCTCATCTCATCACCCTGTGAAACCGCCGGGGAAACCACTGGCAGAGCACCGGATTCTTCAGATTCTGACTCATTATCATTATAGCTACAAACGTCATGCTCATGCTCATGCTTATAAAAATCGTCCTGTTTCAATGATTTTAAATCTTGAGTGGAACTTTTCAGAAATTCCTCTTCGTCCTCTTCAACCACAATAGAAACATCTGTCGACTTATACCTATCTGGAATGATGAATAAGAAAGATCAAATAACAACCAAGACATGGGTAGAGCTATAATCAACGTAACACTTTTTGAGTTAAAAAGTTTCAGTACCTACAGACAGGAAGATAGCCAAAGCGATATAGAAATTTCACAAAAGAAAAGGAAAAATATATATTGTGAGAATGCATCCAACCTTAAGCCCTATCATAGCAATTAGTAAGACAAAAACAAACGTAAAAAATAAGGTTCGCACACATTAGTCAAGAGGTTAATTCTTCCATATGCGACATACCTCTAAGAACAGAATACTTATGGTCTCTCTTCTCCCTCTTTTTCAAGGGTTCGTGAATTCCAAAGATTTCTGAGAACCGCAAAATGACCTTTCCATCTTCCATACATAAAACAGGCAACGGCGTGGAGCCTTTATCTGATAGCTCATCCTGTTTGCTCATGAACAAGAACATAAAGTAATCATCAATGAGGAGCTCAATTAGAGAAAAATGACACAACTATTTTCACCACATAAATTCTTTGTTGGTTTTTAACAAGTGCACAAATGCTTTTTATTTTTTTTAATTAGAAAACGAACTACAAAGATCCTCTCAAAAGACCTTGAAATACGATATCAACCTTAAAGGAATAATTAAAAGCAAGTTGCCTGTAATTACAAGCAAGTTTCATATGCCTTTTACAATCAAGTCTTATCCTAAAAAAAAAAAATTAAAAGAAATAAATAAAAAATAAATAGATAATAAAAAAAAACAAGCAAGTTGTTTCAACTCTTATCCATTTTACAAAGCATCCAAAGGAATGAAACTGAAGTAAAAAAAAATGTGTTCAAGTCATGCTTTCAAATACTCATGACAAATCATAATTCATACCAACACACTTCTACCTTCTTTTCGTAATGAAACTCGTTCCCTGTTCTGTATTCAAAGTAATAGACAAACCTCACAGGGCTGCTTTAAACCTTTGATTCATTGTACTTGATAAATAAAACTCAGAACTTCATGCTTGTGAAGCTAGCTTATAATAAATTTTTATTTATTAAAAAAAAAAAAGTAACCTGAAACTCTTCTTCTTCTTCAGAAACTAAAGTTTCAGCATCATCCGATCTGGTCTGATGATCATCCTCAAAAGTCCTCTCACTGGTAAAATCCGCCTCAGGAGACTTACCCTGCTCGCCTGACAGTGACAGGCTAAGATGAGTCCAATGTCAAAAAATAAGCTCGGACAGGAAGAATAGAAATTACTAAAATAGTAACACCATTGTTCAGTTTATTGATAAAAACTAATACACCAAACTACGGGAGGTACCCAAATTGGTTGGCTTGATTTTACGCATATATACATGCACATGTATGTGTCTGTGTGTAACACTGATTTAGTATCTTTGTCTTTTTTGCAAAGCCGGAAACTGCGTTTAATCTAAGACAACATCTTTTCTTTATCATTTTCTTTCTTGTACATGCAATTTCCAAGCATATGTTTTATATTTAGTTTCTTAAAGCAAGTAGCAGTTTTTCCAGTTACCAATTGTGCTTTTATTCTATTTCGAAAGTTTTAGAATCGAAACAAAAAATCTTACTACTATTTTGAGATTCTAGAAAACAGTTTTACGCTACAGCTGATGTTCAAAGGAAAACAAGTATACAAGAAAAAGCAAAACATTCAGAAGTGATAAATGTATAGAATAGGGGGGAAATTGGAAAAGTTAGGGTTAATAATTCATATTAAACTGAGAGAATACCTGAGAGAATAACAGCTTGAGCATCTGCATTGTTTTCAAGCACCTCGTTTTCCTGTTCAATTTCCTCGTCATAATTTCATCGTCAAATACAGAAGCTGTAGGCTTCAAAGTAGCCAATGAAACTTCAGAAGAAAAATATTCCTTTTTAGGCAGTAGATAGTCCTCCTCACTGGCAGCTTGAATCTCTGGTCCTTCATACTGCTCATCAATGTCTTCATAATCAACTGCATCTTCAGCTTTTTCGTCATAGTCTGGCACAAAAGCAACACAATGAACATCTATCCAGAAAGATGACAACAACAAACAAGTGAACTATAACCATGCAGGGCAGAAGACAGGATGATATCTTCAAGTATTTGGAAAACCGATTACCTAACATCAAGTCTCATGCATTACTCATACAAAAAAAACAAAAGGAAACACAAAAAAAACAAAAAAAAAAAAAAAAAAAGGGAAGAAAGATAAAAAGGAAGTCAGACATCTAAGAACTGTAGCAGTTAATTCAAGAGCCACAAGTCCGTGCACTGTTGAAACTGATAACTTTTTTGTTCTATATCCTAATTGATTAAGCTTTTAGGACGAAGGGTAATCCTTATTTTCAATTCTTTTTAACCGACAAAAAAAAAAAATTTGGTGCATGCAACATAATTGCAAGCTCATTAGCTAACCATCGTAACCATTAATTATCTTTATTTTTTACATTATGCTTAATTAGAATTGCCGCACTTCCATAAATATTTTTCTAACATTTAAACACCGCATGCCTGTCATAAATCTTGAAGAGAAAAAACAATGGAATACGAAAATATTGAAGAACATCAGACATTCAATGCTGTAATTTCAGGCATATACAACAATACCTTGTTCAACAACATCAGCAGATGTTTGGGGTGATTTAATTGACAACTACAATCACACAAAAACTCTTCGTATTAGAGGAGAGAGAAAAGCAAAAGGAAGAGAAGTTACACTAAAATCCCCCCAAGTATACTATTGCAGAACAAAAAAAAAAAAAAAGCAGAGATCATTGTCCAACTGTGAACAAAATCATGAGAATAATGTTCAAAATAGAGCTACAGAGGGAAACAGATATGAAAGTTCCATACATCTATATCAGTTAGAGATGAACCCAGCTTGTCAGCCAAAGCAGAAAGATGCTCCTTTGCGTCCTGAAAAGTGTAGCCGTATATCCATAATCCATATTTTAGCATCAAGATTATAAAACTTTCAAAAAACAATTTGCATTGATATGTAATCAATTACAAAGACAGAGGATGTGAAATCTTCAACAACAAAAAAACAAAACAAAAAAAAAAATGAATAAATAAATAAATAATCAGTCCATAAATTAGATGTAACAGTCCTAATCCTCAACCACCCACTATGAACCAATTACATTCATACAATTTAAAACGAAAAAGTTATTAAACATAATCATTTCATCAGCATTGCTAATTCATTGCTAGCATTGCCACCTCCATAACTTGCCAAATCTGTTTCGAGACTTAGCTCAATCACTGGCCTAGTAACCATAGTTACAGCATTCTGCCTTTCCTCTGACTAATAACCATTTACACATTCATTCAACAAAATAAAAGATATTGAAAGAAAGAAAAAAAAAAAAGGGCATTGTCTATTTCTTTATAGAATGACCAAAACATAAATGTAACATCAAGAAGAGGACAAAGATTACCTCATCAAGGTAGTCAACATCAAGATCACCGGAGTTATCGACATTGCCAAACATAAATCCCAGAAGCCGACTACCACCATTCTCTTCGTAGTCTTCCTCGTCATCTGCCAGATTAAAAAAGTTGAAACAACTATATCTTGGCATAACAACGATTCCGACCAACAAAATAAGTCGAAAGTTCAAAGACAGAACCACCACAACACAATCATATAGACCTAGAATATTGAACTCCAACCAGCCAACTCCAAACCCTCTTCAATACACACATGAGACTATCATCAATATAGAAAACATAACAAATATAAAGATTAATCATTTTTCCATTGCCCAGAAAAAAAAAAAAAAAAAAAAAAAAAAAAAAAAAACTAACCTTCGTCCCTCCCATCAAGAGAACCGCTATCTGAACCATAACCCATGTTGCGAAAACAGCTCTGCAAGACATAATTGACAATAAATTTTTTTTTTTTGGTAGTTTTTGAAGAGAATTAGAAATTTGGGTTTTTCAAATCACGCCAAATTTGAAACCCTATAACGATTTCTTTTTTCTTTTTTTTTTTTCAAAGTTTTGTTCTTTTTTTATTAATTTGACAGGTTCCTCGTAGTCTTAAAAATCAGCTGTGTGTTCTTGGAAAAATAAGGTCATTAAAATTCATTAAAAGAAGGAAACAAGAGAATTTGTACCTGTGGAGTAGACAGAAAGCTTAAAATGAAAATAATATCATATGGTATGACAAAACAAATTTAAGATTTTCGTTTCGTAACTGCGTAAGTTGCTCAGTAGGAACCTCGGACCGAGGAAAAAGAAGAAAAAAGGGAACAGAACAGAGCTTGGTATTGATAAACAAAGAATAGCCAGGAAGAGAAGAATTCAAGCGCGATCCAGTTAACGAAAAAGAACAGCGAAGACGCCCCGGGGGGGGGGGGGGGGGGGGGGGTGGGGGGGGGGGGGGGGGGGGGGGGGCTCTCGCCGACGGCGACGGGGAGGGGGCTGGGCGCTGGGTTTTGATTTTGGTGGGCGGATGGGGTGGGTTGAGTTCGGTGGGTTGGGGTGGGGGTTGAGCTCGCCGACGGAGAAGACGACGGGGGACGGGAGGGTTTCAGTTCGGTTTGTTGTTGGGCGGGGGGGTGTTTCACCTCTCTCTCTCTCTCTCTCTCTCTCTCTGCTTTTTTTTTTTATTTAATTAATGTGTAGCGGGTTCTATGTGTTTTTTTTTTTTTTTTTTTTTTTTAAATAAGAATATTTTCGTCTTTTAAAAATTAATCTAATTTATGTATGTGATAAGTCATGTGACTTTCATATTAAAAACTTAATAAAATTAGATAAAAGTGACTTAAATTGTCAATATTTAAAAAATTCAAGATTTTATTGACTAAAATTCAAAAAAAAAAAAAAAAATCAAACCATCACCTTTAAACCATATGTAATTAAAACTCTAAAAAATTTTAGTAATTATTCAACAATAATCATTATAAGAGTAGTACTTTTATGTACTAATTAATAATCATCTTCGACATTATATCGGATGATTATTTACTAATAAGCACATCCAGTTGATAACTACCGATCGGTAATCATCGACACTATTGGATTTACTAAATTTCTTTACTAGAAAATGGAAAAACAAAATTATGAATATAAATAATTCACCATAAAAGTGCACATCCTCCATAAAAGTACACCAAAATTGGAAAAAAAAAAAAACATAATTAGGGGAAAAAAACTCAAATATGCAATGGTGCGCGATTGAAGACGATTATGAGATCTCAAATATTGGAGACCGCCATTGCGGCCGTCACTCAACTCTAAAAGACAACAGCGTCATAAAACTCATACGCACCCAACCAGAGTGATGCCTCCACACGGCTTTGGCAAAGAAGAAAATTTTCCTTCCTTGCGTAAGGAGGAGATTCACGAGGCCGCAACTAAGGAAGATCTCCACGGCCGCAGTGAGAGAGCACAGGCTGAGGAGATCTTGGATGTCTGGCCATGACAGGTGTTGATCTTAACATATCTCCTAACGAGTTGAGGAGATCTCACTGGATCTCCTCCATGTAGGTGTGGTGGGAGGAGATCCATTCCTCTTCGCACCTCCGAACGGCGGGAGAGAGATCTCCTCATGTGCCTTCGATTGTCGTGTGGGAGGCATGTTGATCAAACGGCTATGGATCCGTGAATGAAGTGGTGGCTAGGAAGGGCATTGACGTGATTGGAGGAGAAAGAGGGAGCGAGGTCTGTGTTAGAGAGAGAGAGGCAGAGAATCATGAAAGATAGAAAGAGAAGAAATATGGAGAGAGGATCTGAGGATAAATAGTTTAAATAATTCTTTTACATTTGAATACTTGGTGGTGCCATTATGGCACATAATCAGAGATTTTCTTTTAACATTAAAAGTTGATCCAAGCTGGATTTTGATGGCATGTGACATCATTTTCCCAATTTGTAAAATTCTAACACAAACACGATCCTTAAATTATTACGCGTGTGTGTGTATTGCGTGTGTTTATAAACCCCAACACCAACTTAACTTGTCAAGTTGGTTGGTTGACACAACCATACAACCCGTTAATAGGTTTTTAGATTGGTTAATACGACATGACTCACACAATTTATGGATATGATAGATTTGGAACACGCCGAGAGTTAACAATCAATTTCATATCTAGCAATTAGTAATTATTTATCACATTTGATCAATTGAAAACATAAAATCATCTTGCTCCAAAAAAAAAAAACATAAAAATCGTATAGGAGGTCAAATCCAAAACATAAAACCAACTCAAACTCATTTTTCCAAATGTTCTGTTTCGTGATTCAACTCAAACTTAAATTTTTCATCTCAGTTTTTATTTATTTATTTTTTTGAAAAGTCAATAAAAATTATAACTAGTTTTTAAAAAATCAATTTCAACTTAAAAATTTTAACTCCAACCGTAACACCAAACGGAGTCAAAGTCTAACCTGCATTTTCTTGTCGTGTGTCAGCCCTAAATTCCAAAATGGACACTTTAAGGGGGTGTTTGGTGTGTAAGTTCGAGTTAAGATTTTTAAGTTTAAATAGTAAATTATGTTGACTTTTCAGAAAAGACAAAAAACTTTTTGGGAAAAAGACAAAAACTTTTGAGAAAAAAGACAAAAAAAAGTTTGAAAATGTTAGTTTGGACTTATCAACCAAACTAACCCTAAAATCCTTTAAAAGAAAAACCTTTTTTCTAGGGTTTGTCTATAGGTAAATTTGAAACCCAAAATTCTTATTAAAAAAAAAAAAAATTGAACCTAAATTCGCAATCAGCAGCAGAAGCGGAAAGGCCTCAACTTCCACTGCTCGTCTGATCGCCATTGTCGCTGCTCGTTTGTTCACAATGTGGGGCTTCTGCCTCTCTTCTGCTCTCTCTCTCTCTCTCTCTCTCTCTCTATATATATATATATATATATTTTATAAGCGAACCTCTGTACTTCTCTTCATTTCAAAATTTTCATTTCAGACATAAATCTCATTCGGTTACAGAGTTTATTTGCTAGAGTTCTCCAATTGACAACTCTGTTGGAGTTTTTCCTGAAACCCTTTTTCTTTTTGGAGAAAGGTTCTTGAAACACGTTTGAAGAATAGAAGAATTAAACGGAATCAAATATTTTCTTCATTTTTTTAAAGAAAACATTATTAATACACACACAACACCACACACACACATATATATATGAATATAAACACACATACCACTGAGATAAAGATTCTGACCCACTATATTTGGATTTCGCAGTTCTTGTTTGCATGGCAAATTGAGTTCAATTGAAGGAGTGTTTTGTGCCCACTCAATGGTAAGTGGAAAATGCGGTCAAAGCAATTGTTTTTCTTCTTTCTTCATTTCTTTTTTTAAATAAGTTTTTGGGTCCTCCTTTAATGTGGAATAAAGGGTTAAAATTGAGATTCGATTTTGTTTCTGTTTCTTTGTTGTTTGATTTTGTTTTCTTTCGTTTGTTGTGTTATGTGAAATTGTAAAGTCACAGTCAGATATTAGGAAATGGTTTATGAGATCCCACGAAAAGGGCAATGCCAATTCGGCCTCAAAATCTGCTCAACCTCCGCCCGAGAAGCCGGTGAGTCTGTTCTGGGTTTTAGCCATTGTAATCCTTTTTGTGATTATTAAGGTCATTGTTATATTGTTTTTCAGTGTTTGTAACTTCCAGTGTATAGTTTAGAGTACTGGGTTTTCGATAAGTGTCTCTTTTGTTGTGGGGCTAGGCTTTTAGAGACATTATATTGGTGTACTTTTTAGATTACCCTTTGCTGGTTTCCGAGAAAACTGAAATTGAAAGGCGAAGCTAAATACCCTTTTTAATCTCTTAGCAGTATGTGTAAATTTTGAATATTTTTGGTCACCAAGGGTATTCGGATTGGGGAATGTGTAAATTTAATGATGTTTTTAGTCAGCAAATGAAATGTCCACCACATTTCTTATGTGTTGGGAATGTGTAAATTTCGAATCTTTTGGTTCACCAAATGAAATCTCAATAGCATTTCTTATGGATTTGGAATGTGTAAATTGTGAATTCTTTGGTCCCAATGAAATATCAAACACGTTTTTTTTTTAATCACTGAGTGTGAGTATGTGGGTGTCCTTTCTTTTAGGAGCGAATCAAGGCAGAAGGCTAGTGAATGATAATGTTTTGGTTGGCTATCTAGTTCGGTGAGTGGATAGGCACTCCATATTGAGTTCGCTACCTAGTGCAGGAGTAGAATTTTGTCGTCTAGTTTGCAAGTTACACATGAGAAAACATGTGAAGGGAAATCACCCAAAACTATTTATGAGGAGTGAGAGTGACATTAATAGTCGAATCTTATATTTTCATTATTTCTCTTGTTTATTTTCATTATTTATTTATTTTTTCAATTGATTCTGAGAACCAGGTGCAAGGAAGCCAAGATAATTCAGGCCGAAGAAAAACTAGCAAGTATTTTTCTGCAGAGAAGCCTAAAGATGAAAAGGAGAAGGGTTGAGGTTCCTGCGAAAAGAAAGACTCAAACTGATAATGAGGAGACTATAAACCCTCGCCTGCAAGAAAGATTCACAAAGTTGATGATGATGAAGATGACTTTGTTTTGCCCAACACGAAGGAAAAACTCAGTTGCTGCCACGCCAAGAAAGAAACTTAAGAGCGGATCTGGAAGGGGAACTGGACAGAAACCAATGGATATTGATGAAGTGACGATGACTGATGAAGTCAAACATGTAGAAACTCCTTCCAAATCGGGTGGGAGGGGTCGTGGTGGTGGAAGAGGCGCCTCGGCGACTCCAGGCTGGTGGAAGAGGACGAGGGTGGTGGACGTGGTGGATTTATGAATTTTGGAGAAAGAAAAGATCCTCCACACAAAGGACAAAACGGTCAAACACTTTCTCATTTAGCTTATTAATTGAATTGGTTTTTTATTTCGTTTTTATTTATAGTTATTTACATTATATTTGGTGTTTTTTTGTTGTATGTTATGTTTTTTTTTTTTTTTTGGCTCATTTCAGGAAGTTCCTGAAGGTGCTTCAGACTGTTTGGCTGATTTAACTTTTGTAATTAGTGGTACACTTGACAGGTAGATCTTGCAACCTTTCTCCGCCTTGCAAACTTATTTTGCGGGCGAAGAAAGTCCTTTACATCAAACTGTTATGAAGTTGTAGGGTAGTATTTATCTATTTGAGACGCTTGCTTGGTTTTGATGAAGAAGAGGCCTCTTTCATTCTATCCTTTACAATTTCTTCCCCTTAATATTTGGTATGATCATTATAATTATTAACATTTTTTTTATTTCTACTGTTTCTTATGGATCTTGTGAACACAGAGTTATGGCTTTCTCGGTATTGATTTCTAACAAATCTTATACAGTTATTTCTTTGTAAATTGTACTTTTAAGTATAAATAACAATTTACACACCTCAATGAGATTTTTATGATGCCATTCCAAGGAAGATTTGGCTGGATCATGATGTTTAGTATCGCTATGTTTTATTTGTTTCAGCTTCAGAAATCAGAATGTATGTTGAGATTTTACTGTGGTTGCAGTTTGGAAAGAGAGGAAGCAGAAGACTTGATCAAACGCCATGGTGGCCGTGTTACCGGATCCGTCAGCAAGAAAACGGTCATTTTATACTTCTCTGATCTCATGTTTTCTTGGGTTTGACATGAAAATACTGGCGACTAACATATGTATCATTGCAGAACTACCTTCTATGTGATGAGGATATTGGGGGAAGAAAATCCGAAAAAGCTAAAGAGCTTGGGTATGTTATCATGGATCAATCCATAGTGCCAGACATCTATCAACTTATTCTTTATGCCCTCTGATTAATCTTTTCTTCGCCCCATGCAGCACGTTGTTTCTTAGTGAAGACGGGCTATTTGATTTGATACGTGTGTCAAGTCATGCAAAACCTAAACAAGGATCAAAGAAATCCTGTGGATGATGCCGATGTGTCACATCAAAGAAAATCATGCAGAAAACAGAAATTAAGAGTACGATCCAGTTAACTAAGTAGTTTATGATTCAATATCTGGACTACCGAAAGGCTTTAACCTGAGTAGGCCTATATTTCACCTAAAATAGCAAAAATATTTATTTCTATTTTTAATTCGTGTTGAGTATACGTGTTACATGCTTGGAGTTACCTTTCTTTGATTATGCATCATTTGATTCTTGTTATATTTTTCACATCTGTTCTTACATTTTAGCTTGCCTAAATGTCTATCCGTATCTTTTGGGCTTTCTCTTACAAGTTTTGCTTGTTGTTTGGGTTCTTTTAAAAGATTGCACGGGCAGCTCGGCATCTCAAAATGGTAGCCAATAAAGTCTGGCTTCAGGTGCCAACCTTGATAGGAAAAAGATCCAGACTGCTCAGCATTCTGCTTTGACATGGACAGAAAAATATAGGCCAAAGGTCCCGAATGACATCATTGGAAATCAGTCATTGGTATGTGTTGGTTATCATTTTACAGCAGGGCATTCACTCTCTTATGCACTCTTAAGTATATTAACTATTTCTAGCTTCTCTTTTCACTTTAACATGTTTTGATCTAGAAAGATTTGATATTATAATTAACACTTGATAGTATATGGTGTCCAGGTCAAGCAGCTTCATGATTGGTTAGAACGTTGGCACGAGCAATTTCTTGATACTGGAAATAAGAAAAAGGGGAAAACAGCAAATGATTCTGGTGCAAAAAAAGCTGTACTATTGAGCGGAACACCCTGGTATAGGGAAAACGACAGTCAGCGAAGCTGGTCAGTCAGATGCTTGGTTTCCAGACAATTGAGGTAGTGTCTATTTTATCAGCATATATTGGACCTCGGAAGCACATAATTTGGCAAAGTATTTCATTGATACATCGGTGTTTTCCTGATGCATACTGCACAATTTTCGTTTAGGTAAATGCTAGTGACAGCGGGGGAAGGCTGACGCCAAGATTGAAAAAGGAGTCAGGGGAGCAATGCAAACTCTAATAAAAGAGCTTGTTAGCAATGAGGCCTTGAGTGCTAACCTGGACTGGTTGGTTTTCCATTTTCACTATATCTTGCTCTGTCAAATTACGTACATATATGTAAAGAAACAGAACTTCATTACTCATAAATAATGAAGTACAAGGCAAGGACGGACAGGCGCTTATGCCTAAATAAACTAGCACTTACAATTAGTGTGTACTCCGTAGAGTTTTTATTTTTATTTTTATTTTTATTATAATTAGTTGTTAAAATGCAGGACAAAGCATCCAAAAACTGTACTGATTATGGACGAGGTCGATGGAATGTCTGCTGGAGACAGGGGTGGCATTGCCTGATCTTATTTCTAGCATTAAGATATCCAAGATTCCTATTATCTGCATTTGCAATGATCGCTACAGTCAGAAACTGAAAAGTCTCGTGAACTACTGTTTGCTTCTCAGCTTTCGGAAGCCTACTAAGCAACAGGTTTCCGTTTGAATAAGTTACTTAATTTTTCTGTTAAATTGCTGCCTACAGATTGGTTCTTGTTCCACTTGGAAATGTTCGAAAGGCTTACAGCATGTGTTATTAATATTTCTTCTGATTTTTGTGGGCTAGAATTATTATTTTTTAAATCTTCTAGGGTAGAATTGATTTATGGTTTAAGATTTATAAGAAAATGTGTCATCGAAAACACATACGCAAATAAACATACTGTACATGTCTTGAATTATATATGAAGAAAGATAATCCCTATTCCCTGCTGATGTAGCATACACCAAGAATTAGATCCATCTATAGACAGTGTTGCTCATAACTAAATTGTATAAGAGGGCCATGAGAAGTACGGTTTTTTTCTCTTCCTCTCTCTCTTTTTTTTAACTTTATTTTTTCTTCTCATAATCTGACTAAAGTATGGAAACCAACTTCGATCCAGAATTACTTCAAAATAACTTATATGTTTCTGAAAGTGGAGCCAAACTGGCCCTATGTATATCTGGACTTGCATGTCTTTGTATGGACAAATGCTTTTAAATGTATGGCAAATAAAATCCATTTTTTGGTGTCTTGAGTCAATAATTTGTTTCAATGTTTAAGGGCATACTATTGTCACTGATAATACATTTGGGTTATAATGATAGATGGCAAAGAGGTTAATGCAAGTTGCCACTGCTGAAGGTCTTCAAGTTAACGAGGTGGCTATTCTAAAAGTAGCATCTTATTTTCTTATTGTTTTTTAATGAATAACTCTGTTCTTTAGTAGTCTTAATAATTATATTTTTCTTTTCCAGATTGCTCTAGAGGAACTTGCAGAAAGAGTTAATGGAGACATGCGCATGGCATTAAATCAGTTACAGTATATGAGCCTCTCAATGTCGGTCATAAAATACGATGACGTGAGACAGCGGTTGCTTACCAGTGCAAAGGATGAAGATATTTCACCATTTACAGCTGTTGATAAGTATGGGTTTTATCTCTCTCTTTGCATTCAGATCTCTGTACTTGCTAAAGTGTTTTGTTAGAAAATTATTTGTATGGATATTATTTGTACAAATTATTTGTACTTGATTAGCATGTGAATATTTCAGTAGGACATATTTAGCTTGAAATATTGTTATTTTATTTGTCATGTTAGTTGTTGCTTGTTCTCTGTGTCAATATGGAAGAGAAAGTGAAGAATTATGTGAAATCGAGGCGCATTGGAATCTTCGATCATATAGTTTGTGTGCCGTGAGTGATCAGTCTGCGCAAATAAAAGTATCACAAATTTTCAGATAATTTATATACGTTATGCTGACCAGTCTTGTATCCTTGTAGGTTGTTTGGTTTTAATGCGGGGAAGTTGAGGATGGATGAGAGAATAGACCTTAGCATGAGTGATCCAGATTTAGTCCCTCTTCTTATTCAGGTTATTTTGACAGAATCATCTTTGCAGTAGCGTTTTAGCTACTATATCTGGTGGTGTGATTAGAAATGGCAGAAAAATTGTTTATAGAAAAAACCAAGTGTTTTTTTCTTCCTTTCACACACTTTTCTCCATACATAGTTCAATATCTTGTCTTCTCCTAAGGCTATGTTATCAGATCCGTTGTTTTGTGACATATCATGAAGATTCAATATGCATTTAAATTATCTGGCAGGAAAATTTTGTTAACTATAGACCAAGTTCAGTTGGTAAAGATGACAATGGGATAAAGCTGTATGAGCTTGATTGCTCGTGCTGCTGAGTCCTATTGGCGATGGAGACATTTTCAATGTAGCAGATTAGGAAGTATCGGCAATGGCAGCTCTCTCAAATTCTGCCCTTTCATCCTGTATAATTCCGTATGTTTTCTGTTTTACAGATCTTGGAATTGAAGTATTTTTATTTATCTTTTTCACCCTTCTAATTCATGTGCTTTATTTTCTTTTTCATTTTGTTGCAATTAGTTCTGCACTACTTGCATGGGCAAAGAGAGACACTTGAGCAGGTAATGAATGTATATTTCGTGAAAATCTAATTCGGTCGTGGGAGCCTCCATTTAAGGCCCCTTGTTATTTCTGTTTCTCCTTCCATTGTGATTAACAAGCATCATTTTACTGCTCTCTTGATTTTATACATTTGATTTTTCGCCATTGTATCAAATAGGAAAACCAGTTGGGTGTGTACTCCTCTTTTAGGAAGGGAGAAGTTTAATGAATTATCTGTTCGGATGTGATCTTGAAATAATGCAATCCTTACAAATGTAAACGACGCTTGACAAACTGCTTATCCAAAATTTTGGCCAACTTATCCACTTATTCTTGCATTGTAGAAGGTTTTAATGAAAAATGGTCGTATCTCCTGGGGGAAATGATTTACCTAGCTTTGGTTATGCTCTTTTGCACCAAAATGATCCTGTGTTTTGCAGGGGGAAAGGAATTTTAATAGATTTGGTGGTTGGCTCGGAAAGAACTCACTGTTAGGCGAAAATATGAGACTTTTGGAGGATTTGCATGTCCATTTTCTTGCTTCTCGTGAATCAAATTCTGGAAGGTGATTCTCTGTTCTTTATTTGTATTCTGCTAAATTAATTTCACATGGGATACAAAATACGTGCCAACAGTTAATGTGTCGTGCCTTTAAGGGTCAAAAACATCGATTGAACTCGTGGGTCTTTCAGTCCTAACTTTCATTGTTTAGGGCACAATGGTTGTTTTGTATTTGTTATGTTCTTTTGTTTTCTTCTTCCACTTTTGATCATGCAGTGTTGTTAATGATCCAGGGGAACCCTGCGGATTGAGTACCTTACTCTTCTTTTTGAAACGGTTGACTGAACCACTCCGTGTGCTGCCTAGGTTGAAACAAAGTTCATTTTGTTTATGATGTATGGATGGTTCGAAACTCTCATTGTTGAATTGTTTAATGTTACTTTAGTCATTGATTTTTTCATTATTTGTGACATCACCACCAGGATGAAGCTGTCCGGGAAGTAGTGGATTTCATGAATACTTATTCTATAGTCCAGGACGATTTGATACTATTGCGGAGTTATCTAAGTTTAAGGTAGCCTTTGCAACAGTTGGATAGGTCGGTTAATTGCTACTGTATGTTTGTTTTTCTTTGAAAATGCAAATGATGTGATGATATATATGAACAGGGGTGCCCAGATCCACTTGGTGGCATACCATCTGCTGTTAAAGCAGCTCTGACAAGAGCATACAAAGAAGGAAGCAAATCACGGATGGTACGAGCTGCAGATTTTGTCACTCTTCCCGGGATTAAAAAGGCACCTAAAAGGCGGATTGCAGCAATTCTAGAACCATCTGATGGAGGCTTGGGAGAAAAGCAATGACGAGGTTGCAGCTGAAAGTGAAGAAGAAAATCCCTCAGATACGGAGGACTTGGGTAGTGTTCTGCCTTTTTACCATTTTGGATTCATCACCCTAAATAAGTGAAAAGTAAAAAAATTCCTTTCTATAAGATCCTTCCAACTAAAAAAAGTATAATAAGAGGGGACTATCTTTAAAAACTCAAGAAGAATATTCCCACATTGACTCACAGAAATTTTACTCTCCCTTAAATTACGTCCTTTTGCTTAGTGCCATATGTTGGTTCTTTGCGATCATGTGAATTGCTTTATTTATCTCCTCCCCCTAAATGGTCCACCAGAGAATCAGTTCGATCGGTGTGGTTTGTTTTCGCTTGTGTCTCTGAATAAAATTAATCTGGATACCCTAAAATGTTGTTCATACAGTCTTCATTTCCTTATCTTTATAGATTTTCCAACTAATTAGTACGGTTAGCAGTAGCCTAAAAGTATGAAGGAAAATAGTATGCAGAAAAGTTTTCTTAGAGTCTGATTTATTTTAGTTTTTCTAGCTGAATTTCCGTTTCAAATGTTTCAGAAGACTCTGCCGTGGGTGAGAAGCTGCAAAAGGAACTTCAAAGCTTGAACAAGAAAGGTAGGCCATACCATCTCATATTGATGCTTTGCCTCGCCTGTTTGTGCAGACGTACATATTTTGAGCTTTTTGTTGCAACTGATAAATCGTTCAACTAAATTGATGACCGAGCCCTAATGATTTGAAGGAGTTCAAGTACATTTGGATTTAAAGGACTCGGGAAAGTCGAGCGCGAAGAAACCACCAATAGGAAGAGGAAAAGGTGGTTCTGGTGCCACAGACAAAAGAATACTGCACGGAATTCAGGGACTTCTGCCAAGAGAAAGAGATGAGAGAAACTGAAGTTCGAGGATCAGAGGTGTTAACTTTTCACACACTGTTTTCGTTTGGAGGATACCTAAAGAGGGTTTTTTGTGTATGCTTGTAATTGTCCCTCATTGGCATGCTAGAAGGGAATCGCCATTGGCGTGAATGTAGTTGCGAACTTGAAGATCGATATTTTGAGTGCGTGGAATTATGCAATGGGATGCCTGATCCATGAATTTTCACTTGAGGAATATGGTACGAAGGATAGAGATAGTTAAATATAGATCAGCAGTTGAACTGGTGTCCTCTCAAATTCAAGTCTCACCCTATCCTACCCCAAGGCATTTGCCCAAGTGATCCTTGTCAAAAATAAAATATAAAAAAATAAAAACTCAACTTTAAACGTGATTGAGGCCTAGTAGGTTGCATTAATTTCTCCATAAACATCAAAAGTTGACAATGATCCAGAGAGAGTGAGAGAGAGAGAGAGAGCAAAAAGTAAACCATCACCAGCTACCCATTTTTGCAATTCTTGCTTTTCGGATTGCGGCAGGGCGTCCTGCAACCCCGGTATTTCTGCATTCCTCACCTTTGTTGTGGCTTTCTTCTCAAGCCTCAACCCTGGAACTCTCTCTTCTGGCCTCTTTATCTCTAGATGGTTTTAATTGAAAGTAGTTATTGAAATTTGGGACTTATTAATCTTTCATGTGGTTCCATAGTTCTCTTGCCAAATGCCTACTATTTTGAAATTTCTGCCCATTTCGTTGTGCTCATAATACATATATATATATATATATATATATATCTATATACATACACATATGGACCTGTTGAGGTTAGCTCAATGGGTGAGAGGGGTTGAGTTTGGGTAGGAGTTATGAAGCTCGAAATTTAGGAGTCTTTTCATTACTCATTAATAATAGGGATCCATAAGCTACATACCTAAAACAAAAAAAACAAAAAAAGAATTGTCTATATGAATATGTATATGTATCATGCAGGAAAAGTTATAATAACTTACAGTTAACATGTCACTACTTGCCTTCAATTCTTCAGCACAAGAAAAAAAAAAAAAAAAAGATGAAACAAATAAAGAAAAATCAAAACACACCAAATGTTATAAATAATTGTGACTGTGTAGTCAACAACTGTGTACAAGCAACTAAAAATTACAGCCTCGCACCATGAATACAGAATTAAA
Source organism: Ficus erecta (assembly GCA_008635985.1). Classification (NCBI taxonomy): domain Eukaryota; kingdom Viridiplantae; phylum Streptophyta; class Magnoliopsida; order Rosales; family Moraceae; genus Ficus; species Ficus erecta. Next base: position 10,391 of record BKCH01000056.1, on the reverse strand, counting down.
CTCCACTTGCATATTTCCACTCCATTGTGCAGCCTCATTCAAGCACTCATTCATGAATTTTGGGTTTCGAGAAGTCCCCTGAAATTTCGACATGGCCTCCAGGTTTACGTTTCTGCCTCAGCGATTTTGCTGCTGTAGCTCAGTAAATTTTACTCTGAAGCACAGCAATTTTTTTATTTATTGTTCTAGGGACGTCCGCTTTTAGTTTTCTCAGCTGGAAGCCGAAAAAAAGCTCTTGTGATCTTCTCTAGAGGTTGCCTTTAGAAAATCGATGTCAGATTTGACCCTCCAAGAAGCAATTCCAAGTAGAAATACCAATCTTGAAGAAGATCTTTGGTGATGTTTAGGACCATGGTACTATGCATTTGCTTCACCACCTTACATACAAAGCAAAATGCAATGCTCTTCATTTCTTGTGATCGGTTGGAGTTACGAAAGATATCTCCATATTCGTGAAGTAACATTTTAAGAACGGGGGCCAAAGTAAAAGGTACCATGTAACCCTCAACATCAACAATCTTCATTGCTAAATCACTTGACTTTATTTTCAACTTTCTGTCGTCAAAGTTTCTCTGAGGGCAGAAATGAAATTCCTGAAATCCTTCTGGGTAAATGAAGGAAAATCGTAGAAGCTCATCAATAGACTCGTCTCCCAAGATCAAGTAGACGTTGATGAGTTTTGCTTTCACTAACTTCTTGTTTTCCCTTATTCTCCTCCTCATCAGTATGATGTTTCCCATTCGAAATCCTGCCCCCTGAACCAATCTAGCTCATATTCAGGTAGTTTATTCAATAAATCTCGAAAGGTCAGGGGAAGACTTGGGCTGGTCTTCTTCAGTTAGTTTATTGAATTGTTGGAGTTGAGTCAGGTTAATTGCCAAAAATTCTGCTCCCACGGTCCTTAAGCTCACATCTCTAAGATCACCCTGTCAGTGTATTTGTAATCTGATCAGAATACTAAAAGGAGTTGATTTGTACCTAATGTATAATTAATAATAATAATAATATATGGAATATGCACTAAAATAAATCAAGCAAAAGCTGTTGGTCTTTAATAAGTCATTTGGAATAGGTAAGTTTTTTAGTATTTGACTCTCACTATCATTGTTGACGTAGTGTTCTTTTTTTATACTGATACTAGTCAAAAATACTTGCCATGCATGTATTGAGCTGGAATTGAAGTTTTTTATAATATGAAAAACAATATGTGAAAATTTAAAATTTAAAAATTTAATTCGGAAAGGGTATACATTACTGATAATCTAATTGCAAATTTCATTTCATTATAGTTACTACATTAACACATAATAACCATTGCGCACAAAAAAAAAAAAAAAAAAAAGGGGGGAAAAAAAATCTCGCCCAATTAGATTTGATCACAAGGATGGATTTTAGAGTTTTTGTGAGAACTGATGAGACAAGAGATTAGACAATAAGATCTTTAGAAAAAGAAAAATGATGGAATTCGAGTTTTTAATGAAGAGAATAAAAGAAAAGAAAGGATATTTGAAGAAGTACAACAGAAAATTTAGAAAGAGTTAAAGACCAAATCATGTTTTTGAAAAATCATAAGAACATAATTAAAAAAAAAAAATACCGAAGCAGTAATGGGGTTAATTAAAACAAAAAAAAACAAAACAAAAAACAAAACAAAACGAAATGATCTTCCACCAAAAAAAAAAAAAAAAAAAAAAAAGCAAAAAAGAAAAAAACTTGCAATAAACGTGTTATCTTAAAAAGGATTATTTACCTTTTAATCATGTAATTTGCTTTATTCATAAAGTATGCCTGCATTTTGAAATTTACATTTTATATTATTAGATTACATTAATATCAAATCTATATCTTTGCAGTCCTCTTATTTGACCTTAAAATACCCAAAATATCCATAAAAAACTAACTTTATATTATTCACTTTTTTTTAACACATGATTTTGCTTTGTTCAGATACCCTATATTCTATTATTTATACACAAGTTTATATATTTTCTTGGTCAACTCTTCATTTGGACCTTAAATGTCAAAATTAAAGTTAAATTTAATATATTTTTCAATTATTTTTAATTTTGATTTTAGGGTATTTATGATATTTTGGGGATACAAAATAAGTGTTGATGGAGAAATAAAATACCTTTATGTTAAATGTATTCTAATAGTATTAGAAATTCAAAAATTTCAAATTATACGATATGCTTTCCAATAAAAATGCTACATATACAAAGTTAAACTATCTTTAGCAAATATATATATATATTACTTAACTTTAGTTTGTCATTTTAAGGGTATGTTTGGCATTTTTCGGTTAAAATTAAGTGTTGATCAAGAAATTGTATAAATTTATATACTAAATGAAATTAGATGATATACAAAATGTAAAATTTCAAAGCCACAGTACATATTTTAAATAAGAGCAAAATATAAGTTATTAAAAGGTAAATGATCCCCTTTTTCTACTACCAAAAGGAATAGTAAGAGACGTATCTTCTATATTTTAAGGATTAGGATCGATATAGCTTTGCTTTGCTTTGGTTTTTTTTTTTTTTTGTTTTTTTTTTCTTTTTTCCTCTTCTCCTTTTATATATATCTATATATATATATATATAATGTAACAAGCTTAAGTGTATTTGTGCTTCTTAACAAAATAATAGACATTCAAAATGGAAAAGGAGGAAAAGAGGCCAAAAAACCACCTGTAATAAAACTAAATAGCATAAAATTTTTTGGGTGATAGTAAATAGTTAGTTTGTTAATTTGTGAAGCATATTCACTATTATCTTAAAAATTTTATTCTAAATAAAATGTCGGTGACAAATATCATACTTAGGATAAATAATCTATTGATAAAGTATATTTGCAATAAAATTACCTTAAAATTTTTTTTGTTGAATAAACAATTTATCATAAAGATGTTATTTACCTCAAATATTTTTAAAATATGTTATTTTACTTTGAATAATTTTAAAAAAATAGCCTATTTGTTGTAATTTTTCCCATTCAAAATTATGTGTATTTCAATCTTTACATTTGTTGGAGAGGAAATTAATAAAGAACTAAAATTAGAATACTTGAATTTAAAATTGTATAGTTTGTTAACAGAAATCTTTATCTTTGGTATTTACTTAAATTTAGATTTATATTATCTTTTAGGATCACATAAATTATTTAAAATTAAGTTAAGTTAATATTTTTGTTAGTTTTGATCTCTATAAACAATGAATAATTGTAACTGTATTCAAGGATAGAATTGATTGATTCATGAATATTAATGAGTTTCTAGTTTCCTTCTTTCAAGTTCTCATTCTTGGTTTTATTTCTCTCTTCTAGTTCTGTTACTACCTCCTAACTAGTGGTTTGTATTCTCTCATTGATTTCGTCTAATCTCTTACTATTATATCTCTTCTATCCCATCTTACATCAAAAGCATAGTGCTCTTACATAGAACTTTTGTATAACAAAAATACAAGTGGAACCTATCTTTTATTTGTGGTTGAACTTAGATAAGTACTGAAAACTTGAAAAAAAGAAAAAAAAAAGAAAAAAAAAAAGGAGAGAGATGAAATAAAAGTAAGACAAGCAGGAATAATTGAGATATTATCTTAAAAAGGGATTACAATAAAAAACGTACCTCGGAAATCAAGCAGTGCACGTGGGCAACAAATTTACACTCTTGACAATGATAAACCCGAATTCTTGGATCTCTTTCGCTTTCACAAATATCGCAATAGTATTCGCCCTGAATTATCGTCAATGAGTGAATCTACAAGGGTGAGTGGGTGTATGTGGTACTTGTATTCAATAGTTGATGGCAATGGACCACATAGTAAGTGCACCCAGAAATCGCACTCCGAACATCGGAGTATAGATAACTCGGGGTAATGATCAATTTCAGTGCTGGTGGAGGTGACTGGTTGTTTACAATAGGCGTCATAGCATCACAGTGAGCAAGCTTAGTGTATGTCTCCTCCAAGAGACAAAGAAGGTGCTCGTGATCTTCAGACCGAATGGTTCCTTTCACTGTCATAACACATTTCACACACAACTGAAAATGACATTGATCACATTTATAAGTTAAGGTCCTTCTGTCCTCCTTATACAAACCTGCATGCGAACCATTCACGTACAACGCAGAGGGTGAGAGGCTGTGGTTGGGTGGAGAGGATGTTGGATTTTCCGTGGCAACGCCGCACACGATTTTGCAGGAGAAGCTTGCATTTTGTGCGCAGTAAAATCCACCTGACCGGTCTGTTGAGTGACATACGAAGCAATATGTGATATTATCTTTGCTATCAATCTCAACAAGGAAATGCTGAATGTGCTCTCTGCTTCACATGTTATGTGGGGAATCAAGCACATTCCACATCCACGCAGACAAAGAAGGTGCTCGTGATCTTCAGACCGAATGGTTCCTTTCACTGTCATAACACATTTCACACACAACTGAAAATGACATTGATCACATTTATAAGTTAAGGTCCTTCTGTCCTCCTTATAACATAACCTGCATGCGAACCATTCACGTACAACGCAGAGGGTGAGAAGGCTGTGGTTGGGGTGGAGAGGATGTTGGATTTTCCGTGGCAACGCCGCACACGATTTATGCAGGAGAAGCTTGCATTTTGTGCAGCAGTAAAATCCACCTGACCGGTCTGTTGAGTGACATACGAAGCAATATGTGATATTATCTTTGCTATCAATCTCAACAAGGAAATGCTGAATGTGCTCTCTGCCTTCACATGTTATGTGGGGAATCAAAGCACATTCCACATCCACGCAGAAAAAACATTCCACATTCTCACATCCGAAAGTGAGAGCATTTTCAAAGGGTTGGTGACAAGAGTCGCAATAATAGAAACGGATGAGAATGCAGAGAGAGAGGGTGGGAAGGATGAAAGGGGTGGTTGATCTGATGAGGCAACTCAGCACAAGATTTGTGGACATAAAATTCACATGCATCACAAGCGTAGTAATTATAAGGAGCTTCGATTTCCTTACACATTCCGCATCTCTCATTGTTGATCTTCTGATACTTCCTTAGGAACAAAGGATGTTCGTGAATCCAATGTTGAATTTGATCCATTTTTCTCTCTGTTTTCATACACCTAAGAACAATTACATCAAAACCAACTTAATTACACAAATATTACATATCCGTTCAAAAAAAAAAAAAAAATTAACAGGACAAAACGTTATCCTTGTGATTGATTATGCTTGTGATTGATCTAATTAATGAGCACATACCAACTACGTACCAAACCAACAGTGTTTTTTTTTATTTTAATTGGATGACTTCTCTATCTTCAGTTTATATTTCTTAAAAGAGAATATTTAAATAATCACATGAGAAATTATAAGTAACAACCGTATTGACCTGAAAATGTATCTAGCAATATATGTAAAAGTATCAATTACTGTTTCTATTGAAGCAAACATTTTGTTCTCGATCTTTTTTTTTGTTTTTTTGTTATTTTTTTCCCTTTAAATCTGAAAAGGACTTCATTAACATATATATATATATATATATATATATATTGCTAATTTTCCCATGTTAATTGTTAAAATACATTGCTAGTTAAATATTTTATTTTCCTATAATTTTTAAGTAACATTTATAAAGTTTTTTTCTTCTAGTTTCTTCATTGTATAAATTTTATTCTGAATTTGTTTCTATATATTTTACAAAGCACTCTCAACAACTAATTTTTAAAAAATACCTTTTACTTTTCCTTCATTTTCCCCTGATAGCCTTTTAAAAACTAATTTTAAACAAATGTGTGGTCATCTGTAACAAACGTTTGAAATATTTGGAATAGCAAATTGTAAATTTCCTTTGTATTTTTTGGTTGTTTTACCTTTACTGGACTTTATATATATATATATATATATATATATATTATTGTCTTCTCCCTCTTCTACATTTTTTTTAATTGATGGATTGACATATAATGTCTATGAAAAACATACAAATTACATGATGGATACTGATCTCATCATAAATCACATTGACATCATGATAATTACACGAATCATAACGACTTATATATTACCATAATTATATGAATCACAATGATTTCTCAATTAAAAGAATCATATGATAGAAAAATGGAAACGAATTAAAATAAAATCACGATAGCATTGATAAGAACCACAATGATACAAATCACAAGCATATTGTTGAACCAAAATAATGCAATCATAAATTTAGTAAAAAATAATAATAAAAATAATAATGCAATCATAAAGATCTAAATCACAATTATATCATTGTACACGATGATATGAATTTTTTCCAACAAATTGGGAAATATTTTGAATAATTTGTATTAACTTTTTAATGAAATAAAACATTTGTTGCCCGTAAAACATTTGGCTACCAAATTTGGTTGCCGAAACTAATAAAGTAAATTTTTTTTTTCTTTTTGGCTAATAAAACTAGTAAAGTATTGTTTGCTAATATTGAAGTGCGAAAAAATTTTAAATTCGCACCAAAATTATTTCACAACCAACAATAAAATTGGGGGAAAATTGTATTAAGTAGCATATTTATAGGTACTTTTAAAGTGTATAACAGATTTTTTAAAAGATGATAAATTATCGTGCATGTTGACAGGTATATACTTGGAAATTTCTGATAAATCCTTGAATTTTATAGTAAATAACAGATTTATGATTAATTTTAAAAATAGATTTATCTGTACAGTTTTAAGTGAGAAAGAGAGGGGAGGGAGGAAGGACGAGTGGTATATATATTATATTTTTTGTATTGTGGTCAAAAATCTTATTATGCTATTTATAATTATGTTCAAATTTAAAATTATAATTTTTACTATTTTCAAAAATGTTATTTTGCTCTTTCTCCCTAAAATTTTGGTAGCTAAATACAATTTGACCAAATTTAGTAGCTTAAGAGGACTTTTTGCACCACTGGGTTTTGGCGGCAATAGAGATGGCGAAAATAAGAAATTGGCTCGCGCCAAAAATATTCAATAGTAAAAAATATGATCTGGTAGCAAAATATGATATTTGGTATCCGAATGTAAACAAACTTTCATTCTCATTAGATGCTTATCCTATATAGTACTATCTAATTTTTTTTTTACTAAAATGGTTTTTTTTTTTTTTTTTGTCGGATGTGTTCTCCTTAATTTTTCTTTTCTTCTGAAATAAAGTGTCGAAAGAATAATTATAAATCAAGTAAAGAAGCAAAATTTGTAAGAAAAATTTACATAGACAAATAAAAAAGTTCAACAAACAGAACACGTACTAGTCTGTGAACTTAACGTAGCATGTAGACAACAAAAGTCAAACTAGCAGCTTACCAATGTAGAGGGCGCTAAAAATCAGCTTACCAATTATAATTGACGCAATGACATTCACCCACGAAGCGAGAATCATCTAAGCAAAATTCCCATATGAAACATCCAAATATGAGTTGTTGAGAGAGAGAGAGAGAGTGAGAGTGAAGAAATATGAGAGGTGAAGCAATAATGGGGTATGGTTGAAAGCCGAAATAGCTTGAAGCTTTATATGCATAGAGAAGACCAAGAGAATGACAGACAAAAAAGAAAAAGAAAAGGAAAAAGGAACAGAAAAAGGAAAAAAGAGAAGAGCGAAAAGAATCTTCTTCTTGCTTACTAATTAATCCAAACAAAGAAATAAAAATAGAAAAGGCAATACGCTGATGAATGTCTAACTTGGGATTAGTAGAAAATGAATATGACGGATTCTCTCTCTCCTTCTCTTTCTCTCTCTGGATACAAAAAAAAGTTATAGTGTTTGCCGGAGTTTTGGTGCCGCCTCCAGGTGCGTCATCAGGTTTCACCCTTATATTCAGTCCCTGGACTCGTCTTGACGTCGGCTTTCTTGTGATGTTGGTTGTGTGTGGAGTGGTGCATCCGTTGGGGGCGGATCTTATTTGTCTTGGAGGTGAGTTGTCTTTCTAGGGTGGCTCTGCTTATATTTGACTTCCGTTCGACGGCCAATGACTTACTACCCGTGGATCTTTCTTTTGTTTTGTTGTTATAAGGGCGTTGATGTTTCCACTTCTTTGGTATGTATTTATTATTTACTCTAGTATTTTGCTTCGGTAATAATGGAGGCGATGTCCTCCGCTTGTGTCTCTATCCATTTGTTTTTGGATGCCGTGGTGTGAGTGCCCCCATTACGTAGGGATTGGTCTCGGTTGATTGGGCCAGTACATCAACTGTTTTGGTGTTGTTTAACAAGCAATGGTCAAGCTTGAAGTTAATGTGCTGAGCGGGGTCTTCCCCCCGTTTGAGTCTCGGTACTTGTATTCACCCCTGTGCTATTTTAGTCTTTAATGGTAGATTCAATCTTTGATTCGAGGTCAAATTCCTTTGTATTAGGATCATTTGTGTCTTATGTATTCTGTCTTTTTGTGAAATGAAACTTTCCATTTCAAAAAAAAAAAAAAAAAAAGCAAATGACAGTACTAATGAAGATAGTCCACCGTTTAATTTCTATTTGAAAAGTTATGCAATTTATTGTTATATATACATATGCTTCCAAATAGTCATGATTTTGATGTGCATCCATCAATTACATCTTAGTGGTTTAAGGGGGGGAAAAAAGGTATTCAAGACATAACATTGAAAAGAGCATCCAAGTGGAATAAGAAAAAGCAAAAGATTTACTTTTTATTTATTTTTATTATATATATAGAGAAGAGGCAACGAGCATTGGAGAAAGCTTAAGCATATCGACTAAATTGAACCCATAAGCAAGTCCCATTAATTGAATAATGGGTGGAGGACTTGAGGTGTGGGGAATCGAACACCTTGCCTGTACCTGTCGCATGCGAAGCGAGCTACAACCGTCAAAGAAAGCAAAAGAAAAATTCTTTCCTTGAGTCTCAGATAATTTCCCCCCCAAAAAAAAACAAAAAAAAACCTTCTTGAGAAATATGCTTGTTGGTAAAGATCTTAGAAGAGCTAGAGAATATTTGTTGGGGCAAAGCACAAGTACCCGAGGTAGAATTGTGCAAAGTAAAGTCTAATACACCAATTCTAGTGTATTAGCCTTAAAAATATTGATTCACGATATATCTATATATACTATATTACTCTTTAATATATTACATATATATATATATACACTCTTGAAAAATATGAGTCATTGCATTATTTGTTTGTCATGTGACAGTCACGTGGTCGCCACGTCATCTATGTCATTGTCACATGAATTTTTTTTGGGGTTTTTGCTTTGCTTGTCTATCCCGCACACGTGAAACATGTATCATACAACTAGTATATATTAATAGAAGAAGAACATGAAAATGGATTATTTGCTTGATTCTGAAAGATAGAAAAAAAAATAAAAAAAAATAAAAAAACAAACATTAGTAGGCATAAAGGCGATATAGTTATAAGTGGATAGAATAGATTATATAAAGGATATTGTTGGACAAAGCCCCAAGGGGTTTAGGAAGAATTATGACGGTGAAAGTTCAATAGTCAAGCATAATCTAAAGTCTCTCATAATGGACCGTGATAAAACCTAATGCGTCCGATCGAGCGCATATAAATGTATATGTATTATGTTGATAAAATTAGGTGCCTCCATATTGTTGTTGGTGGTAAAGTGAATGTCAAGGCACTAGGCATAATTTCTTTTGCAAAGGAGGAGTAAAGAGATAATGAAGGAAGAGAGACAAGATGTTCTTTGTTAATTCCAACTGTGAACCAACAAAAAATACTCGAGAAAACGAGTAATTAGGAACTTAATTAATAGGGTTAAACATAACAAGATGAATTGTGCACACATTAAAGGGTAAATTGTTACATTAGTCCCTAAAATATTAAGTAGGTGATTGTTCGGACATCTTTAAACTTTTATTTTTTTTGGTTAAAAATACCTTTGAACTGTTTAAAAAGGCGTAAAAGGGCCAATACCACAAAAGCCCATTAAAATTCTCACGGTTTTTATTCACCTGCGACCCATGTGAAGACAAGTTATGGGGCGTTTTGGTAAAACAACGTTTGTGGATGATTTGTGGGGAAAAATTGCTTGCAGATGGGGGGAAGGAGATGTTGAATATTTGTGGGAGCCACCCTCTGTTTTTGTAGGAAGCCGAGCAAGATGATGATTGCTTCCCTGGGTGGAGATTCTATGTCAGCGAAATGTTTGAGGAAAGTTTGGGGTTTCTATCAAAATTTGATATTTGACGAAATCTTACAAATTATTGTGTGAATTGCTATGGTGAAGAGGCCGTATGTTTCCCTTTTTTTTTTTCATCAATAAAGTGACCCAACAATGTGTTTGAGACGAATGGGCTGAGTTGGTAGGTTGCTTTTTAAATTATCCAGAGGGATTGATTTGTTGTATGATAATAATTCCTTTAAAGTTACGCCAGCATAGAAGACAATTGGAATTTG